>CM031690.1:4545795-5228295 GCA_006182925.3 Reinhardtius hippoglossoides | reverse complement strand
CCTCAAATGTCACATCATAAGCCCGTCCGACGTCTAATGAGACTTTCAGATACTATATTTAGACCCACATGTAAAGCCATAGAGGCGATATATATAATTTTTTTCCACATACTCTCATGGGCCAGGGTCAGGAATCCGGCAGCTGTGTTGCTAAAGCCTTAAATCTCTGATAAGGCAGTCATGACAGAAGGGATTTTTCCGTTAAGCATTCATGCAGCAACAATAAAGGCTGCTCATGCTGAGGATTACAAATAATTACACAAAGATTATGAGAGAACAATACATAAATAATAATCATTTCGTTGGGGCAAGACGGTTTTTCGCCGGGACTGAAATTAAATGGTGAAAAGCACAGGAGAATGGCAGCTTTATATCCATTATCTGTATTACTCTTTTATTCCTCTTAGGATATGAGTGTGTAGGACAAAAATGGTCACACTATAAATCACCTGGTCTCATTCTTACCATTTCTACCCTCTCTTCTGCCTGAAGGTGTGATTCTGCCAGTGGAAGGGTCGGCGCCCTCCTCAGCAGGACCGCACTCGCCCACTTCGCAGCCAAAAAGGGATGGGCCGAGGTTCCCTGCACCCGCCTGGATAAGGGAACAACCTTCCTACCACCCTCCCTTCGCACCCGCTCCGTGCCCATCATCCCCTCCCTCCAAGCGGCTGACCTCGAAGCCGGGCGTGCGGATGCGAGCGAGCAGAATCAAGGCGGGCTCCTCAAGTGGCACCCTGTGCTGGCTGGAAAGACGGCCGTGCCCATTAGCAATTCTCCCTCTCGCCCCTGTGAGACCGCGGTGCTGCCGCCTGGTGTTACGCCCAGCAGTGTTAGCCCCCCTGCCACCGCCGCGGCTCCGCTGGGCTCGGGGAGGAATCCCAGCTCCGCACAACCACCCTTCTCCGCTGAAATCACAGTGGAACTCGCGCAGGAATTAAAACAGAAAAGCCTTTCCAGCTCTGTGAAAATGTCTGGCTCTCACAACGAGATCCACCACGGTGGCAGAAACACTCTCGAGTCTGGAAGTGTGCATGAGTCGGAATGGCAAAGTGTCCAATATTCAGCCAGAGCTCTGCACACAGGCAGCGGGACCAGAGGTTCGAAGGCAGTAGGCCAAAGAGAAGCCCGGGGACAGTGCCAAGGTCAGACGTCCCTCGTGTACGGAGGCGCAAACTGCTCCCTGGCCACCAGAGGACCCAGCTGCAGAGGAACTGGAAACGCTCATGCCAAGCCCTCTACAAGCTGATTGGATTAACTCTGTAAAGGCTCCACAGACACTGTTTCCAATAACTGTATACCTTTGCTGGTGGCGCAGGCTGGTTAGCAGGTGGGACCATCTGTGTGGCCACGCGGACCGATACCAGATGGCAGCCGATCTTGAAGGACCGTGCACAGATTGAACTGCGGAGGGACGGACACAAACAAAAAGACATGAAATTACAAAAGACAAACAGACAAACCAACACACAGTGTGAATAAATGTGACTCAAAATGGGAAAAACTAATCCGCGACTGGAGTTGGGAGCTTGATAGTGTATTGGGGGGGGAAAAAAATTAAAAAAATGCCACTATTTAAAGAGGAGCTTCTACTTAGAAACCAAAATAGTGTGTCATCTCTATGTTGTTTCTCTAATGTAAAGAAATGAAATTATATATGTCATATAATATATGTCATATAGACGTATATATATTTGACATACAATTGTGACAAAATAAAGACTAAGATAACAGTGTTAATTAAGGGCTTCGTGCATCTCATACATTCCCACCACAGAGAAAGATCGTGCATTGTGTTGTCTATGATATAATGTACAAAGTAATCAGTATAAACACCTAAGATGTATCTCCATGGCAACAGACACCTGTAGCATGCTTTTCTTCATGTGTTTATTTTAGAGCAGACCGTGCAGCTTCCTATACGTCAAACCTAAAAACAGCCACATCAATTACGTATGGCTGATTCTTCCAGGTGTCTTATCTTCAGGTGTGTCGGCGACAACATCCAAACCGGCACCTGGTTGTAATGGCTGGCTGGCGACGGGAGGTAAAGTTGGTGCAACAGGGAGGAGAAAGAACTCCACACTCCCGCTTCCCAACGTTTTCTTCTTTTATTCTCAAGTTTCTACGAGTATCTCACAATGTCGCTGCAAAGTCAGCAGACGGTAACGGATAAAGGTTTCGGAGATGGAGCATGAACACCGTGGGTGAGGAAAAAGGGGGTTTTCAGATGTTGTTAACGCTTGAAGCGCTTTGTGAGATTGCCCAACGCTGTCACCGAGGTGGCAATGCAGTCTATTTTCATTATTTACCCTCGTGCACTTAATCCCGCGACCCGTAGGCTAGCACCACAAAAGTAGAACCACTTCACTGTTTTGTGCTGCAGCCATGGCCACGAGCTTTGTGGCTGGAAATGAAGCAGGGCAGCAGACGAGGGCGAGCGCAATTCTTTATTTCTGCCTCATTTACGTCGAGAACAGTGCATCTGTGTGTCCACCTTTCCGTTTCCATAGTGACTCCAGCAAGGTAAGTTGTCCATGACTCACAAGCGTATGGTATATGACTGGGAATTCGTCGTCACCGCTGCGCGGAATGAAACTATCCCGAGTCTAAAAAGGGGATTTATGAAGATTTAAATTAACTTCATTGGTCCCACGAGGGGAAATTTAGCCAAGGCAGGTGCAAGGGAAAGATAAAATAACCAATATACAGAAGATATTTAGGATTCTAAATACATAGAGCGACTGTTGGCGAGAACCCACCCGCACATTTACTGAATTTTCAGATGTTTCCAGATTTACATATTGTATTTACCCTGCAGTGTAAGACCACACAGGTGTGCAAATATAGACGGAGCCAAATTAAAAAAGAAAAACCGAGAATAACTAAGTGGAGGAACATGGAGGATGAAATGAGGTTGAAAATGATACGCTGTACGCCTTCGTGGTCACGGGGTCCCGACCCGATTTGGTCTGTTAGCAAATGTCCACGTCTATAATCTACATATCAGGTCAGGGATTATCTGCAGCCCGCAGGCTGATGCTAGTTCAATACTTTACTGACTATTTATATATCCATCCCTGCCCATTCACAGCAGCTACTCATATTAAAATGTGTCTAATTTGTCCAAAATTAATGCTACTGGTTCATTTTGTAATTGTGTACACCGATTTAACTGAATTTAAATGGACGTTGCCCATTTTGCTGTGTATTTTCGTCTAATTTAGTTTTTTATAAACTATTCTGGTTACAAATGTTGGCGTCTGCACAGAGGCCAGAGATTGGGAGGCGGAGCCGTGGCTGTGCCGCTGTACCGTCGCTTCATGCGTTCGGACCAATCACGAGTCAGTCACAGCTGTCAATCAAGATGTTTTAGCATCGAGCAACCAAGTAAAACGAAAATTCCCCGGAAATAAGAATGACCAGGTGGAAATCAAGACGCTTTGGTTTTACTTTTCGAAAGCCGTGATGTTTTGCATCTTAACAAAAAAAAAAGCTCCGTGTCATCACTCTCCTTTACTGGTCTTTGAAATTGATCATACTTTAATAATAAATGCATATAATCGCCATAGTGACAGCACCAGTACAACGCCCCAAAAAACTTCCGTACAGTACTCAAAATTTGAAACTGGAAATAACAGGGCTTGAGTGGATCCCTGTCGGATCGGTCTCCTGCCGGCGTGGCACTAATGAGAGGCCATGTGGATTTGAAACGGAACGGATCGCTCTTTGATCAGAGCCCCGCGCTGAACACTGGGAAACGCCGTTTGAAGCCCCAGTCGAAGAGAGGCCCAATCTTGCTGATTGCTGACTGGCTTTTCTCACCAACCGAACAACATCTGAGCCAAGGAAACCGGGGGAAGACCCGCCCGAAGCTACGTGACTCGGTGAACTGCAGCTGTTACTGTAATCAACACAGAAAAGGAGAGGAGATTGTGAATTTCACAGCTGCCGGGGTTCAGTCGACGGGAAAAAAATCTAACTTCTATTCCACATTGTTTCAAATGTATTTTTAGGGGTTATTTTCCAAAAGATTGAGTATTTCTTTTTTGAATCAAAGGAATTTCACTCCTGCCAGTGAAAATCTTGATGTTAAAAATTCTTGGTTGTACTTTGTGACAACATGAGATGGTTGGGGGGGGGGGGCTGTAACGCACAGGAGCAAGGACAACGGCGAGGAAGATTAAAGAGTAAGCGTTCTCATTACCTGAGACGAGCCGGGTTTGTTGGAGGTGGGCCCTGTAGCCGTTAGATTAATCCTCACCGGTGTTGACTGTTTTATGTTGCTGTGGAATGTCACACACACACACTGGCCTCGCTCGCTCGGTGTGAGAGGAATACTAATGTGCCATAGGTGCAAGGGGACGGAGAGGTCCCCCACCAGATGGCGTGGCGATTATGAGGACAGCAGGTCGGCGTGTGTAATGCAGCACTACCAGTGTGGATGTCTGCTAACATCTCTCACCAGCTCCCCTCAACGTGGGAGAACAGGTGATGCGCGACACGTCCGACCGACTGTGATCAAACAAAGAGACAATTTTCCCTCCTGAAATTAAAACATGATTTATTTATTTAACTCCCCTAAAACAACGAGATCTGGGATATTCCATTTGTGCAAACGGTGGGAGGCTTAGCGTCTAAAACTGATGAATGTTTAATGCAGCAGAAGTTAGATTTTCATTGCTCTCTGACTTTCCCACCAGATGCCTGATGTCACACATAAATCCCGTCAAAGAGGAAAGTACGAGTCTGTGGGGATAGACAGAATATTGGAGCCATGGCCTGTCGTTTGGGCATTGGCCAACAGTATACTAATTTGGTCCACACTACTAATTTGGGCAGCTGGAGGTAGAGCAGGTCGTCCACTAATCAGAGGGGTCAGTGGTTTGATTCCTGCCTCCTCAAGGCCAACGTGTCCTTGGGCAAGACACTGATCCCTAAATTGCTCCTGATCCCTGGCAAATTGCCGGCAGCATGTGAATGAGATGAGTGAGTGATAGAGAAAGCGCTTAGATATAGAAGCGCTAGTTTGTTAATGGGTGAATGTCAACAGTCCTGAAAAGTGCTTTTAGCAGAAAAGAGGTTTTATACATTTACGTTAATATCTGAACAAGTATGGGGAGACTGGCCTGGAATTTTAAAAGATGTATGTATTTTCTATGCAAACAGGATCAAGGTTTTATTCTCGCATCAGGCTCACACTTGAAGTGCATCATCTCGTATAGTGTTTGATTTCAGAGGGATTAGTAGAACAGTGCACGGTCGTTGGTTTGTCAATGGAGCCGTGTTATTGTGATGCAGCAGTATTTAACAATTGTCCATCTGCTCCCTCTTCCCATAATGCTGCCCAGATAGTGTGGGCTCAATGGAGTCAATAAACAAATGTTTAGCGGCAAAGAATGTGATTGGCTCACGGAGCTGTCCTCATTGGCAGCTGAGTCTCTGGTGTGACAGAGAAAATCACCTCGTTCAGAACAAAAAACATTAAAATACTTAATGTCTGGCTGCAGTAAAGGTCCTAGTCCCACATCCTCCATGTTAGCAGATGGGACATGGAGCAGTAAGGTGGGTGTATGAGTGGGACTCTGACACCACGGCTCATCTCCATCCACTACTGCGCAGACTCCTGCATCATCAAGAGTGATGTCAAAAGTGTTTAGGTAAACGTCTTAATCATCTGGATCTCCTGACACACACATCATCAGGTGATATATCAAGCAGATCATGTTTAAATCACTTCAAGGTATGTACCTGCTTTGCTTGTGCTAAAGTTTCTCCATGATTAATGTCTCATTAAGTCTAGTACAGTAAATTCAATATTTCAAGCAAAGAGGTAAATGAAATCCACTAACTGCAGTGTCTGAGCGTCAATAACACATGTAACTGAAACCAGCTTCTCTCCTTCATATTCATTACACAAAGGGTCGAAACCTGTCAGAGGTGCAGCCACGTTGACACAATCTGTGGGTTCACAGCGCCGCCCGTTTGTGTTTGTTAAAACGTTTTCTCGGGTTAACGACATTCAGTGCCACTTCTTCTTCAACCCAACAGGTCAAACACCTGCAGTATAATGAGGATCGGTTCCCCTGCAAAGACAGGGAGTCAGAAGGTCCTGCGTGTTACGCAGTAATAACACTGGTGCAGTCTGCTGGTGGACCAAACGGGTCAAAGGTCGTCTTACCTGCAGCGGTGTCACGGTGCGTAAAGTATCAAATAAGACATATCGGTCCATGTAGGTCGGCTCTGATGTCGAGGACACAACAGATCCTTGTTAAAGTTTCGTTACCGAGACAATAGGAGCACTGAAGACAGATTTTTAGAAAATAAACATATAACATTTGAAGTATTTATAGGATTTATTCTTTAATCTTTTCTTAGAGCAAAGTTGTCATCGCTGTGGGAGAGGAGTTTTGAGTATATTATTAAGAAAAAAAATCTTATCTTTATGTTCAAACTGAATAAAAGTTGAGTGTACTCTCCATGTGATTGCCACAAGTAAACACACTCTCTGAAACATCTTATCTTCTGTAAAGAGCCAGCAAAAAAAAACTGTTGACTCAAATCCCTCAAGACTCCCCCGGGGAAAAAAATAAATAAAAAACTTCTTTCCTCACAGAACAATCCTCTAAACTCTGCTAAACTGCTGACACGGAGGAGTGACAGGCGCTGCTGCATGTGTAAACCCTGAGGGTGGTTATGATTGCCGGGGCATCCGCTGGCCGAGGCCCGCTGATCCGCTGAGAGCCCCGTCAGCCTGTAAGACAGATTTGAGTCCTGACCTCAGAATCTTTTTTTTTTTGTGCTATGAACAGGATGTTCCCCGAGCTCGGGCGGATGCAAACTCTGGCTTTTGGTATAGTTCAAACATATGGTGGAAGAAAGCACTAATAATAAATGGTTCCTTTTTTTATTAGCAATATATTTAATGTCAAGGTCCCCTTTAATATATTTTGGGAAAGTTCGATACCCTTAAAATGTCGTCATAAAAACTATGGGTAGTTCACCGCGATCTTTTCTGGTATTTGACCGATTGTTGATGTAGATTTCATCGCCAACCTTCTGGCTTGTAGTCAGGTTTTTTTTATTCTCGTCAACAGATGTTTAATCAAATGATGACCATGACCTGAAAGGGCGTCACTCAAGCTTCTACAACACAAATACCCTTCATGAAAGAGTCCTCCAGCTTTCATTCTCCTCCTCCTGAACACCTACGAACAGATCCTAACACGTAATGATGAATAGAACTTTTAGTTGGTTCCGCTCACTACTTCCTGAAAGTGTCTGGCTTTCTTTAACTCTGCCACAGTTGGGCTCTCCTCCTGCTCCTCGTGATAGCTCTGGCTGCATTACCCTTAACCTCACCTGCCCTGTGTTGTCCTGGTTTCCCAGCAGCTGCTTCTAACTGCTCCGTCCTATTTAAGGCCGAATCTCCCGACACCCTTGTAGGGTTGTCAAGCCGGCCTCCCGTTCTAACTGGGAGCTTTTAAGCAAGAAACTCTCCCGCTCTCTTTTTTCCACAGACAGCCTGGAGCCTAACCTCTATCAAGAACCTGCTCTTGCCACTGCTATCAGCCAGTTTTCTCCAGTTCCCAGTTAAGGTCATCCGTTTCCCCCAGTTCTCATCTGCAGTTAACCGGCACATCCAATCTCTCCGGTCCACCCATCTCTGCTGCCTGCCAATTTTAAACTTTCCAGCTTGTTTATCTGCCTTCAAGCCTGCATGTGGAGGACCTGGAACATTGGTGACTTGTAGTGGTGGTGTTGAAAAACACTGTGGTAGACGGCAATGCATGCTGTTACTCCTCCCCCCCCCCCGCCCCGATCTGACCCGAGGACCTTGATGGATGGATTACTGAACAGGCGTAGCACATACAGGCCCAGCCAGGGCACCTATAGGGGTTAGGGGGAAAGTCCATGATACCACAATGACCAGAAACAAAAACATAAAACAACATGAAAATTACTAATAGAATCACAAATAAGTAATAATAGATGCAAAATGATGAAGAAAGACACTAAACCGGTAAAGAAAGGAGGAAAAAATTGGCCGCAAAACATGACCAGACACAAATTACTACAAAAGGATGTAACATGACAATAAAGAGTGTAGTGTTATGACAGAATTTAATATGCACACATAAAGGGGGCCACCGGCTCCTCTTGGAACAAATTTAGACAGTTTAATTAAATTGCCATCGAAGAAGCTGTGACCTCCAATCCAATGGATCTCCCATTCCACTTCAAAGGAGCACACAGGCAGCAATTGTGTCCAAACGTAAGGCAATTTATGAACTACTATCTACCGACGTGGGGTAAATCCAATGACTGATAACTGCTCAAAGATGCACAGCGGAACAAAATGAATAATCTGTATTAAGAGTGATGAAACAAGCGACGCAATAACCTCCGCGATGATGCAAGATGATTCAGCTCGGGCGAGGTATTATACGGTGATGATAACGGATGCTAAGATGTGTTTGAATGACTAAAATCCTTGTAATCACATCAATCGAATCTGTAAAGGTTCAGTGTGTGGAGTTTAGCGGCATCTGTTGGTGAAGTTGCATATTGCAACCAACTAAATAACTCCAATTACGGTGCTTGACTGTGTGTAGAAAATGCCATTGGCTGGACAACACATAACATATATTCATATTCCAGACGGACTTGGACATCTACGTTCTCACATCCAGCCCCATCGGACACGATCAGGAGAATATCCGGAGTTCAGTGCTTGTCTGAGAGCAGTTTCAGCCGTCGCATTAGAGAGGCCAGTCTGATGTATGTATTCAATAATTTAGTGCAGCCCGCAGAGGATGTTTTAAAAATTGAAATGGCCCTGGATAAGAAAAAGGTTCCCCACCCCCTGATATATACTATATGTTGCATATATAATACAAGTGTGGAGAAATAAATTAAACGCGTGTCAGGATTCAATGGTGGAAGTAAATATTAAAAAAGAAATAAATTCTTTCAGGGGTGTTAAAGTTTAATTACATTATCACATTAAATTCACATTTGAATGAGGTTTTCCCTCCCTTATTCTGCACCACCGAGTTCAGAAGTAACGCTCAGATTTTTCAAGCACTTTTGAAGGGATATATGTTCTCGGCCCGAAAATGGGTTTTATGTGACTGGGTGGTCATTTACACTCATGACACTCAATGTAGGTCAGACAGGGGTCTAGACAAGGAGCATCACATTGTACCGAGCCTTCAGAAAGATGAGGAGGAAAATCAGGCAGGAGCAGCTTGTAAAGAGGCTCTCAGGATGTATTTCCATTCTTATTACTATAGGTCAACCAGGAGGGGGGGGGGGGGGGAAGCTATATGACCACTTTTCAGCTCTTGATGAGTTCTGAGTGTATGCAAACATTACAGCTCGTCTGTTAAGTATTTGTGAAAGCATCCCATCACACACACACACAGAAGGATTAGTAGGATCCATACGAGAGAGGCTGCTCCTTTTAGCGGAGGTGATATTAGTGGAGATGGACGGTAGAATGGCTTCCACTGGAAATCATAATCACAAAGTACAATGAAAGAATGCAGATACCAAGACAAGTGCTTAAGTGATCCATCATGTAATGGATGTAAAAAGCCCTGCAGCATCAAGACCTCACTATATAGTTAATGTACTGTATATATATATAAAGCAAAGGCTTTTCCACGTGATTGACAGGGGTGATATGTGCGTGACACTGAGGAAATTGCTCTGTTTTGTTAGCGTGGGAAATTACTTCTATTTCATTTTTTTTAAAGTCTGCATCATCTGAATCATGAAGCCTTTAAATAGCGACAAAGCACTTTGGCAGAAGTGACAGTCAAACGGGAGAGTGACCGCGCGAGAAGAAAACAAGATATCGGGATGTTCACAGAGCAGCCGGATATGTTGTCTTCATTAATAAAGCAAGAGCTAAATCCACAACCTGTCGTGTGAACCACCTGACCCGATCTCACTGCCATAGCAAATCAATCAGTCCAGGAGCGGGAACGAGGATTGCCACTGTGCGTGAAGTGAGGGCCAGATAAGATAACTCGGATGGCACAAAAGAACACGAGCTGCAGCTTTGTTTCTCCCATGATGCACCTTCCTTTACTGTGACACAAGCAGCACGAGTCAAAAAAATGTTTTATGTAGTTGATAACGTGACGTATTCGACCCTCGCAGCCCCGGGCTCGTAGTTCAACGAACCATGATCCAACTAAAGATGGACAACATGACTGCTTCCCAAAAGTGAAGCCAATGCGTCTCAATTGCCCTCTAGTGGTCGGCTCCATATAGACCATAGACCCTGTCTCCTCCATGTTATTGTATGGGAGAAAGACCAAACAAAATAATCTAATTACATGTCAAGTTTTCCTTAAAGATGATTTCTGTCATTATAGGTAGTTCTTATTACATTGATGTATTTCAAAGTGCTAATATTTCCTGTAAGTTCGGTTTTAAAAAACTGACAGTGCTGATGCAATTGTAGCCAACGTTTTATTTGACTTAAGTTGAACTTACACAGTATTTCCATTTTAGCACCTTAAATGTATCATGATAAAATATTTACAGTCAAAATAAATATATATATTTACATACATATAGGAAGGTGTTTCCTTTGCCTTCTATTCCCGTTTACTCTCAATTCTCGACTGGGAGCTATTTTTGCGTCACAGAAAAAAAACCATATAATCTTTTTGTGAATGTATCTGATTGTTGTTGTTCAATACAAACTCCCACCTCGTACCGAGCATCATCTCCCTGATGCGACAACACATATAGGCCTATATGTACCGGATGCCTCAGAGATGTACGACCTCAGGCGTCGGACTTCCGGCGTTCGGTGGTGAGTCCAACTTGGTCGTGAGCACTGGTGCGTCCGTAAAGAACCAGCAGGCCTGTGTTTTATGAGGTTTGCAAAAAAAAAACGACAGCAGAAAAAAAAACCTATGCATCGTGAAATATACTCAGGTCATTAACCACACCATTGGGAATCACATTCCCATATTTTGCTAAACTAGAGTTTGATATCACACTCTCTTAACGACCAGGCCAGACATGCGGGTGTTGGGGAACTAATTAAAACCACCATAACTCTCTGAAATAATTTGGTTTGACAGTGCTTCCTACTTTTTTCAGGGTTTGTTGATTCAGATCTAAGTCATAAAACGCAGAGCCTCAGAATCTCACATCAAGAGTAATGTGCAATGGGTTTTGGGGCAATTTCTGAATCATCTACCGACGCACACGTCATCGAGTGATATACCAGGCAAGCTCGTGTTTAGATCCCTTCAAGTTATGTAACCGCTTGGCTTGGAAATGTGTCCTGTGCTTAATGTCTCATTAAACTAGTCTGGTACAATTAAAGGAAAGACACCTGCTGCAGAGAATTAGTGTCAGTTAAATTACAACTGAAAGAGGCTTCTCTCTGTTGTCATGATGATGTTTACATGCAAAGGGTCAAAGCCTGGTGATTTATTGCAGATATTGTTTCAGGGGTTTTTATATGTTATGATTACAAAGCTGAGTTTATACCGTGTGCATGTGTGTGTGTGTCTACTTGTACCATTTTCATTATTAAAAGCCTTATGGAATTAGGACACTTTTCCAAAGAGCTGATTAAGAGTAAAGACTTGGTTTTAGGGTTAGAATCAGGTTTAGGGTTGGGGTTAGGGTTAGTTCAATTGTGATGGTGAGGGGTTATGGTTATAGCCTAGGGAATGCATTAGTATAAGTATTCATGTATAATGAATAAATGGCGTCCAAAGGTCTGAGATCTTCTTTCCCTCTTCGTGTATGAACTAAATATTGAACCTACTGCTGCACATCCTGCTCTGCAGCAATGGCAGCAGTTTAATCAGGGGCAACACGTGGAACTGGAGGACCTGCAACCACAGCCTCTGTGAAGCTGACAGCCGTAGGCTTGTTAAAGTAGATGTTTGGATGAGGCCCTGCAGGACTTTGAGAAGCACCTCTTATCACCACCTCTATTTGTCCAAGTGGCTTGTATCTGCGTGCCTCCTCCTGCTGCTGCTGCTGCTCCGTCAGGCTCCAGGAATATTACTGATTCCATTAACGATCTTTGGTTGCTGAAAACAAGGAGAGCTGGTCTCTGGTGTGTTGAGAAACCTCCGTGGCTTCAAATCACACATCTCTCATCTTCATGCTCGCGTTCACCTCCAGTGTCATCAAAGTCTTCGGGTTCGAACTCCCAGAGCTGCTCACTCTGAGTTCCTTTGCTTTGCTCCAGCAGCGTCTCTGTCATGTCCTCAGCAGTCACCTCATGTGGGATCCTGTTTTATCTCTTGAAGCCTGATAAGTTCTGCCACCAGTGCAACCTGAGTAGAGAGCTGAAGTTCCAGCAGAGCTGCAGAACCAGTTCCTGTTTGTCCAAACAGCAGCCTGGTGGCACTGGGAATTCCTGAGCTCCCTTCAGTGAGTAATATGTTGCTGTATATCACCATGAATGAAAAGCACTGGAGAGGTGATGCATAACCTATCAGGCCATGCTGCATGTATATTGTATTGTAATAATCCCATTTCGTAATGATGTCATTCTCCGTTTTAATCATTCTATTCTTCTGACAATTCATCTGGCATCAAAATAATAAAGAAAGTGCCAACTGGGCATATGGGCCTCGTTAGGGGGCTTCCGACCATGGCATCCTGGAAAAACTCATTTATAAACTATTCATGATTGCAATTACCATATGATATCATATGATGGGGCAGCTTGTGTTCTGAAGAACATCAACTTTAGACTGTTTCTCTAGCTCGATTATTTCTGGAAATATCTGGGGAAAGGTGTTTCTTGACCATATTTTTGTTGACCTGGACAACAACGTTTGACTGATCAGCTCCAAACAATAATTGCCTGGAGATATCCTCCCAGATATATTCCTTGCTAGTTCAACACCGTACACACACACACACACACACACACACACACACACACACACACACACACACACACACACACACACACACTAAAACAATGCCCCGCTTACGTGGGTAACAAGGTTAAGCGTCACAGCAATGCCGAATGATTTAAAACAGTTGAACAATAAAACTTGAAAGCACTGAAACTCAGTTAGTCCTTCAGGCATAAATGAAAAAGTGTGTGAGGGGTGACGAGTGTGTGTGAAGCCTGCAGAGAGACTCTAACTGTGTCACCGTCTTCAATATTCTAAAACTCCTTGTGTAAAACACATTGATTTACATACTCTACGATTCGAGAATCAGTATTTGATCAGTGTTTGTAGATAAATTATTCCAGTTTGCATCATCTCTATTATTGTCTGTATTCTATTTAATCTCATATCAGATAAAGGCGGAATATACTATAAATATTGATCTGTTTCCGAAGAAGCTCTCATTTTAACGCGGGTCAAGAATCCGTCCTCTGAAAGAAGATTAAAGGGAATATTAACACACAGGATGAGGATTTCAAGTAAATGTGGCGTTGTCACAGCGCACATTCGATTTCGCAGCTTTGAGACGGCACACGGGATCTTTGTCATTTGATGTGTTGCTCAAACGCTCCGAGCATGAATGGGAGCTTCGGGGAAATTGGTCTAAAATTGATTGAGGTGTCCAGATTGGATTTCTCGTCTAATCAAAGGTTGCACTACACTGCACGCTTGAAAGTGTCCGTCACGACACTCGAAGCGAGACTGCTGTTCATAATTGTTTGGACTTTTTTGTGGTCCAATAATCTCAAATCTCTGTTTAAAAGGCGAGACACATCTGAGGCGAACGCTGAAGATGAATAATTTCCTTTTTAGAAGAAAAAGAGCGGGGGCGGCTCCGACTGGTCAGAAACAGCGGAGAGCAGAGTCAAGGAGATGATGGGTCACGAGAAGCGTGAGTGAGATGCTGGGAGCGCTAATGGTCGCGAGTTTGTCAACAGAGCAGAGGAGACATTTTTCACAGGTTACTGAGGAGACGTCAGCTAAAGCAGATTGTGTGGGGGGGTGTCGAGCAGCGCTAATGGCACTAAAAAGATCTCAAGGTTTGTGTCAAAATAACATCAGAAAAATGTGGCTTCTTTTCAGCTTTGAACACAGACTGGATATAAAGAAGGATGTCGACTCCGGATCCGGCAACGCGATGGAAACCTGTACAAATCACCATTAGAGGGTGACTTCACTAGTCTGTCAGTTTCTATAGAAGTCTGTGAGAACAACTTCCCATTGAGTTTATGGTCTGAATCTCTAGTTTCCAGTCTTCTACAATGATTTACAACATGAGGTTCATTTTGTACATTTACAGTCAAATAGACGATAAAGCACTTTCTGCATCGGGGCGTGGATACTGGGAATTGACAGGTAGAACCATCCAATGGCTGCAGGTCGCAGGTGGAGGTGGGCGTACAGTGTCGTCAGGCTACACCGCCCCCCCCACTTCTCCAAATAAGGTTACTCCTGTTTTTTTGTGAAACAAGATGGCGCTGGACGAAATGCCAAAATCAAGGCTTCAAAACAACCGTTTACAAATGAATGGGTGACATCACCGTGGCATTGACGATATTATAATCTGCACCCGCTGCAGATATGTGGTAAGTGGAACCTTTATAATGTCAAGTCACTTGCAACTTGACAGAATCTCTATGTCATGTCGTTGTTTTATTAATCATATGTTCTGCCTGTGGTTAGCATTGAAATATACAATGCGGTTTTCTCTTATCTCACATTATATTTGAGATCTCTCTCCCCTGTCTCAGTTCAAACACGGCGACGTTGGACACGAACAGCCTCCGGCCAGACACTGACCCAAAACTTTGAAGAAGAAAGCCAAATATTCCCAGTTTTATCAACAAACCCGGAGATGAACCCGTATCAGTGGCTGCAGAGCCCACATGAAATCAGATTCCAGTAGAATCTGAGCTTCTTTTTCCCCCTCACACGGTCGCAGAGCAGAAATACTGTAGCAAATGTAGATTATTCTCACTGTTCAGTAATTAGAAACAGGGCTGTGTGTGTGTGTCTGTGTTTATATTGGAGCTAAAGTGATGATGCAGCAGGAAATCAACCCTTTTAAGACTCACACTTTATGTCCTGATTAAGGGAATTCACAAGAGACCTTCTGCTGTCTTTGAAGTCATGTGTGAGACTGAGTCAGACTTTGAAAAAAAAAAAAAAAAAGGGAAACGTAGGGGGGGAGAGGAACTTTTAGAATTAATTCTGGGTTAACAGAGTCAGAATTGCAGCTTTAAAACCTGTTTACTCAGAACAGAACACGAGAAACCTGCTCATTAACTTCTCCTTAAATCTTTTTAGTAGAAAACACAGGAGGTGAAGTTCACTCTCTGGATGAACTGTGGCTTTCCGTATTTGAAAGCTGTGAAAGTAAAAGTTTAAGGATGGAGTCTAAGGTTTAAATCTTCGAGGTATCTTGTTATGAACAAAAAAAGCTTAGCTGTACTTTTGTTTTAGTGTTTGCCATATACATGTACATAAAAAAAAAAGGCAAAGCTTCTTGATGGTCCCTAGTGGCGAGCTGTAGTATAGTTCCCTAACCCCACCTCCTCCCTGTTAGTGGATGGGACAGGGACCAAGATATAAAGACAAAAAGTACACAGCTAATTATTTTGTATTATTTTAGGTAGTTCTTACCACATTCATATATCCAGGAGTTGGTATCCAGGATACTTTGGCTTTATTTCTGAATAGTGGGAGGAAGTGGAGACGTGTCGTCCATCAGTGTTAGGTGTGTGATAACGAGTGTAAAGATTTGGGGATATATTCTTTTATTCAATATGAAGAGATTTAAACACAATTGCTCTGTCAGAAGGTGCAGCAGCAATAAAGCTTTCTGGCAGATCTCTTCTCCGTATTCATATACTATTTTTCAGATATTAAAATCTGTTCAGTCTTTGACATCTTGACAAATGCATGAATCCATCCCTGTTGAGGGCGATCAAAATGTCTTTGGGATGAGTTACTTATTCAAGTTTTGTGACAGAATAATTTACTCATCAAATTCAGGCTTTGGTATCCTCGCATTAAAACCCTTCCCCCGAGTATTCAGCCCAAAACTGGCAGAATCCTGCCGCTGTCGTACCCGTAGGGGCTGTTGACAAACATGAAAGCGAGCAGCATGGGTCTATTTTCCAGAGGAAACTCAATTCCTGTCCTGCAGTGATACAGATGAGAAGGGCATCAAAGCATGTGTGGTATGCAAAGCGACTGCCAATGCCATACTTCACTTAGGTGGCGTGGTTAACTCTGATTCAGGGACAAATGAGGAGGGAGGCAGAACTCGAAGTCAAGCTAAGGTGACGGCAGCTGACCTACCACACATCGCTCCCCGCCGTACGGATTCTTTGCGGCCAATCAGAAGGCATCCGCGCCCGCGTTCTGAAAGGGGATTTGCTTCGCTCTCCCCCCCCCGCTGCTGTGCATTATAAACATGTGTATCCTTTAGGTGGTGGCTTATCAGAGGAGCTGCCTCAAATAGATTTCACTTGATAGTATGTTTGCTTTAATGGACGCGGGGGGGAATGACGGCACATCACACGTGTTACATGCCACGTGATGTCGGAGTGACCTTGCTTTATTCTCCATGCATGGCTGGAATCGCAGATATCAGCGAGGCCATATGGTGAACGCTCCGAGAAAGTGGAGCAGCCTCAGTCAACAAATGTGTGTATAAATCCCAGTCTGCACAATTTAAATGTAACTGCATGGTCTGGTGATTAGTCTACATCCATAAGGTTCGGCCCTATACATACTGGTTTTCTCTCGCTTGTAAGTTTGCTCATGTGTCTAATGGCAGCGTAACTCAGATCAGAATTCAACACCAGTAGATCTACTGATGGAAGCATGTGCTGCTGAGATCCTATACGAGGGAAAAAACATACACCGCTTTGCCTCTGGAGCGAATCTGCCTCTGAGGAGTGATGCGTTCACATCCATAAACATCAACATTGTACATGTTTTCATTAATTCTCAAATAATCCGCTTGAATGAGAACCTTCAGATGTGCTGGTGCTGACATACAGATCATTACAGAAACAAGTGGGCGGTGTGCATTTTCTATTTCAGAGAATTCCCAGTTTGAGAAATGTCATCGCATATTTCAGAAGTAAATCACACTCTTATGCCATCGCTGTATCTGAAGGTTGGTACCAATTACATGCAGTATTTATTTTTTATGTAAAATGATCATAGTTTGGTGCATTTCCATGGAGACCAGCAACAATATCAAACCGGCCGTTTCAACTTGTTTGCCATTGGTAACCGGGGTGATGTGGTAACTGTTGGCTGAGGAGGAAATGATGTCCCTGCGACGAAAAAACATATTGGAGGTTTTACTGACACAGTCTCAAGGGACGGCTGTGGGTCAGGAGGTAAAGAGTGTTGTCCACCAATCAGAGGAGCCGGCGGCTCGATCCCCCGGCTCCTCCGACGGGTGATTGCTTGTATGGTTCAATAAATACATCTGTTTACTCTTTACACTCAGACAGGAAACACAAACACTAATGACGGACTAGATTGTAAAGACAACTTTATTTTTGGTGTGTCCTCAGAGATTTGGAGTCAGAGGCCCGAGAGAATTGTCTTTACAGCTACAGGACTTTACATAATTCCCATTTGTGTCATAGTTCGTAGTTGTGTTACATTAATAAGTGGTTGGTGTAGCCAAAGAAGATTTGACAAACGTCCTTTAAACAGAACCAGAAATCAGAATTATTCAGAATCCAGTACGTTTGGTTTGGATTAGTAATTTGACGCCGTAGAAATGTGGAGACCCGTCATCCATTTGTTTATGTCAGTCTGTGATAGAGGCCTAACGACAGGATGTGAGGGTCGTTTTAATTCCATCCGGCTGAATACGGAAGGTTTGAGATTTTAAAAAATAAATCAAAAGACTGAAGAGCATTTGCAGGTAACGCTCACAGTGTGGCCTGTGGTGCGGCGTCTCTATTTCGGAAAAAGGAGCCTCTCTTCTGTGTCAGGTGGTGAAATGCCCTTGTCACATTAAGTGGCAGATCTCAGGACACTTAACATTCCTCCCCAGCCCCTCGGCAGATGCGGTGTGCTTTTAATGACATTGTCTGCTTCCTGTCAAGTCAGCTGGGGGCTGATATGAGGAAAGTCACCTGTGGAAGGACGGCGGGAAGAGGATGTCTGGGAAAGGGGGCAGGACAGGAAGTCTGCCGGGCTGCGAGCTGTGAGCGCTCGCACCTCCAGTGCGTGGAGGAAGGGAGGCTGAGGCACGCCGCGCTGCACTGAACACACACCGCACCGTGGAAATATTTTTCTTTCCGCCTTTCTCTGTAATGTTACCTCAGTGTTCTTTTAACTGGGCTCAAAGGAATTATTCCATTGCATGATTGAATGGTTTATGGAAATGTCCAAAGGGAAAATATTTAAAAACATCTTTTCATCTCATATAAAAAGGAGAAATTGTTCAGATAGGAAGGTACTTAAGTAGAAAATTGCCAAGACAGACGGAAGGTTTAGGGTTGAACAGAGTGCGTGTGTGTGTATGTGTGTGTGTGTGTGTGTGTGTGTGTGTGAATACATACTTGCACAAAGCGCCTGCTAAACAATTCAGGTGTGCTTTGCTTGCTTAAACTCTGGTCATCTTACGAATCCGCTCCCCTCGGGCACTTGTCTCACCTCTTTCTGTCATTTCCTCTTCTATTTAATTTCCCCTCGCTGGTCATTGTTCACACAGGATTCTCTCCCGGCTCGGAAAGTGTCCTGCCGAGGTGCGTCAGGGAACCCGGGACGGGAGGGATGACAAGATGAGAGAGGAGCATACCCCCCCCCCCCCCCCCGCCCATGACCACATGTGGGGTACTGATGGTTACAAGGCTGCACTGACATAGTGCCTCTTGGTGGTTACACTGTAGAGCTGAGTCCTCGGATTAAGCCGTCGTGAAAATTGAGAATGACGTGGCGTGTTTAGTATTCATCAACGTGATGCCACTGCCCTGCTTGTTTGATTTAACCGAACGGAAATTTAACCTGGGCAATAATGCTGATAATATTGCCTGCCCGCCTTTTCACGGCACTTAGCAAAATTCGTTTTTGTTTCAGGGGGTTTTAGGTCTCGTCTTTAGCGATAAAACACCTTCTCCAAAGGTCAGGTGACCGCCTTGGCTGTTGCAGGGTATATTTATGCAATATAATAAAAAGGGGTTCAATTCCTGCAATGTGAACACATACTATAAAACGAGCTCATATTCAGCTTGATCATTTTTGATATGGGATATTATTTGAAAAGTTATACATGCTCTAATGTCCTCACTCATCTACTGTCCATTGCTACAGCTCCTCCTTTCAGCCTCTGTCTGAAACACTTGGTTTTACCTCCTGTCTCTTCAAGTCTCCTCCTCCCAGTAAAGCCCAGTGAGCTCTGATTGGCCAACTGTCCCCCTCTCGCTTGACCGGCCTTCGTTAGGGTGCGTGCGAACTGTAAATCTGAAATAATAAGGGTTTTCCTGCCACTTGGGCGCAGCAGAAATGAGCTAATGGCGACAGGATTAATGATCCCGCAGTAAAATATCCACCTGTAAACTCTACATCATTATGAAACTGGTTTATGTTTTTGTTTGGACACTGAGTTCAGCTCAGGGGGAAGAGGGTGGTCTGGTTTCACAGATTCACAGTAAATTACTTCTATTAAATATTAACCATAAAATAGTAACAGTAATCTGTAAATTAATATAACAGGGATAATAGTTTTTACTGGATTATTAAATTGTTTAATGGCCTTGAATGTTAAACATGTTGAATTACATTGAATTCTGTGTAAAAATACAAAACATACACATCCTACATCTTTAATTTTAGTTTCTTTTAGTTTCTTTTAACCATTTTACAGGGCACAGTAAAAACTGCATTGGAGATTTGAAATAGGCAAAAAGATGTTGAATCAGTGCGTCACTTGGTTGTGACCTCATTTCTTCTCGTCTCTGTTATTTCCAGCCCCGAATGAGGCTTCCAATACGCGACAAGAAATATTAACAAATTTGCTGGATGGAATCTGGTCCATCAATCTTCAAAATATGAGATTGGGTTTTTTTTGGGGTTTTTTTGGTCCACAACAGAATCGCTCTCAGCGACTCAGCGAGGCGTTAATCTTTCTGATGATCGTTTCCGTCCTGACAAGGATCAGCATCGACAAATAGGAGTTTCAAATTGATGCTGAAGGGAAGAGAAAGTCAGGCTGATGAGGAAAAGGCCATCGGTGACGTGAGGTGAGAGGAGTCCCAGTTACCATGTTTAGTTTAATATTGCTTCTTTTTTTCTTCAGATTGTGTAGTTACACACAACCTGACAGTGTATTCTGTGGGAGAGACTCCCGGGTGGTGCGCTGCTAAGTAACAAATCCAGTTTCTTCTCTGTTTCACTTTCTCCGCAGAATGTGTCAGAAATCTCTCGTGAGGGGATTATAATTAGACATTTACCCACAGGAGACCGTAAAGCTTCTTGACTCATTCTCCATTTGACTGGGATAGAGGAAAGAGGATTGTATACCGTCTAAATTAAAGATGTAGAAAGTGATTAGAGAGCATCAGGAAATGTACTAAAACTCTGGTGATTTAGCAAGTGATTAGATATTAGTAGTTTTGAGCTGCTTTGGGTGCTGATGCTCATCGTGGCCAATCAGGTGTGTAATCGATTAAATCCCAACAAGGCTTTGGTTCAGGATTAATCCGATGGGGGGGAAAAGTTCATTTGGACGCGGAAAACTAATAAAATAATGTTCTTTACTGAGCACAACACGTTGATGAGAACCCAGGCGTTATTATCTTGATCTATAGGGACAGAAGGTTTCCCTGCGTATTAACATGTGACAGAGACCATTCTGGTAAATGACTCACATGGTTTAGAGCTGTGCTGAGTCAGGAGAGTGAGAACAATTATATAATGTGTTACTCAAAAAGCGTTTAAGCTTTTCAAATTTGGTTTTGCTGCTGCAAGGCCTCAACTTGGAAAGACGATGGCGTTTTAGAGTTTTTGGTGATGAGGGCCTATGCTGGTCATTATTAAACATTTGGTTCTGTTGCCGCATTCCAAGATATTTACCAACCCCCCCGGCGATTCTTAGTAGATCTTTTTAATTAATCTTTTAGGAGATTTAGTCAGGGGTCGGAGTAACACTGGCCCAAATCTGTTCTTTCCTGCTGGTCATTGTCTCTTTTGACAACAGCTGCTGGTGACAGGTGCTCAAACCAACCGTTGACTTTTCACTATGGAAATGTGAAGTGTCACGAATGAATAAACACGTTTACGCTTTCAGACTCGATAATTTTGGTTAAAAAACATAGAAGCTCAGGCTGAACTTCATCCGAGCACTTGTCGAAACTACATTACGCTTGATTCGTGTGAATTGAATGGATGAGCTTAAATTTGCATCCTCCGAAACAAAATCTAACGTCCAGATGGAAGAACTTTGACAAGCGAATTTAGATCTCTGCCACTTTAACGATCTGATTTCATCAATAGTTTGTTTTCCTCTCAGATCTCACGTGTACGTTCATGTACTTAAAGCTCGTGTGTACAAGTTACACAATCTTCACACTTGTTTGGACTCAAGCCTGCATGTTGTCTTCCGTGGCGCTATCACACAGACGAAGCCTTTCTGAATTCATATCTTCTGCTACTGCACTTGTTCACGTTACTATTTGGGTAAGAAACATAAATGAACGTGACAGCGGGGGATTCGAAAAAACCATTAACATTTAATCCCGGAGCGGTGAAATTTGAGCTTCAAAGTGCGTTATCACCGACTGCGCGCGTGATGTTTAAAACATAACCTGTGCACGCAGACGACCGCCTCCGCCCGACGAGACGGAGGAGGACGAGGGGAGGACGAGCCGAGGAGGAGAGAAGTTCCTTTCATGCACAATCAGTGGAGCTGTCTCTCTGTGCTGCAGCACTTTAGACGAGCTGCGTTACTGGGAGACACCACCAGTTTGACTAATGCAACGACTGCATCTCCCACTCACCCTCTCATCAAGAGAGCAGGGGTTTGTAGGTTTACACATCTGCTCCGTCCAGACTTCATCACACCGCCTCAAATGCAGCTACAGCTCAAGGTTACAAAGATTTACTCCCCATCACAAACTGCCCCAGTGGACGATGCAGAACATATAACTACATAACAGTCTTCGCCACAATAACGAGTCGGTGAGTCATCAGGTAATTTTACTGCCTGACCCTCAGGTTCCATCATAATTGGAGGAAGTGAAGTGAACGTTTCAGCAGCTGAATCCAGATGGTTTGGTTTTAATATATAACCTATGTACGGTAGTGCTTTTCGGAAACAAGACACAGACAACATGGCAGGTAAGTCGTATACATATGATACATAACTCAACACCCCTCAAAGATTTTTCAAGTTTTTATAATAATAATATTAATAACATAATTATTTACCCCCACCAAGGAGGATATGTTTTCGCCCCTGTCCTTTTGTTGTTTAGATGTTTGTTTTAAAGTGAGATAACCAAAAAACTGATGCAAGGATTACCATGAAACTTGGATTTAACCAAAAAATACTGAACAAATTTCCACGAAGCTTGTGGAGGGATTGTTGTTGGTGGGCCAAGACAGAACCCATTCAGTGTGGATCTGTTTCAGTGGGTTCAGAGGTATGCGCCCTCATGCCACTCTAGTTATGAATGGCACAATATGAAAATACTTGAGGTTTGTACTGTAAAACAGACACATGTCATAATTTAACACTGATATCATGAGCTAATGCATTTCTTTGGGTTAGTGATAATCAAGAGCTAGTGCCTTTCCTGATTATCCGTCTCGGTCCCTCTACTTTCCGAAGTCGTCCGATCAAAATCTGGCCTCAGATCATACAAACTGCAACAACCATGTGTTGGGAATTGGGAACAGTGTAACATGCACATTGTCATAGTAGTGTACACTTTGCATAGTTTCTAGTCATTAGGACGACAGCTAAATGGATGACCAGTGTTCTTGCTGCATTGCTAAGTGTGTGAGAGGTTCGGCTCAAGAGAAAGCGTAGATACCTCTGAGAAGGAGGAAGGAGGCAACGACTCATCACTTCTAACTTTCTGACGTCAGTGTTGTTGCTCTCTTACTGCGATGATGTCGACTGCCTGAGCTCCGTCTTGACTGTGGCAAGAATCTTACAATAATCCAATATCCGCTTAAAAGAGGAGAGACCTCAGAGTTCCTAAAATAGATCACCATTCATACCAGGTGAGATTATCCACTACCACTTGACAAAGAGGGAAAACAGAGAGATTTGGAGGCAGGTTGTTGAAAGGAGTGGAAAGGAAACGGTAGAGGCCCCTGAGGTCCTCAGTTCACCTTTCATACGATGTAAATCGACTCTCCTCAGAGTAGGAGAGGGGGAAAAAATACCGTTTAATAAAATGTTGAAGTGAGAGAAAATCTTATGAGTATAATCTCTCCGGCAAAGTCTTCTCCCTCAATATTTGATCTTTGGTCTTTTGTCGTATTTCAAAGTCTCAAGGTAGCAAATTTTCAAGGTTAACTCCAATTTGTGTCGGTGGAGAGTCTCTGCAGGTCTGTGCGGTAACAAGAGCACACATTTCAGTGGTATAAGAGCTTTTCTGACGGGACTGACAGCTTCTCGTTTCCAGATGTTGTTCTGTATACATATAGGCGGCAGGGTTTATGACCTATACTGCAGCCAACCACCAGGGGGCGATCAAGATTGTTTGGCTTCAATTTTGGGGGAGCTGTCACATGATCTCTCAATGCAGACGTACAGCTTGGAATACAAGCAGCTCTGGTTCGGAATCACTGCCATAAATATACCAGTTGTGGAATCGGTCACATTTTGAATTGTACTATTTACCAGGGCAAAGACATACCCCCCCCCCCCCCCCCAGGTACAACCAATCAGAGCTTAGACTTTGATTGTCATGGTAACAAAAAACGCTCAATGGTTTGGTGGAGATCCCTGACTGGGTTAATGTTAGAGGACCTTCATCCTCATGGTAACATGATTTCACAAGGGAGAGTGGCCCACCAGCCGTGCACTTATACATAAGCTGTTATGATATATAATAGCCGTTCAGCTATAGATACATAGTGAGGAAATAGGAGCGACTGTTACTCATTAATTTTACATGGGTTCACCCACTTCATGGCTTGTGTTCACATCTCATCTGTGCGTCGCCGTGCCGCAGCTGACCCTCAAACCTGCAGAAACCAACACCTGAGTGCATTTTCAACCGTAAACCAGCGATTCAGAGCAAATTACCACGTAGCTCACTGCTGAGGTGGTGCATGCATGCACTGATGATAAGCTGAGGCAAGTGTCAAGGCTGCTCAAAGGGATGATTCATGCTGTATTGATCTAAATAAAAAAAAACACTGCTGCCTCCGTCAATAGCCGAGATACACATTCAGAAATCCAAAGCAGCGCGGCAATCATGTCAAGAATGTGTTTTGTTGGGTAGGAATACGAGAACCTAATGGTGTGGTCATTACAAGAGAGGTGTGTGTGTAAGGTTATATTTTAATGCTTTGCTTTGCTTCATTTGCATTTTTTTTTACATTTAATATAAAATGTAAAAGAAATGTGATGAGATGAATGAGCGGAGCCGTAACTCTGATGTTGTTTTTATGTTTAAACTGTTTTTTATTGTTTATCATCTTATTATTAATTAATATATATATATATTGATATGCATTTTTACCCCGGAATGAACCCACAGTTGACCTGGAGTTAACCCGCAGTTAACCAAAGAAGAAGAAGAACCAATTAAATTTGTTTATAAATCGGAATAAAAGCTTAATATTTCAAAAGGTATCAGATGGAGGAAGAAAAGCAGACATGTCCTTAGTGAGCTGAACATTTTGAAGGTTGAATGGTTAAAACCAGGTGAAGTATGCAGTCGTTTTTAAAATAGCAGAAAACGCTGAAAAGAAATAATAAATTCAAACACAGAAATATGCTTTATAAACATAAATTCATTATTAAATCTGTATATTTTAAATATCGCTCTGTCGGTGCTCGGCTCCTAATTATCTTTGGGATAGACTTGGACTTGAATCAGCTGCAGCAGGGTGCACACGGCACCGCACACTGAGACGGAGGACAACTCACTTCCATTCTCTCTCCAGCTGTCCAGAGTGTAATAAACTCTCAAACAGCGTGTGAGTGAGGGAGGAAAGTGGAGCGGCCCATGAGCTCTATCTCTGGGTAATTTGCCCATCGTGAGACAGCGGAGGGGAAATCCAACCTGGACTCCGTCTGAGTTGGATCTTGGCAGGATTCGATTGTTCATTAATTACATTTTTGTAATGAGTATTTTGTAGTTTACTTTGTTGTGTTAATAGCTGTTTATTTCATGGCAAACGCGAAAAAAAAGAACCATCTCAGGCCTTTCGGAACATTTAATCAAGCTTTCAGGCTTCTGAAAATAAGTTTTTTCTTTCTCCTTGAAACACGGTGGCCCGGGGAATATCTATTAGCGCTTTAATTGATTGCAAGCTCACGGTCGGAGTCACATCTCAATCTTTCCGCTGTGCTCTCGCCGCGCTCTCTTCCGACCGGGCTCGTTGGCGTGTACCGTGGGTCGCAACATGCACAGCGATGGCTGGTTTCGTTCGAGGGTGAAGAGCAATGATTTAATCATTAGAGCTGGGAGCTTTGAAATAAGACCAGTGAGTTCACAAGGTCACACACAAAATTGAGTCGTGCATGCAAGTGTTTCTGCGAAAAAAGGGAACAACAAATGCTGCAGAAGGCATTCGCAGAGGAGAAAGAAGAGAAACACATAGAGGAATTCTATTTGATATCACAGCGTATTAATATTAACAGTGTATATACATTTCAGGGGCTGAAAAAACGCTGGTAGAATATCCATGTGGCTTGAAAACTGTTCGATACTTGTTGCAGTGTTTTTTGAGGATGTTGCCGAGATCAGCAAGGGAAATGTCATCCAGGCGAAAGGAAAGGAAACATGCGAGAGCAGAAAGTGACGAATGTGAGGGAAAGGAAAGTGAGATGAGGGAGAGAAGCTGGACGGAGGTAAGAGGCAGAAATAAAGGGCAAGAAAGAGAGAAAAAGATGAGAGCTGACTGTATTTATTCATTATGTTATATGTTGTATAATACCCCCATTATATCTCGTCCTTTAGAGGCTGTCAACCTTTCCCCTTTTAAATTGTCACAGATTTTGGCCTTTTGCACTTTCATAATTCTTTATTTAGTTAAAATGTGCATGCATTGTAGCATTTGTATTCGTTATTGTCTATGGAAAGCTAGTACTAATGTTATTGAGCCTGTAATCCCACCTCCACCATGGAACTGAGGAACGCTCAAATCTGTAGTGAATCGTAAATCTAATCATTTTGCAACGAGGATTTACGGGTAAACAGAGATAAAGATAAAACGATAGTAAAAGAAAAACTAATAGAGTCAGGACCTTTGAGTTTCACTGCAGGGACTAAATGAAAAGATCTCCTTAAAAAAATCTAACTATAAGCGAGGTGTCCGGTCAAGCTGGGAAATAAACAAATGAAACATTTAGCAGCTGTGAGACGAGTCACTGCAGACTTGAAATATCAGTGATTTAATAATTAAATATTTGCCTCAGCATACTGTGACATGCTCTTTCATTTTTTTCAGTCTGGGAAGGCAGACTGTCGATCTGCAGGTGGACTCCAGCATGAACATGAGATCTGTCACCGTTGTGTTAATGTCACAGTCAACAAGAGTAAGTGAAGTCTTCATTTCCAGCCCCTGCGTCTGCCAGCTCTCTTTTTTTGGGGGGGGGGCTTATTTGTTTATCGTTTTGTATTCATGATGAGCTGATGCTCCACTTCAAAGTGTTTCCAAACATTTGAAGATTTTTATGAAATTAAATATTGATGGAATATTAATCTCACTTTGTTTTATGGCAATTTGCCCCCATGAATATTGTAGCTCTGCTGCAGGTTTTTGCACAAATGCTGATCACGGGGAAAAAATACATTTTGCACATCATTTTATTTTTAAACTAATTAATATACATCCGAGTTTAAAGGACACATATGATACTTTTTCAGTTTGTCCTTCCTGGAGTTTGTTATGTATGCTGCAGTTGAGCCTTTTCAAGTAATAACCCAAATCAAAACTATGAACATGAATACGAGCAGAATGTGTCTCCTTTAAATCCTTTAATCTGAAAATGTAGTTTTTATCTTAATCCTTTCCAGGTTCATGGGGCATCAACCTACATCAGGCAGCCGACATTGTGCACAGTGTCTAGACTGATGCTCACATGAACAATTCATCATTTCAAACCCGCCTGACCTCGACGGGTTTCAAGAGGAGGTAAAAACCAGTGCAGGAACACAGGAGAACACGGAGTCTCCGTGCCGTTCACCTGCCGTAGCTTAGTTTCATTAAACTTTCATTTGATCCGGTCTAATCAAGGTGATTTGGCTCATACATCACAGCTCTCTGCAGGGCATGAGATCTTTTACACTGAAAGATTATGTGCCTCACCGGTGCAGCGCTGGTGCACGGCCGTGACGCAGGTGGGAGCCTCACACGGGTCAGCAACCCAGTTCCAGACGACAGGAGCCGGGCCGGTCGGTGATGTGGGGCAGCGCGAGGTCTGCTGCAAAGTGGTCGACTTTCTGCTCTGAGGACATGGCTCACCAGGAGACTGATCCATGACTGAATCAAACTCCTCCCAGGCCTGGGGGGGGAAGAAGCCCGGGGGGGGCCAGACCGAGGGAGACGACTGGTGCTTCTGTGAATCCACAGAGAGATGGATGGTGAAAAATGGAGGAACTCTTAACGTTTTACCATCAAATGCAATTATTCTTTTTACAGATATCGTACATGGTATCACATTTCTTGTCACACTGTTGTCTCCTGACAGTCGTTAATTAGCCGGCTGGACTAACCAAGCTCTGTTTACCATAATAAATAATTAGCTTGTGAAGTGTTACAGCTGCAATTATGGAGAATACTGACAGACTCGCCTCCAATACAAATCTAATCTATCTAATTCATCAGGCAGCTTAATGTATTTCAATAAATACAGTATATACTCTGTGGCCTCTATTAGTTTGTCATTTAACAAGTCATCTTTAATTGTACAACAAACACACATATCGTTCATGTCTTTTGAAAAGGACTGTGTGTAAAACAAGTCGCCTCGGATAGAATTCAAAATCAAACAGTTCGACGCTTGGGACCATCTTTCACTTTTCATGTGAAGTGCAGATGTGGTTACTTTGTATATTGCAGTACACACTGTTCTGAATCATCAACCACTTATTACACCAAGGCCAACAAACCAGAACACTCTATTGACTGCAGCCGGTTTTCCACCTGAGGCACATCAAACACAGTCCAGCTCACAGCTCCAGTCTCACACACTGAAAAGAATTTGTTCCCGTGTTGAACATTCTGAGGCAAGGTCAGAAGAACTTGAAAACAAGTGCCCAACAAGGGGCCGGTACAATGGATCGACTGCGCCGCACCGAAGCCTCCGAGAGGTCTCGAGAATGTCTAATGCAGCCGGCGACTAAGTCTAATAAAAATCATTCATGTGCATTTATTTTGCAGTTGTCACTTTTGTCAGGTCAAATCAGATTCGCGGGACTGAAACACCGGCGTTTTTTCGGGCTCTGATGAAAGCCAGGAAGGAAGGAAGGAAGGAAGGAAGGAAGGAAGGAAGGAAGGAAGGAAGGAAGGAAGGAAGGAAGGAAGGAAGGAAGGAAGGAAGGAAGGAAGGAAGGAAGGAAGGCCGTCGTGCGCTTTGCATACAAACAAAACCTCACCGGGCTTTGGAGATTTATCAGATTTGCAAGGATTCAGTTCGAAGGGATATTTGCTGCATAAAGGAATTGAAAAAACTACATTCAAGACTGGTATTTGGTTGGAAATGCATCACCTCTGGCACTTGTGGAATTATTTATATGGTTGAATACCCCTGTGGCTGCATGTAGCGTGTGTGTGTGTTTGTGTGTGTGTGTGTGTTTGTGTGTGCGCAGGAAAAACAAGGCCACAAGCATCTTCAGTAGTAGTAAACGTGAACTTGCTTGCGATTCTTAAAGACGTCTCATCTCTCATCCAAGAGGCTTCCTCGCCTCTGTCTGGTGGAAGGTTTCAGGTGTTTAAACTCTGCGGGTCGTTACTTGTATCGAGAGTCGTTATGTTAAACACGCAGGTCCTTGACCCCGTCGGCCAATTAGCGTGTCGTCGGTGTCCCCTGAGTCGAACTGTGGATCCCTGTTGATACCTGTGAATTACAAAGATGGAGATGGTCCGGGTCCAGAACACTCAGGCGAGGGGAGGAGCCTGGGTAGAGCAGCAGGAGACAGGACATGACGTTTACAGTATTGGTGGCTGACACTTGTTGCCATTGACCACCTCATATGATGCAAATTGCGGAAATGTTTCCAGGGGACTCATGAGAGTGGTGAACATGGTTGTAGTTCAGTGCTTTGTGTAGTTCCATCACCACTGACAAGTAGCAGACTTCAAGGATTGAACTACAGCCACTTCTCTGGATCCCCTGGAAACATTTCTGGTGTCGTTTTCGCTATTTGCGGCGCGTTTCTGTATTTGCATGTGTCGTGACTTTTCGCGGCGCACGTGTCGTCCAATTGACTGAGATGTTTTCGTGTTTTTGTGTTATTTCTAGTGCGTCGAGCTCTCTCTCCGCCAACGTTCTTTTCACTCTTTCTTTCAAACTCTTTTCTTTGGCCAAGACATTTGCATTACACACGTACAACTCCTGAAGATGTCACCACCTGGAGCTTCACGGAAAAGGCCAAGAGGCAATAATCCAGATCTCAGAATATAAAGTGCTCCAATTTTTTTTTTCCCAGACAAAAAGTAAATTCCCCAAAGTGAGGTGGCAACACAGGCTCACTGCTTTTTTGAAGGTAGGTGTTTTTCAAAGGAAAAGTGTTTTTTGAATAAATGAATAATTTTCTTTCCATTATAAACCCGGCTTTTGATTGTGATTAATGTGTGTGTGTATCAGGTCGATGCAGGAGGTGTAAAGAACTGAACGGAGAACAGGGAAGAGATACGATTGATTTATTGGACGTGTTTTCGTGGCTTCTTCATGAAAGACTTAATTAGGATGTGTATGAAACATGTGAAGGAAAGCAGTGACTGGATGACAGATATTAGTGGCAAGCCTGATTATTCAGTGTTGTAATTACTGTATACCGACTCCGACTCATTACCCCATTTGCCCTAATGAAGCCATACGCTGAAACTGGAGCTTGAATCAAGGTCTGTGCTGTTGTGTAATCATGTCTTCGGGGAATTTGAAAAAAAACAAAACACAATGGAACATGCTATTATCATAGTGTACCAGTTACGATTAGCAAGTAAAACAATGAAAAGACTATTTTGAAGGTCAGCCCCGTGGTTTATTTACTATTTACGAGTCCACGTCCGTGCAGCATCTCTCACACGAGGGTTCATTAGGGAGGGAATGGTTCGCACACCAGGAAGAGATAATGAATTCCCCCAAGCCAGAAGTCTGTTTTCAGCATTATTCAAATATAGGCTCAGTGTGGGTCATGAAATACGCTTAAACTTTAAGATTCAGCTTAATCATCCATATTTATCTTCCCATTCACCTCTGCTTTTTCCAGACCCTGCACACCTGGAAGAAAAGCTCTTCAAATAGAGATGACAGCTTGCCAAAGGTGAAGCCAAATCGTCGGGGTCGCTCCCTGGTGGTTGACTGCAGTATGGGTCAAATGAGACATGGATCAAACAAAGATAATATCAAAGAACACGTTAAATACAGACCCAGATTGCATATGAACAAAAACACGTGAGCCTGAAGGGGCACAGTTGTAAAATAGCAATTGTGGCCCAAATATCCCAAAACAAATGTGATGGGCCTTTTCTGGCAAACAGCAGTAATCTGAATGTGAACCTAAAGTGGCCCATGTGGTAAAACGGTGAAAATGGCCCAACTTTGGTTAACATGCAGTATCTTGCTATGGCTTACTCGTGGCCCAGATCTGGCAGAGAGGAGCTCCACGCCGTATGTGGGCCAGACGACAGTGTGACAGTTTGGGCCAAAACAATTATGCTATGTGGGGATTTCAGTTTAAGTAGTTTTCATCACAAGTGTTTTTTCTAATTGTGAGGACTTTAGTTTTAATTAGATACTTGATTCCATAAAAAAATTAAGCTGCGACCTCATGATTATCAGCTGTTACAACAAGTAGAAGAAATAAGGATTTGCAATTAGTCAGTCGATTAAAACTTGCAATTTATATTCATACGAAATTTCTAACGGGTCCAAGATCAAAAATCAAAAGCCACACAGGAAATACACTTTTTTTAAAAACCCCTGACAGAGAACTTGACAATATACAGGAAGAACCGGTTTGAGGTTTGAGTCCCGGTTTGAGTGGGCGGTGCAGTCCTCCTCTTCCGGTTCGCTCCATTCATCACAGCGGGCACCCCGATGCAGGAAATCAGTGAGTCTCTGAAAACCGTAAAAAACACAGAAAAGATCTTTCTAACTCGTTGGTTGTAGACGCGGTAGAACATGAAGGTGAATTACACTGAGACGTCATGTGTTTTAATGGTTTCCGCTTCAAAAAAACCTTTTAATAATCGCTGTGTGTCCCGCACCGCACCGCACCGCCCCGCCCGACCCGCTTTCGGGACGCCCCGCGCAGCGTTAACAGGCGCACCCCCACCCCCTACGTCAGGACGTGACGTCAACGCGCCGTAATTCAAATTTCAGGAAACGAAAGCGTCCGGACACGAAACGACCGAGTGGAGACAAACAGGTCGTTTGGTTTCCTCTTCTTCTTCTTCACCTCGTTTCTTCACGTAAGTCACCAACATGTTTCTTCTTCTTCTTCTTCTTCACCGTCACTGTCTGTGGGTTTAAAAGTAGATCATTTAGAGGATGTGACGTGGGGGTTATGTTTGACAACAACTGAAGGGGGGGGGGGAAGGAAACTCCTGCTGCAACGTTATGTTTCATCACTAAATTATGTCTTTGTGGAATTAAAAAGCAGCAAGACTGTGATTATTTGTTGTTCCTTAGTGTATGTTCGTCTCTTTTTGCTATAATAACAATGCAAATGTGTTTATATTTCATTTAGGTTATGTATAAATATATATATATATATATATATATATATATATAGCCTTATTTTTGTTATTTATATAGTATTTATTGCTACATATATTATTTGTACATCATGTGCAATAGGGGGCAAAGGTCAACAACATGTATAGGAAGCTGGTTAAGTATGAGACGGAGAAAGGGTGATATTAAATTAGTTTGTACTTCTCCTCACTCCTTTTTCGAATAAGTCGATTAAATCATTAAATGTTTGATTATTTTTTTCCTCATCCCTGTTTGTAAATAATGTTTTTTTCTCCCACTTGTTTGTATAATTTCTCTTTATGTTCAACAGAACAGGAAGTGGAAACTTTGAGACCGCAGCTGTCAGCTAGAGGAGGAGAGGTATGTATGCATGACGCATGTTTGCAGAAATATGGTTCTGAACATTTAAGATAGTTCTGTATTTACATATATCCATTTAAAAATTCCTCTGTACACATGGACTCATAGATAAACATACTGGACACCCAGGGGCTGCACATTTGAACTGATTTGCATTTTTACAATAGACAATTACCAATTTTCATATCAGTCTGTAAAAGAGTAAAAGACACATTCTGCCTGGTTGTGCTTTTAAACTCTTCTTTATGAGCAGACAATGATAAACAGCAGTAAACATGCCCAGATATCAGAAAGCCAGATGCTAGAATAACAACATCCTGAAAATAATTTGCCATAACATAAGCTTCAGTGCCATTTGAATATATGTTCGTAATTTAGGTTTTAACAAAATATCCTTTACCACTTTTCTTCAAATCTGGAAATGTACCTTCTTTTGATTGTAGTCATACTGCAAGACAAGTTATTGAAATGCATATATTGCAATTCAACTAGATAGAATGTTTGTTATATTGCTATTGATGAAAATTATATTGTGATAGTGTTTTATTAGTGTTTTTCCTGTACAACAGACTATCCCTCAAGATTTCACAGTCAAATTCCCCGTCTTCCCAGAGTGTTCCAGGTCGCAGCCTCTGAACCACCACAGCAGCCATGACGTCCAAAGGGAAAGAGACCATCGTCAGCAGGCTGGGTTTCAAATCCAGCAGCTCCGTGTCCAAGGCTGAGGCCGAGCTGGAGAAAGTCCGGAAGGAGAACGCTCACATGAGGAAGAAGATCGATGAACTGGCCAAACGACACGTCCGACCCCCCGACTCGGACAACAGCAAGCTGCTGGAGGTAAAACGCGTGTTTGTTTTGTCTGTTTTCAGGGCTAAAGTGGCAGATTCCCTCCATGTCTCCATGTCTGTTTCCCCTTTTTTTCCCGGTGTTCTGATGTTTATTTGGTTTCCCGTGTTGTTTATGTCAGAGGATTCTTAACCTTGAGACGCTGCGGGAGAGAAACAACCAGCAGCTGCTGGTTAAAGAACAGGATCTGGAAACGTTGAGACAGCAGCTGTCAGCTAGAGGAGGAGAGGTATGTATGCATGACGCAGAATTAGGGGTTTTGAACATTTGAGATAGTTCTGTATTTAGATATATCCATTTAAAAAGTCCTCTGTACACATGGACACGTAGACAGCTGTGCAGAGTAATCTCTTTGTTGCACTCTTGGCATTGTATTGGTGGCATATGTATTGCCAGCAGCAGACAACTGTCAGAAGGGAATATCATCCTAGAATTCCACTGAGCTGCCACAAAAAACAGTTGGGGGGGGGGGGGGTGGCTTCCTTCTATGCCGTTTTTGACAGCAGCTCAGCTAAGTGAAGTTTAGACAGTCGGCAAAAAGCTGCATGCCAACACATGGTGAGTGTGCTGTTCACTTGATATTTATAAACTGAGCATTTTCCTCTGCAGTCGGTCTCTGTTTGTGTTTGTATTCGAGAGTTGTTACTGCCGGACTGACACTGACGTGACTTGTTACACAAAAGGAGAAATGTATGTGTTTTTATTTTTTATTTGAGGTTGCTGTCCAACCTATTTTTCTACAGAGGCACAAAGTATTTTCTAATTGCGGCTTCTCAGAGCGGCATCAGTCTAAAATTGGTAACTGGAATATCAGCTAATTGTGTTCCTGGACGTTGTGAGAGTGTGATATGATTTTAATCACACCTTGCCTCTTCCTCTTTAAAACTACAACATGTAACTTAAGCCTTAAAGGCTCTCTCAATCAAACTGATAACTAAAGACCTCGTTTGATGATGTCATAATGCAGCGTGGAATCATGGGAGTTTTGTCTTCACCACCATTGCTTTGAAAATCCATTTGTCGTGACTCGGGCACAAAGCATGTTCACAGGTGAGGTCATGTATGAAAGTGTTTACGCAGCAAATGGCCAAATGAATAATCATGATCCATTATGAGTGACTGATACAAACTGTGAAAGGAAAAAACAGCCGACATCGTTTTCAAACCCACGGGTAAAGTAGAAATGACCCAATTAGAACTCGGCCTAAATGAAACGTCCTGTTACCTTGAATACAATTGTGGATTTGTCTGGATTTGAATATTGTTGGAAACATTTTGGATGATGTAAGTACATGAATCAACAAAACGTATAAAATATGTAGTAGTTGTTTTTTCGATATTTTAATGAAGAGCTGTTACATATTTAATCTTTAACCGACATCAACAATGCAGCTGAAACAAAAAGCTGCTCCGTTGCCAGCGGCAGCGACACTCCGCTAGGTGCTGTCATTTGCATGAAGCGGATAATTGCTTGGAAAAGAGCAAACGCCCTCAGCAAACTGTCTCTGCTTAAACACAACCACGTGGGCATGGCTGTGGCGCGGGAGGTTAGTGAAGTTGTCATTTGTTTCATATTGCTTTTTTTGTGTGTTTTCAGGTGGTGGCGTCACTGCAGGCGCAGCTGGAGCAGCGCAGGAAGGAGGCCAGAGCGGCGAGACGCGCTGTCCCAGAGCCTGTCGCAGGAGACGGAGAACCTGAAGAACCAGCTGACGACTGTCACTGCGCGCTGCCAGTCCCTGGAAACACAGGTGACGGTGGGTTGACCAATTTAGAGCCACTATACCTGTCTGGATGTCTTCGTTAGGGGCGGGGCGGGGGGGGGGGGGGGGTTCTCCTCCGCCAAACAGCCAATTATCTTACTGGGAATCTGCACTTCTGTAACTTATCTTTAGTTATTAAAGACTAGCCCCGGGGATATTATAAATAATTTGTTCGCAGGCTGCTTGGTAACAAAAAGGTAAGAGAGTGAAGGAATGGAGTAAAATCCTTGATGAGATTATTAGAAATCTTCAGGGAACGGTTTCTCTCTTTTTCTGGCAGAAATCACTGATGAACAGAGTCGGTTGAGTGGGTATATCCCTCACTCCCCCCCCCCCGGCCTGGGATTAAATCCTGCCACAGCCTCTGCCTCCCCTTTCTAATATCCTCCATCTCCGATTTGTTTTTTCTTATTCATACTGCAAACATATTTTTTTGTTGAATTATGTTTTTGACAACTTCTATTTTAGTGATGAATGGACTTGAGCTCGAGCGACACGACCGTCTGACTAACAGAAAGTTACTTGAAAGGATCAAGTAACTCTGTCAGAATTGGGGCCGTGTTTCCCTGTGGCCAGGTTTTTTTTGAAAAGTTGTAGCACCGGTTCAGATCAGTAGCCAGTGCACCTATAGGATGAATGCCTGTGAATGCCTATGCACTTGTTCCTTCGTCCATTAGGTGGCACTGTGGGACCTCTGATTGTTTCCCTCGGCTGCAGACGCCTCCCTCCCTCTGGAGCAGCTTCAGTAATTTGTTATTGTGAAAACTAAAGTAATTTCATAGCTCCGGATAAAACATTGCGAATGTAAAAACACATTATTTCAGTACCAGTATAATAACACATCGCTCACAGGGGGTTTTGTGACCGATGAGACAACAACTTTTACACTTTTGTTTATAGCGTTGTACAATGATCATCATCACAAATCGTCTCTCTGGTGAATGTGAAGTGGCCGGTCGGTTCCCTCAGAGCAGTCGTCTCTTCCTCCTCATCGGAAGGCAGCGCTGATTCTCGGTCTTTGATGCTTAGAGCCCAGCAGGCCCCTGCTCATTATGTCTCCTTGACTCATGGAGAGGCTTAGCCGGCTGCAGCACCACTATGAGGACCTGAGGAATTGGATTGCCGAAGACATCGCACACCTCCCCTTCATGGATAGAAAGGATTTTCAAGTTCAAGACAAATTCAAACAATCTGGCTACTTTTTACAGGACTAATCCCTCTCCTGCTCTTTTATTAAAAAAATAGTTGCTCTCCCTGTTTGTCATTCAGTTGAGGCAAAGGCCAAGTGAGGAGGAAAGTTTGAAGAAGGAAAAGAGGAGATTTTGAAAAAACAAAGCAAAAACACCATACAGATGCAGTGTTTTTTAAAGATTCATTGTTTTGTTTTTTCCCCTCAAAGGTCAACTAGAATCTCTGGAAAGGCTTCCCATGAATCTAAATGTTCAGATTGTTTTTTCATAACTCCTGCTTTGATTTCCAAGCCGCTACCTCTCGGAGTCAAGGTTGGACAGTATTCAAAAGCAGAGTATGTGCTGGACGCTATAGGAATACTTTGTACTTTGTCGTCCCTTTTGATTATCTGCGTCTTTCAGAGTACATTTCCTCATCTTTACAGTAATACCCCAGGAATGCTCTCCACTCCACGCACCCTTCAGCTCAGCTCCCTTTTGTGTCACTGTGAATATTCTCTGACCAACCGACCCCGGCTCCATCCATCGCTCTCGTTCTTCCTGGTTTCACAAAAGCTATTTCTAGGCTCAGCTTATGGGAGGCGTGTTGAAATCCATCTGGAAAAAGTTGACGAGCTCATGATGCTTGTCTGGCAGTGGAGGAGCTCACAGGGCATTAGCGTGGAGATGATCGTATAGATGGCCGGCTGCTGTGACAGTTCTGAGTTGGCTCGAGCTTAGGCGTTGGGAAAGGGATCAGACGTGTCGACCTCCGGGTCAGGGCGACAGAATTATGAGATGAACGACTGTTGAGGAATCAGCCCTGAGGGTGGAGTGTCCCAGTCTCTGAAATAATAGCAGCGTAGATTGATCTACTCCTCGCAGCAATGTTTTTCTTGCGTCATGAAAAATTAAGGAGATTCATAATTTAACGCAGCAAAACCTACGAGGGTTTTTAAAGCCTGTGGCAGACCTACTGTTCTTTAGTGTCTGAGATGTTTCACAGGAAACGGATGGTAAACAACAGACGCAAACAACAACATGAACACGAAGCACTTCAAAGGGAGAGCGTCCATCATTTTCCTTTAGAACAACTCCACTTGTTCTTTGATTTTTATGTCAAAACAAGTCCCGGTTTATGTTTATGGAATATCACAGACTAAAAGCCTCCAGTTCTGTCTGTAATTACTGTCTGCAAATTCGCTTAACCGGGATTAATTTGGACGCCACCATGTGTAGAATAACAACGCTCGCTTAGCGGATTTATGTGTTATTCTTTTGGTGGTTGTGTTTGTGTTTTTCCACTTGAAAGAATACACGACAGGCAGAAATGAAGTTCTGTGTATAAACCGAGCTTTATCTCAAAAGTTTGTTTTCTACAGGTTCCTCCTGCCGACTTGGCTCTGGTACAAGATCAACTGAGAGATGTGAGTTCAGTTAATGATTTACTCTTTCTGTGTGTTTCTGTGGGTCTACACACCGACTTACTCCTGCAAAATGTTTGTGTCTAATACCTCGTGCAGCTGAAATACATCATCACCCATTGAATGTATATTTGAAGCGTTTCATCCTCTTACTCGGAGCCATTGGGAATTGAATCATTCCATATTTCCAAAATATCCGGGTCTCATTTTCTGTCAGTATCAACAAAGCACACACTGGGTTTTTTGTTTTATGTTGAAAAGAACAACCAAAAAAAAGAGTGAAAGAAGTGTTCCTCTTTGCAGTCATGATGAAAAACCCTTTGTTACAAAGCGAACTCTTGTCCCTGACGTCTACAATAACAAAAAACTTCCTTCAGTGTCCTTGAATTGAACAGCAGCAGATATCAAGTGCAGTTTCTCAGTTTAATGGGTTTTTGCATCTCACCACCAGGCTCTTGAGAAGAACCAGCAGTGGCTGATGTACGACCAGCAGAGAGAGGCCTACGTCCAGTCGGTCCTGACCCGCACGCAGGACCTGGAGCAGCAGCTCGCTCAGGCAAAGCAGACCAAGCAAGAGGCCGGTTCGGACGGTGAAAAACCTCTAACATCCTCAACTTATGATATATATATCAGCCGATATTGCAATATAGCCTGTTGTTGTTGTTTTTGGGGTTTTATACAGTGTTTGAAAAAGGAACTTGAGGGGGATTCTGCAGTGTGATTTAAATCCATATACACTTTTTATCGCAGCTTCTACAAACCCGGCGGGTCCAGAGAAGGACGCTCAGCTGAAGAGCCAATATGAGCAGTTGCAGAAAGACCTCAAGAGCCAAAGAGATCAGGTCACCAGAGGCCACCAGGAGCTCAATCTGCAGAGAGAACAGGTAAATGTTGACGGATTGGACCGGCTCCCTCTCTCTCTCCTTCATTTTGTGGCTTCTGCTGCTCACGTTCTTGTCAAACCCTGCGTGTTCCAATTCATTTACATTAACTCCCTTCAGAAGATGATATAATGCGCCTGAACCAACCCCATTAAATATCCACTCTCCTTGGATGCAGACATCTTTTATAATCGATCTGTGGAAGAAATGAGCCGACACGAAGCAAATGCAGTTCTGAAAACGTGAGTTTACGTTTGCCTCCCCAGACGCTGAAGGCTCAGGCCGAGCTGCAGTCGCAGAAGGAGCAGGTGACCCGGCTCCGGGACGACATGCTGGCGCTGCAGAGGAGGCACGAGGACAAGAGCAGCCAGCTGTCGTCCTTCCTGGGGAAGTACGATGACAAGAGCAAAGAGCTGGACGAGGTCAAGATGCAGCTGCAGGCAGAGCGACACAGCAACAGGTAGGCAGAGCAGCAGAGTCCAATCTGAGAGGGGGGGGGGCTCTGATCAGTTAGCTTAAAGAATTTAAATTCTCATTTAATCCAAAACTCATGTCAAAAAAACCTGTGGAATATTCAACCTACCTTGAATTTTTCAACCAGACAAAATGTTTAAAAGCCGAAGAACCCTTTTATACATTATGTAAGTATAAAAAGGTAATTCCGTAAATATCTATTTGGCGCGATCGTCGCATGCAGACACACGGTGTGCGAGGAGAGGAAGGTGTTGTCTGAGCGGGCCGACCGGATGAGAGAGGAACTGGAGAGTGTGGACGACCGACTGGAGGAGGAGAGGAAGAGATCTGCTGAACTTCTGCTGCAGGTAACGCTCCCGCTCACCGGTGTGTTGCCACGCGAGGCCCTGTAATATTTACCTATTTATAAAAGTCATCCGCTCGTTATGTCAAAGTACTTGTGAGAGGAAATGGAACAAGTTGTCCATTAATTATATGTTACACACTAAAATGGACGATCTCAGTAGATATCTGTTAATATTTGAATCGAATCTCATATAATTGATAATTATTTAAATACTACATTGTATTGATCTGATAATTTGGCTTTTACAGGTAAACATGCTGCAGAAGTCTCTTCTGAGCCAAAATGAGGAGCAGAGAAGAATCTCAGCACTGGAGCAACAGGTAACACTTCACACAAGTGAACCACGTGATCAGCACTTTTTGAGTCCTAATTCCCAGTTAGGATTCAAGGGTCCATCATAACTGTGGTTTCTAATTAATTTTTGTACGATGAGTTCTTGGCTCTCTCTTCTCCTCATATTTATTTCCGCCCCCCCCCCCCTCCTCCTCTAAGATCCAATTCTCGGCCAAGGACTTTGAGGATGAAAAGATTGATCGTCAGAGCATGCAGCACCAGTTGCATAAGGTGCTGAAGGAGCTCCGCAAGGCTCGTGATCAGATCGCCAAACTGGAGTCGGCTGTAAGTGTCACTGGAAATCTCGTTTCTTTAATTCAGTCTGTTTTGACGGTTTGACCTCATTCTGACGAGTGGACCTGACGCGTCACGTTTTCTGTTTCAGAAACAGCCCAATGCCCGTTTCTCCGAGCCCAGCTCCTACAACAGGTTTGAGTTTGAGCGTCTAACCATTGATGACCCCACGTCTCCGTCTAAAGTCTCCAACCTCCTGAACGAGAGTTTCTTGGAGTGTCCAAAGTGTCAGGCCTCGTATCCCACCAGCCGCCACAGGGAGCTCCTCACACACATGGACTTCTGCCTCGCCTAAACCCACACCGAGTCCACATCAGTGGCTTCGAGTCATGCAACATTCATGATACATACATGTTTTAATACTCCAGATATCTACAGAAACTTCAAATATAAAAAGGGAACAAACTTCTACCTAACTGGGTCATAAAGACCTGCTGCCAGTCGCTGTTTTCAATCATGGACATTTACGTTCTCACATATAAAACCCTCCTGGTTTGTTTAGGAGAAGCTCAGTGCATGTCTGAAAGCAGCTAGTGGGGAACATCATCTTTTTCTTAAATGGATCACAAACCTGAGGGGTCGGGAACCACTGTACCAGATCACGAGATCAGTTCTAGACCTTTCAGGAGAATCAAATCTATTTAATAGGGTTCAATGTGAAAACCCAAACTTTCCCCACTCACAGTTCAACGGTGAACTCTTACAGAAAGCTCCTGACATGGCTGCCATCCCATTCTTATGCTTGTTAAAGATGATAGGTTGGATAAGATAAATAAATAGTGTTTCCAAACTGTAACATGCTGTGATAAATCAAGAATTATTATTATTATTATTATAATCTTTTGCATAGGGATGTATTTAAGACCCCGAAAGTTGTTCCTTAGTAAATACACCCAGAGTGAATAGTTATTTTTGCCGTCATCATGTCGTCAGGCCAAAGACCGATTGGATCCTCGCCCGTCGTATTCCTTCCACATGTTTACTCGTATTCTTATTTTTCACTTTTGGTTTTTTGTGAAGCTCTTATTGAATTACTTGTTTTTGATTTTCTGTGTGTGTGCGTTTGTGTTTGATCAAATTATTTATTCTCGGGTTCTTTTGATAAGTGAGTCTTTTACAGATAAAAGCTTTTATTCGCCTGCAGTTCATTGAAGCAATGATAATTATGTATTTCTATAAAAAATGTTCTGCATTCACGGTGGATTTAAAACAAAATTATGTTGTATAGAAGTTTACAAACCTGCCTCGTGTTGCATTGATAAACCAGCTGTGAACACGCTGTCCACTCCGAGTTACACTGATCAATGGCGTCTGTGTAACATGTATTATTGATAGTGGATCGGTGTGAAGACAGAGAAATTACCCGTAAGCAGCGGCGGTCATTTGACAAACTTGACAGTAATGAGGTGAAGGACAAAATAACAGGGAAAGTTTTTCAATGCTCCATTCGCAGCTACGTTCGCAGTCAATCATAACGGGGGCTGAAACCATCCATCAGGTTGTCTCTGCCTCGTGCTGCCTCTGATATCTCTGGTGTTGTGCTGTGGTGCAAAGCGGAGCAGTGTTTCTCTGTCTGCCGTCCGCTGGGACGCTCTCTTTACCGAGAGCCCTCTCTCACCTCAACCACGGGGGTTTGAATGACTTAAAACAAACTGCATCTGGGAGCTTGATCTGTCACCTGCTGCCGGGGGTTGTGCGCTCCTCCCTGTGTAAGTGAAGCCCGCTGCCGTCTTCTCACCCTGACTTTTCAAGGCTACAGCCCTGTAAGGCTTGAATGAGATTGCAGGAGTTAATTCCTTGTACTAATCTATTTAAGGCAGGGGATTAGTGAAGGTCCTCCTGGTCGGGGAAAAGGGGTTAAGGTGCCTTTATTCCTGCTGCCTTGGCAATGTGACTTAGGACAGATAGACACTGCTGTACGTTTTTTTTATTTGTTTGGTTTATTGTGTGTGTTGTTTTAACTTGACAAACAATGTGATCCAATAATCACATTGTTCCTGACCAACTTATTTTGCTGGGTCTTTTTTTGTCATCATCATGTTTTATTGTAATCATGCGCTCCAAAGTTGTTGTATGATGCACTGTACTGTACAGAAACGTGCAATAAAGCTGTAGGTCTCCATATATCTCTCTCTGTCACATCAGGTGTATTTCAAAGCCAATGGAATTTTGCTTAAATAAAAAGGTGATTGAAGTAGAAATTCAATTTAAAAAGAGATGAAAAATCTGTTTGATCTCGGACCCAAACTTTAATGCAGCCAAACCCACAATCTTCACTCCCTTAACTTGCTTTTCTTTATACCGATTTTGTTTTTTTATTCCACAGTCGGAAAAGTGACGGCTGAGACGAAGCCTGACTTTTGTTTTCGTTTTAATCTAAAATTAATTTTAGTTTATCTACAAAGTGAAGGAGAGAAAAACATTTAGTCAATCTCCAGAATCTCTCGGTGCCCATTAGATTCTCTGATACGAAACCATCAGCTGTGAAAATAATGAGCTCATTCATTATGAGCTCTATGAGGCTGTGCTCAAATAGATGTTTGCCTCCTAATATTTACTATTTCAGCTTGATTTATTTGTTTGTTTATTTGACAGAGACAATGTTCAGCTCCTCAGCCGCTCCAGAGTTCATTTCTATCTGCAGGAACATTAACTCACAGCAGCAGCAACGACAATACACTTTGACAACATTAGGTCACCACTAAAACAACAGAAACAGGAATTCACAACATTAGGATCGACTCTCTGGGTTCATGTGTGATGGGAACATGATTTTAACCCTGATTTCATCTTGAATTTAAAACTCTTGTCTCGCTTGGAGCTGAGTTCCTGCAGTTTGTGACTGAGCGCAGTGATAAAGTACCGCTGAGGCCGATGGGAACATCGTTAGTCTTACTGGACTCTTCTTTACCACAGTTGTATGTATTTAAACCCACCTATAACACTCAAAACAACATTTAGTACTTCATGTTATTTAGACTAAACGTGTATGTGGGACGGGGTAAGGACAAGGTTCGAGTCCCGGTTCCAAGGGAGACGTTTGCATGTTGTCCTGTGTCTGCGTGGGTTTACTCCCCCATTCCAAAGACGTGCAAGGTGTGAATGTGAGTGTGAACGGTTGTTTGTCAGCTTTGTGATACTCCACCTCCCGTCCTCTCTCGCTCTCGCTCTCGCTCTCGCTCTCTGACACACACACACTCACATCCATGCATTCCTGATTCTAGTGATTTATCCCTTTGTACCTTGATTTATTTATGTTCACAGTTCACTTCAGATAAATACTTTCAGTTTGATTCCAGCGTGTGTCCTCCTTCCCTCTTGATCAGATCTCGCCCGATGCTCAATCACACTAAAGCTAAAAACTTGTTTCACACGCTTGTTTCTGTCCATTAGTTTCTTTGCACAATTATAAAAGTAAAAAACTTCAAAGAGAATCCTGCATTTACTTGAATTTTGATGTATTTTGACCGACTCCAAAGGCAACATCATGAATTCTTTATTTGCAATCCAGGAATACAGATAAATATTTCACGGCAATCAAAACAGTGAATGAGCCAAACACGATATGAATGTTTTATTTCAAAAACTGGATCAAGACACGTACAACATCGAGTCGAGACACAACCACACTGCTACACCTGCAGAGCACCTGACTTAATATGTCTGCATTCAGGTTTATTAACAACCTTTGTGCTTCAGGATCCTTCAGTGTTTTTAGTGAACATGGTTTTGTCACTTGGACCAGAAAACAAGTTCCACTGGTTTCCATGACGATGGTTGTCTCCACCTGAAGTTGCTATACAAAACAAACCAAAAAAAAAACTACGACATGTGACGATGTTGAGGATCGGACTAAGATGTTAAAGTGAATTGAGTTGGGAGAGATCAGCCTGAACGGTCAAGCTTTGTTTGCTTTAAATATTCATGTACAGCTTCTAATTTGCCATTTTTAAGCTCGTTCCTGGAGAAGAGTGTGATTCTTCCTCTGGTGAAGACACACGCAGGCAGAAGAGATGAGAACCTCTGGTGGGAGTGAGTCAATGACCAGCAGAGGGGCACACCGTCCCAGAGGCGGCTGCTTCACGCAAAGAAGTGTCACTGCCTGTAAAAGTTCTCGCTGTTCTCGCAGTAACCTGCGGGGGGGGGGAGGAGAGAGAGGAAAAGACGTTTGACTTTGCTTCTGTTTGATATTTCAGAATAATCTCATCAGTCAATCAAGTTTGGAAGAGAAATCACGAGTTCCATCAATCATTCACTTGGTCTTTTTCGTCGAAGTGACTCACAAAAGGCACGGATCAATAAATCATTAGACAAACAAGCGAGCGCCGAGGCGGACGCCACTCACCGGTGTGCGAGACGCGTCTGTATTTGCCCAAAAGGCAGATCTCGTTCTTCTTCGCGGTGACGATCTGCTGGTCCTGTGGCCTCAGGCCGTCGGGGTGACGGGAGAATATGAAGGAGTAGCTGTCTTGGCACGTGCCGTCAGCGGCCACCTCTCTGCACGAGTAGTGGATGGCGTAGTTTTCGTAGTCGGTGTCAATCACCCAGTGTTCGTCGTCTAATCGCCGGATGACATCAAAACACAATTCATCAAACTCAGTGCGAGGCCAGAAATGCATGGACACGATCCTCGAAGTACAAGTGACGATAAATATTATGGTTAAAACTACATTTTATAAAGAGAATTCACTTGAAACACAGAAGTCTGTGAGATTTCATACCAGGTTTTACAATCAACAGATTTATTCCTATGGAGCATTTTCATTCATCAGGTTCCGAGTCACAGATAATCACATGTGAGGGTGGATGATTAGATTAAACTTAAAGATCAACAAATCCCTGAGATCGACGCCCCCCAACTGCCAAAGACAAAAGGTTGTGCTAATTCCCAACATTGGTCCCGTTCGTGTTGAATGTTCCACGACTTACTTCCGCTCTGAAGGGCGGCCGCGATTCCCCAGTACCTCATCCTGAACTTGGCCGGGTCGGGGGTCTCCTCAAAGGTGGCGAACATCTGGGCGCACACTTCCCAATGGCTAGAGGTCAAAGGGAAAGAAGGCCATTGTTTTTTTTTTTAAAAAAGGTCGGAGACAAAATGTTTGAAAAGTCTTCACAACGAAGAACAGAACTCACCCAAAGATGATCACTCTGCCCAGAGCGGAGGCCGTCATCTTGCTGTCTGGTGTGATGGTAAAATTAGCCACGATGTTGTCGAGTAAGAACAAACCTTCTGGGTCCTTCTTCCCCACGGCGTACCACGACCCCGCATACTGTGAGACAGACGATAGATTAGTATCTTTTAAAAAGCAGTGACAACCTTCAAGCTCCAGTCGTGTTACGTTGAGATCCCCCCCGACTTTCTCCGTCTCCCACTCACCTTGGTCCTGTCGAAGTTCTGCATGACCTGGACGTTGGCCACCTGGCAGTCGTTTGCCCAGGACACAGCCAGGAGGCAGAAGGCCGCAACGTACAGCAGCATTCTACCTCAGAGGAAGGAAAAACAACCAGGGGGAAAAGACACAATTATCAGCCACTTCCCTTCAAGTCCGTAAATATGAAGTAAAAACAATGTCAAAGTCTGCGGCCCGTGCATACCTGGTTACCGAAGAGTATCAAACAGCTCACAGAGCTCCTCTGCTCTTCTGTGTGGGTTTTATACTGTTGACGTGTGTTGCATAAGGACTTCTGGAGACCAGAACCTCCCCTGCTCTTCCCACAGCTAGCCCGCCTTCCATTGGACAAACATTTACATAACTGCTGGTCCCAGTCCTATTGATTTGTGTGCTCTGCACATCTGGCTGCTGAACACCCGTCCACACGGAACACAGGTTCTCTGGGTCTTGTGAAACCACTGACCAAGCCAAGAGCCCCCCCCCCCCCCCCCTGCAATATGCTGTACAATACACATGCAGATAAAAACACACATATACAGTAAAGGCCTCCTCTGTGAAAACATGGTGATGATTTACATCCATCGTCATTTGAGCTGATTGATTATTTTGCACAAACCTTGACGTGAAGAATCTGACTGAGGGTTAACCCATGTTTTGTGTGCATGGACTGAACCCTCCTTTTTTTAGGGTGGAAAAGTTAACTTTATGCATGTTTCAGCCTTTTCTCCATTTTCTAGTTACGGCAATGTTGGAGGAGGTGTGTGTGTTTGTGCATGAGTGTGTGTGTTTGTTTTTGTGAGTGTGTGTGGTGTGTGCTTCCCAGCAGCATCACTGTCCCTGTATCCGCTGATGACCTGATTATCTACTCAAGGGAAACCTTTAAAACCTCCAGCCCTGTTTTCGTATAGATGGACTTTCAACAGAAACTAATCGGCGTCAGAGAGAGAGAGAGAGAGAGAGAGAGAGAGGTGATCACTAATCAAAGATTATGACATCATGTGTTTGTTGGCGTCTGCGCTGTCACATGTTTGTGTCGGATCACTCAAGTTTACTTCCTTTGTATCGTTAATCTGGGATTAATCAACTCAAGTAAAATACATTCTAGCATCTTCTCTTTAAGTGTTCCTGTAATTGTAAAAAAAGTAAATCAGGGATCTATTGTGTTTTTATATAAAAAAAGATAAAAATACAGGAAACGGCTTCCGTTTTAAAGTAAAGTCGCGACTTTGATGCATAAATTTATGAAAGCCTTGCCGCTGTTGTTTTGCACTGAGGTCATGCCGGTGCTTTGAAGGCCTGTTTAAATAACAGAGCGCCGCTCGGCCGAACATCTGCAGTTGCATAACCACCGGCCTCGTTCGCTGGAAAACACTGTAATCACTCATTTTTAGGCAGAAGAAGTAGCGGCTGGAATTTGGCCAGAAGCAGTGAGAATATTTCATAATCGTCAAGACCGGCCAAGACACAACATACGACACCCTGCTGTGTGTGTGTGTGTGTGTGTGTTTAACGTTTTGGCTATGTAACTGTAACGTCATGCTTAAAGCAGGGGGCCATGTCTTGTTTTGATGGGATGTGAAAGTTGAGTAACTTGCAAACCCAAATGATCTCTTATAAAATACAGTTTAGAGTAAAAGACGTTCTGCTCCCGTCCGAGTTTCAGAGCTCTGTCGAAGGCAGCAGCTCAACGTGGAAGTGAAGTTTCTCTCTTTTGTCTATCTACATAAACATAATGCAATCCAACCTCGACCTTTGACCTTCATTTAAAGAGCTGCATCAGCACTGTTGACTCCACAAGGACTGAGACATCGATCATCCAATTGTATCTTTAAAAACTGTACAGTTCAATTCAAATAAAAAATTTGGAGCTTGTTCCAAGTAAATTACAACACCCAAGAACTTTTTATTGGCTATTTATTTTCAATCGTCGACCGTATTTCTTCAGTTAAATGAGCGTAAAACTGGTGTCGTCGCTTTTGGAGACAAGGAGGAACAATTAAAAGTCAAGGATCAGACCGAGCCTGAAATCACAGGGTTGTCACGGACCTTCATTTTAGCAGCCACGTTAAAAAACCGATGACACTCAGCCTCAGCTATCAACCATAGTTTAACCACCCGGACCCTCGGGGTGTCAGGGACGGGTCTGCTTTCTGTCTCCAGAGTCCAAACTCAGTGGTTCTGCTCCACGTCTGAACTGCAGAGCTTCAACTAGGTTCTTTTTTAAATCAAATAATTACTACTTTCTTACACTGCGCTTTATTCTTTACTCTTGCAATAATTATCATTTTCAAATTCTAACTCTAACATCTTTGTCAAATGCTTTTTTTTGTTGTTGTCTTAGTCTCGTACACTCTCTTACACTCATACATGTAATTTGCCTGAACTTGCCTTCTGCATCAAGAGAAACGGTTTCTGCTGCTGTGGAATTCCACGCTCTAATTTATTTTATTTATTTATATCACTGCCTCACACACACACACACACACACACACACACACACACACACACACACACACACACACACACACACACACACCACACACACACACACACACAACACACACCACACACACACACCTTTTGTAGCTCTCCCTTGATAAGCTTGCCTTAATCCCCACAGCGAAAAATAGTGCGGAACCCCTTGCCTTGCCAGCCTGCCAGCGGCTAACCAGACTGTAAGTTCAGTTAATAATAGCCAGGCATCTTTGTTTCGGGCCTTGTTCTCAGACGTCCAAGTCCCTCTAATTGGCTAATGCCCACATCGAGGCCTATTCTTCCATAATAATGGTGATTTCATTAGAGCACACGGGCAGGAAGGCCGCACAGTTAGAGAATAAGAGAGGCCACCAGCCGTGGCTCGGAGCCCGGTAGTTCTCAGTGGCTGATGCTATTCAGGGTTCCTCTTCCACTGTAGCAGCAACAACACGGAGAGGAGAGCGGCACCTGGAGCAGCTCAGGCTGAGATCATCACATTGTTTGATACGTGTCGAAAACAGGGATGAGTCAGTCGGTGTTGGACTGGAACTGTGGGTTACTGGTGTGAGTGCAGCACCTGGGATCGAAGCGGCTCTGTTCACCGATTGCTGGTTTTGCCCTTTAGCCAGGCACCTCATGGAGCTACCACTGTTGCCAAGTGCTTGCTCATGGAGGGAATTGTGGGGTAAATAATATTATAAATAGACCTGCCCTCACAAAAACAGAGTTCACTATTTGAAAAAATATGTTAACGTATAATTTTGTAATATTCCTGCCTGTAATCAAATACTTCTGCCGGGGGGAACTGATATTTATGAGCAGTTTGGTGCAGATCCAAATAAAATCGAGTGGATCTAATTCAAATGTGGTTTCACAAGGGGACGTGTGTGTTCTCAGGTGCCCTTCGACGTCAATATAAATAAAACTGACTTGACTAGCAGCCAGCCTGACTTAGATTCAGTGTCACTGTGTATTTTCACGTCAGATGAAACCATGAGGTGTTTCTCTTCTGGTGTCCACGCCGGCATTTGACCTGACAGCGGTCTCACACTTCCTGCCTCCTGCCTGCTGCCTCGGACAGGGAGCAGTGCCTGATATAAAATGATCAGCGTTGGGATTTGCGGGTTAAGGACGCTTAGAGCAGGGGTTTTAATGTCGTGACGTCACATTAATTAGCGGCCACATTGATCCTCTCAGCCTCTAAGCCCTGCTCTGTCCTATTCTGTCTGTCGGCGGACACGGGAGGCATTAGTGACTCCCTCAGGGACCGTGGAGCAGGATGCACCTCCGCGTACACGGCCGCTACTGATCCTACCCCACCCTGCAGGCCACAGCCCGGCTCCCCTCACCGCTTTGACTCTTCCCCCCTGGCTGGTGATGCTTCTGTGAATAAGAGGGATTGGGAATATTAAAAACTACAAAAGTTCAACATGGCAGACAAGGATAGCGTGGAGAAGTACCTGGAGAACAACCCGCAGTTCGCCAAAGAGTACTTTGACAAGAAGCTGCGCGCCGAGGCCCTGACCGCCGCCTTCTCCGCGGCTCTGGATGTCAAAGACACTGCTTCCTTCAAGGATGTTAACTCCATTCAGGAGGCCGCCATCATCTTCGAGCTGATCCAGGAGCTGCAGAAGCCGGGGGAGATGGAGAAGCCCCTGCACAAGGTGCTGCAGAGGGTCGCCCTGATCCTGCAGGCGGACAGGGTCAGTTTTTACATGTGCCGCTCTCGAAACGGAGTACCCGAGCTCGCCACCTCGCTCTTTGACGTGACCCCGACCTCCAAGTACGAGGGCAACCTGGTGCATCCGCAGGGGGAGATCGTGTTCCCCCTGGACATGGGCATTGTCGGGTTCACTGCGCACTGCAAAAAGCCCCAAAATGTCGCTGACGTCTCAAAGGTGAGGAGTGAAGTCTGAAAGATATCTGGTGAAAATGACCTTTAAAAAGAGGAAATTACCTTAATTGGTTGTTTGATAAACTTAAAATATATAAAAGATCACAGGCTGGACTGTAGAGTTTGTCCTTTAGATGGGCATGGTGTAAAAATATTAAATGTAAACACATTAATAATTTACCAGCCCACTGATAAAAGTGATGTTTCTTCTACTTTATTTTAATCTGCCTGTATTATTAATGCAATTCTGGAAAATTCCACTGATGCACAAAATCAAAAATCAGTGATAAATCTATTAGTAAAATGATATTAAATAAATATATGTATTTTTACCCATAATCTATTTTTGTTGAAAGCCTGTTTTTAATGTGTCAAAAGTACGTCTGGGCAATAATTATATATATTTTTCATCATTAGCAAAATTACAAAGGTCCAATATAATTGATATATTGCTAATGTGAGCATGAGAGGAAGTATAACATGTAATTGATCTTCCTCAGAGTTGTTTGAAAGCACGACCGTCACGCCAGAACAAATTTAGTCTTTAAACTTGAAAGATAATAGAATATGTATCTCTGGGCAAAAAGTAAAAAGCATGTTTTTAAAATTAGATCTGCTTGTTGTGTGGTGGGAAATAATCTTTACATCTTACAGGCACGTCATGACTGAACTGCTCAGAATGAAATATGAACACTGTAGTTGTGTAGTTGTGTAGTTGTGTGTTAGTGATGTGGTTCTGTTACCTCCTTTGGATTTAACTACACCTAACACACACTTTCCTTTGTCTCCCCGTCCAGAATTCAAAGTTCTGTGACTTTGTGGACAAACAGACTGGATACACGACCAAGTCAATGCTCACGTTCCCTCTAACGGTGGACAAAGAATGTCTCGGAGTCGTCATGGCACTGAACAAAATAGGAGCCGATCAGTTCACTCCCGAGGACGAGGCTGTAAGAACCACTCTTTAAACGTCCTGATTCCCTCGGATCAGCGGTGACCGACCGGCTCAGGGAGCTGGGACACGGACCGTTTCACATATTAGACAAAACGATCAGACACAGAAACGTAAACTGTGTTCAGTATGCATAGAAGTAGCAGCTGCAATATAAACTGATACATTGATTCTTGTTTAATATCCACTTAGTCACTTTTCTGCTACTATCAAAAGATATTTAAAATAAAACTAAACTAGAGATTATCATGGGACTGAATCATGTTAACATGTTCTGATCCAATAATCCAGTAGTTAATAACACATTACTATATAAGTACTCATTACCACATTATCACATGAGTAAACAGCAGTCATTACTACATTATTACATAAGTACTCAGTACTCGTTATCACAGTTTTATCTAAGTACTTAGTAGTCAATACTAAACAATTACACGAGTGCCAAGAGTCAATGCTATACTTTACATCAATAATCAGTTGTCAGTACTACATTATACTCTGTACTATACTCAGCAACTAGTACCACATTCTTATGAAAAATCTGTAAATAATACTATATTATTGTACAAGTACTTAGTAATCATTGCTAGATCAGTCGTCACATTGTTACACAAGTACTCAGTGAATAATATAACATTATATACGTATCCGTTAAACCTGACCTTCAGTTTGATGTCGACTACACATAATGATTTGTGACAGCACGTTGCTCAGCTGTGATGCCGTCATGGCGACAACATCTGTCCAGAGACACTCAGACATACAAACATTTGTCAAAGTGAAAACTGTGTGTGTATAAACTCCACACAGCAGGTGTCTCCAGGACGCACACACTCACACACCGACAATGTGAAAGCAATACCAATAAGCAGCTTTATGATCAGCCCGCGACAGCAGCTGGTAATAAAGATTATTGCCGTAATTACATCTCGCCAGTAGAGAGCAACACACTCCCATTAAGTCAGTGGGAGTCAGACCAGACTGCCTCCACGCGGTTGCTTTGGAGCATTCAAGTTTTAAAACAAACCCATAATGATTTAATTAGGAATATGTTATCGTACGGTCGATATCAAAGCGCAGTCACTACCGTTCCCTGTTATTCAGATGCTACAAACACACACTGAGGCACAATTCCATAAAGAATAAACCCGCTCGCGAAGGAAAAAAGCTTTTATGAGAAGTAAGACGAAGGCTTTAACTGCTAAGATGCATTATAACGTGTCTGTGTTCTCTGTGTTTGGTGGAAAGACACAGAGGCAGGAGGCAGACTTATGAAATGTATATTCATGTAAACCTATGTGCAATGGCTGTGTAATCTGTGTATAGATTAGCCAACATGACCAGAAAAGACTTGTTTAAGTCAATGTTTGCTGACTTTAAATTCAAATTTCGTCATATTTTAGCCACAATCAGTTCAAACACCCAGTTTTTATTTCTCTTTAAATGACGGAGAACCTCTTTTCTAACGCAAATCTTTACTTCTTATTTAAAAGAAATGACTTGCGCCACAGTTTTGAATCTGCTTTGTATTGATGAAACGTCTAATCTGACTTTGTCCTCAGCTCTTCCACAAATACATGAACTTTACCCAAGTCATCGCCCTGCAGCACTACACAACCTACATGTTCAACGTGGAGTCCAGGAGGAGTCAGGTAAACTGTTCAATACACAAACTCTCCTGTCAGTCAAGGAAATGGTGTTTTATTGAATTTATAACCTTTATACTTTGATGATAACCAGCAGGAATCTCTCATCACCAGGCACAGATTGAAAATATTCCCTGTTAGTCACATGTTGGGGTTTTCTAATGCACCGAACAGCTCCATAAACATTGACACCTGTTTCCTTTCTCGTAGGTGCTGCTCTGGTCGGCCAGTAAAGTGTTTGAGGAGCTGACGGACATTGAGAGACAGTTCCACAAAGCGCTCTACACTGTCCGGACCTATCTACAATGTGAGCGATACTCAGTGGGCCTGTTGGACATGACCAAAGAGAAGGTTGGTCCTGCAGAAGAGAGCGAGCGAGCGAGAGAGCGACAGCACTGGTGGCTGCGCCGCTTTAATGATGGCATGTTTTGTTTTACCTGTAGGAATTCTATGATGAATGGCCAGTGAAACTGGGAGACGTGGAACCCTATAAAGGCCCCAAAACACCAGACGGCAGGGTAACAAATTAATTTCCTTCAGCTTTTGACACAAGTGGGATTTTAAATCCTACTTTTTAAAAAACTTTTACATTGTCCAACAAAGTTTGGAGAGGATGAGTTTTTTTTTTTCTGAGAGGCTTCTCCTTTTCATACAGGAAATCATCTTTTACAAGATCATCGACTACCTCCTGGAAGGCAAAGAGGAAATCAAAGTCATACCGTAAGCAGCACCCCGACCAAGTCATTAAAACACTTCATTTGTATAGCTCGTCGTCTCACACTCAGTCAGATTAAGAAAAGTTTCACGTCCACCTTTTATAACTTCCTATTTTTCTGAAAACATGAAGAAATTACATTTTCTAACCATTCATTTGCAGCTCAGGCAGTTCTGATGGTTTCTGACGAGTGTTTTTTGGAGACCGATGTGACTTGTGGAGGAAACGTGTGCACTGTTTCAACCTGCTCGTCAGGGAGTGATTCTCTCCCTGCAGCTCACTCCACTCTGTGTGTTTCTCTCCCTCTCAGTGGTCCACCTGCAGATCACTGGGCTTTAGTCAGCGGACTGCCGACCTACGTGGCAGAGAATGGCTTCGTAAGTCCCCCCCCCCCCCACCCCGGCCGCTGCAGGGCAACACATTACCAGAACCAGTGGGATTATAAAAGAATGACAATAAGGGGGAACTGATGTGTGACTTAGGTGCAGAGACACATCGACAACCGAGGCCCGGGACATGAAAATGAAATGAAACACAGAGTGGAGGGGACACTTTCAGTACAATGTGATGGAGCTTAAATCCAATGAACAGATTACAATTCCTTTTAGTAAATTATGGCATAAACTATAACAAGCAAAGGTAGATAAATGTTCTGCACATCTTTTTTTCTTTTTAGACTGATTAGAAACAGCAGCTTTGATTGAAAGTTAAACACTTGTACGAATATTAAATTGTCCAAATCAAATGTTTTTTCAATGTGACTGCAGATTTGCAACATGATGAACGTGGCTGCAGACGACTTCTTCACTTTCCAGGTGAGGACGCTTTCCCAGCAACGTATAGGACATGCAAATTAAACATCCAAAACAAATACATCCAGTCTGTCCCTGCACTGTGCGCCCACGTCATAACATAGTAATTAGTTTATGGTCCTGTTGAGGACAAACGGAGCCCAGATTTAAAACATGTGATGTGAACGTCTTTCAGAAAGAGGCCGTGGACGACACAGGTTTCGTCATCAAGAACGTCCTGTCGCTGCCCATCGTCAACAAGAAGGAAGAGATTGTGGGCATCGCCACTTTCTTCAACAGGAAAGACGGCAAACCGTTTGACGAACACGATGAGCAGATCACCGAGGTCGGCAACAGGCATTCTCTCGCTCATATTTCTTATTTTGGATGTCATGCTGTCTGTCTGTGTGAAGAGAAGTAACCAGAGATGTTGCACTGAGTGTATTTATGATAGTTCCCTTTAAAACGTCTCTCCTCCTCCCCTCCATCGTCCGCTCCAGGCCCTGACACAGTTCCTCGGCTGGTCCGTGCTGGTCTGCGACACCTACGACAGGCTGAACCGAATGGAGTACAGGAAAGACATCGCCCAGGAGATGCTCATGTGCCAGACCATGTGCACCCCGGCAGAGCTGCAGTCCATTCTGGTGAGTATCGAGCTGCACTCCCTTCGTGTTCTTTACCTGTGATCTCTCTCGACGTTCGCTCAAGAGGCCGCTCGAGCAGGAATTAAAAGGTGTTAAAGGTTATTGCAGTGTGAATAGCTTTCTGAGTAGTAGTCCTCCAGATGCAGCTATTACAGGACTAGCAGAAGCTCGGATCGTTTATCCGCTTGATAAGATGACATGGCAGTTTACGGGGGGGTTACTGCTCGGAGCGCTCGTCTGAAATGTCTGAAAACCTGACACCAGGATATTTTTGTCCTCTTTTTTTGTTGCCGATGTGAGAATTCCGGCTGCAGGATGTTCACGAGTAGAATGTAAATGTCATTTCAAAGCATTCTTCTCCCGCTCATTACCAGAACACCAAAGAGAAGTTCGACGCGGAGCCTGAAGACTGCGACCAGAAGGAGATGTACAAACTGTTGGTAGGTTCCCTTGGATCCTTCAGGACATAATGAGATCACAGAGTGTCTCCATCATCCAGTCCTCACATACACAGGCACACACACAAAACAAATGTTTTCTGTTTCTGCGCAGAGGGCAACCTGCCCGGTGGCCAACAACGTCAACGGGGAGGATCTGTACAAGTTCTCCTTCAGCGACTTCCCCGTGTCAGAGGTCGGCCTCATCAAAGCCGGCATTCGCATGTTCTTCGAGCTCGGAGTGATCGAGAAGTTTAAAGTCCCCGCGGAGGTGAGTCCCACAGGGCGTCACGGTGCAGGGGAGGACTGCGAAGAGATTGGATGGATTGGGAGGATTTGTTTTTACCATGAAGAAGTGGAAACCTGCAGTGAACATTTAAATGCACGTATAATCTGTGTGACAATCATGTGGAACTCATTTTCTTATTTTAATGAAATGAGTGCGTTTTGAGACAATGGCAATAATCGTTTGTAGGAAGATTGTTTTCTCAAGTTCAGCGTTATGTCGCTTTCACCAATGTTCCAGATGTGTCGTAGGAGTCACAGATCCAATTAAGCAAATACATAAATTACACAGAATAATTATGTTGACATTTTTCAGTTTGAATTATAAGATTCTAGATTCATTAATGTTTCAGGGGAGCGCACACGACTCCTTTGTGCTGCGAAATAATGCCGTTGTTATTCCGCACTTTTCTGAAGATAGAAGCTTTCGTTGAACGTGACGAGCAAACAATGTAGGAGAAATTCAAGATGAGAACATTTTCTTGCACGAGGCCCCGATGAGCCTGGGAGAATTGTTGGGTATCATCTGTGAATCTCTTCGCGGTGACAGACCAGAACTGCCTGGGGTCTGTTTTTCTGAGAGCAGTTGTCGTGATCCTTAATGAGCCTCTCGAGGTGATACCCAGCCGCCTATAGCAGTGAGGGCAGAGAGCGTTTCCTTGGACACAGGGACCGGAGCGTACTTTAACATGGCGACATCACACTGGGTCGCAGCTCAGCCGAACTCCCTCCGGACAGATAACATCACTTTTGTCTCTTCTCCCTCAGACGCTGACGAAGTGGATGTACACAGTGAGGAAGGGTTACCGTGCCATCACCTACCACAACTGGAGGCACGGCTTCAACGTGGGCCACACCATGTTCTGCCTGCTCCAGGTAACGCCTGCACAGCAGCTGCTGGGAACAGGAGGGTCTCACACGGCGGCCCGGTGCTTTCCCTCGTGTCCTCCAGTCTGTACAGCTGCGGACATCTCCTCCTGTTTCCCCACAGAGAGCGAGTGATCCTGTTAACTTTTAATATCTAGAGCTGATGGTGCCGTATACAACACAATACATCTGGTGACAGTCTTACAAGAAACTGAACCACTTACACGGGCCCGTAACGGGTTTTATTTCTTCATAAAGAGAATTTCATCAACCAGTAAAAATATTGTCCACGTCGTTTAAAACAAGTCTTTATAACGTTAAATATTTGTCTCTTTTGGGGTTTAAACGTCCAGAAGGATGATTTAGATGGATAGAACATTTCATTTTAATCTGTAATAATCTCTATATATATATAAATAATCAATGATGTGTCCTTGTCCTCCGACAGACAGGGAGGCTGAGGAAGTACTACTCTGATCTAGATGCCTTTGCCATGGTGGCTGCTGCTTTCTGCCACGATATCGACCACAGAGGAACCAACAACCTCTACCAGACCAAGCAAGTCCAACACATTCACTCGTTGTTTGGTTCTTTTTGAAATCGCAGGTATGTGTGTAACATGTCAGTTTATTATCTCGTCTGTTTTCTGCAGGAGTTCACATCCTCTGGCCAAACTTCACGGCTCCTCCATCATGGAGAGGCACCACCTGGAGTACAGCAAGACCCTCATGGCAGAGGAGGTACGGGAGATTATCGGGGGAAATAGTTCAGTTCACAGACTCGGCTGGAAACACGAAGGCACGCCCTGACCTCTCCTCTCTCTCTTTGTCTCGTGCAGAGCCTGAACATCTTCAGCGGCCTCCAGAAGCGCCAGTTTGAGAATGTGCAGCACTTGTTTGACGTCTGCATCATCGCCACTGATCTGGCCCTTTACTTCAAGTGGGTTCTCTGAAAAATACTCGCTGAAATACCGCAGCTGTCACGCTGCAGCCCCAGTTCAGTGTTCAGACATGAAATAACCCCTCGAGGAGGACCGGCTGAGTGTCGCTGCTCCAGCGTTTAGCTGCAGCCGGGCAATCCTCTTATGTTTTATGCGTTCGGCTCATGTCTGCTATCTCGTGTGCGTGTCCTCCCGCAGGAAGAGAACCATGTTTCAAAACATTGTGAACGCCACCGAGCCGATGGCGGACGAAAAGGAGGCCATAGCCTACATCTCCAACAACGCCACCAGGAAGGAAATCGTCATGTATGTATCTGATTTTAAAGCAGCTTCACTTTTAACGTGATCAGTGTCTGTGCGGAGGCTTTTGAAAGCAGCCGGCCGTTGCACTTCATCAGCATCACTGGCAGGGTGTCATCATCTCCCCCCTGACTGTCTGTGTGTCTTACGCCTCCAGGGCCATGATGATGACAGGCTGCGACTTGTCAGCTATCACCAAACCCTGGGAGGTTCAGAGCAAGGTGGGTGAACGGGCCGATTCCAGAATATCAAGAGAAACTTGCGAGGTGCAAGAAAAGGTCACGGGGAAACAAAGGAGGAAATGTATTATTGATTTTTATTGTAATTTCTCCTTTTAGTCAATCCTCCCAAGTGTGGGTCTAATATCAGGTCATTCTTATTATTGCACAAACTATATAGGGCGGTGCTTTCTGTTTTTTTAAAGAATAAAAGAGTTTAAAGTCATGACAGCTGAACTAAATGGGTTTTAAGGTCAAATATGCGACAATGCTTCATTAAATTATATATATTCTTTGACTCGTGGACTTGTTTCTCACAAAGTTCAAACCCAGAGACATTCATTTTTGGTCGGCTTCTAAATTCATCATATTCGCTTTACGCATTGGATTTGCCTCTGTCTTTTTGTCTCTAGGTGGCGCTGATGGTCGCTGCTGAGTTCTGGGAACAGGGCGATTTGGAGAGAAGTGTTTTGGACCAACAGCCAATTGTAAGACCCCTTCTCTTCCTTTCAAACACATATATATATATTTGTAGGCTCCTCAGGATTTTAGAGCATCTGTTTACCCCCCTCGTCTTCTCCTCTTCCTCACTCAGCCCATGATGGACAGGAACTGTGCCGAGCAGCTTCCCAAGATGCAGTGCGGTTTCATCGACTTCGTGTGCTCGTTTGTATACAAGGTAACGATCGTTTATTTTTTTTCTTACACCGCGCAGAACCTCAGATGTTTCTTGCAGGAGTTCAGACGAGCAGAGACATTCTGAACAGTGAAGACGTGACACAGTGAAGATGGACGCTGAGGCAAGAAAGAAACCACATGTGGATTTATCGGAGCCGGGAGTCAGAGTGTGTTTGTAGCTGCTGTGTTTCCAGCACGTCTCCAGTCTAACCGGAGCGAAGCCATTGAATCCAGCTGTGATTGGATTTTAATTCTCCTGCAAAAAGGGAGAAAAGCTCGGATTCTGCCCGTGACTCGTTTTGACTCACTTCAATTTAATCAACCTGGATACTTTGGAGAAGATCTCCACAAATGTGAAGCACAAAAAAGCGACTAAACTCCGTCTCCAACCTCATCCGCTGCATTAGTTTCAAGACAATGCTGTTTGTTTTAAAGCCTCAGACTGTGCAGTGAATACTGATGAGCCAAGGCTGTTTTAGAGGCTTTAAAAAGGTGTTGTTTCAACTGAGCTGAATGAGAAACACTGTATACGGGGGGGGGGGGGGGGGGAAACTAAACATCGTGTACACGTCATGCACAAAAACAGACAAACAAAATGACCGCTGGGTTAAATAATTCATCACACCGCCTCATTATAAGATTTACGGAGGTGTTGTTGTAGCTTCGACCACCTCAGGTCAGATAACAGGATGTGCAGAGATGAACCTGTTGAACCCACGTGGCCCCAGCAGCGATGTGACCTCGCTATGGTATTTGGACAAGAACACACAAACGCACACGGAGGCTACATGCATTACGATGTGTGGGCCTATAGGGACATGTTACACCCCCCCCCACCCACCCACCCACCCTCTGTGTACTCGAATAACGTAGACTCACATTCGGTGTGTTTCCCTTCATTCGTCAGGAGTTCTCCAGGTTTCACAAAGAGATCACGCCCATGTTTGACGGCCTGAAGAACAACAGGGCACACTGGAACGAGCAGGCCGAGGTGTACAACACCAAGATGAAGGCCATCGAGGACCAGAAGAAGAAACTGGAAGAAGACGAGGCCAGGAAATGTAAATATGTTAATAAATGTTGAATTAAATATCTAGATCCATTCAGAGTTATTCCCTTGGAAGAATAGTGAAAATTAAATCATGCATCCACTCCAAAATTTGATGCGATCTTCCCTAACCCTGAATGCATCTTTCCACCAATTTTTGTGGAAATCCAATCAGTCGTCATTGTGTCATCTTGTTCACAATCACACAAATTGGCAGATTTGTGACCCTGTGCCCACACATCTATTTTATTTATCTGTGTTTATCTAGCTGGTGACGGGAAGTCAAAGACCTGCACCATCTGCTGAACCCCTCCAGTGCTTGGATCTGGACTCATGCGGTCTGGTTAGGACTCCTCTAGGCTACGCTAGCCTATGATTCTGGTCTGACGGGTCATCTAGTTGGATCTGTGCAAGGCTAGTTCGGTCTTGTCTGATCTACATCAGCTGTAGTTCTCTCTGGTTAGGTGCTGTCCGCCTTGGTGCAGTCCAGCCCTGTGTGGTCTGGTCTGGATTCAGTCTAGGCGAACCCTGGTCTAGTGTAGTCAGGTCTGGATCTACGGTCCAGTCTGGAGTAGGCGAGTTTAACCATTCTCAGAGGAGAGTCAGAAACATCACTGAGAAGTATTGCTGGGACTCTGGCTGCAAGAGAAACCGTCTCCACGCTGAAGACGGGACGTGTTTTGAAACTTTCTCCTCCCTCTGCTTCGTGCAGCCATGAACATTTGAAAAACCAAAGCATCCACGGACAACATATATTCCCCCTTTTTAAAAAATATCAATAGTAGAAACAAAGCTCATAAAACTGTATTGAAATGTTCCAAATCAGGCTCAACTCTTCTAGTCTAAATCACTTGAATAGGGTACTACATGTACTGTATGGGGGGTGTATCCATGCCACAGGCTTCCTATTGGCAGTATTGTCGCACTGTAGGTTGCATAATGAACTTAGCTGCTGTTCTGGCAGTGGCAGGCCATGCAACAGTTTAAATAGCATGGGTAGCATCTGAAGGAAAATGAAATGTACATTGTGAACACCAGGAAAACGAAGGGAAGCTTTGAATCGAAAGGATCTGTCACCCAGGGCTGATGTTTCCTTACCTCAGAGGCGACCTGATGAGCTGCGTGAGGGTCTATTTATATTTAATATGCAATCTATCTACAGTATATACACATTTATTTTTTGATTGTGTGTCTGATTTTGTACTTGAACCGTCGTCTTGGCCGGAAGAGTTAGAGACGAGCTATGCAAGATTAATCTGTCAAAAAAAAATCACATCGAGAACATAGGTTTTGAATTTTATCGCCAGCTTTGACACCTGCGCTGTTTTATTTGTGTCCAACGAACTGTAAAAAAAATAAATTAAAAAAAAACAAATTATAATACACAGAATATTTACACCAATGTTTAGAGCAAAAGTACGACTCTGGGCTCGTACTCCCGGGTCGCAACATGATTCCTTTTAAACGTGCTTGATTTGTATATATAGTTTACGACATAGCGATTGTAAAATGTAAAAAAGTTACTAATAACTTGCAGAATAAAAAAAATTGGATTTGAAGGATGTGAGAGAAACCTTTTGCTTCCTCGACGCAAGGCAGGAGCCGCTGTCAAACAGGGGAAGAGTAGAACTTCCTCTCCTGTAAGAAGATTTGATAGGATTTGATTTGTCAGTTGAGATCCATGCAGCTTTGGACTTTAAATACCCTTCTTACCGAGGAGGTGGAGCAGGCGGCCGAAGCCTCCATCACATGAACGTGCTCGTAAAAACAGGAAGATTGTTCGGGCTGTGCTGCATCTTAATTTTTTTCGAGGAATGATTGCTTGTTTGTTTGATGTCAACTCAACGTGAATCACCCATCTTCCCTCCCCTTGATCTCGTCAGGGATGCGAGCTGACAAGTGCAACCCCCCCCACTTACCTGTGCACTTTCTGAAACAATTTTTAGCAGTGTCCCTCCCGGGGTCAAGTCGAGCCGTGGCTCCCGACTCCCTGTTACACAATGTCATCTCCTCTAATCAATGAGGCATCAATCAAACGCACGTAATCCCATCAGAATGGCTTTGGGACTACCTGGAAACTCGCTTGAGGTGAAGCTCGGGGAACTGTTGTGATCACAGGAGCTAAAACCATACCCCCCCAAAAAAAAGAAAAACCCACACTTGGACTGAATCAACCCCTGAAATTCACCTCACCTCACCGGCCCCCGCTGCACACGTTTCCTCTGGATGGCTCCGGCACCTGTTTTGACTCGAGCGATAAAAAAAAAAAACGGCCCCTTGCTTTTCTTCCAACGTCCCTTTTGTGAGATACCAAAACGAGGCACTGTGTTCTTTCTCCTTATCCCATCGACAGACATTAGAAATCTATGGTTTGATGTATGAAAATGGCCTCTACTGTATGTATGTATGTGTCATGAGATGTAATATGTTTAAGCAAATAAAGGAATTTATGGAGGTTTACGAAGAGAGGAAAATCGTCTTTTCTCGGGCGCGTAAACCAGCGCGACGCACAAAGGTGACACTTTATCTCTCGCTCACACCTGACTCGGAGGACTTGAAGGTTAGACGGAGACAAAGAATGAACTTATGAAACCCTTGGGCTTAGCTGAGACAGTGCTCGTTCTTAGGCATATATCGTGCAGGGATCTTAGAGGCTCCAAAGCAGGATGAGCCTCAGGGGAAAGAGGATCAGTGGATTGCTTCTGATCCCTGCCCGATACAGTGCTGTCTGGCTATGCTCAACATCCTGTCTCCTGCCGGGCTGCAGATTCTGCATGCACAAAAAAACGTTGAGATTGTGTTATGTCTTCAGTTCAACGAGAATACGGTGGTTTAGACAGTAAATCACAACAACGCGTCTCTCGATGCAGCAGCAGTTGAGTTTGAGTGCCGGCCGCTGCTGAGGCCTCGGCTGACAAGACGCAGGGAGAAACTCTACAATCCATCATTTTGCAGGAACACTTAAACTCATCGACCTTTGCATCAACTTGACCTTTCCTTCCCCCCCCCCCCCCCGAGTATTTGGGAGTCAGTGAGTGCACAGGAACAGAATATCACCTCTCTCTACGTCCTGCTGCAAAACATTTTAAAAAGACTCCCTCCGTTCAAAAATTTAGTTGAATGCGAATATCATCTCCATATTTATAGAATCTGGGCTTTTCGACAAGAAAGGAAGAGTAGATGCGATTTTAGGAAGTTTTTTTTTTTTTTTAAACCAGCCAATTCCACGGTACGGGAGCTTTAAATGTTTTAAAAGTTGTTGTTATGCAAAACTTAACTCATCCCAGGATATTAATTAGGAAGATTTTCTAACAACGAAATCAACTGCGGAAGCATCCAGGTGCCAGACGTCTAACCAGGGGCCAAACCATATCTACGCCTACGCTCCAAAATAACAAGCTGTTCTGCTCATTGAGCCATTTTTCACTCCACTTAACCACCTGTTAGCTTATGTTGTCGCCAATCACATCGCACATGACCTCTCCTGAGAAAGCAGAGAAGAAAGTTTGAATGAGACAGACAGAGCAGTTAAGTGGAACGTTAATGGTCTTTATTTAAGCCAAGGTCCATAATCTCCCAGCATCCTCAGTTTCCCTCCCCGGAAGTCTGAAGGCGAGGCGGCGCTTCGGTTCGTCCTTGTTCAGGGACATAAACCGGCTAATCCTTGTGTTTGACTCTTGGTATCAGGGTCGTGTTAGATAACTATTTCCATCTTACTTTGATTATAGGAAGGAGTATTAGGGCCCATTTGATGAATGAAATAATCAGTGGTTTTCTGAGTAAAGTCGTAACATTACAAGAATAAAGTTGTAATATCAAGATCCAGCACAACTCTGGACAAAATATACCAGCTCTATGATAAACAGTAGATTGAGTTAAAGAGAGTATTGGAGACTCTGACATTTTGACCAGTTAATTACAATTGATCCCAGAGGCACTTTAATGTCCCTTTAATTTCAGACACACAAACCCATGATGCCTGAACTGAACTGTTTTCATTAATTTTCCACAGAGGTGGCGACATTTAAACAGAGATGATCACAAACATTATGATCCTTTTAACTGAAGCAAACAAGAACCCAAGACTGTAAAGGTTTGAATTAGTGACAGATGAGTAGAGGATGTAGAGGATGTAGAGTCTGATAGTAACTGTTGATTTACAGTTTTGTGTGGACGTGATTCCTCAGAAAGAAAATAATCATGCACCCTTACAACAAAACTTACGGAACTTAAGAGTGCATCAATGTCAAAAAAGAAAGTGAAAATTGCGGAGCTTAACCACAGGCTTAGAGCTGCGAGGAGGAGACATGAGGAGATTACCAAACTAAACTTTTCTGCAACGAACCCAAAACTCAGTGGGACACTGTAAAGGCAGGCTTATATGACTGCAGTTTAAAAAAAAAAAACAGTCCCTGATGACCTGTAAAAAGCAAATCTATTAACTGAGTTTTGAATTCCAGGACTTGTCTCCTGAAAAGCAGAGATTTTAAGAGACGATCTCTCATTCTGACCAGGATTTCTTGTTTGGCGCTCGACCCTTAAATGGTTCCAATCGCTTTTTAAGCACACCCGCACCAAGAGCCTGCAGAGCCAGATGGCATCTCTTCATATTCTCCTCAAAACATGTGCAGAGGAGCCGACATCACCATGGCGACCCATCTTCCCCCAAAAAAAGAAAACCTGTGGACTTGCACACCATCCCCACCCTCTGGAAGAAATCAATAATTACACCTGTGGCCTAAAATAACATGTACAGAGAGATAAACCTGGTGTCGTTTCTTGAGCAGGAAGTCGATGCATCATTACAACCCATGAAACCCATGAACATAAACCGGTTTTATTTTAAAATGATAATATTCCTCTTTAACGTCACACTCGGCATGTTCGGGTCGACACACCCTGTCAAAGCCCACGTCAATCAGTACTGGCGTCCCTCAGGGCTGTCGCCTAGTACAAGAATCGACCCTGACAACCAAGTTATTACCAGATGACACAGCCAAGATGATCCTGGGCCTGATGCACAGAGACAGAAGTCCATCAGCTCAGAAATAAAGAGACTTGTTCTGTGGTGTGACTCTAACCGTCTTGTTCTAAATGTGAGGAAGCCTGAGGTGTCGGACCCGAAGGCAGCGGGCCACCTCGAGGTGTGTGTCCACAGGGGTCTGCTCCTCGTACGTCAGTGTATTGATCGGAGGAACCAAGTCTCTGCTTGTAGAATTATGGCCTATGGAGTTCATGTTATTATCTTACAGTATCACCAGGGACAGTAAGTTTAAAGTGCAGCTCAGACACAGATTGCTGTCTGGTACAAAGGATGAGGGTGAAAACAAACGCCCGTCTTTCAGGTTCCTGTTGGTCATGGGGGCCATGCATTGTGCTGCTATTGTTAACAGGTGAGTATGCATATATGCTTTCAACAAACTTGTATTTATATATGTGTACAGACGCCATGTGACACAACATTTTATCTTCTGTGAAACTGCAGGATTGGGACATTAAAGAAAATGTGTTATCTTATCAGACAGGCAAATCAAAGGCCGACAGGTACAGTGTAAACATTGTGTTTATTTCTGTCGCAGTATTGAAACACGGAGCCAAATAAAGCTACTCGCAGACACGGGGGAACAGAGCAGGGTGCAGGAGGAAGTGTAGTCACAGCAGGGCGGCTGCCGATACCAGCCGAGTCAAAGAAACATGTCTTCAAAGTACTCGTCAAACTCCTCCTCCCTGAACAGATAAACAAAATCACAGAGATGTAAGTTTCTGCCGACGACACAGACTGTACGATCTTTCTTCGGGAGGACTCTGACTAAGTCTTTTTTTAAATTTGGTACATTTTATTCAGCCTGGAGATGAATAAAACACCAACAGTGATACGGAACACAAACTAACAAGAACCTTATTCTGTTGAGTAGCTATGAATGTGGAGCATTTTTTAATGTTCACATTGATGGTTGTGTTTGTGAATGAATTACAGAACACGACTCTTTCTGTGCTCGAGTCATTTTTATCCAGTCTTGTCTCGAGCTCAGGGTAGTAGATCTGCTGGAGTTAACACTGTCTCTCTCTCTCTTTGCAGTAATATCTCTGATCAGATATCTAAATGTCAGCATGGGTGACATTAACATCCATTCAGGTCCAGGACGGCTCTGTGTGGGGTATCTAAGTGGTCTACACTCTGCATGAAGGTCAGTAAGCAATGTGTGCTAAGTGTTAAAGACCGTCTTTGATGGTCTTACAGGGGCTTACTGGGTATGACCCTATATGAACATTAGCTGTTAACCTCACCTTGACTTTTCCTCCACTGCAGGGGCGGGTCCTCGCCAGTGGACAGCGTCCGATTGGTCCCCGTCCTCAGCTTCGGAGTCTAGGAGGAGAGTTTCAGAGGGAAAAATTAGGTCAACCAGTGACCCTTGGTCATGAGGTTTAACATCTTGTTCATCGGGAACAGCCAATTGACAGATGAATCAGCTTGAACGGATTTATGTTTGGCAAATCAGTGCATGTTCAGTCTACAGTGTTGTTGGAGAAGTTGTTGTGGACAAATCTAATGTTTCCAGAACTACACACATGTATTTTCTTAGTTCTAAGAATCAAAGGGAAAATGGCCGCTTGTCTTTCAGTTGAATTATGAAGAATTGAATTTGATGTTTTGATGAAAGAGACAAATATACAGCCTAAATTATAGATCACATGAAATACACACGTGATGAAAGTGGGCAACTGAGCCAAAACACCCTTGGTTCACTGTGTTGAGTTGGTTTGCACTAGTACCTCATCATGTGGCTCTGTGTTTTAGTCAGTCTTAAATTTATAATGTCCTAAAAGGTGCCAATTACAAAATGTGTCCATATTTAGTTAAAGTCACCAGTGCACATACACAACCCAGTTAGGGCCAGAGAAGGAGTGTCAATAGGGGCCCAGCCGCATAGTTTTGCCCCTTAACAGTTTAATTATAGGAGCTTTGCCGGCCGCACCAGATGAAACCCTAGCCTTCAGATTCCAGGAGTCAAAGCGCCTCCATAACCTAAACCTTCGCTCATGAGCTGCATCAAATTCTACGATTCCAACATCTAATCAGAATCAACCTTCAGCAACTGCTTCACATAAACGGGACTGCGATAAAGAAAGAGAAGAAAACGAGGGTGTTTGTTTGTTTATGAATTCCAATGCACGTTGAAGTTAACGACATAACCTCTGGACTGAGAAAGTTTGTTTTGTATCTTCACCTTCCCACACAGACTTTGGAATAAACAGAACAGGGACAGGGACGGGGGGGGGGGGGGGGGGGGCTCTCAGTGAAGGGCAAAAAGACAAGTTATGGTTGAGGAATGAGGAGAAGGAGAGCAGAGCAGAATAATCTGACTGGATTGGAAGGTCATGACCTGCAGGGCGCCAGGGAGACGATCATAAACTACGCAATGTGTGTATTTTGAAATGGGGGAGGTACCCGTGTGTGTGTGTGTGTGTGTGTGTGTGTGTGTGTGTGTGTGTGTGTGTGTGTGTGTGTGTGTGTGTGTGTGTGTGTGTGTGTGTGTGTGTGTGTGTGTGTGTGTGTGTGTGTGTGTGTGTGTGTGTGTGACCTTTGTCCGAGTTCTTTGACTCCTCTGAGCTACTGGAAGAGGCAGAGCGATCTGCAAAGGAACAGAAGGATATGTACAAAAGTGGAATTAACAAAACAAAACATCAAACACAATATACAGATTTTAACGACATCATTTCCAAGAACGAGTCTTACCTCTGCGCCTCTTGTTTTTGTGCTTCTTGGAATGTGAAGACGACCTCTTCCTCTTCCTACTCTTCTTCAGCGGCGGCTCCTGGTTCTCCTCTGATAAACTTTCCGTCTTTGTCTTTGCTTTCACTTCTTTTCTCCTACAAGTAGAATCACAAGTTGGACAAACTGTATTCAAAAACATAAAGCAGCCACTTCTAGAAATACAACGTGAAACCTCTCGCAGCCAAAGGCACTTTCAGAGCTGTTGGAACAAATCTTGGCTGAAGCGTTAAGACTTTCTCTGGCTTTTGATATGAAGTCTGCTGGAACATAAAAGAGTCATTTCACTCCATACTCCCACTCTATCCAGCACGAGCTCAATTATAACATACAGCTGTGCCCAGTTTCCACTCGTGAAAATCAAAACATTGTGAGAGTACTACCGTTGGGTCAAGTTGCAGTAATGTAATACATTTACTATATAATATGTGTATTAGAGACTTAACTGGTGTGTTTAACTTGATTCACGGCCAAAAACATGCTTTGAAGGTCACCGGGACCTTGACTCTTAACTTTCGACCATGACAATCTAACCACTTCATCCTTGAGTTCAACTGAACCTTTTTGCTAACTTTGAAGGAATTCCCTCAAGCCGCTGCTGAGATATCATGTTCCAAAGGTAAGAGACACGCGGCCTGACAAGCAGAAAACACATCGCCTCGAGCCACAGATGCAGTTATCATAAAAAATCATGATACTCATGACATGAGACGTGAATCGTGGTTTGAATTCTAAATTCCTTGCATGCTGCAAAATGCTGTGTGCTGACTCTCTCCGTGGAGACCTGCCCCACTTTGAGCAGATGAGTGCACACTTTCCACAATCTTTAAAATCACTCATCCCGGGCAGAGGGCCCTACATGTTTCATGTAGAAATGCATCAAGGGTAAAAGGTGGGTTGTCTTACTTGTGATGGTAGTTGAGTTTGAAAGAGCATTCGGGGCAGAGTCCTTGAAGAGAAACACAGAATCATCAAGTGGTTGTAGAAATGGTTCCAATGTTTTATAACTGCCAACATTATTATTATTATTATTATTATTTATAATTATTGCAGCAATTCTTAGCACTTTCAACAGCTTAATTGTAATGTTGGTGAACAAGGACGTGAGGTTTAAGCTACAGTCAGAGTCGGTCACTGAAATGAACATTTCTTGTTGTGTAAAAAAAATCGTAATTGTTTGACGCTAACAAGATGCTCTTTTATTAGAAATTCAACTGAGATCGAGAGGGTGACATCCTTCATGGAGTTATTCGTCTTGGAACTCAGGTGAGTTGAAGCACACGTCTTTACCAGCTTGTTGCTAGTCACCGCGAGGAGAAATAAAACACCCGACTCGCTGGTTAAGCCAGATACGTTACATAAAAAACAATCAGGGTTGATGAGAACGTTGTCTAATGTATTTAACGTACTTTGGTGCAGATTGTATCATTTTTTTTATTTTTATTTTTATTATATACCTATAAACCAGAGTTTTACTTTCAATTTATCCTGCTATACAATATAAATGGGTGTGAACTGTAATAAATCAATAAGCCAATAAATAAAAGGACCCAGGAAAGAGCCCTGAGGAACTCCTGTTTCACTGTTACATGAACACCATTCTACTGTTGTTCTACTGCTTGTGGACACAAAGGTAAGATTTAAAAAATTTTTTTAGCTGTTATGCATTAACTCATATTCATGAAATCATCGCAACATCTTCCTGATTCATTTCATTATTTTTTCTTCTGCACCAAACCACTTTCATGCTCTCGGGTTGCCAGGTCACGTTTCATTACTGTCAAAACATGGGATTAGGGATTAGTGCAAACTGTGAATATTGTGTTGTTAATGAGGAGAAACAACATGTCTGGATGTGACCTGTTGCACTAGTTTGTGAAAAGAGCTTGTCATTTCCTGCTCGACTGAGTATGAGTATGACTGGTGGGTCTTCCAATTACGGTAATTATTCTAACAGGATTTTCTGCAGTATGATACCTGAAGGAGGATTATTATGAGCCGGTTCTTAGACAGGAAACCCCATCAGGCCAAAACCGCTCACACGCTTATATACATGAAGACAAACACAACTTTCACTAGGGAATGACCTAGAGAGAATTGGAGTAATTTAATTTAATTTTTTAAGCTTACTGAGTTTGACCAATGCGTTCCTCTTCTCGGTGTGTTCCACGTAAGCAAAATTCACCTCCCAGCTTTTCAGGCCTTCCTGCTTCTCACAGCGTTTGTTTCCACACTGGAACTGACCTGCAAAACCAGCAAGAACATGTTCTTTAATCATAAAAACACATACTCCATGTTGATTCAACTTTAGTAAGAAGTAAACATTAAGAAAGCCAGTGATATGTACAATTCTTGTGTTTAAAGAATTATCATGCACGGAAAGAAAGAATTGAAAAACAACCTAAAATAACGTTTCTAAACCAAATGTTTTATTTCAGGATTGAAATTCAGACTGTAAATCTCCAAATACTTAAGTTTCCCTCAGGCAATTTCCAAACCACACAGCTGTCCCTCAACCCCCACCCCTTCGGCTTCATGCCACTGCTGCTACTCATCTCCCTTTCTGCACCTCCACTCATCTCCTCATGTCTCCATCCAGCCATTGCCCCTGCCTATTATCCCAAGAGGAGCTTACGGTGGAATTGATCTGGTGTCCGGGGTTCCTCCTGGGAGCGAGTGCGTCAGAGCAGTCCGCTCTCGGCAGAGGAACAAAAGGGAAAGTGATGCTGGCCTTCACCTGCCTAAGATCGTTGCTGGCCCTCACCTGCCTAAGATCGAGACTCTGTAAATATCCGGGCGAGGTGACGCCAACCTGCCGTGGCTCTGGGCCACTTGGGCCACGAGGCAGACTTCCCTGTCACGTGCCGTGTTAGATAAAGGTTTGTGGTTGAGGTTGACTGGGTTTATTCGGGAAGGGCCTGATGTTCTAATCAAACAATTCATTCAACAGTTGAAATTGTTTAAAACAAATCGCGACGGCAACAGTCACCACTAGACACATTTAAGATTTCAATTTCATTTCTATCGCCTGATACATAACCACTGACTTTTACCATGACCATTTGACTATCTGTATTTCAAAGTATATGGCTGCTTACCAGTAAACGATTTAAGAAGGAATTTTCCAGATTAACTGCATCACAAATTCATGTCTCTAAATAGTTTCCCTTACTTAGGAACCACAATCCATCTGATGGCTATTGAATATTCCAGCCTGGACCAAAGTGGTGCACTGATCTGATTCACCATCATTGCCGTAGCTTGAGTCACACCTACAGCATGGGTGAATAATATGATTCAGAAATTGAGCAATGGCTTGAATTGATAACTCCAAATGAAGTTGTTTGTTGTGTGTTCACCTTCCCACATTTAAAAAAACACACTTATCATCGGTACAGGTCAATCGAAAATACCAGCATATCCCTTTAAGTCCTTTAAGACGTACTACCTGGGTTTGCCTTGGAACGAGGCCACCTTCCAAACTACGTGCTAGTGTGACGCATGAAGTGTGACAGCAGCTCAGACACCTGAGAGACTCCCGTCTTCGCCATCATCAGTGACATCAATAACAATGACACTAGAGTTCTCCCATGACGTCTTACTCCCTCTGTCACTCTCTCACTCACACACACACACACACAACACACACACACACACACACACACCACACACACACACTCACACACACACACACACACACACAAATCAATCAAATACATTCACTCTGTCTACACTAGCTTTTATCTGTAATGAAAGGAGGTAAAAGCTTGTGCATTGCCTACATAAAACCGAGCGCCCTTGAACAAGGAACCGAATACCCTTGCTGCTGCTGCTGCTGCAGAGAGACAGTCAGTTTTAAATATAAAAGAATATGATGTATGTGAAGGTTACAACACAGAGAGAGGGAATGTGTCTGACCCTCCAGCTACACTGGCAGAGCCAAGTCAATGGAAGTCTGTTACTAGGCAACGTCTTAGATGAAATAAATGTCAGAAACTAAACATAATCAAGGTCAGAAAAGAATTCTTTGCTCATTTCTGATAGTTTTCTGCCCCTGAGCGCCACAGTTTCATGCATGAAAGATAAAAGGGACATTTCTAGTCACTCTTGTGTCAGAAGGCAAACTTTCAAACTAGCGCCGCACAGAAAGCTTTTTTTCTGTCTGTTGAAAGTCCTGCTACGGTCTTTTTGTTGACAAGCACAAGGGTATCCTCACACATCAGGTGAGCCCCATGTGCTCCATGAGAAGAGCTGGCACCGTCCTGGCCGAGTAACCCTGTTAAGGGAGGGAACTCCTGTCCTCCTGCGTCAATGGTTACTAATGTTCCCCGGTCAGCAGACCTGAGATCAGGAGGGACACACCGCAGGACACATGGCTGCATGAACAACATTCACTTCATCTGAATAAAGTTCACAAATAAACAGAATATTAAGAAACCAGGTCTGTCTTTGAGAAAATAATAACATAATAAAAGCTTACTGGGTAATCGAACATTCAGGAAGAGAGCAAATAAGTTTCTTCCTAAAAGTTTTTAACTATTCCTTTTAAGAATGGCTTCCTGTCACAAAGCTAGTGTATAAAACGACGAGGCTCTGCTCTAAGGTGGAGATTACAAAGTGATCAGTGCCGGCCTCATGTACTTTAACTAGGTGGCCCAAATAATAGACTTTCCCCTGCACCCAAACAAATGTGTTTATATCCTGACGTTGAAGTCTGTCAGGCGCTTCCTCCATGTTATAGTTACTGATCGTGAGTATTCAGTGCTGCTTCGCCGCCAATCACCCCCCCCCCCCCCTTCATGCACTCCCTCTAGAGGTCGAGCAGCAATTAATTCTCGGCCTGTGGGTAGATTAACACTCGCTGCCCCCGGGCAAACTTTTCAAATGGTGGGAATGTAAATGGCAACCGAAGGGCTGCTTCTCCGACCACACAGTCCCACCCCTGACTCGGGATCCGACTCGGTCTTTTTATGTCTGTCCTTCACATTGACGATCGGTCCAGACGGCTGACCTGGAGTTCCACACTCATTTTATTTTACCACTTTTATTTACCCTGCAGCATCCTGTGAGCTCAGCACACGAAAGAGCACTGCATGCCACCGAGATTATGCTTTGCACAGTGTCTCTGCCTCGATTTAGCACTGAGAAATACTAATAATACAGAGACACTCGAAATTGCTTTGTTAGAGTCTGAAAGCTTTGCAGGCTGTGGACTAATGAGCTTTCACTTATGTAGGCGGCGATAGATTGTGCGAGGGAATATCTTTGGCCGGTGTTTCCAAAACGGTGTCCACAGCAGGTGTCCATCAGCGTACAGTAAACTGAGGTTTATCAGATCCATCACTTAAATTGGTAGAATCTTTTTCCCTCAGACTCTCCTGACTCCTCTCTCTCTTTCGCTTGCTCGTGCCGACACACACTCACACACGAGGTGACATTGGACACACCTGTGTACACAGACTGGGTTAAAAACAACGTAACTTGGTCTTCGTGAACAGCAATGACGTACGTGTTTTGTTTGTATAGCGCAGGGAGGTGAGATACGATCTGAGATCCGATCACGAGACGCACGTGGGGCCACATGTTAACACCAGGTGTGAACGGGGGGGCCACAGTGTGACTCACAATAAACCTGTAAATTGCTGCGATCTCACAGTCTGTATTGTTATAGCTGCAGTTGATGTCAAAACAGAGCCCAGCAGGATATTCGTACACAGTACAAACCCTGCAGAGGTTGAAAGCCAGGCCAGGTTAACACAGCCATTCAAACCAAATGAACGGTTGCCTCTCACTTTCCTTTTACTTAAAACAAAACGTTAAGGGAAACTGCCAGCATGTAACACGTCATTCGTTAGTGGCTCTATATAATCCTGACAGTGAGTCCTATGGTAGAGCAAAAGGTGGAATTAGACGGCTAGAAACTCAAGTGGGTAACGTCGCCGTCACAAACTCTAACAATGCAGAAAATATAACAAAGCCCGAGATCAGCGTGTCCCTGTGTAGCTTTAAGTCCCCAGCTCACAGTGTTAGTTACACAGAGGCAGCAGAGGTCACACAAACCTGACTCCTGCACTGTAAGTGAGCATGTGGCGACAGGCATGTAACATCCCTTTTTTAAGGGACAGGAGAGTTATATAAGCAAAGACCTTTGATACTCCACTGACTCTGACAGGATGCCCTCCAAACACAAGCCTAGCCTCCACTACCTTTGGCCTTTGACCTCCTCCTGACAGCTCAATTTATACCAGAAGGGGAAACCCAGCAGGGAAAAGTGACATTGGAGAGAAGTGCCTACGTGACTTTGTTCCAAACCATGTGTGCTGCTTGATTTCACGCTATTCCACTGATTGGCTTTTGGTGGCAGTTTTGAAGATGAGGAGGAAGAAGAACACTAGTAACTAACTGAAAGCTGGCAGAATAATGAAGGATTCCCACCAGGCACCTTTAAGGTCTGGTTATAGCTGATCTTTCTGGTCTTTCCTCATGCACAAGTGGAAAGAATTCAAGTGAGAGTTACTTATGTTTCTAGACAAGACAAAAAGGGTGAGGATGAGAATGAAGTATAAGAATTCCTTAAGCTGTAGAGATCCTAGGACTCCAGGGAAAGGATAATGTGACCCTGCTCTTGTGTTCTTGGTTCAAGACCATAATCTGTCGACTGAAGAAGAAAACAAAAGAAGACAGAAGCGAAACTTTTGCCACCGCACACCCCTACATCCCATATCACACTGTGGCCATGGAAAGAAAGGTCAGTGCTCTCTGTAATCCCCCTGATTGGGTGAAGAGTAGTCAGCATTACCTAATACCAACATGACCTGAAGCGCGCAGAGAGCAGGAAATGCTAAGAGGATGATTTCCAAAAAGGTGTCCGTGGCAGACTGGAGGAGCGGTGTCTCTTAAAAGAAGCCCCAGGATCAGTTTAATTAGGAAAAGTTCGGTGCTGTCTAATTTAAGCAGAAGTCTGGCCATCTAACAAACACTGCACCCGAGGCTGGACTGGCTATGTGGTGTAATGCAGGTGGAACTAAACAACACAACAAGGTGTCTCTGTGATTATTCATCCACAGTTTGTGCAGCTCTTGCAGGAAAGTGCCTGTAATTCAAAGATTGATCTTTCTCAGCCTCAAAATCAAATCAAACTCAAGTCATGTTGAATCTGTTCTTTAAGTAGAAACAGTTTAAACACAAACACTTTTAACTTTCAGTTTTCACAAGCGATGTCTCCTCCTCTGAATGAGAACATTGGATCAACCTCACAAAAGTAAATTAGCATTGATTGTTCGGGTGTTCGGCGTCCTAAACTCTAAATAGTGCTTAAGAGGTGTTTCTCCAGGAATCATCAATGTACATAAATCACAGATGTGACAGCTGAAGTGAAGCGACTCTGACCTGATCTAATCCCACTTCCTGTAGAGTATTGCCACCAGGAATGAACTGTCAGAGATCAGGATTACCCAGTCTTAATCTGGAACAATATATTGGCTTAGTCAGCTTTCTCAGACATTCTCTGTATGTTGGTGAAGGTGTGATGGTGTAAACATTTTAAAATTGTGTGAGACCATTTTTGGAAAGTGGGGGCATGCTTCATTTTCTGACACGCACCCACAAATGACTTTGTTTGAGTGTTATGGTTAGAATTAGGCGTTTGTTTAGGTATTTAGAAGTAATGGTAAAGGTTAGTGTATCGGGACCAGGGAATACACTTTGCCAGTCAGTGTCTAAGGTCCCCACAATGTCAAAAGGTTGTTTGGGGGTTAAAACTCAGTTGCAGTGTTAAGGTTACAATTAGGTTTAAGTTAAGGTCAGGGGCTTGACAAGAGACAAGAATGTGTGTGTGTGTGTGTGTGTGTGTGTGTGTGTGTGTGTGTGTGTGTGTGTGTGTGTGTGTGTGTGTGTGTGTGTGTGTGTGTGTGTGTGTGTGATGCTAGGGGGGGGCTCAAGGCAGTTCAACGAGCTGGTTCACCCTCTGCGAGTTAATGATATCGTCCCTTCTATAAATATATGTCACTGTCACACGGAGGAAGCGGCCGACAGAGAGGGGGTGTTGTGCTAATCATGAACAACTAATAGACTGTGAACATCACAGCGCTGCCAAACTGTCCAGGAGCAAAAGGTAGAATGAGCTTCTTCTCTGGGTGTGAGACATAAACAGGGAACCGAAATATTAGGTGTGTGGGAGGCTCCATTTGTTTGAGTCATCTGGGAATCGATTATTAAATGGAGTGAATAGTCTGCGGAGGAAGGAAGCCACGAATAAACAAAGACATTCAGCTGAAAGGTCAACACTTGAAAGGTTTTCAGCGAAGTGAAACGAGCATAATTGTAAAATAGCTGTATCCTCTGTGTGTTGCACAGTGAACTGCTGTGTTGTTTCTCCTCATCGCTCGCTGTTATTTTATTCTTTATCTCTGTCGCCATCCAGTGGAGAAGGGTTGAACTGTTTTGTGGGCATGTACCTAAGTCAAGCTAAAATAAGCTTTAAGTACAGATGTCCATCAAACTGCAACATTTGAAAGTCACAAAAAACCTCCCAAACAGGAAGCTAAATCATTTTCTTAAAATTGATTCCTATTTCATTGATTATTTTTCAAGATCTCTCATCATCTATAATTTTTAATAAAAACATTTTGAGTGACTTTTCTAGTGTTGACATGTTAATACTAAAAACTTAAAGGTGACTATTTAAAAAATAATGTTTTCAGGGTTTCTCTAGTTAAAACCAACTATTAAATATAATACTGCACAGTGTTAAACATACATAAATGTATGCCATATCTATGCCATACCTTTGCCAGAGACGACTTCACTCTCAGTCCGCCAACGAAATCCAAACTGTTGGGTAAAAATTTTTAAAAGTTCCATATGAGTTAACAAAATCACGATAAAATAACCACACAATGCAGATCACAGTTTTCACAGTCACAGCCAGTGGATTCCTCATCACACCTAATTTACCTGTAACTAAACCTGTGAGACTGATGCAACTGATCACTGCATATGAAATAATAAGGAAAATCTGAATATTTAGTGAATAAAATGTATTCATGTTAACTTTTGAGACAACTGGACCTGACAGCATCAGAGCTGTTGACTCTTACTTTTATCTATAGTGGCCTCTAATCACAACTTTGGACAATCTGAGTAATATGTTTCATGTACATGTGAAAATAAGTAATTAAAAAGTGTGTCATCATCACAGCCTGAGATATCACATGAGTTTAAAGGATATCTCAGTGTAGCATCATGTGCAGTGCAGTGATCGAGCCAAGAGCACATTGTCCTGGAGTTTAACATGTTGTCACAACGAGTCACTGAATGTGGTCACTAGAGACCGAGCTCGGTGCCAAACCACATCATAACCCTCACTCATATCTAAAATGGACCTGTGGTGGCTATTAGTGTCTGAGTGATGAAATTTCACCCTTAACTCGTGGCACCACCACTGGGGCAATTAGCGTCATATTGGAGCACAGTGCCAAAATGGATCCTCCTGCCAAGTCCTGGCAGTGGTATGTTGGACGGCTGTGGTGTCGAAAGTCACTACATAATTTTCTTTCATTACATTTTGTAAGTGTGGTAACTTAATTTCACTTTATGAGAATTGGCGCTTCGTTTTGGCTTTCTTTCCTCTGCTGCTGCCAACAGCTCAGTTTACACAGGGGAGTTACTGGAAGTCCCAAACAGATACAACAGATGTATAAAACCCACTGTATACTGTATCAAAAGAACATTAATTGCATTGATATAGTAATTATATACTACATACTGTTATTAGTGTGTCTAATTATTACACAGACACATAATTAGCTACAACGTCCTATACTTTCTTGTTTTAACATTTTACTGATGTGATGAGGTCCCATTTTTCAAAGTTGCTACATTCAAACATTTTCAATAAACATAACTCTGTGCTACCAGGTTTCTCATGTTAAACAGGGTTATCAATTACTCCATTTGTCCCACCTTATTTTCCTTGTATCTGCTGAGATCCGCTATGCAGTACTCTTTAAACAGCTTGTCATAATACTTCTTGGCGAGTTCTTGCTCCCTGGAACAGAATAAGTCCAGAAGTAAGATTGACAGAACCAGGAGCCGAATGTTAAAGCAGCCTTTATGAATAGTTTGACACTGTATGATCACCATGTCAGGTCGTCCTCGTCCTCGTCCCTCCAGAGGAACCGATGATTCTCACGCAGCACATCCAGATCTGTTTTGTCTTTAGCTCTGATGAAACAAAAAGGTTAAACAAGAAGCTTAAAATCACAAATAAGAAGATTGATTATGATAAAATGACTGCTTGTGAATCAAGTATATAATAAGGTGAAAACAATGTGTTTGTAATGATCTGTTATGGTTACTTATGTTCTCATTAGTTTCAGACAGGAGATGACTTGATTGATTGTGAGGGTACTTACACGTCGCGTTTGAGGTCAGCCATCTTTCCTCCATAATAAAGTATGTAGTCACCAACAAACTTCTTATGTCGCTCAAACTGGGACATCTGCTTAAGGTCAGTCTTTCTATGAATGTTAACTTCTGCACACTGCAAAAACTTTATTGTATTTGTAAAGTATTTTGTATATAGTGATCCGTCTTTTTTTATCATTTCACAGATCTTAATAAAAAACTGAAAATGGAAGAAAAAGGATACAGCATTCATTGATATCAGGTGGGCTCTCCTGTTCCTGGCCTCCTCTCTGAAAAACAGAAAAAAGACTCTTATCTCTGATGTTTACAGCATATTTAGTTCATTTTCATATGATTCATATATGCTTTACAAACTTCTTTGTATACTTCTGAGCATGATAACAATATTTGTCAGTCTGGTCTGTTGGATGACAATATCTGGGAGCACTTTTTAAATGATTTGTCATAGACTCAACTTAAAGTAAAATTGAGCCTTTTAATAAATACTTTTGTCTCTCTGGTATCCCCCATAAATGAATGCTTTAAATCAAATATATTCTCTGGGTGGTTATGATCATGATGAGGTTTCAAACTTAAAAATATACACTGTCCTTTTTTTCATTTTCAATTTGGTCATACATCATGTACACACACACTGTGAATAAAAGTTTAATTTGATTGAATGATTTAATTTAAATACAGGCAGCTCTTATACATTACTAGAACTGATGATCATAATGTGAACAGACAGATACAACACGGTTGGTTGAATATGGATTACTCTCATTTCCAGAAGAGCAATACGCTACATGATGGAGATGAGGAGTAAGCTTTGCCATATTTAACATGAATTATAATCAAAGACAAAATGATATTTAAAGTGACTGAGTGTACGATACCTGTCCAGCTCATTAGTGTGTAAACTCCGGTGAGCCACCTTGGAGTGACGAGCTTTCGCGAACGGCTTCTGTAAGATTTCCTCTTCCCTTTTCCTGACAAAAGTAGAAATAAATGTGACAAACGTGTTACTCATTGTATACAACTGGACACAAAGAGGCCAATAGTACTTGTGTCTTTCATCACAATATCAGCCTGCCCCCCACTGTAAAACCGTGTTGTGCGATCGTCGTTACTTGTACCTCTTAAGGCCTCTGTCGAGGTCTCCCCCTGCACGTCATCCTCACTGAAGTCCGAGTCGTAGCCCCCGGCTCCGTGCACCTGAGGAAACGCAGGAACTCATTTTTGTGTTGATGGGTTTTTCACACGATGCATTTACACACACACACACACACACACACACACACACACACACACACACACACACACACACACACACACACACACACACACACACACACACACACACACACCACACACAACACTGCTGCAGAATGAGACATATTTCAAATAGCATCCATTAGCTGTACTGTGACACTTAAAACAGTCGCCTCGGTTCAGTGTTTCTTTCACTGCACATACAACAGTAGATATAGTAGCAAAATAATCACCATATTATCTGCTGCACACATGGAGCCCTAACTTTCTGTTCTGTATTGTATGTTTATGTCCAGGACCCCAGGAAGTCTAGATGTAAACCCCTTTAACTTTGTGTCTTGTTCCTGCTGCTTCTCGTGGTTCTGTCTCTGTGAAGTCATTGGAAACAGGCTTTTTTTCTTAGGAGGCAATAAACACAGTAAACGTGAAGCTACACCCGAGCTGTGTTTAGTCGCGTTAAAGTGTAAACAAACCAGGAAGAATCAGGAGAGAAACATGTAACAGGAGCCAGAACCTGAGGCTAGCTCATCTTCAGGCTTAGCTTCCATGCTAACTGGCTACAAACAAACACGCTACAAAGGCTAAACACGCTTTTCCAAACCTTTTAACCTTAAAAAAAAAAGTGTCCACAAACTCACCTTCACTAGATCCATGTTTTTCTTTCGTCGCTGTTGTCCTCCTCCCAAATGTTTACAAACTGAGATCGTCCGTCGCAGGGCGATGACGTGACAGGGCGCGTCGTGGGGTGATGACGTCAGCTTGCAGCTCGAGTGAGACAAATGTGCAGAGAAGAGAAACATGAATATTAATACAGGAGCCATGTTGTGATTTTAAACTAATGTGTCCTCTTGGCGATATTAAAAGTGATGTATTATGATCTCAATAGGCTCCTAAGTAAAGTCAATCTGCCTCAGTTCATCCCTCAGAGTTATTATATATATTATTATTCAATATTTATCGTAGGAAGGCTACTATCACAACACATAAACTAATGAATAATCAATACCTACTGGAGAGAGAACACAGGAAGAGAACTACATCAGACGCAGACTTTCATTTTAGAGGGAATGGCCCAATGACACTTCATAATGATGATTCATTGAGCATCGTGTTGTCCATTTCCTCCTGAGGGACGATGTGAGGACGCGTGTGGGCGTTTGAGCTGTAGATGGAAATAAAGAGGGGTATTATGCTGCGTCCATATAATTGAGGTCTCGGGTTGTTGGAGGTCACGGGAGGTCAAAGTTCAGCCCAGTGTGCGGAACAAAAGTCCAGTGTTTGGTGACTGTTCCACAACCCACTGATCCCAACAAAGCAGTCAATGTATGAAGGAAGAGACAGAAAATATACTGAAGTATGGATTTCTGGGGCTGTTAACATTTGTAGTCCTGGAAAAAATATTTGTGAAAATCAGTGTTGTGTTTTCCCATGTATCATTACTCCCTGATAGAGCAGGGGGGTCAAATAATAGGCTATCAATGATATATTTTTTATTAATTCAACATAATTCTTATGCGTTAGATTCTTTATTTGTCCCCGTAGGGAAATTGGTTTGCAACAATAATTACAGGGCATTTTCCACATCCTCATTGTCCAAGGACACTGAGGAGGTTTGAACATATAATTCATCAAGACGTTAGATCTGTAAAATCTTTTACTGGCACGTGTTTGTCATTGTCACCCACATCTTAAACTTTTTCCCTACACGCAGAAGAAAATAGTCTTTAAGCTTAAAATGACTATTAAGCTGACGTTTATTGTGATGGTTATCGATACAGACTGTTTTTAACCTTGATTTTGGCCATATCACTATCATAATAAACATTTTTCAACACAAAATGCAGTACAACAAGAAAACAAATGTTTAAAACACACAAGCAAGAACATTAATAAGAAGAATAAAAATAGAGATAAAGCCTCACTCCATGATATACGGCATTGTTATAAATGTATCCCACATTAATAATCTGTGTGTTTAAAATAAAATAAAATAAAATAAAATAAACAATATTCTGACTGTCCCACCACATCACCCAAATGTTCTTAGTTCACAGAACCACTGAATTGATATTTTCCTGTTATATTCGAAACCATGTGCCATAAGCTCATCCTCTTCTCTCTGTGAATGTCATTATCTGTGCAGGGAGGAGAGAAAGGAGGCAGCATGTGAATGAGTGAGGCAGGTGCATTTGCACAGAGCTCATGAATAGGCGCTCGCCATTAGCCACGCACGGCTCTGAAGCGCGCATAAATAATAGCTGGCAGTGCTGATAATAAAACAGCGCACCTAGGGCCTCCCCCACCCTCTGTCCCCCTTCTCTCGCCCTCTCTCTCCCCCCCTTTCTTCCCCTCTCTTTCTCCCTCACGGGAATTTACGCTTTTATGTCCTTTTCTTTCTCCCCCTTCTTTTTGTGGCTGCAGCTTTGAGTCTGCAAGCAACTTCTCTTTTTCTAAAAAAAAACACAATTAGACCTATTTTTAGCAGCGTGGTCTTTTTTTGGTCATTGTTATTATTATTCCACATGGGACGTTGAGTTTATTCCTTTTTCTTTTTTGTTTTTATCCTCAGCTGTGTTTTCTGCTCTCAGGTCCTGGATTTGTAATTCTTGCGCTTTGCAGAACGAATCCGCTGGACCGGTGCCCTCCTATTGAGACGCCAGGAGCATAGGCACAAGCCCGGCTGCGTCAGAGCGCGCACCATCCCCACCCGGAGCTCCAGCTTCTCATCAGCAAAACAAACATATCAAAAGGCTAACAAAAAAGGGTTCCTCTTTGAATCCCGTGGTTTGCTCCTCGAGGGTTCTGTGTGTGTAGAAGTTGCATGTGCAGGCGGGGGTGATACGCCTCGGCCGGGACAGAAAGGAATGGGACACCCGGGCAGTAGCGCGCGGAGAGGATGGAGAGGAGGATGGACGCTCCTGGTGTGGGTGGCCGCGGTCAGCCTGGTGCTGGCGGACGGACGGAGAGTGAGGCAGCCCAGATGTCCCGCCGGATGCATCTGCACCAAAGACAATGCCCTATGTGAGAATGTCCGCTCCGTGCCTCACACGTTCCCCTCCGACGTCGTGTCGCTGTAAGTGCTCCTGCAGCTACACATTGTGCCACGATTAGTTGCCTGGGAAACCTCATGGTACATTGTTGTCTGCTGTGCCTTTCAGTATATGTGCAGCTATTATTATGTATATGATGAATTCACCTTTAATGTTTGTTTCTCCATTTGTTAAGATCTTTTGTCAAGTCTGGATTCAATGAAATCGCTGGAGGAAGCTTTGTTCACACGCCTGCCCTGCAACTGCTGTGAGTGCATCTATCCATCTGTCTGTCTGTCTGTCTGTCTGTCTGTCTGTCTGTCTGTCTGTCTGTCTGTCTGTCTGTCTGTCTGTCTGTCCTGCCTGCCTGTCTGTCTGTCTGTCTGTCTGTCTGTCTGTCTGTCTGTCTGTCTGTCTGCGTCTGCCTGTCTGTCTGTCTGCTGCTGCTGCCTGTCTGTCTGTCTGTCTGTCTGTCTGTCTGTCTGTCTGTCTGTCTGTCTGTCTGCCTGTCTGTCTGTCTGTCTGTCTGTCTGTCTGTCTGTCTGTCTGTCTGTCTGTCTGCCTGTCTATCTGTCTGTCTGTCTGTCTGTCTGTCTGTCTGTCTGCCTGCCTGCCTGCCTGTCTATCTATCTATCCGTCTATCTATCTATCTATCTATCTATCTATCTATCTATCTATCTATCTATCTATCTATCTATCTATCTATCTATCTATCTATCTATCTATCTGTCTGTCTGTCTGTCTGCCTATCTATCTGTTCTTTATTGGTATAAACAATAAAGAAGGCCCCCCCCCCCCCAGAGAATTTGTATAGAAGCTGGTTCAAAGGGAGATTCTCTGTAATGGTGTCAGGATTATGCAATACACCACATGGCTACAACAACTCTAACAGCAGGGGCTGGGCAGAGCTCTGTGTTGTGTGTGTGTGTGTGTGTGTGTGTGTGTGTGTGTGTGTGTGTGGTGTGTGTGTGTGTGTGTGTGGTGTGTGTTGTGTGTGTGTGTGTGTGTGTGTGTGTGTGTGTGTGTGTGTGTGTGTGTGTGTGTGTGTGTGTGTGTGTGTGTGTGTGTGTGTGTGTGTGTGTGTGGAGGCATGGATAAATAATGGACAAGGTCTTGGATGATAACTACATGAGGGAAAAGGGATTTGGCTTCCAAAAGTTAGAGCGATTCTTTTATGGAATGACATAAAAGTGTTTTGTTATACGACTGAGGTTTGTTGAGTTATTTGAATTTGCAAATCCACAAATCAACGGCAAAGTCGTGCTTAACTTCTTTGTTTTTACAGTTTGTTCACAGCAAACTCACTCGACCTCATCGATGAAGATGCATTCCTGGGTTTACCACATTTGGAATATCTGTAAGTATTTACTTGTACCTTAAAGCTTGCAATCGCAAAGCTTTTTATTATATCAAGGTAATAAGGGGGTTGTGTGGTAGAGCATCATAAAATACACAAACTGTATCTGCTGTGAAACAAACTGATATGAGGCATAAGCCACCCCATGGAACTCAGGGGATCACAGACCTCCGCCAAGGCCCAAATGTCAAGCCACACCAAATTGCACACAATCATAGACATCGGTTTCTAAAATATGAAATCATGCATCATTCATGGGGAAATCAGTGAAAATGTCAAGAAACACTCTCACAACGTTAGAGACAGTGAAAAAACCCACCCTGGATCCGTCCCCTTTGTCTGGATCCAGTTCTTTCTTGGCCCATGTCCCATCCTCCCATCAAATTAGTATTTCTATTATGTAATCCTGCCGACAACCAGACAAACCAGGGGTGAAAACTTCCTTGGCGGAGGTGGTGATGACTTTGGAACAGAGTGTTGCATTGTGGTCCGGCTGCTCAATATTGGTTCGCATGCTGGCATGTTTAATGCACGTCCACTCACAGGTTTCTTCACTTACTGTGTGTTGCCTGATGAGGGTGGAACAACTTACATCCCCATGGCTTTTATGAGTTTGTGATGTTTGCTGAGTTTATGTAATTCTGACATTAACCAGAGCAGCAGTCTAATCAACTAGAATAATCTAAAACAAATGTTTGGCAGCCTTTTCAGTATAAATCATTTTGACATTTGTTTAAGTATGAAGAAAAGTGGATATAGTTAGTACACAGCATAATGTACAATTAGGACAGAGCTCGGGTTTTCAACACAACCCTTTCACAACTGCAAAAGGAGAAGCTGTGCAGAAAACTAAAGGGTTTCACATGTGAGATTACGTACACAGTGTCAATCTATCTTAATCCAAATACTAATTAAACACTTCTCATTCACAGATTTATTGAAAATAACAAAATTGCATCAATATCTCCATTTGCTTTCCGGGGCCTAAAAGCGCTGATACATCTGTAAGTATTTTGTTAATTTTGTTGATTCCATTGAAATGATTTCTAAAAAGGAAGCATTGTGGTAAAAGCTGCTGATGATCCTGGTATTTGAGGTATTCAACAGGAACGGTGCCCTTCTCCGTCACTGTCTGAAGTGCAAAGTAATCAGAAACGCTGCTGCCAGTGGTTACGTCCAAGGTTATTGGCTGAAGGTTTCGGCTGGATCGGGTTGCTGAGAGGCAGGTCATGGTGTCCCTGGGTGTTACATTGACTTAGTGGACCAAAAGAGTTGTTGTTCACATAGTTATGGCAGGAAAAAAAGGAAGATTCTTTGGCTTTGACTCACGTAATAACTTTATTTTTGTATATATAATGAAATCAATGAGACAGAGAGACCCAGTAAAATGTCTTTTATTACAAAAAAACGGTGACGTGCGGAGAAAAAGGTTGACGCCGACAATCAGTGCTGACAACCAGACTACTTAATGTTCAGAGTCCGCATGATCCGATGCTCGATAAGCTCCAGTTGCTCCAGGTGAGGCCAGGCAGAGCGAGCCGGCAGCTCAGGGGCAGCGTGGGCTGGGCCGGCTGAGCGTGGCAGGCAGACGGGAAAAGTGGCAGGTGAACCACAGGGTTGAACGGCGTTCTGGCATCGAAGCCGTGGTTGATCTGGTTTTTAAAAAATACTGCTGGGTCTGGATGAGAAGAGTTTGCAGGTGTGAAGCCGTGTTGGTGTGAGATGCAGAGAACTGGAAACAACGCCTACCCAGTAACACACACCCACAGGAGCAGCTCTAAATATGTGGACAGAGCAGAAACACACATGCAGGAAGAGTATATATTATCTAAAATGGTAATCAGTGGAGTGCATAGGCCTAGATCCATGAATTATTCCCTTTGAAAGTGGTGTAAATGTAAATGTCTCCAAAAAATGTTAAAGAAAGTGAAAGAAAATTCTTGGATTTGCACTTTTGTCTGCATCTGCGCCAAAATGTAATGAGTCCTTTACTGGCCCACGTCCCTTCCTTCCACCAAGTTGTGTGGACATCTGTTTTAGTTTTTTGTGTTATCCAAACAACAATCAAACAAGCGGACAGGGGTTAAAACATAACCTCCATGGGCGAGATAATAAAACCAACCCCCCCAAAAGTCCATAATCCCAACAGAATTCAGAATGTAAGCTGGAGCACGAAAACAAAATCCAATTCCAAACAAGCCAAGCAGTTTATCTACAGTATTTTTGTAAACACTCACTTTCCTGAACTGCAAAGCCAGCAACAACTAAAGATAGTCGAGAATGTGCTCGACCTCTAAGGTCAAGACTAAATATAACAGTAATGTAACGTTAAACCAAGGGACTCATTATCTGACCCTGATTCTAAGACACGTTCCTGCCCAACACATTATGAGTACATATGGAGAGTAGTTCTGCAAAAACACACACTAGTGTTCCTCATCGTGCATGAAACATTGTGTGGATGGATGGTTGCACGACTTTCAACTCCTCCCCATCCTATTTTCAGGTGTAGGCCATGTTGAACAGTGGTTAAACGGTTTCTTCAGGCATGGTTTAGGTGAGAGGACTCTTGTTATACGTCAAACAATCATTATCAAAGCCACAAATACTGTGAGTTATTGTCTCAGTGGCTCAGATGGATCTCAGATGGATCTGTGCAGGTCAGAAAATAGGTTGTTATGCTTTAATGGGAGAAAAAATCCATAGAAAACCCCTCACATATCCCTTTGCAACCATATTAAAAGGTAAAGGGCCCTTTTTCTATTGCTGCAGATACCTAAGAGGAAAGTAAACAAACGTTTATACCGAAAAAAGATGAATAAATACATTATTAGAAGGCACAGGCAGGGGTCCAGCTCAGATCCTGATCCAGGCTGCTCCATCCTCCATCTGTTTGCAGAGCACAAACTCACAAACTAAAATGGCCTCTCTCTCTCTCCCTCTCCCCCATGAAACCAACTCACATATAAATAATGCAACGTCCATGAATTACGCTGACATTTCACTGCATTCACATCTCTTTCTGGTTTGGAGTTCACTCCTCCGCCCGCATGTGAAATGTGCCTGAGGGGCCTGTGTTTGTTGGTTGGTCTTATACCTGCTACTGGCAGAAAATAGCCACGAGACAGCCTCAGAGAAGAGTAGCGCCGTTTAAATATAGGTTTTCAGTGTGACATATGACCAGCAGTATTAAGGGAATGAAATATTACCCACTACGGCTTCACGTAATAGGTAAAATGTCAAAGAATTGTATCTGACCCTCCTACAACGAATTATATTCCCTCCTTGCACTCAATTAAATTGCTCTCCCTTAAATTGAATAATCACTAATTATTATATTCCCTTCCATTTCACTGCTAAGCCCTTTCAAACACCTGTTACATGACTGTGCCATGTCTCAGACGTATTGTCGGGGATTCAGGTTTCAGATTCGTTCTGTCATTTTTCTTGTTTCTACAATAATTTGCTCAGGTCCAAACAGAACCAATGCAAATCATATAATACCGTGTAATGACTCAGCATCTGCTGTCTGGAGAGAGACAGTCTCTCCTAATTCAATCACTGTCTGAATTTCTTTGTTCCCTTTCGTCGATTAGGAGTCTGGCGTACAACAATCTTGAGACGCTGCCCAAGGATGTCTTCAAGGGCATGGAAGCTCTGACCAAAGTGTGAGTGCAGTCTGAGACTCAGACCCGGCATGTATCCTTAGATATTTACATATACTGAATGTCTCATGATACAACAGGGCATTAGGGCCATGTTGAAAAAAAAGATTTAGAGAGTTGTAATTCAATGAGAAAGAAAAGTCATAATATTATCAGAATAAAGAAAGGGTGAGCAACAAGAATCAGCCCGTGGTCGTTCCACTTCTTCTGGATCCAAAAGAGAATTTCCTTTTAAAGTCCTGATTCTTTGACTGACATGCTTGATGCTCCACATTCCTCATTGTAATGCAGGCAACAGGCTGATCTTAGGATATCCCTCTCTAAAATGATATCTAGCCTAAAATTATGACTTTATTCTCGTGTTATTATCACTTAACCATTCAATGTGATCCAATCTGTTAGTAACTCATTTGCTAAATTGCATTGGTATGTACAGAACAAAGAGTTTTACACATGTATCTGCACAGAGCTTAACAGAACTTGATCAGAATGCATAAGGGAAATATCAAGAGAAAGAAATAAAACTCAAAATATGTTCCTCTACACCAATAAGTAACAATCTTTTTGCATGTTAGGGTTGCAGGTTTTCTGGTAGTGTGAGCTTGCTTTGTTTGATGGTGGTATTTATTCCCAAGCACTCAATTAGGAACACACTGTACTGTGATACTTTTTGATGTCCAAAGAGATTTATTCAGGGATGTTGATCCTTCCTTCCTCTTGTTATGGTTCTTAAAAGGAAGGAAGGGAGAGTAATCACCACTTGAACCAGAGGAGAGGGAAAACAAACGAGTGTGGGAGATGCTATTCGCTGCTGCAATGGAGAAAAGAAAGAGGAAAAAAGGGAGATAAAGAGATCTAGAGGAGAGGCGAGGGCTTGGGTTACAAGGCCAGAGTGTCAGGGTAGAAGGTAAACAAGTCATTTGGAGAGAAAAGATCCTGGCTGTGGTCACAGCAACATAATCAGTGGGAATAATGCAGGCTGCAGGCTGCAGGGTGTGTGTGTTGGTGTGTGTGTTGGTTGTGTGTGTGTGTGTGTGTGTGTGTGTGTGTGTGTGTGTGTGTGTGTGTGTGTGTGTGTGTGTGTGTGTGTGTGTGTGTGTGTGTGTGTGTGTGTGTGTGTGTGTGTTGATTCGATACACACTTCCAAGGTCAACAGTAATTTAAACTGAGAGCGGGTGAGGCGGAGAGACCACTGAGTAGATAGGACACTTGTTGTTGTGATTTCGTCGGCTCGAAGCCAAAGTTCAGGCAAATGTGGAAGAGACAGAACAGATCAGGAGCAGAAACTGAACATCTAAGCCTCCAAAAGATAAATATGTCCGTGAACTGATGTTGCTTGCGATTCATCCTTGCATGTCAGTGATCTGCGGGGCAACAACCTGGTATGCGACTGCAAGCTCAAGTGGCTGGTGGAGTGGATGCACCACACCAACGCCACCCTGGATCAGATCTACTGCAGCGGTCCGCCCATTCACCAGGGGAAGAAGATCAACGACCTGCTGCCACACTCCTTTGACTGCATCACCACAGGTATCATCTTCCTGCGTCCGCCCCGCTTCTTCACACAGGAAACCCCTCAACAATAGCTCCCTGTCCCCAGCCGACTGCCTCACCCTGTCCTCTCACGCCTCCTCCCTGTTCCTTATCGCCAGTTTATCAGTGCTGACAATAAAGCTCAGATGCTGAGGAGTGTTTGTGGAAGAATTTATCGGTGGGAAAGGATTATTTAGAGGCGACAAAAAGGGGCGGGATTCATTGTCACGTTGTGCTTTTCAGAGTTTGCCTCCTATCAGTCGCTGAAGTTTGAGTCCATCTCAGTGGAGGCCTTCACCTTTGGTAAAGATCAGTATGTTGTGTTTCCACAACCGTTCGCTGGGACATGCAGCTTCCTGGAATGGGATCACGTTGAGATGACCTTCAGACCCTATGACACCATTCAAAGTGAGTAAACAAAAGAAAAGTTACAGCAGCATCGGTCGTATCCATTAAATGTTCAATAACAGATCATTGCTGGGGCAGAGAGGACTGACAGAGGAATTAGCAGCCACAGATTGATTTTACTGTGTAACTGTGGTTAATCACTGTTTAGGGACATAAATGCAAGATTATCTGTAGAGCATTCTCAGCGCTTGTTCTGTGTCATCGACCTGTCTTCCTGTTTAGGCACGTCCACTGTGGTCTGCAAGCCCCAGGTGATCGACAGCCACCTCTTCGTCATCGTGGCCCAGCTGTTCGGGGGCTCGCACATTTACAAACGCGACAACTCGGCCAACAAGTTCATCAAGATCCAGGACATCGACATCCTGAAGATCCGCAAACCCAACGACATCGAGACGTTCATGATCGACGGGGAGTCTTTCTTTGTCATCGCCGACAGCTCAAAGGTTAGATATTGGACTAAATTCAGATTTATTATCAATTATTATTTTATCTCGATTGTCCCCTGGCGGCTGGCTGGAGTATAGGTCATAAATCCTGCCACCTCCATGTCAGCAGATGGAACATTGGCTAAACTACACTGATATTTACACTTGTTCTTTCCCTAGGCCGGCTCCACAACTGTGTACAAGTGGAACGGCAATGGCTTCTACTCCCACCAGTCTCTCCATCCGTGGTACCGCGACACAGATGTGGAATATTTGGAGATCTCCAACAAAGCCCACCTGATCCTGTCCAGCAGCTCCCAGAGGCCTGTGGTGTACCAGTGGAACAGGAGCCAGAAGCAGTTTGACCGCAGGACGGACATACCGGACATGGAGGACGTCTTCTCAGTCAAACACTTCCGGGTCAAAGGTGAGGGCTGCAGCTTCAGCATATGTACACACACACACACGTTATATGTTTGCACTGACTAAAAAGGCATTAGCTGGTATGTGTGTGCACTCTAGATGTCATTATTCAGTTTGAAATGCGAAGACTCAGATAATCTGGGCCATGTTATATGATTAGCGGCGGACTTTGACCCGTGAGAACTTTTTCTTTCATGTGGTTAATTTAATAAAAAACGTCCATGACCCACACGCTCAGCAGTAATTTATTACGTTTTAGTACGTCGTTGCTCGGCGAGTCGCACAGGCACTCATCTCAAAGGTACTCCACTACCGTAACCCCCGCTCATAAATCACTACTGTCTAATATTCTCTGTATTTCTTAGTGTGACAGGAAAAGCTCCAGCTCATGTATTAAGAACACTTTGCTAAGTAGCTGCTGATAACAAGCTAAGAATTATTATGGATTAACACAGAGTCCGGTTTAGAAGATTAATGTTTAAATAAAAAAACTGTATCTTTGAATCATTGCCCTTCTCCAAGGTGATCTGTTCTTGTGCTTAACGAGATTCATCGGGGACTCCAAGGTGATGCGCTGGGACGGTGCCATGTTCAAGGAGGTGCAGACGTTTCCCTCCCGCGGCTCCATGGTGTTCCAGCCTGTCTCCTTCGGCAAGTGGCAGTACGCCATCTTGGGCAGCGATTATTCGCTGACGCAGGTCTACCAGTGGGAGGGCAAGAGGGGACAGTTCATCCCGTCTCAGGAGCTGAACATCCAGGCGCCTCGAGCGTTTTCCATGGTCGCCATCGACGACCGGGCTTTCCTGCTCGCGTCCAGCTTCAAGGGGAAAACTCAGATATACGAACACCTCATGATTGATATGAGTAATTAAGCCAGTCAACAATTCAGGACCAATCTTGTACACTACCGTTCAAATGCTTCTTCTGTGGTTTTGTTTAACTCCGATTTGAAACCACAAGCAATTCCGACATAGGTTCAAACAAATGTAAATTTTACAGAGAAGCTCAAACCATCAAAAGAAATATGTCAAGTAGGACTTTACTGAGAATAAGTGATAAAAATGCACACGTTGGTTATAGTCTGTGAGATCATTTCAAAAGCTCTGACAGCATTTTAATGAATATATATTCTTCACAGTAAACGTTTGGCAACCGGCTGCTACTAGTTCATTTTGATAAACTCCCTTTACTTTCATCTCCATTCCTTCCTCTTTAGGAATGCCTTATCCTCCATTTGAAGAACTCAGTTCCTCAAAACTCACAAGCAAACTGTACCTTGATGTACAGTCTATGTTTTTTCTATTCAACTCTTATGTATTGTGTTTATTTCTCTTGATAGGAATTTGATAGGAACGATTTAGGAATGAGTTAGTGCTGACGATCGTGTAACAATAACTAAACGGTGAAAAGTGTATTGAGAAAAGGAGGCAAGTGCCAAGAAATAAAACCATTATGTCACGAGACAATTCTTTAATTTGAGTCATTACACTAAACAGAACTTTACAGTGAAATATAATTATATGAATTACAGAGCAAGGGAATAAATCTCACAAGACATCGTCACATGCGACATTATCTTGTAGACAATTTATAATCTAATCTGATCCAGTAGTAACCCAGTTAGTAACATTATGTATAGTCTGTTAAATACTTGTTTTCAATCAATCACTTGCTGAGATTCATGTTCATTCTTCTCGTACAAATTCTGTGTTTTGAATTATTTTACCTTAAAGAAGTGGCCCCTAATACACGAAATGAAGAATCCACTATACATTATGAGAAACTATGTGTCTCCGTTGTGTCTGCTCTCAGATACAGACCCTCACAGTGTGTATTCCTGATGAATGACTCGCTGGAAGCATCTCACTGTGTGGACCAGCCCTCTCGCTTTCGCTGCACTCTTGCCCCTTTTCTCCCTCGCTGACAAAACCATTGTTATCTTTACTCCGCAAACTAAAAGCCGACCACTGTGCAAGCACCTGCTACCTGTGCTTTCACACGCTCCTCTTATTCTGACACAAAAAAAGGAAAGAGAATATCCATAACAACGTAACACTTGCCAAATACGATGTTTACCCTTTTTGCTATACCGTGTAAAGTACTTTGTATGATGTTTGCTTTTGTATGTAGATGGGACCACACTCAGTCTTTTTATTTTTCATAGACATAGAATTTAGTGTAGATATGTATGTATTTATAAAAAACCAGGATCCCTCCTCTGTGTAACATGCAGCTTCTGTAAAACAGCGTAGTCCTACTTGTATCAGTCGTAGTTAGGTAAGGTCAGAGGATGATAGATATTCACTTGTCATCGTGCTCACTGTGTTTTATGTACAGACGTAATAAAAACTAAAGTGCTAAAGTAGGGGTGTGGGTACTTTATTGTTAGTAACTTGATTGATTTTTTTTTTTAAAGGTACAGATCCAGTTGTTCTTACTAAGCTTTATAACCTGTCAGTGTGTTGTGTGTAACATACATAACATGATTATAAGGAGTTGTGTGATTTCTTGTTATATATATATATATATATATATATATATATATATATATAAACCATGACCTAAAGTGAAAAGTAGTGTTTTATGATTATGACTTGTATTGGTATATATATATTGGTATTTTAGTGCACTTGACCAACTATGAGTCATGATTATGTAACAATTTCCAAAAATATATGAGAAAACATCTAAGAATATATAAATATGCATGTGTGTATGTATGTATGTATATATATCTTTCCTTAGATGGACTCGAACTTAAGCGACTGATATACATACACACACACACACACACACATATACATATATATATACTCATACACACATCTATACACATAAGTACACAAACATTTACATACATTTTTTTTTGGGGGGGGGGGGGGTTCTTATATATTGTATTATTGTTGTACCTATTTTGGGGGAAACTCTTCCATCATGTTTGTTAAGTGTACTGTACATTATGCATATTTTTGGATTGGGCCTCATGACCGTGTGAGACTGTCGGTGATGCTGTAGATGTGCGGGTCCGGGCTGTGAGCTCCATGTTGTGTTGGATCTAAACAAACAGGCAGCTTGTGCCCGGAGCAGCAGCACGTGTGACTGAGGAAGCAGTGAGGGGATGTGGTTGGCTCAGACCGCCTCGGCCTCCTCTGTCATAGGCTCCTGCAGCAGCGGATCAGCGGAGGTGGTCCGGGTTCAGCTCTGCCCCCCCGCGGCTGAACGCACCACCGCATGGGAGCTGGTGTCCTGCCACCAAGGTTAGTCATTAACCCGCGTCTCCTTCTCCGTCACTCCGGGCACCGCACAAGGAGGAACAGCAGTCCGAGGCATGCTGCCGCCGCGCCGCCACATCTTACCATGGGCGACTGTAACCACCGGCCGCAGCAGCGGGCTTCGTCCGACACCATCACCGTAGTGTTCCACAAAGTTGACCGCGGCCCCGGCTCCGAGAGCGGCGAGGGCGACGACGATGAGCGGGCGGAGGAGCGGGTTCACCTCCGGGGCAACTGTCGCCTGTCCTGCGGGCACGAAGGCGAGGAGGAGGAGGATGCTGAGGCTGAGGAGGATGTGGAAGCGACGCGGGCCGTGGAGTCACTGGAAGGCGGGGAGAAGACAACCCTGTGCCCGCCGCTGTGTTGTCTCCGGAGAGAGCCCGCATCACGAGTAGAAAGCGCCCCGGACGGTAAGAGGGGAACTCTCCCCGGTTACAAACCACCAGAACCCCCGCGGGGATCAGTGTCCCCGGCCGGGACACCCCGGTCCTCCATTAACGAGCTTAGAGGAATAACGTGATAAACTTCCTGCGTCACGTTTCACAACCGCGTCGCGTATTAATATAACAGCACCGGTACCACGTGCTTGTCATCAGCCAATAAGGAACACGCATTAACTTATTAAAATTTATTTTGTAAAGTTTATTTTAAAGTTTAGATATGATTCATGTTCTACAATGCTGCCACATATGACGTCACTTCATCCGACTTAACGTCCCAAAACTACAAAATAAAAGCGGCTAAATCATGTAAGCCATGTAAGAAAATTCACTTTAATGGAAATATGTTATTCATGGCATTTTGCTATTTCAAAATAGACCTGTACTTTTTCTACTAATGACGGTGGTTGGAATTACCAGGAATCAAATATTATTTGATACCTCTTAATTAACCTTTTTATAGTAAACGAACAATATGACACAAGTTATTGCTGTATTCCACTTCCAGTATTTTTACAATGCCAACAGCTCAGTTACAAAGTGTGTAGCCCACGGCCCGTCATAAACCAGTTTAACATTGGCATCATCCTTCAGGAAGATGACTGTGCACTTTTACTCCACCAGGGCCACTATATGTGTAGCCACCTGCACATTACACTTATAAAACTATACTTTGTTTTCACTTTTAATCAAAATATTGTTACACAAACTATTAAAAACTAATACTTTAATACTAATTCAGTATTGCAACACTACTAATGCCCCTGTGTGTACAGGTCATAATGGTGACACTAATAAAAGTAAAACCACTAATATGACGACTTATAGGTTTTAGACAATCCTCCTCGTTTGTTTGGTGCAGGGTGAAAAAGACGAATGCCGTGCGTGGAGCAGACCACACATTGTACTACGAGTACAAAGAAGGAAGTCGGAGCCACCTCAGGTTGAAATTGTATCTGTGCGAGCGTATCAGTTTATTGTTCCACAGGCAGGTTGAGCAAACACTGCACCAGTCTTTTGCAGATCTTTTCGTTTGTGGTTTTTGCAAGTGAGCTTTCACCCAGACCCCGTTGAGTTCAATCACATCCTGTAGTTACTGTACCAACATGGTTACAATGAAACAAACAATATTTTTATAGGGGAAGTGTGGAACAGTGATGCCCCCCTTCAGGGCCCCTGTGTCTCTTTCCTTCCCCTCGCACATATCTTCTCCTCCACCCTCACCAACTTTTCCTTTCTCTTTTATACAGGTGCAGAGGAACCAAAGGGGTGTCCAGGTCTGGGTCTGTTCTATGCTTTCCTGTCCACAGTTTTCTTCTCCATCATCGCTCTCCTGGTGAAAACCATCCAGGGAATCCACGCCATAGAAATCAGTGCCATACGCTGCTTCTTCCAGATGGTCTTTGTTATGCCTTTACTCATCTACCACAAGTAAGCATGATTTAGAAACTGAAACCCTCCGAGTTACAGTCACACTGTTAAACATTAACTCCAGGTTCAAGATTTACACGTAGAATACACAAATTACATAATTAGTGCTAAAGTAACACTCCCAAAACAGTCTTTACATAAACCAGCTATTTATACTGTGTGTTGTGATAAGACAAAGTGCTTTAACTCAGCAAGGAAGCACATGTCACTGCCTGTAATTTATATCTGGGGATTTCTGCTGTTGTCTTCATGCTTTACCTTCACATTGCAGGTAAGTATCTTGGCTTGTCCGCCAACTTAAACTGCTTAGACCAGTTTAAGTCGTCAAAATACTAGAAATACGTTGTCAGGAAGTAGGTGATGGGAACGTTTTTACAAATGTTAAAAATGTCTTCCCACTAGTCTCAGGGATTAATTGATTCGATTTGGGTGGTCAACAGTCAACTTCACAGTCTGCCTCTAGGGAATTTGTTCAGATTATGAGCAGTTGTCACTTGGTGGGAAATATTAACTGATCAAATTTCCGTGGCCAAAGATCAAAAGTCACAGTGAGCTTACTGTATATTAACGTGAATGCAATATGTTAGGATCAGCAGTAATTCTAGCCTCTAGATAATGTAGTTAACAGTAGCACCCATCTCATGCCATCTTCACACAATAACACTGTCAAAACTACAATGAACTTCACAGATTATCAGAAAATATACATTTTAAATGACATTGTGACCCAAAGATTTGAACTTTAACTGAATTCCCAAAGACTACGATCAGTACTTCTATTCATTCAGCTACTTATTCATCCTTCCATCCATTCGTCCACTACATTCCTCTTTATTTTATCTTCACCGACAAAAGTGTCCCTCCTCCCCGATTTCCCAGCCGCATTCCATGAATCCATCCATCACTGTCATTTCCTCACAACCTAAATGTGTCCATCTATCTATCCAACCATTTGTCATCACTCAGCTCACGTTGCAGCTCACTTTACTCCATCCATCACGGTTTGCCCCAGAATTCTGTTTATCATTCCCTGTATCAGTCCATCCATCCATCCATCCATCCATCCATCCATCCATCCATCCTCATGTCTCTGCTCCTCCAGGACAGGTTTCCTTGGTCCCAGGGATAAACGTGTATATCTGGTGCTTCGGGGTTTAATCGGCTCCAATGCCATGATCCTGCTCTTCTATGCCGTTCAGCAGATGCCACTGGCAGACGCCACTGTCATCATGTTCAGGTGAGAGCTGGAAGGAACTTGTGGATTACATCAACACTGCAAATATATGCTGTCCTTCCTGAATTGTACACTTTTTGTTCATTTCCTCAGCATTCTTACTGTTTCCCTGTGTCTCTCCCCAACTTTTTCCTTCTGTTAGGACTTATGAACTGCACCCAGACATGCTCTCATCTCTAACCCATGTTTTTTCTCTGTCCATTGACCCGTCAGTAACCCAGTCTTTACCTCGCTCCTGGCTTGGATCTTCCTGAAGGAGAAATGTACAATCTGGGACTGTGTCTTCACTGTTTTTACCCTCACTGGTGTCCTCCTTATCGCCCGACCACCATTCCTCTTTGGCCAGCAAGTGCGTGGCATTGAAGGCAACTACGCTAACCACGTCAAGGGGACTATTGCTGCCTTTGCAGGTAATACAAAATAACTCAGTTTAATGAAAGTAGACAAAGATTAAGTAGATCATTAATGATTCAGGAGGTGATGTTCAGAAACTTTGTACCAACTCCTGGTCAGTACCAGGTCAGGATTACCTTGGCAACCAGGGGAATCCACAACACCAGCGCTGTGTTCCTTGGCACATCCAGGTTACCTAGGAGATCGTCTTTCAAGTTAGTCATGGTCAGGGGCGGTTTACATCTTTCACTCAAAAGGGACATTCACCTTTCTGCCAAGAGACCTGCTTGCATTGGCTGCTTGGATTTTTCAACTCGCAGGAATCGATAGTGTAGTGACAAAGTCATAATCCTTCACTGGTTTCTCACCAGCAAAACTCTGCTACTTTTTTGGATGGTCATCGAGCAAAGTCAGCAAGAGTTTCTCCTAAAGTAAATGATGAGCTTTGTTTCATAGCTAAGTTCTCTCTGCACAATTTTGGTAGAAGTCTCAGTGGTGGTTAGTCAGCGAAATCTCACAATCCTTCCCAGTCACATCTGCATTTGGTGTTTTCATGCCTTGATTTACAACAGTGCTCTCCTTAGTAGCTGCCCGAGTCATAGTGGTGTGTGGTTCTCAGACTTTCCACCAGATCCAACTAAATCCAAACTAGATCCAACTTAGCCTCCAGCAAAAACAGGCCCATGAATGCAGTGACCTCCCTGAACTTTGTCGAAGTGGTGCTTTAACATCGACTGGAGGCCGAGGTTATGGGAGTGCCTGTTTGACTGTAGATAAGGATGAGGGGAAATATCAGTGGAGGAAATAGTTCCTGAAAATACGGGTGTAGTCCAGGAGGGATTCACAGAGGATTTCATGAGGCTATAGCTGTCAGCCGCATTCCTATAAATAAATGGTCATAAGTTTTGCAAGAAGAGACCCACTCCGAGATGTGCCACTAATTTGTACATTTTCTATGTTGGTGTTTTCAGTCTCTAATATCTTTTTTATGTGTCTCTAGGAGCGGTCGCGGCTGCTTTTACATTTGTTATTCTCCGCAAAATGGGGAAGAGCGTCCATTACTACCTCTCTGTTTGGTACTATGCTGTCATCGGTTTTATCGAGTGCCTCATCGCTGTATCCGTCCTTGGGGAATGGAAATACCCGTACTGTGGCCGCGATCGCTGGTTACTGATGCTGATTGCTGTCCTGGGCATCGCTGGTCAGACCTTCCTGACAAAGGCCCTGCAGATCGAGAAGGCCGGACCCGTGTCCCTGATGAGGACTGTCGACGTGGTGCTGGCGTTCATCTTCCAGTTCATTTTCTTTAACCGTGCACCGACCCTGTGGAGCCTCGGAGGGGCGCTGTGCGTGGTGGCGAGCACTAGTGGAATAGCTGTCAAGAAGTGGTACAGCATCTCTCGCAAGAGCTGAGCTAGAGGAGCGACATGGAATCCTTTACTCTTACTATTTTTATTCTTTTGTTTTTCCATCTCATACAGTATGTTCTTGATTTATTCAGTGTTTTACTTTTTCTTTACATGCAAATCCGAGGAGGACGAGGCTTAAGCTGTTTGACGGAGTTAGAAGCAGAAATACTGACGAGACAGTTATGAGCTTGTGAGAGCTTTAAATTCAATTTTTTTATTTCTGTACATCTATACATGTTGATTCCTGAGGGTCAACTTGTGCAATTTATTGTTATACATATATTTTTGTGTAAACAAGTACATCTGACAGGAAAATAACTGTATATCCACCTCACAGTCTGGGACTGTGTCCTGCTCCCTGGAGCCTGTGTAGCTAACTTTTATAAAACACGTGCAGCATAAATGAGGTGAAAGTTGAATTTCACCATCGTGAAAAAGTTTGATGAAGGATTTCTCATTTTCCTTTTGCTTTAACCTGAACAAAGAAGCCAAAGAGAGATGTTTACTGCATTGGGACCATTCTCACTGTGCCACATAAATATCATGTATACCAGGTATTTCATTGTGCTATGTTCTAGGCACTATTGAATATCTACTATGTAATCCACAAAAAGGCGAGAAGGAAAATCCAAATAAGCAGCATAAAGAAGATTTTTTTTAATGATGTATTTTTAGTTTAAAAATGCATTTGTGATAAAGACATTTCAAATATTTAAGTCAAGAAAAGAGAAAAGCTGAAATTAAAATCCCAATATTGTTTTTCACTTGAATACTCGTCATGCTGGAGGATTCTCTCTCTTCTGAGTTGTCTACGATGCACAAATTTGAATTATACCGATAAATCCTCCCCAAATGAGCTTATCGATGAAGAAGGTATTCAATTATGATATATATACATGTTTGATTCTCTTCTGTTACTTTTCTAATAGATTCAGAAGTCATTGGGAGAACATATTTATTTAGATTCAGTCCACAGTTAATCATTTTTACACAATATCTTTGAAGTGCCTTAAGTAGGGACTTTACCTCCAGCTTCCTTTAGCTGCTCAGTAACCAGCAGCCTGCACTGGACAGTTCTCAGGTGTTATTCAGCGAATGAATATATTAAATATGGCCATTCTGAAAATAACATTTCAGCTCATAAATGATTTTTTAATTCTTGTATGACATTATCAAAACAGCATTTAAAAAAATAAGGCACATGAGATGTGACCGTTATATCCCCCAGTATAAGAATACAGTATGTGTTCTCTTTAGAAAACAGAGAAAATCCTCTTCTTTAAGAAGCCACATAGATTTCACAATGACCTGACAGTTGATTTAATCTTTACTTCCATGTAACTTGCTGTGGTTCCTCTTCATCTCAACTGCGCACAAATATTATGCAAGAAGTAGTTAAATAAGCACTTAAATAATAGTTTGTTTCTAATAGTACCAGTTCTTTTTTTATAAATAAAAATGTATCCGCTTATAAACTTCTGCTCCTAGCCATTAAATTTAATGAGCCGAGTTTACTGCAGAAAAAATGATTAATTTCGGGTCATTGCATCAGAAGCCCTGGGATATAATTTGATTTTAAAGTCAACGTGTGAAATATAGTAAACTCCATTGTGGTTCTAGTGCCATGTTTTTGTGTGGATGATTTTATTTAACGGCACTTTGACCTTTATTGACGTTCTGGTCACGCACATGTTCACAGGCTAATTTCACGTCCTTCTTGTTTGATTTGCTTTGACACTGACTTTTACTGCTCCGAATTTCAGTTGTAGCTTGAAGCACAATGTGTTGAATTACCATCAAATGGTTTGGTAAACACTTGTTTCAGGACACGTACGCCTTACACACCCACTGAAGCTGTATACGATTTTTAAAACATGGTTTAATAGTATTTATTTTACTATTTCTGTATTGTATTACATCACCAAATTCTATGTATATATTTCTGCATAGTGATGGGTAATATTTAGTTTATTATGATTCAAGAATAAATTCCATATGGATTTATAACTCCTGTTGTCTGTGAGCTTTTGTTTCTGACATGACTGACACGTGTGGAACTGATCCGTTGTCTATTTTCCCATCATTGTCCCAAAGTGTCTGGTGTTACCCTAGCTCTGCTAATGGCTCAATGGTTGACAATGGTTCAAACCATGTTACCTTTTTACAAACCACTGAGTCAGGCAGCTGTTGACAGGAGGGCTCAGAATAATACCTGACATAGTCATTGTGTTTCTGTTTTTTTTGCGTGTGTGTGTTTGTGTGCAGATTATTTGTCCCTGTGAGCGCTACACAGATTTCCACCAGGCCTTTGTTTATTTTCCTTTTATTTGTCAAGAACACACAGTTGTGACGCATTGTGTGTTTCGTGCAGAATGGCCGTTCTGCATTGTGCAACAGTGATATCTTGCAAAACACACACTGGCAACTTTGCATGGCGGGCTAAATGTACACAGATGGTGTTATAAACCTTCCTCCGGGTCCAGGCAGGGTCGGGGTGTAATTCCTCAGCTGAGCACTGAGCTAAGTGACGTGTGAAGAAAAGGCTGAACGAGAACAGAGCAGCTCTTTGTTGCAGGAAACAATACCTCGGGGCTAAAGATGTCCCGTGCAGAAAAATTAGACTGGGTTTTAAAGCTGCCACCTACAGTTTTAGTTATACTTTTTCCCTCTATGTTTCAAAGTCCATCCATTTCTTTAAAGAGCAATCACTTTATATTCATATATTATTCATTAGATTTAGATTTACATGTCATATATACAAGCACATAAGTGTCATCATATACAAATAAAATACCCAAATGACCCTGTTTTACAGGTATCATCATACCTCTGCTATCATCAGTGCTGTTATTATCATTTTTATTATGATCACGTCAGAGGTCCTTAGTCACTGATATAGCTGTACAAGTGTCATGGTTCCCCTCATGTGTAATGAACCTTGTCTCACAGCAGAGGGCAGGATGCACACAAATAAGGACACAGCAACTTCACCTCATCAGCTATTTCACCTGAAATAGAACTAGTTGTGTAGAATATACGTTGTTGTATATGTTTCGCCCGAGGTTTCTCCTCATAATGCTTTTTACATCTCATATAAATGAATGGCCTGCTTGTTTGAGGAAATAAACTCATAGTAGATGTGGGTTTATTATTGTTTCCCTGTCATCAACTGGATGAGCGAGACACTGTGACTTGACACATTTACTATATATATAAGTTTACTTGCAAGAATCAATGAGATATTAAAGAATTTAACATTTTCACAATAACCTATAGACAGAAATGAAATGGAATGAACTGGAATTTTGCAGTGTTGTTTGTAAAGATTTCAAAACTGACGTAACTCAGGTGTGTTTACAAAACAGTTGTGTTAACATTACGTGCAATGTCTTCATCTACATTGCTTTTCAATGCGCCCACATACTCTTTGTGTGCGTTCATGCTGAACACACAACGGTGTCAGAAGCTCAGAAAAAAAAAAGTCATGAATCAGAGTCAAAGTCTCCTTCTTATCTACCTGCTATCTTTCCCGTGGGTGTTTTGATATCAATAAGATAATGTGGAGTGGTTCAAATGCATGTTGTTGGAAAAAAATCCCCACCATCAAATCAAATATCACATATATGACCACGGAGGACTTGTCAGAGATGTGACAAAGCTCAAAGACATTACAGTGTATAGGTTTGTGAGAGGAAGTTAAAAAAGCCCTATAATCCCGGAGAGAGGCCACACTCCCTCTCTTTTATCCGCGGGCTGGGGATTCCCAAAGGTTTGCTCGCTCCTGGGTGGAGGAGAGCCGGAGGAATGGAAGAGTTGCACATTCCTGCTGGATGGCATAAGACTTCCCATCAGTGGACTGAGAGAGTGAATGGGAAAATAATCCCTCACTTTTCCAAGTTGAAATGAATACCGCCAGAAGCTGTGGAGTGGAAAAGGGCATCTCTCTCTCTGCAGCACGTGCTTTGGTGGTGGTGGTGGTGGGGGGGGGGGAATCTCAACCTACTTTTTCTAATTGTACTTCGTATTCTGCGTATATCTGCTGCACATTGGGCACAACGTCAATAAACAAGTGAATAATAGTTTCTCTGTGTTTGGGACTGAACCGGGTCCCAAAGAGAAATCGTGGCTGATTGGATTGAGGTGAGACACATCTGGATAAAGGTTATTCCACGGCCCCGCAACCATTGGTCCAAATAATTGGGCCCCTAAGTTACACCAAAGGCTTTGGATGAGGACGCATATTGACTCATTAGTCTGCTGCATTGCTATAAAGAATAAATCTCTTTGGACTAGAGTAAATAATGTATAGGGGGAGACTGCGTAAAGTTAACGACAGACTATGGCGTGAAATAGTTGCCAGACATTCCAATGTAGTGACACACACACTCAATCTCAAAGACACACACACACACACACACACAACACACGGGTCTGCAGTTATTGTCCTCCTGTCGTCAGCTCCTTTGGCTACTGAGAGAAGCAGACGCTGCCTTTGTGTGCTGTTGGATAAATCGCCATTAAAAAGAAGAGCACAGATTTCCAAAGCAATATCGTGCTGACAAGTGGCGTGGTACAGGCAACCGCCACGTAAAGTGCATGTCAACCTTACCTTTCCACCAAATTCAAATCTTGTACTCTGCACGGAGCAGATTTTATGTATGAGCCTTTTTTTTTTTTTTGCAGTTTATTAAAAAAGCTGAAGACTTAATTTGTACAGCATCAAATTATTAATTCAAACCAAACGTACAGGAAACACTCTTTGAGAAAATGTTCTTTGACATTAGCTTCATGTCATCCCTCTTTATATACAGTCTATGATAAATTCCAATGAATATGATCTTATCGGTTCAGTGTTTTTCATGTAATCCTGGTCACTAACAAACGAACACTAAACTCACCAAACCACATTTACATTCAGAAGATCCAGATTTTAATTTGGATTCTCAATAACTTGCACACACTCATAAATATTATTCCTCTAAACACGCCTGGTTTGCTTCATGAATTATTGTCTGAGAAACCAATCCATGCTGAAATCGAATGGGTTCTGTCCCGACCCGTGCTGCGTCCTTCCAGCAAGTTTCGTTGTCATCCGTGCAGCAGTTTTCCAGCAATGCTGCAGACTAACAAACAAAACAAATGCATATGAATAATACATACAAAAAAATGAAAAATGAAAGTATCCAAACTGCTGGAGCTCAGTTTTTTCCGAGGAGCACGTGAAGGCATCAGGGAAGAGAGCGAGTTTTCCCACCACAACACGAGAAAGTGAGTGTGAGTGTGTGTGAGAGAGAGAGAGAGGGAGGAGAGAGAGAGAGAGGGGGAGAGCACCGTGCACAGTCACTGCAGGAATATGAAGTGAACTCGACACTGAGCGGAGTTTTGGCGGATGCTCACTGGACTTGACAACTTCGGTGAGTAGGTTCTGTTCCAACACTTCCTCCAGACCGCCGCCTCGCACACACCTTCTCCACCCGGGGGACACTGCACGAGTCCGGGCTGAGTTTGTTTGTGGAGTCGCTGGGTGTCAGTGGTCCCCCCCCCCCCCCTGAAATTCAAGATGAAAAATCGGTATAACAGCGGTGTTTCTGCATTAATTTAGGTTTGTATGTCAGTAGAATAGAGTGCAAATGAAATGTGGTTGTTAACTTTACACGGGACAGTAAATTCAAATCATTTATTTGTAACGTTCAGCAAAACTTTACTGTTTGAGCTCTTATTGTGAAAAGCGTACCTATACCTGCCCTTGTGTGTCTGTTTGCTTTGAGGTTCACGTCTGAGTATGAAGAGTGTGTTGTTGTCATTGTTTGTGTTGATTCGGCTTTAATTAAGTTCAGTAGACGTGGTTGTTAACTTTACCTGGGACAGTAAATTCAAATAATTTATTTTTAACATCTTTGCTGGAGCTCTTATTGTGAAAAGTTGACCTATACCTGCCATCGTGTTTGCTTTGAGGTGCATATCTGAGTATTAAGAGTGTGTTATTGTCAAAGTTGTTTCTGTGTATTTAGTTACAACTAAGTTCAATGGAATTTCTTTAAAGCTGCGAGCACACTCATTAGCTCTAAAGGTCTTTTACTTTGACAGGTCATTGTTTACACAGGACCCTATAGAAGACATCCTCAGGGGAAAAGTGACCCATAACTATTTCTCTCTTCTTTGTGACGTTGCTTTAAAGTAATCGGTTGCAAATGGGAATGAGGGGGAAACACGGCCTGAGATTAATCATGTCCAGATCGGGATCGGTCTAACAGACTGCCTGGTGTCTGTGTTGCAATGGGCACATGGGGGACCTATGAAGAAAATAGTCCATTTGACAGTTCATCCAATAGGATTGCAGGACCAGATTCATGAAAGGCCACAAGGAGAAAATACAGAAAATATTATCCTCATTCTCAGGTTTACTGTAGTTTTACAGACTGGATCACATCTCGATTGTGTGGAGGCTACTTCAGCTTCCAGTCATGTGTGCTACAACATCTAGAAAGAAGTTGGAGCGAAGGTGCGGTGATGTCTTGAGATAGAAAATTGGACCCTCTTTGCATCCTCTTGTCCTGTAACCCCATCACGTGCTTCCTATGTGTTCAAGCTTTGCATCAATAACATCACAGGTGTATCTGCTGTGTCTGGCTTTGGAAGAGTTTACATTGCTGCCGTTATGGACCTTTGACCCTAACGCAAATTTATATTTTCTCACATGCTTATCAATTCACCGCTGTACTCGCTGATTACCTGTGCACGGGAACAAAAGGTGCCTCTTGGAGTTTTTCTTTACACAAACAAAAGTTGTGTTTACGTTGAAGGTGGAGTCAGGAAAATCGTGTTGATATTTCGACTCGAAAAAACTGGACAAATACACCTGTAGCTAAAACGACAAGGAAGCTGGTGTTATCGGACACGTTGTTTTGAATTAACGACATCATAACAACGGCTTATCATGGTAGATATAAGCTGAACGTCTCTAGGCAAGAAATGTAACACTATCAGGCAAACAACCGTGACACCGGTACCTGCTTGCTCACCTCCTGCTTCTCATTCCCCTTGTAATCCTTAAAATTAGCAATGTGCCAGATCTACTGTAAAAAATGTCTCCCGTCCACTAGCCCCTGTCCACGAACGCCTCCCCCCCCTCGTTCCTGATTGGCTGGAATGGCGTTGCGTGTGTCTCGGTCCAAACCACTTTGGACCGAGTTTTTTCAATTTCCAGAGCAACTATTGGACAGTGAGGAGAAATTCACTGAACCGGACCAAACAGTGCATTTGAATAGAGTTGAACTGCACCTTTAAGAGTTTCTCAATACAGCCTAAGCTGATTTGCTGGATAATTGAAATCCTGCATTGTGCACATCCATGCATTATTACACTGACCCACTTGTAAAAACAACGCTTCATAACATGCTGCTGTGTCGTCACTGAATTGATAAGCTCGCAAAAGTAGAAATATATATTCAATAATTTTGAATATTACAGATGCTGAACTTCAAGTATTTTCCCCCTTTTGCTTTTCCAAATTGCGACTTCTCATTCACGCCATGCTCTGTTGCATACAGTATTTCGGACATGTGTGAACCTGAACTCATTTAGGTAAAGGAAAAAAGTTTATTTCTATTCTGTGTAGTATATAATCATTCATATAAATAAGTCATACCTCACTCAACAGAGATTCCGAGGGTGGACCGGTCTCTGTTATGAATTTATTTAGACTGAGCAACATCTGGGAATTGATTGATTAATTGTCTGTTTATTGGAAACTTGATCGTCGTTGGGCGTTGTGTGATTGTCATAGTCTCACATAATGTTTAGTCTATCTCCAACAATTTGGTCAGCTCTGGGAAGGAGAAAAAAGTGGGTGATTAAACAGACCTACAGACTACGCAGACCTCTTAAATTATTAAGTTTTTTGACAGCAGTGAAGTTTTGTGATATGAAAAACCTGTTCCTGACGGCTGCAGGGTCACAGCGAAGGTTCTGCAGCACATGAACAGTGTGATACGGACGTGACGTGGGCAGCTCTTGTCAAACGGACTACGTGCATGCAGGGATTCATTTCATTCTCTTCTCAAAGCTCAGCAGTCTCCATCTTTTGAGTCATCTTTTATTCTGCCTTTTGTTAAAGAGTTCATGGATGCACACACACACACACACACACACTCACTCTCACACCACACACACACACACACCACACACACACACACACACACACACACACACCACACACACCACACACACCACACACACACACACACACACACCTCCGCTGTGAAAATACAGTCACCCCTTCTTGAGTCAGCCCTCTCCCCCTGTTGTTACACTGATGCACACACACACACACACACACACACACACACACACACACACACACACACACACACACACACACACACACACACACAGACACACACACACGGAGCCTCTCTCTCTCTCTCTCACTCTGTACAGTTTCCACTGGGCTCTCTCGCTCTGTCTTGCCCTCTAATCAAAGCCATATGTTCTCCAGGTCCCTTGCATGAAAGCCCTGTTGTGTTTGCAGCGCAGCTCCGAGTGTGAGCTGACAGACGGACTCAGTGTTTGGAATGAAACGTAAACCTGCAGACGACTCCAGGTTGATGTTTCTTTTTTTCTTTCTTCATTTCCTTCTTCACTCTGCGTCTGCAAACCTCCAGTCGATGCTCGTGCTGTCAGTATCATCTCCGTGGTGATGGAAATGGAAAGGTAGATAGTTTTCCTCCCTACTTAAAACCTCACGAATCAAAGAAGTTTCAGTCCACAGCCTCGATCAGTCCTGACACATCAAAGTGTCGGAGGTTTCCATGGTATCTAAGCTCACACCGTGGCTCCTCACATGACTCAGATACAACTCTCTAGGATAACTTGTGGCCCAGGAGGACGAAATGAGGCCGCTCCGACGTTTTAATCTCAGAGACGGTTGCCAGTTTGGCCCCATTATGCGACCATGACTAATAGAAACATAACAAGCACTCGTTATGTGGGGACCCACCAGAAACTGGCAAGTGACTCATTTTGGGTCCATCCCAGAATAATAATAATAATAATAATAATGATGACAATACACCCTTCAGATTATTGGTAATGCATCTCTTAAACTCTCCACAGAAAGAGGGGAGCCATTGTGTTGGGATGGATAAAGTGTAGATTCCATTGAGTGAAGTTTTCTTTGTTGCAATGTGAAGGTCAGCAGATGGAAAGCAGTTCTCTGTCAGTTCTTTAACACTTGAGCTGTGATTCTCTGGGGCTGGTGGGGCTTCACAATGTAAACTCTTTGAATCTGTCATTGAGTTTAATGATTTATTTGCACTTGCATTTGATTTTTCTAATATTTTCTGTTCATGCTTGACGGTGTTTGATTGATAAGAATTAAAATGGATATTGCTCCGTCACACAATGGGAGAGGTCTTCGCTGTGCATGTGAATATATTTTAGTCTCTTCAGCTGCCACCCGTTTAAGTAATGCTGTCATATGATGCGTCTTTTCTTCTCTGACCCCCTGTGTTAAAGAGGGCGGGGGGGGGGGGGGGGGGGGGTGCTTTAAGAAATACATGATTTTCACTTTCTGGATCTCGGAGGTGGCTTCTTGTGATTTTTGATGCAGTTCCTTCATTTAAACATTCCTGTTCAGTGTTTGCACGGCTTTTAACGAGGCTTTAACGTGCACTGTGGTTTGGATGTTTATTAAATAATGATGCATAAGTTGCCAAAAAACGTCTCATCTATTGTTTGCTGTTGTTTGCACGTGACATGTTCCTTCTTCACTTTATGGCCGCTCACCGTGGCTGTATTATAAGGGTATTTTTATGATGCTCCAGGTTATATTGTCCGTGGTTAATATATGAAAGTCAGTACTTTTTCCCACCAGCTTATCCAGTGGTTTTTAGTTAAGCTAATAAAAATACCAAGTATGTGCCGACCATTGCATCCCTACCTTTCTAATATTCTTTCTTCCTGATTTCTTTTTTTTCCCATTTTACCCACTTTGTTTTGTTTCTTACGCCGTTTCTTGTAAGTCATTGGCGCGTTGTTGACAACACAATCACCTTTCTGGCATCACCAAAGCTTTCGTGATTTTAAAATACAATCTGCCTGCAATCTGCGTTTTCCGCTGCGTGACCGTTTCTTTGCAGTTGGGTGACCATCACTCCTTTGTGCTCACACGGCATTCCTTTTATTTCCGTGACCCCCACACAACAAAAAGAAAAAGGGGGATTCCTGCCCTCCCTGGTCGGCTTATTGTGCCGCTGGAATGCCAAAGATCTAGCGCTGAAGCTGAGTGTGAAGTATTTAGCGCAGTGTTTTGGAGGCTTGGGAGGATCAGTGGCAGTTCAGCCCTCATTTTACATTTGTGCATATACAGTGTCATTTATTCTGTTGCTTTATTTCTTTTCTCCACTGCTTGTGCAGCATCAGAGTGAGCTTTAAACATATTTGTGTAATTGTATATGAGGTGTGCAGGTTATTAACTGTAACCACTTTGCATGCTTTCCACCTCATTGGTGAGCTTTACCTTCGTGCACTGCTTGTGATGTTGGAGCCAATCACATACCAGACCATGAGTCATTGTTTTGGATGAGTTGTGAAATAATCCCCCATAAATGAACATTAGAAAAAGGCTTTTATGTGAGCGTGAAGGCCCCTGTTGATTGGATAAACACTGATTAATGACGGGGGTGGGAAAACTGTTCCAGTCCCGAGATCCAGACTCATTAAAACAAAGTGTTACTCACGACTATTCATTATTACACGAACGGGGGGCAAATTTTTGCATTCATGATTTCAAAAAGCTTTTGAATATCTCAACTTGTGAAAAACAGTGGCCCACTTTGGATTCAGTTTACAGGTCTTTGTCCTTTCATGGCCGTGAGATCCACTTCAGAGATGTGGGTCTGGCTCCAGTACACAGAATGTGTGAATGTCAACATTTATGTTTAATGAAAGAGTTTAGCTCTAAATTATACTGTGCATTGTTTTAAAGTATGGCAGTTTAGAAATAATCTTCTGAGAGGAAAAAGTGACTTGCACACTCAGCAGGTCACTTCAGTCTCTAGCTGTGTCAGAAGTGCTGAGATAATCTCCTTTAGCTTTCATCAACGTGTGTGTTGAGGACTGTAGTGACCGACCACAGAAACCTGTGGTTGTGTGGTTTACATGCTTTAGTTGACCACCCTGACGGGCAGGTAATCATAAGGCCGGTGTTATGCCGAGTACAGCTGAAGTGGCAACTACCTGTGCCGAGTTCTACCTGCCTGCTGAGTACGTTAAAAACTTTGGGAAATTTCGACTGTCTACCGGGGAACTGATTTGGTTTTATATATATTTACAAACTTTTTAAGTGCATTGTGCTGCCTAAAATGACATAACAGAGACAGGGTAGCTGTGTTGTGAATGTCAAAGGGAAACATTTATGCCTGTAAATTGGTTACACATTTCAAAAAAATGCATTGTGATTGGTTGCTGAACTTTGAGACTGACTCATCCCTCATGTCAGAGAGGGAGAGAGAGAGAGAGGGAGAGACAGAGGAGAGAGAGAGAGACAGAGCTCTTTCACTCTCCGTCTCTCGCTCAGTTGACAACAAGACAGTGAGCGGGAATCCTGAATCACTCGGGAAGACCTGGAGCGCTAGATTTTGAAGAGCTTGAATGTGAGTACTGTCAGAAAATGATATTTGAGCTATAATCGTGTCGGAAAAGACGTCCGGGAGAAAGATGTTGGACAATATTGTCGATAATACAACAAGTGAAGCAGAAGTGATTGAGTGTTTTCTTGGTCAGCGCACTTGTCTCTCTGTGTGACCTGGTTTCCTGTGTGTGTGTGTGTGTGTGTGTGTCTGCGTTTCTGGCCCCAGGAGATTTAGCTTGGAAGAGCCATTTGTTTTCCTGACCAGGGTCACAGTTCAGCTGATAGTAAGAGCCAACATCGACCAGTGTGCAGGGTGTGTGTGTGTGTGTGTTCTGGGTTGTGTTTTCAGTATAACTAATTAGTTTATTGCGCTGTGTGGTATTTTTATTGCTTTTTCTTGAGCTATTTCTGTAAATTGTGATTAATCAATTCAGTCGCGAGGACAACCACTAAATGAGCAGCTGTCAAATCTTACCTCAAGTCTGCATTAGAAGGAGCCGTAGTGTGGAAACACCATCCCGTCGCTAATTTCAGTGTTTTTAAATGAGCTCGATGGCAAACACAGCTGTCTGTCATGAGCACATGGCTCCGGGACTTAAAGTTGCAGTGTGCACGGTCTTGCTTCGAGCAACCCAAATATTATGTCAGTATCACCCACCGGACAGGTTCATGCCCCAACACGTGTTGTGTGTCACTTTGTGTCCTAAGGTAACAACAACCTCAGTGCAACGGCTAATATCTGTCCAGCCACTGAAGCAACACACAAACACATGTGATCTCATCTTCATAGTAACTACACCCAAGATTAATGCCACGGTATTCCCCGAACAAATTACACATACCAAAGTTGATTTTTACTTTCAGGTAGCTGGGCATATAGGCGAGTTTATACAGGTTCACAGGAAGCTTGGTGTATAATTAGGTGATCGTATTTGTGTATCCGTTTCCTTAGGAATCAGAGTTTAATTTCACACAGTAACACAGGAGCCGGTGAGAGATACTGACACAGCTTTGCTCATATTCCATGCCAGCATTTGATTTATGTGGTTCGACCTGTTAGTCGACTGTGACACATGCAGCTGAGGTTCTTCCTGTTATGGATCGGCGTGGGTTGCTCAAAAAAACTAAAAGACGATTCGACACAGGCTTCTAAATATGGGCCGTGATTTTTGATCAGCTCAGCTCTAGTGGAGTTATTTATTTATTTACCCACAAACATTGAAAATAAACATGACAAGGTTTCTCACCCTATTTTGTTGTGAGAAAACATCTTCAGTACGTCATTAGGTCAAAGGTCTTGTGGAGTTTGCTCTTAAAAACAGTGGAGCTCTTCCCAGGAGTTGATGTTTTTGTTGATGACAATTGCTTACCAACTTTTTTCAAATTAAAGTTATCGATTCTATTAACTTGTTGATTTTAATTTGAAAAAACTTAATTAATTTGTGTGTTTTTGTACTTTTTAAGTTGGTTCAACTAGTTTCTTTTTTCACTGTATTATTCATTAATATTAAGGGATTTTCTTTGTCTTTTTATGTAAAATTATTTATTTAATGAGAATCTGGCTCACAGGCTACATTTGGGGAATCAATTTAGAATAAGACAAATCATTTGGGGACAACTTGTCCAATTAGGGTCAGTGGTCAAGGTCAGGGGAAGGTTACTTTTACGACAGTAAGACTCATGAGTGAAGGCAAATCTATCCAATAACCCCAAAAGGGATCTACACACACGCACGCACGCACACCACACACACACACACACACGTCGTTCCTTCCTCTCTGGGTTGTTCCCACATGCAGACTGTGGCCCATGTATTTTGGCAGTGAATTAATGTCTGTGGTCATTTGAATTTTTCAAGGTTTTGGGCCCTACGTCTTTCTGATGACCGGCCACCATTAGAATACCAGAACAACACCATTAGTATGCGTGCATGCTGTGGGTGAGTGGGTCTGTTACGGATGTATTTCATGCTCGCAGGCTGCAGAACTTACTCTCGGCCCTGCTCTCATCTCTTTGCCTCCCAGTGTGTCGGAGTGATATGCGCACTCTGTTTTGTTTTTGGATAAGAGACATCATTTCCTATTTATTGTCGAGCTGTGTGTGTGATGCCAGTTACTGAAAACTGGGCAGTTCATTTTCATAGGCATCATTACTTTTGCTCTTTTCCATCTGGCATTTTACTGAGTTTGCATAACCGGCTTCTTTTAACCAGTACGTGCTTTATTAAAGAGCAAGAACTTGGATTTCTGTCCTGGACAATATCAAAATTAAGAAAGTGGTTTGAGATCATTGCACTCGAATTCCTTGATAACGTGAATGAGTGTTTGTGGAGGAGGGAAGTGTCTGCGTATGTATTTCTCAAGTTTGTATATATGTTTCATTGTCTTGCACAACTCAAAGCACTGATAACACGTTAATGAGTCTCTCTGGAATTTATCATGTATTCTGGGGACATTTAGTGATAGAGACATGGCAGAAATCCGTAATTCCAGGCTGCACCTATTCTAAGATTCAATCCAACACAGTTTTTCATAATCCTGAAAACAACTGAGATGTCTCCATAAAGGATCCAGTTTTTATTTGACATTGCTGATGTTGTTATTTTAAAATTACTCATTCATACTATTTCCTTCCGTCCTCAAAGGTTTTCCGTTAAGATATTATTTCTAGAAACCAGCAATACCAAAGAATTCAAAGAAGTTCCTCAGAGAGATGAAAGCTCTTATTATGTAGCAACACCGACGACGCAACATGCTTCACAACATACACATCATCGCAGGAAATGGTGACAAATGTACTTTATATAGTTTTATTCTTATTACCCCGGGAAGTTGACGTTTGTGATGGGTGTAAAATGCTGTGAAATGAATTGTTGTTCCCTTCCCCCTCCCCTCAAATACAGAATTTGTTGTTTCAGTTGTTTCGGTCACAATGGCTGAGGCAATGCGAGCTAGCTTAGTGAGTATAGATATAGATAAGAAAGCGGACGCGATGAAAGAAGACAGCACAGTGCAAAGTGTTCATTTATTTTATCGTGGTTAAGAACTGTGGTTGGACATTTCTCAGGAAGACAAGACGTCAAGAGTCCAAATGACTTATGTGTCTGTGTTCTGTCTATGTGTCATTCCCAGGGCCTGCGGTTGGATGACTATGCCACAGATACATGTCAGGACCGATCACACAGGCACACATGTGGCCCTGCAGCGTAAGCTGTGGCTGTGACCGTGCTATCAAGGAAATTCTTGGGTCCCCCAGGGTCACCTCCGTGGGTTTTCTATCTGGTGGTTTGTCCAGCTGCACAAGCTTCTGTTTCCACATCACGGACACACAAAGCACACTCTGTATGGACGTGCAGTCTCAGTAACTCAAGAGGTCCCTGGATTGCGGCACCGTTGTCTAGCATGACTCAAAGTGGATTCCCCTGATCATCACAGTAAGTAACATGACGGCATAATGGAAAACTGAAAGTGATCTAGATTGTGAAAATGAAACTGATTTCAGACATGTGCTGTATCCGAGATTTACCGGAGAGGCTGCATGTGAGAACGCAAATGTCCGAGGCACCTGCTCCTTTTCCTGCCATTTCTAACACGTGACAGACACAAAACATAAGAAAAAAAAAAAGAATAAATGCAGAAGACGCCAATGAAGATGTCAACTTGGAAAGATTTTGGCGAGGGACAGCATGAGATTCGGCCGAAATTTATAAATACAGTATATCCTCCTTCCTGCATGTTCTGGACATTTTCCTGAATGCGTCACTCGATTTGAGAGTTTTGAACATAAGGGTGACAAAGGTCTCGATGCGCTGTAAACAAAAACCCAAACTTGTCCCGACTTGACCCTTTGCCAGAGTGTTCCAGACATTTTCCTGTTGTCGTGAACGAGTCTGACTCGGAAAATCCTGCAGCTGCGTTCTTCACACGTGAAAGGCAAGCCCCAGGGAAAATGTCCCGACCCAGAAAAGTCCTTAGAAATCTGTTCCTGGCTCTATACTCTTTCCAGGGAAAGGAGGATATTTAGCTGACATCACTCATCCGGTCCAGCTGAGTTGGTAAACACGACACTGCTATCACCTTACACGATGCATCGTCTTTGAACGCTGCAAATTTCATTTCCTCTGCAAATTTCATTTCCCCTTTGCTGCTCTACGGAGCCACTAATTGAGATGGAAGGAGTCACTTCTCCGGTAAAAGGAACTTAAAGAGCGATGCCGCAGACTAAGTGAAATCAGAATGTTTTTCTAAATGCTGTTAGCTTTGATTTCTCCTCTTGAACTGTGCTCGACATTAAAAGGTGTTTTTTTTCCTTTAAAGCTGCAGAAAAAACAAGGGGACGAAACAAAACAAGGGAGACTCCAGAGACACAATGGCCACTGAAGAGAATCCGACACAGGTGGGAGCTGTCGTGCTGACTCCTCCATCCACTGGGACCAGAACCAGCAGAGACGCCAATGACAGCCAGGAAGTACGGTGCTACTGTGACCAATTGCTTCAGTCAAAACAGAGGAGCAGCCCTTCCATCCCCATATACAGTAAGCTGTCGTGTGACAGTGGGAAAGGGGCGATCTTGGACGAGGAATATGCGTCTTTGGATTACAACTCAAAACTCTTGAGCGCCGAACAGAAACTTTGTCCGGAGCTGACTGCTGGCAAGGGAATTAAAGGAATGACTAACACAGCTACTTCGATTCCTGGGAAAAGTTTGGAGGGGTCTCCGTGTCAGCTGGACGCCCCGGGAGAAGGTGTGGATGCAGGTGGAAACAGAACTGGCAGCACTCGCTGCTCCTGCACTGTGTCGAACCTTCACGCCAGCAGCCCCAGATCCACTCCGAGCCCCAACTCCAGCCCAGCTAACAGTCCTCATCTCAGCTCCAGGCCCTCCAGGCCCAGCCAGAGACACGTCCGCCGCAGCAGCCTGCCTGTGTCTATGCTGGCTTTCTCCAAGGTAATACACCTGGTTACTGCTCTGTAAATCTAGCTGCTGTGAGGCTATGCTGTGTTATACATGGTGGTTTTAAAGCTTCAAATGAGCTCAACTCACTGCAATTTGAAAAAAAACGTGCAAGTAGATGCAAAACATGCAAATTGAACAATACATAAGCAGCAAATAGAAAATACACTGCAAATACTCACAACTCAATCAAAGACAACACACCAATTACTAACCACCAATTACTCGAAACGCAATCAAATCCTCACAACATAACCAAATACTTAAAACACAACAAATACCCACAACACAGGTATTTGGTTGTGTTGTAAGTATTTCATTTAACTTTAACTGTAAAGAAACATCACTATGACTCTTTTAATTTGCCATGTTTTCTGCTTCTAGACATCACTTTACCTCTCATCACAGGGCAGCCCCTCCAGTGAACCAGCCTCGTTGTCGTCATCCCCCTGTAGCTTCCCGCTTTCCCACCACAACCAACATCATCGCCACAACGGACACATCCGCCGGCACCATCTCAAAGATGGCTACTCAAGTTTGGAGCGGCTCAACAGGAGGCCCAGGGTCAACAAATGCTCCCTGGAGAAGATGTTCCTGCGACGGGCTTCTCTGGAACCCATGACGTCCACGTTGGGGCGCGTCGAGAGGTCGCCCGCGGGAGGGACCAGGCACTGCAGCAGGAGCAGCATCAGCAGCGGGGAGGAGGACGGAGAGGCTTCCTTGGATAACTCGGACTTTGTGAGGAACCGTAAAGAGCGTTCCACCGTCCTGGTGAGGCGGTTCTTCAAGAATAACCAGAAGGTAACTAGGTCTAAGTTAATCTCAAACTAATCTTGACCAAGGACCAATTTTCTTGAAACTTTGTGGAAGGATGGGTAATGGGCCAAGGGAGATCTTATAATATTTCGCTGTTGTTACGGACGAAGAAAGTTTTTTTCCTTCAATTTCTTGAACATTGCAACATTTCCCAGGGAATAACACACAATATCTACGAGTGTGTGTCAATTTGGTGCAGTTTGATTGGATTGAACGGAACTGTAGAGCGTTAGCGGAGTTATCACTCTATTCAGTGCCATTCTAGTTTTCTTGATAGTCGTCTCCATGCTTCAAAACAATGAAACATGCTGAAATTCTTCCCCTTCTCTCCATAAGGTGACCAAGTCGGTGTGTACTGGAACCAGAGCGATTGTCAGGACGCTGCCGTCAGGACGCATCTCAGAGGAGGTGTGGGAGGTGGTCGTTCACCGCAGGATATGTCGACCCAGCAAGAAGGAGATCTGGCCAATCTTAACGCGTGGCGTGGGAGAGGAACTCCGAGTCCGCAGGGACATGCTGCGCTTTGTTCGGGTCAGACGACTGCAGGTAAGAGAAGGAATACACAAGACAAAAGATTTCAATTGCAAACAACATGAGATAATTCAAGAGCTGTAGAGATTTGGGGAAAATATCAAATCAGGATTGAAATGCAGTGACGTTCTCAGGTCTCAGGTCTTGGAGGGTTTATCTTTCACACTCAGGCTACAGTTCGCACACTCCTGCTGAAGGAGAACTGGACTAGTGCATCTCAAAAAGAGTGAGTCTGAAGTTTTCATCAAGCATGTTTTCCATAAATCATCCCAAGCCAATAATTATCACAGTTGAGATTAAGAAATATGTTGCAGTCTGGGAGTTCATGGCCTCACAGCACTTACATTTTGCCTCCAGCTATAATGCGCTAGTTCTTAAAGTGCTTTAGAAATCTTTACACATGATAAGGCAAAGGGGTTTACATGTGGTTTCTCTTTTTAAACCCTCGCTGCCGCAACAGAAAGTAATACTTATTGGAAGCAGGAGTATTTTATGACCTGACTGATTCTCGGTTCAGCAGAGAAAAATGGTTCTTGGATGTTGCTCACCTCTTTGCATTAGAATGTTATGCCTGTTATGCATGACAGACGAATAATTTGTTCAAGGAATATGTTAATAGACCAAAGCACAGACACACACACAACACACACACACAGACACACACATGTCCCAGAGCGCATACACACAGGCTCTTTTGTTCAGGTTAGGCCCCTGCTGCGGAAAAATGATTTATTCTCTGTTGGTTCTGCTCTCCTTATTACTGACAGACTGCATGACTGAGCCTTCTGTGTGTGTGTGTCTGTGTGTGTGTGTGTGTGTGTGTGCGTGTGTGTGTGTGTGTGTGTGTGTGTTGCCTGCGCACATTTGAAAATGGTCTAAGCAGAGTTGGCATCTCCATTAAAGTTATAGCCATGGAAATTGGAGAGAGAGAGAGCGAGCGAATGAGTGAGCGAGTTAGAGAGACACAGAGGATGGATGAAAAGAGACAGACAGAGAGAGAGAGAGAGATCGAGTACTTTTCTGTGTTATTATCCCGTTTCCAAGCAAAAGAGAGAGTTTATTTGCTTTTTTAAAAGAAGTAATTTCGCCAAAATCACATCTCAGAAGTACATTTGTACTTTTATTTCCAGTCAGTTCCCCACCAGTATTAAAAGAGGAAGGGTGCATTCATTTCATGCATTACATTTTATGACAGTTTTCCAACATGTGCACAGTTGTGTGTCCATGATATGCGTGGCTATGTATTTGTGTGTTTTTTCATGGGAGCCACGAAAGAGCCAAGTACTGTCTAAGGTTTCTCATATATATATATATGTAGAGGGGAGGGGGGGGGGGGGGGGGGGGTTGTACTCTCACACAATACAAACACACATACTCATGCTCGTGTGCATGCGGCACTGTGGTTTCTGACTTCGCCAAAATGTTTTTATGAGTCTTTTGTGGTCGTAGAATATACGGGCTGAGTTAAGTCCAGGCGGAGCTGCTATAATAATGAGCCTATTGAAAACGGGGGAGTTGCCAGCACTTCTCTTGTCCAAACACCATCTGAGCTGCTCCTGCGACGGGTCAGCGAAGAAACTCTGGAAACACACGAGATGCAGTGAAAACGTCAAATTGTCAAGTTGTCATCATAAAGAAAAACTGTGGGAAAAAAAGGGGAACACGTCAGGTTACAAACAACTGGGAGTCGAGCAGCCACAAACAAGCAGTGACCTAAGCTGCTGTCAGGTCACTGAAGTTCAGACATTCTCCTGACATGTTACAACGCAAATGTCAGAGTCAGTTGCTGCAGACATTTTTCTGGAACTTCTCCTGCCAGCCCCCCCGAGTAAAAGGTGCAGAAAATATGGATGTGGATGATATCTCTAACATGTGACGGTCGTGAGACTGAAAGAATATCAAAAACTAGGTGCCACCTCTTGCCTGAATGATCTGGAAATGTTCCTTTTGCGAACTTGTCAGACCTGGACTGTCCCCTGTGGCGTTCTTCATATCTGAAACTCCAGAAAATATCTGGACTCAATTTTCTCTACATTTTCTTATACATTTATAAGATTATATACAGCAGGTATAAAGACAACACAACAATAGAACATAATTTAAGTCATACCAGAAAAAAGTACAGGTGGTTTTCATCCTGAAACGTGGTCACATGAATGCAGATGGGTTGACATTGTAGTGATGCATGTGTGTTGTGCGAAAACATTATAAATGTAAACATGAAAACAGTTCTTTTTTACTTTCTTGTGTGTTTGAATTTGTTCTTTTAAAAAATATATATTGTGAGATGGCTGTTCTTCATGGCCTGGGTGGGTGCAATGAAATGATATGCACACGCACACACACACGCATACACGCACACGCATGCAGGGAGGAATGCAAACATACACAATAATACTTCATGGTACACAGAGGCCTGCCTGTTTGCAGTATTTGAACCTGACTCTGCAGTAATGGCGTGGAGGAGTTTTCTGGAGGTATCCCGTGACCCATGCGTGTTTATTGCTACAACTAATGAAGCGAGCCAAAGAACACAGGATCGTATGAAGGAGGGACCGGAGCAGGGCAACAGTGGCAGAGTGAGGGAGGGGTGACGTGCCGGTAGAGAAAGAGGGAGGAAATGAGATTTAACTGTGGAAAAAGAAGAAAATCTACCACGGGAGAGAAGTGAGATGATGGGGTACGGGGAGTGTGGGGGTCAGGCGTCGACCATTCAGAACGAATAGAGAGAAGAGACGCCAAGAAAGATTTAGACCAGAGCCATGAAATCCTGTTCACATGTAACAGAAAACGAACACGATGGAGTGTTGCAGTCTGTCACGAGAGTGTTCCAGCTATCCAGAGAAAAGCTCATCTGTGCATCATCTGGAGAACGCAAATGATCCAGTCAGTTGCTCGTGACATTTTTCTGGAACCTGTTCTGCCAGTCCCCTCGTAAAATGTCTGTAAAATGTCCGAGTGAGCCCATGTGAGAATACAGCAGAAAACTGGCAGAATATCTCAAGATGCATAAGAGATGCCGATGAAGACGAGGAGATTCAAGAGCAAATGTTCATATAAATGGTCTGTTCTGGAAAGTCTCCTGCTGCGTTCCTCTTATGTGAAAGACAAACTGTCAGGAAATGTTCTGGACCCACATTTTTTCCAGAGTTCATGTCCGACAACAGCTCAAGTCACACAGATCCTGATCTGGGTGTATCTGTTCAAATGCAAGATAAATCTGTTAAATCCTTATTTGCACTGATCAATGCACCACAGGAGGGACTTTTACCACAGAGGAGGGAAGTGTTTCATAACTTTGAGCAGGTTTCACCATGAAACACACACACACACACACACACACACACACACACACACACACACACACACACACACACACACACACACACACACACACACACACACACACACACACACACACACACACACACACACACACACACACACACACACACACACACGTCGTTCCTTCCTCAGAAGCATTTTATTACTTGCCTTTGTTGAGTCTTCCAATTAGAGCCCTGCTGAGGCCTTTCATTTAACTCAAAGTGGTGTCAGGCTAAGTGGTAAGTGACCAAACACACACACACACACAGCAAACAGGCATGCAGAGGCGTGTACGTGCACGTTTCAATACGTTTGCACAGGCAGTTTGTGGTTTGGTGGGTGTGGGGCTGAGAGGAGGACGCATGTAAACCTATCGTCCTCCTGTCTGACAGAAATGAGTCTTTAGGGACATGAAGACATTCTTCTCTCTGGGGGATGCTCTGTGCTTTTCCCTGTTTCCCTCAGTTTGACTAGTTCTTACTTAGAAACTCCAGGAATAACTGAGCTGGGGAAACGGGAAAAAAAATGGGAAAGTTTGTAAAGAAATGAAGGAATGAGAATGTCTTTAATTAAACTAGAGTACATTTCCCAACTTACAGTTTCAAGGTTTTGTGACACGTTAATTATCACGTCTCCTTCTCTGCTGCTGAATTCTGACCCAAATAATAACGTACCCTTTATATTTTCTTGTTATTGATGAGTTGTTATATATGATATATATATGAAATTTGTATCTATCCGCTCCACTGGATGTCGTCATGGATCACGACTCTGAATAATCGTGTGGCTCTTGCTTTGTTTCGTGATCGGTTTGCTTCACAAAAACAACAGTCCTGACCGCGTACATCATTTCCTGCCTGGGTGGATTAGGAGAAACGCTATCAGTCCCTGTCACAGGACGACTCTTTGGCTCGTACAGACACACACACACTCACACACATGCACACGCACACACACGCACACGCACACTTCTTTTTCTTACTCTTATTTGTAAAAGTTAAACCAGTGACTGCGTTTACATGGACATCAATAATCTGACTATAGATTTTATTCTAAATGAGAGATCACTCAGATTATGATGTTTACATCTCCTATAGGACGTTATAATGCGATTAAGACGTACACAAGGTTGGAAAACTCCACCTGTCTTAATTTGATTATAGCTTATTCTGAATATGACCTTTAGAAAAAGCTGTTTACGTGTCTTATTCAGATTATTGTCTCCGTGGGTTAATATCACGATGTTGTTGTCCAGGTACATGTGTCTCGTGTGTCTTCAGACAGTGTTTTCAGCTGATTAAAAACCACAATATCAATTTAAGCAAATTTGCCTTAAGTCTCCGGAGTCTTTGATGATTCATTTGAATAAACTGACTATTTCCTGGATCACATTTTATAACTACCCATATATCTGTGGCTTATGACTGTATGACTTGCAGGGTTATATTACAGTGCTAACTGATCACGTCTCGCTTTAGGTTTAATCTGGTCGTCAAATATTAACTTTTAAATTTTATTAAGATTTAAATATAGATCGTTGCAGCCTGTTAACTTGTTAAACTCATTCTTGTTTGCTCTGTTGAATGTTACCTTCCCTCTAACTGTTTGTCAGTTAAATATCCGTCCCTGTAAAAAAGGCAAAGGCCGGTTATTTCCGAGCTGAGGTAATAACTCTTGCAAACACATCCACGTCTTGGGTGCCAATTAACGTTGGTTTTCAGAGGAAGCGTTTAAAGTAGAAGGTCCAGCAAATATCCGGTGGTGGTGTCATCCATTCCCTGCCAGACGTCGTCATGAGCTGAGGTGGAATTGATTCTTTCCAGTTGATTGCTCCGGAGAATAGAGTGGATGGTTTGTTAGGAGCCTTCAGACGGAACCACATGGGCATGAGAAACGCACCGTATGCGTGGAATTACAATCGCATCCCTGTGGCTGGAGGTGCCAATGGTTTCTATGTGTTTGACTGAAGGTCTTGTAGTCAGCCGCTTGCTGGGTTTCAGCTTTTGATGCACTGAGAAAAAACAGATCGGATGACAGAGGTAAACAACGAATAGCTCCTGATGCAGGTGTAGGTTGTGACAACTGGCTGAGAGCTGCATGCACATTTCTACAAGGTGAACTGGGGTTGGAGCAACCTTGTGTCAGTCTACTGCAGGAAACGTGGGCTGCGTTCAACCCGCACACCACACAGCTAAAGCTTTTATTTAAGCATAAACAATGTGATACACAAGCGTTGGAGCTGTGGCAGCTGAAGACATCTCTTGAGGTAGATGACATGGGTTTGAATATGTATTTAATACTTAGAAAATTAGCTTTATGTTACAGTCTGTGCCTTTGCCTTGCCAAGCAGCAGCTGCCACTTTTGTCGGGGGAACTATAAAATCCATTGTGTGCGCTGCCATTTGAATACGGCAGGGAACGTACCTCACAGGCGGCTGCACATCGTCAGGCAAACAAAGACTTGGAGCAAAATGGTGCAAAAACACTTTGAGAAGGAACATTCCCCTGCTGTTGTTTCTTTGTGTGTGTCCTCATTAAGGCATGCAAACAAACAAAACGATAATAATAATGTAGTGATTACAAATCATCCCAATTATACATCAGTCAATCAACTTTAAAATGCATCCAGAATGTGCCACAGAGAGAAGTTCACGTCTTACTTTGAGCTCGAGGTTTGTTGGTTTAGTCGCTGACGCAACATATATAACATGCCGATCATATCCAACATATTTGTGACTGACACGTTCCTAGGTTTGGAATTTGATTCATTACAAGTAACACACTGCAGCAGTAGAAGGAAGTGGTGGTTATAATTATCCTCCAGTCTGTGGTTGTCACATGGGCAGCAGGTTTATAAAGTTCCTGTTACGTTAAACCGCTTCCATCTGGGATTTGTTCCACGTCGGTCAAACACCTGAATCTAATAAATCTCAAATCAAATCTTCCATCTCGTCCCTCAGATCTCTCCCAGTCGTTATTACCGAGGAGAAACTTGGAATCGGTTCATTCATTCAGCCTGTAAATGAAATATAAACTGTAATCAAAGTATCAAAGAAACAATGTTTTCACTAAAGGAACTGAAATTAGCTGTTTCAGTTCGCGCACACACACACACACACACACACACACACACACACACACACACACACACACACACACACACACACACACACACACACACACGCTTACTCTACATGTATGTCACACCAATTTGACCTCGTGTCTATTACTCTTATGTTCTCTCGCTGTGTGTTGTGCTACTATAAAGGAATGTGCCGAACAGGCCACTTTCTTACTCAGCTGGGTGTTGGGGCTTAGGCAGAGATTAGAGAGAGAGAGAGAGAGAGAGTGTGTGTGTGTGTGTGTGTGTGTGTGTGTGTGTGTGTGTGTGTGCGCGCTCTTGTACAGCTATCCTTGTGAGGACCAGTTTGAGTCTCCAACCTACGGAGGGCATTTAGCCGGTCCTCACTTTGTGACCCCCCCCTTTAATGGACTGTTTGTGGGTTAAGACTTGGTTAGAATTAGGTTTAGGTCAGGTTAAGGGTCAGGGTTAGGGTTAGGCATTTAATTTGGATGGTTAGGGTAAGAGGCTAGGGAATGCATTATGCCAATGAGTGGCCTCACTAAGCTGGCTGTACAAATGTGTGTGTGTGTTTAGTCAGATGTGTGCTTACACATAATAAAGGGTAGGACAGTAAATATCTCGCGTGCCTCTGTAAGGAGTTCTGTTTGTCACAACGATAGCATCTCGATAGCGTGACCTCTCGGCTCCTTCAAACAAGAATCTGTTAGTTTTTATAGAGGTTCACTCGAAGCGGCTGCACACAAGCACACGTGGCCGCCGCTCTCGCTTTTGTCCAAGCAAATTCCGTCCGTTTGCTTTTGTGGGGTTACAGAAAGGTGTGAAAACTGCACGTGAGTGTGTTTTCGCTGCAGGCCTCTCGCATCCGGTGACATTGTGGGAAACGGCTCCAGAAGCTGGGGGAGCGTCCCCACAGAGGTCCATCACCGGCGGGTCAGGGACCTGGTACACAAACAAACAGTGGGAGAGTTTTGACCCCCTGAGGATAATACAGTACGGACAAACACAAACTTGTTTGGGGACCTTGTTGTTTTGGATGACGCCGTTGGAAATGAATTATATCTGTTCTTTTCCGTTAGGGCCCACGTAGAGTAGGAGAAACGTAAACAATGACACACACACTTGAATTTCCTGTCACAGTGACTAGCTACAAACTTTTGTTGTTCTTTGGCCCTCGCCCTGTTTCATCACCCTCATGTGACAGTCGCACTACATGGCTGCGTCATGTTGCAGTCACATTACAGCATTGACGACAACAACAACAATAAACACTGTCTGGTTTCATTTGTATGGAAAACACACCCCCAGAAAACCCCCAAAAACAAACCAAAACTGGAGTGAGAGTTGCGGGTCACAGCAATTGTTGTTGTTCTCAAAGATTTAACACAATTGATGTAAAAATAGCAGCGTCACCTCCCCTTCCTATAATGCTTCAACACAACCAAGAGGGATTTAGCCAAAAATAAACCCTGGAGCTCGTTATACAGAAACAGTTCCTACTGTTAATTATTGAGCAGCATCAAAGTGACTTTAAAGATATGAAACATGGTTTGATGTGAAACATTTATTGGACATAAGGATTATTAGGTTGATAGTTTTGATCTGAGTTGGTAAGAGAAGTGACACATGAAAAGTCGGCCTTTGGTGCCACCTACTGGACAAAGGATTATCTTGCGCTGCAGATGAGAAAAGATGAGATTGCGTAATATTTTTTGGGCATAACCTTATTATGTTATGATTTGGTGCTTAAAATTCGACTGAATTGAATACCTTTTATTTTAGTTCATTCATTTTTTTGCCATGGATCTCATGAATCACTTTGTAACAAAAGTGCTATACAAATAAAGTTATTATTCATATTATTATTATTATAATATGCATATCCACCGGAGGGCAGCAGACTTTTTGAAATGAACAGGGCCTTTGCTGTTGACAAAAGGAATCTTGTAAATATTGTGCTGTCGTTCTAGTTTGTAATAAATCCTCTGTGATGTGTGCAGATAAAGATGTTCAGTGGCTGCAAAGTGTGCACGGTCACACCACACTGTATCCCTGTCCTCACTCACATTAATGTAGTGCCCGTGTGCAGTTAGTGCAGTAAATGTAGCATAAATACATGAATCTGACCCGTAATTACCGGCTCGGGAAGCTGCCGCTGCCGCTCTTCAGCTGAGTGTCCGGCAAAGAAATGCAAAGAGGGCCGGCAGCTGTCGGCTTTGTTCTGAAAACCACTTTGATGTCAACTGGGCTCGAACCAAATTAATTTTTCCACTTGATTAAGCAGATTCAATGGGACATTATGTTTTCACTTATGCGTGAGAGAAGAGTAAGAAGCTCGCTCAGCCTTTGGTTTGGATGAAGATTCATATTTACTAAAATGTATTTTCTTTAATAGTTCTGTTTTTCCATTATTTATCCGTCCTTCCGTCCCATTCTTTTGAAGATGATATCTCAAGAACACTTCATGTTTCTTCAAATATGCTTGAAATGGTTCAGTTGAGGATGAACTGATCAAACCTTGGTTGTCAAAGATCACGCCGGCTGTAGCCTCAGGAAACAGGGGATTCTTTTCAATTTGCGCAATTGTTCATTCAGATCAATGGATGAGCTGATTAGAATTTGGTGGTCAAGGGTCAAAGGTCACTATGTCTTGTGAATGCAACATCTGAGGAATACCTTAAGTGAATTTCTATTTCACTCACAGATGAACTGGTTAGATTTGAGTAGGTCAAGGTCGCAGTGGCCTCTCGAAACACATTTTTGGCGTCTTAAACGTAATATCTCGAGTCGGCTTTTAGAGAATTTCTTCAACTTTTGACCCAAAGACAAACTAATTAGATTTCATTAATCAAAGGTTGTTGGTCACAGTGACCTCATGAGTCTGGAAAAACAAGGTACAGTATGTAGATTGAAACTGAAGGATGGTTATTATAGATTTTAATACTTTTAATAATTCTATAAATACAAATTAGGTTATTTACAGATGTTTGTAAACTATAATTTCAGCTTTAACACCTCGACTTAACCGTCGAGGTCAGCGTGTGCTACACTACAGCATAAAAGGTAAAATGATAAAGGTCGTAGTTTTAGAATGTGAAATGTTTTATTAACGAGGACACTTCATAAACACCGGTGATCATGTTTGTCAGACGAACTGCTCGCCTGTATTTCCCTCTGAATCTGACCCGTGTCACTGTAATCAAAGAATACTTCTGTTTATGTTTCATACTTCACTGTCGTTCTGATAACTTTCCAGTGAACAGTGTCTAAAGTGTCAACAGAGAGTCGGCTGATATGTATAATAATAATATTAATACTGCAGAGAACTGTTGGCATCAAGTGAACTGAGGAGGAAGTGGTCGTATCTCAGTCGGTTGGTTTAATGGTGACTGTCCCTATAAAAACAAGCTGGAACGTGGATATTGTTTCACAGGTGATTTAAGCTCAGTCGGACAACACGCAGGTTCTCGTTTGACTTCAGTCGCCATATTTGAGTTTTTTATCGGAGGTGGAAGCAACATCAGAAAATAAAAATGTCACATAAACACTCAACAGAATAATTAAAACACATTTGCTGCTATGATTTAATGGTTTGTCGTTTTTTTTAGGACAAACTCTCGATCGTTTTAAAACGTTAAACATAAAGCACGACTGAATAGATGGAGGTTCACTTTCTCGCTCATTTTCCGCAGTTTTCAGAGGTTTTTATTTCTCTCTCTGAAAAATGCAGGGATACGTGATGAGATGTGAAATCTTTTTTAAAATTCTGTTTATTTTTTATATTTTGAACTCAGGAGAATTCTGTTTCGGAAAAAATTGGTTCAGTTTATGTCGACAAATGACAAAACACATCAAATCCACATGTTGTTGTTCAAGCATCTTGCTCACTTCAAAAGACAAATCACAGTTGAATAGGAAAGGTAGGAAATAGCTTTTGGCTTTTGTTGTAGATGCAAAGACTTTTTTTTTAGATTTGTATTTGTGTTATTTATTCTTCGTTTACATATTTTACTCTTCTATTGACATAGTTTTCTTAAAATACTTATTGTTGCTACTGCACAGTTTCATAAGATGGAAATGTTTGCTGACTTCAGCCATGGAAGCTCTTAAGTTATCTCTTTGTATATAAAGATGGACGACATGACAGCTCCCCAAAAGCAAAAGTGTCTCGTTGCAGTGCAAGCCATGAACCCTGCCTCCTCCACGTTAGTGGATAGGACATGGACCATTAAATAAAGTCTTTTTCTTGTTGTTGTGTTCATGTTTCTATGAAGTTTGGTTTTAACAAGTTATTTGATGCTGTAAAAACGGGTTGAAACGTCATTATTGACAGCTGAGTCTGAATCCTATATCAGCGGTACTACGCTACTGTGGCTCCACCCCCTAATCGCTACTAAAAGATGGCAGCGTTGTATCCTGGTTATTTCGGCTTCATTTCTAGGTAGTGGGAGGAAGTGGAGAAGAGTCCACCATCTTTCTGTCCTTGACACTGTAGCTGTGTCTCAATTCAGCAGCCGTGACCTTCAGAGGACCCGGTCTGCTGAGCCAACGTCTGCTGCCTCCTCTGAACCGAAATGCGACGGTCTGGTCGACCTATTGCGTCACCAGCTTGTCCCGCCGATACAGCCGTCGCCTAGCAACAAAGCTACGCGAGAAAATGTTCTTCGGTTCATTCAAACCGAATCCTTTTTTTAACATGTGTTAGATGTTTGTTTGAGTACTTGGATAGAAAAAATAAATTCTCCTGATGTGTTCGCTTCGCTTTTTGCCGCCATCACCTCTTTGAAAAACAGTTTGTCACTGAAGCGCAATGAAACCTGGGATATGTTGAGCCGGGAAGGTTCCACCCGGTTGATGGTCTCTGTTTAACCGACATGATTGATGTTGACTAAAAAAAAAAAAAAAAGAAAAGGCGGGCTTCAATCGTCGATTATCAGGTTCTGTGTAATTCTTCGTTATTTGAGTTTTGTCAGACGCTGTTTACACGTAGAAGCGGCTCCCAGAGGAGGATCGATGGAAACCTCGTCTTCCAGCGTCTCGTCCGTCTCTGTGTGTTTAGAGTGAGCTCTCTGATAACATCTCCTCTCTCCTGCTGCCGGGGTTGTGGCAGAGCAGTTGCCTCATAACCTAATATGGGGGTTCCCTCTGTCTCCCCTCCACCTCTCGTCTCTCTCACTTCTGTATCTCTCCCTCCCATCTTTATTTCTCTCTTTCTCTCCTTTTTCACTGGCTTAACTGATGTAGAGATCTGTCTCCCACTCCCATTCTTCCTCCCTCTCCCTCTCTCTCTCTCTCTCTCTCTCCCTCTCTCTCCCTCTTCTCTCTCTCTCTCTCTGAGCTTTCTCTTGCTCCAGCGTCCTCTCTCACTCCTGTAAGTGTGCACACAGACTGAGAGGGATTAGCACTTGGTGGCTTTTCTTCCATTTTCCTCCATGTATTCGTCTTTTTCTGTGCTCCAGTAAGTAACAACTGTTTTACTACCAGGCTCCTGCCGAACTTTCTGCTTCCAGCATCTTCTTCATTCATTGTGTGTTGCGGCTGTGATGACCTGGAGTTTTAGATTCTCCCGTCTGTGTGGAACAGACGTTATCGCGTTTGTGTTCTGTCGCCTTAAACCAGGAGGGAATGCAATTTGACATTTATAATTTGGGATAATGGAACATAACTTCAAGAGTTTTTGAGAAAAGGTGTTGGTTGATGCTGGCTCTGCCGAATCTAACGCCACAGAATAAGGTATTATAAGGATAAACGATTTTATTTGTCTCCACCGGGAGTAAAACATTTGTCTGCTCAACTTTCATTGGAAATCCTTCACCAGTCTTATCTGTGGCTGTCTGATCAGGCCTGTTATGTAGCAGAGAGCGGCGGCGGTGGCTCGTTGTGCTGTGACATCATGAGAACTGTAAGTGGGGGGGGGGGGGTCCCACTGGGTGCTCTGGGTAATGGGTTCCAGGTTGTTATGGCCCTCACGATGACCCCGCTGCGTTTTTTTCCTCTCTCTCTCCAACTCCTCTGTCATAATTTGTTCCCACTGTACTTCCTCTGGCTTCTCCAGTCTTGTTTCTTCGATTCAATTTTTTTTTTCTTATTCTCGTGGATAGTTTGCATTTCTCTCTAAGAAGCTCCCCTGAGGCTAAATCTTATTTACACTGCTTTGATTATGGAGACCAGGAGTCAAACAAACAGTACAAACCTTAAATGATTTCTTTCCACCACAAATGAAGCATTTCCTTAAGACTCTGTGCAGAACATAGTTTTCCTCTATTCTCATTATGTTTGACTTTTCTCACACTAACTATGTAGTAAAGGTTTTCTCTTATGTTGTTTCATTATTATGGATGATTGCAATTAGGGATTTTTTACCGTTCGGCACTTATTTTTGATCCTACACATCTAATCAGTTCTTTTTGTCATTTTGAAGAAGAAAAAATAACCAATTAAGAACAGAATTAACGTTGCTTTATTTTCTCATGGGTGCGGTTTGTTCAAAACAAGCAACATTTGTTATGAAACAACTGCTATTATACACTTTTACTGTGTGGTCTCTCTGCCTGCAGCATACAAATCACAGAGCTCACCCCGGTCGTGAGTGATCTGAAGCTATAAGTGCTACAAGTGTAAATCTCTGCACGACAGCTCAAATGATTTCTCTGACAATTTCAGATTGAGTTCCTCGGATGCCCCCTTAACAATTAGCTAATGGTCATTTTTAATCATATCGACATAAAACTAAGCGTCACATCCCTGAGGCAATGACTCATGAACTATGAGCGGATATTTCTCCTCCTGTATGTCTCCACCGTTACGTGCAGTGAACCTGTGTCGGCATCAACTTTTAAACATTGTGTGTCGGTGTTTGAGCTGCAGTGTGTGTGTGTGTGTGTGTGTGAGCTGCCTCGACCCCTCGAACAGGGAAAGAGAGAGAGCGAGAAAAATCATTTTGAGAAAATGCATCATAGAAAAATGTGCACGATAACTCTTATGTAGCAATAACAAAAAGGAAATCTAATTTGGTTATTTTCATATCGACCATAATAAGGGTCTTTTTGTAGTAATAACATAACACTATTGTCATTCCTTATTGTCCTTTGTACTCTCTGTTTACTCTAAATTCGATTATTTCGTCCTTTCCTGTAATTCTCGTTTTTCTTTCTTTCCTTCTCCGTGTTCTCCTCATCTTTTTCTTTCTGACTCTAAAAGGAGACGATAACCAGCAAATCCACCACAGGGTTAGAAATTGTCAGTTTATTTTCTAGTTCCTTCTTATCTTATCTACAAGAGAGCGAAGTTGTTGTTGTTTTTAGTTTTTCTTTCATAACTTCTGAGAGTTTCCCCCTGCTCTTGACCCGACTGTGAAACACACACACACACACAAGTACACACCATAAGCCCTAAGCTTGTTAAAGGTGTGAGCCGGTGCTCGGAGGTGGCCCCTGCTCTTGGATCTCGGGTGAAACAGCTCCTTGTGAAATTCAACAGGGGGATTATGATTCTAGTCACCCATGGCCTCCTCCTTTCTCTATCCCCCTGTGTTTTGCTCTCTTCACCTTCTTTCTGCTGCGCCCCCCCTTGTCCTTCTCCTTTCTCCTCCTCTTCCTCATCCTTCAATTCACACCTTCTCTTTCACCTTCTCCACCTTCCTGTTGAACACCTTCCTCCAACCTTTAATAGTCTCTATCTATCTTTCTTTCTATCATTACATTTGTTTCTACTTCTGTGATTTACTTTCTTCCTCCTCTGCGTCATTCCTCCTTGTTGCCTCATCTTCTTTCAGATTTTCCTTAATTTTAGCGAAGTTATTCACGGATCTGTTTTGATTTCCTGTGATTGGATAAAGGACTTAACCTAAACTACAAAGTTGCTGGTTTAAGTTAAAGCTTTGAAATAAACATGGAAATCTGTGTTATATACATTAAATAAATACTGTATACACCCTTTTAGATCCTCCGACAGTAATTATATAGAATGTTTTCATTACATTTTCCATGTAATGGCCAAAGACTATGTCAGTGTTGTGGGAATCCCAGGGAAAACAAGGACTTTTGGGGTTTCCCCGCCTCCCACACACACTCGACATCCACTTTACAGTTACAGCACAGTACTGCATGAGTCTATCCCCCAGAAATGTTTGCATCATATTCCGCCCACCGAGCCTCCGAAGACGTGACCTAAGATGCGAGGGGTTTTCTTTCCAGACTACCCTCCTCTGGTTTCTGTGTTACCACCGCCAGCAGTTTATTTTTCAGTTTTCATAGTATTGATCTTGTTGTGTCTCTTTGGCCTCGTGTCAGTCATTTCCTGTGTGTGTCCAGTGGAGCAGATGTCGGTGAACTGTGAAGTGAGCGGCTTCATCCCTGTAATGGGGTTGAAAATACCGAATCCCTCAGAGAGATGTTTTGTAACCTTGAGTGTTGAAAATCAGATATAAAATATTGAGAGGATCATCATTTTTATGCCTCTGGGATTTGGGCCAACCAGTGAACACGATATCTCAAGACTTGAGGGAATCGTTCCAAATTTGGTAAAAACATTCACTCGGACTTAAGGATGAACTGATTAGATTTGGCTGGTGGAAGGTCAGAGGTCAAGTTCACCGTGACCTCATGCTCTTGATAACGTGATGTTTCAGGAACACCCAAAAGAGAATTTCATTACATTTGAGATTTCACAGAACTCTTTTTACCTCTTGATGACATCATCTTAAGAACGCTATGAGAGAATCCTTTCAAATTTGGCACAAATATTCATATAGACAGATCAGATGATTAGAGTTTGGTGGTCAAAAGGTCAAAGGTCACAGTGGCCTCACAGAACACGGTTTGAACTTCTCGAACATGATATCTCAAGTCTGCCTTTTGGGAATGTTCGTCAAAGTTTGACAAGTTGTTACTTGGACTCAAAGATAAAGTGGTCAAACGTCACCTTGACCTTGATGATTCAGCAAAAAAATATATTTTAACTGACACTGAGGAGACATACAACCACGGGACAGTAATTCTAGTTATTTATACCTCGAATTGCGCTTTAAGTGCTTGATTGCTTATGCATATGATAACATTGCAAATACATCACTCATTCCTTTATATGCATCACTGACTAGAAGCATGTGGACCACCTACACACACACACACACACAATATACATTTACACACACTCATATACAACTATGCATGTTGTAAAGTACTTAAACACAGACAATATATACACGACAGAATCTGACAGTATCTGTTTGTGCATTCACTTAACTATACAACTTTTCTGACTTTGAGAGTTTGTGTACACAGGCACACACTCACACACACACACACACACACAACACACACACACACACACACACACACACACACACACACACACACACACACACACACACACACACACACACACACACACACACACACACACACACACTCTCAATTGAGCGCAGCGTTCACTCAGCCCGCAGTGAGACAGTCCAGGCTCAGGCTGCGGCCAAAGCAAACATTACCTTGTGGAGACAGGAGCGGTAGAAAAGGTTCGGAGCCAAAGAGGACGGTGCAGAGAGGTTGTCTGTTTCTCGGTGATACAAACCAGGATTATGAGAAACTGGGGAGCGGTGAGCAAGTGTGTGTGTGTGTAGTAGACACAACTGAAAACCACTCATGTTCAGCCTCAGAGGTGGGACGTCTGCTCGGCATGTTTGGCTGCTCTTGGTTTATGTCTTTTGATTTAGCTTTGTTCCGTCAAGGATGGGTAAGGTTAATGGGTCCATGCGCGGAGATACCAGAGCGGCTGAACAAACCTGGCTCCTCAACAGGTTTTCAAATAGACTGGGTGCAGTTGATTTAAATGTGCGCGTCGCATTGGGTGGGCAGGATGAGCATTTCCCCCACTTTCCCCCGCGGAGCTTTGTCGGCTCCGTTTTCCCTGCCTTGAAGCAAACACACCGTCTGAGTGATATGATGGATTTCAGGAATACGTGGCTTCCTCAGACCTAAATCTCCCAGTGTTGTACAGAACGTGGAGAACAAAGCGATGGGAGAGACTCAGCTCGGTTTTACTGAGCTTTTATTGCTCTCCGCTAAAACCATTTAAGTTTGGCACAAGCACTGGGGAGTAATGTGCAGGAGAAGATATTATAGCATCACTGGTTTGTTAAATGCTGTTGAACTGGCTTTGTCGAGGAGTTGATGAAACTTTTTGAAAGAGCTTCTCCAAGTGGCCTTTAATGTTCCCCTGCTAATCTTTACTGGTTCAAAGATATTATATAAGTAGGAAAGAAGTTTTTTGGGGGAGGAAGTAACTAAAAGAGAATTGTGCCACATGTGCAGCTTGTGTCATTGGCAAATGTCCTCAAGTCGTATTCGCTTGTGCGAAGAAGGAAGGGTGAAGAGTGACGTCTCTCCCAGTGACCTCAGCTCCGGGTCCAGACCAGAATAACAGACCCCCCCCCCCCCTCTCACTCTAACCTCAGCTAACCTCGACCCTACACGATGCTTCTAAAAGTAGATTTCAGCCAAAATAATGCTTTTCTATTCCTTCAATGCCGGCGTCGTGGGAGAGTATAGTAGCGGGGGGGGGGGAGAGGGGTGGAGAGGGTACTACTGCACTGATATGTCTAATCCCATGTGAGCATTTAACAGCATGGTATCAATACTGGATCTAAATGTGTGGCTTGTGTGTCAGTATTGTTGTTGTTGGTACCTCACGTGGACCTTTTCTGGTACACACACACACTGACCTTGCCAAGACCAGTAGTCCTTGTGGGGACCTAATGAGTCAAAACAGCATTTCTGAGTTCCTTGTTGAGGTCGGGGGTGGGTTGTGAATTGAGATGAGGTTATTGGGAAGGGGCTAAGGAATGTATTTTGTTAGTGCATACCTCTGACAAGGCACGCCAAAATGTCGACAACACCTGTCTCACTCAATGTTAAAAGGAAATTCCTGGATCTGCGCCTTTCAACAGATTCACACCGAAATATCTGGATGTCTCATGAAAGTCTGTTGTGTAGTGTTGTGTAATCCTGCTGACAAACAAAAAAACAAAATGGACAGAGGTGAAAACGCAACCTTCTTGGCAGAGGTAAGAGTATCCTCACAAAGGTGTGTGTGTGTGTGTGTGTGTGTGTGTGTGTGTGTGTGTGTGTGTGTGTGTGTGTGTGTGTGTGTGTGTGTGTGTGTGTGTGTGTGTGTGTGTGTGTGTGTGTGTGTGTGTGTGTGTGTGTGTGTGTGTGTGTGTGAGAGCATGGTAATAGTAGGACAGAGTGGACGACACCGACACACACTCCATTGCAACACTTCACAGTCAGCTGAGCTTTATTGTATCATGACACAAACACGTAAGAATAACGAAGATTAAATAACATCAATATTTTATATATGGTTATTTATTTATTTATAGTATATAGCCACTAGCCAGTTATATTTTCACATTTATTTACATACATTACATACATAGAATATTTCATATTTTCAGGTTGTGGTTGCTTTGGGTGTTTGCTCTGATCAACAATGTGAGTTTTGCTATAACAGAATTATTGCTCATACAAAGTTATAGCATAATATGATTGAGGTATTTGCCGTCATGACATTGCACCTCCTTCCACGTGCGTGTGCAGAATGACAGTATATCGTGCAGCCCTAATTCACAGTAATTTAAGAGGGGTGTGTGTGCGTGTGCGTGTGTGTGTGTGCGTGTGGAGATGGTGTCAGTGTGGGAGTATGCGAGTGTGAGCAGGGTCAGTCATCAAAGTAGGGAGGTCAACATGTGGGTGGTTGGATTACACACTGACGGCCTCGGCCCGCATGAATCACAGTGTGTTTGCATGTCTGCATTTTAGCATGTGTGTCTTTGCGTGTGTGCATTCCAGCTCAAAGTTCATTAGGTCTGTATGGTACCCCACAGCACCCCCCCCCCCCCCCCCCCTGCTAATCCCTTCCCAGAATGGATGTTGCCAGGCAGAGAAATGACCCGGCGGAGCGCTAATGTGGCTTAATTACAAACTCACTCATAACTTGTGAGGTTGTGAGGAACGTCTGCCAGTAAGTCATCGCTTCAATATCGGTGTTCGGTGACTCATAATTGTTTTATTCAGTTTTAATTCATGCGAGGGGAACTGGTGCTGACGGGAAACAATCCCATAGGTTTGAGCCCTGTGCTCTCTGATGGTGTCAGCAAGCTTCAGACAAACAGGCGCATGGAGACAGCACTGGACGGTCAGATTGGTGATGTCATGTCACAAGTGGTTTAACAGGAAGAACTGTCACATAAGTTGCTGTTTAGAGTTTTGCTACAGCTTGAATTAGTTCAGATATGAACACTGGAAAATGTCTCGAAAATTGGGTCTGGACACATCATTAGTTTGCCTTTCATTCATGAGATTGTCCCCGGTCAGATGCGTTCACAACATCGGTGTTTATGTTTTTGTTTGCAGCAACAACATCTCGTTGTCTTGAAACGCGTCTTCGTCCATCTTCCCCGTGTACGGCTCCTCTTTTTCATCCTGAGACATTTGTATTCTTCCAGTTTCGCGTCCGCCACACGTTAGAAACGTCCTCAACTCGCCTCCAATCGCTCACTCTGACATTTCCCAGACATTTTCACTAAGGGGCTGGAAGGAAAAAGTGCCTGAAAATGTCCGAAGCGACTAACGCCCACGTTTGCGTTCGCACATACAGGCCCTCTGGAAAATTTCAAATAAATATCAGTCTGAAATATGAAGGAACATATTTCATATATACGCCGAGTGGGCGTTGGTGATTTGCATTTTAAAGCATTAGTCTTAGTGTAAAAACCAGCATCACAAGAAAATGATCTCAAATCATCAATACCAGTTGCTTCAACGTGTTTTTAAGCAGCAGTGGAGAAATAGGAGCAGTTGTTGACCTGCAGAATTTGAACGTCCACTATACAGTTGATTTGAAGTTGCTGTAACTTACTGTAAGTGCAGCTCAATCAGTGATAATTTAGCTTAAGTCCTCAGCATTTCCTGTGCACATGCAGTGAAACCTGAGCTTCGGGGCTGCGTTAGTGGCAGTTGACTCATTTAGCTGCAGCTCTGCTAAGTGGCTGAATGGGAAGAGCAGTAGTATCGTAACGCACCAGGAAGAAGGACACCGTGACATGTACATTAGGCTGAAATGTAATTACTGTGCTCGTTGGGTCCCCTCTGCCTGCCGGCCTTCATTATAATGACTGGTTATTCGCGTTGAGATTGAGAAAGTACTTGAAATGAACAATCAATGGTGTTGATTTATTTAATTGTTTCCTATTAATTGATTTTAAATCCAGTTTATAGCGTGTTCACTGCGTCCACTAGCTCACAGCTTCCCCCGCTCCCTTGTGCCTTCAAGAGAACATTTCCATTCTGTCTCAGTTATATATGGATTCACTTGTCTTGTGTGAAACCTGAGAATCACTTCAAGGGAAAACCTCTGAAGCATCTCCGATCTTTGGACGACGTAGATTTCATTTTCGTGAACTAAACTAAAACTACTGTGTCTTTATTGGATTTGTTTTGTTTTTTCATTTTGCATGAAAGTGGAGGTGCAGGTCCGTGTGTTTGTTTGTTTGTGTGTTTGTGTGAAGACAGCTGCTCGGTGTCCGTCAGAAGCAGCTTCACATTCCCCCCAGTGTTCTTTCAGACTTTGTGTTGCACACACACACACACACACACTCTACGTGCACACACACACGTCTATGTGCACACACACACTCTCACACTAAGCTCTTATCCCTTCATTAATCACCTTATTCAAACTGCAGGTCTGTGTGTTACAGTTGAACTAACATTGTTTAACCTTTCCCGTCTGAGGAGAGAGGATCGTTTTCAGATGGTTTCATGGGGGGAGAAATAAAAGGAGAAGAAACTGACTTTAACGATATAACATGTAGCAATTCTTCAGTAAAAGGTCTTAAAAGTGACCATATATATATTTTTTTATTATGATTTATACACACACAAATACAAACTCTATTATTACTTGTTGTGTTTGGCTGTCTGGAGTCATTCATTCCAGTTGTGTTGCTAAAGCTTTAAAAGTCTCTCCGTCCAGAAAACATCCAAGTGAAACTTCTGGACCCCAGTTCCCTGTTTATCAGTAATCAGTTCGGACTTTCTCGTGGAAATGTGGAGCAGATAATAAAGGCATGAGCTCTATGTTGTGGAAAAACAGTGTAAATGTCGCAGACTCCACGTCTCTGCACCGTGTGTCTAGATGCTGATAGAGAAAGTCAAGTCTTTCACCAGCAATATGAGTCAGTGAAGGTCTTTGTGTATCCCTGCCTCTCCATGTATAAACGTGCAGGCTGGTATGTCTCCTTTCCCTGGAGATGGCTCAGATCTGACAAGAGCTGAGTCTACACCCTCCAGGCAGGAAACCCATCCCATGGAGAGAAGTAGTTGTGTGTTTGTCTGTGTGTGTGTGTGTTTGTGTGTGTGTGTGTGTGTGTGTGTGTTTTATATTATGCCACAGCACTGCCAGCCTGCACGAAATATGTCCCGGACATTCCCCCACCCCCCCCGTCAAAGAGGTCATGTTTTCCCTTCTGTCCGTTTGTTTGTTTGTTTTTTCGGCAAAATTACACAAAATAAACTCCACGGTTTTCCAGGAATCTTGGTGGAGGGATGCGTCGTGTGTTTGGGAAGAATCCATTACACTGTGGTTTGGATGCGGATCAGGAGACAGATCCTGGATGTTTTTCAACATTTCTCCAGGGAATAATTCCTCGTTCTTGATGGAAAAGAACCACACATTTAGGGACGGATATCTGTGAGTGTGTGAATTATTGAATATGAGGGAGCTGTGGGTTGAAGTATGCGCTGTACTGAGAGCTGTTCTGATTCTTATATTGTATATATTTTATATTGTTGGGTAACAAACACATGAAAACAACAATTACCACAGTCTAAATTTTCATCAATAGAAATTAAAAGTTTAATATATATGGATATTTTGCTTTGTGAATTTGATCTCCCATCTATAGCATGTTTTGCTATTTATCAAGTGTAGAGTTTAAAACCACGACCTTCACTCAATTTGTTTTTTAAAGTTTAACTAAGAAATATCATTTATCGTGAGAATCATCGATATCAACTGATATGAAAATTCTATTCTTGATCACATTCTTGAGAATTTGACCCTTAAGCCTTTGGAGAATGTCACAAATATCTTTAGACATTTATACACATATTATTTGAAAACGAATATTATTACATCCGTGAATTTGAAGTAAAAAAAATCGGTTATTTATCGAGTTTGTGAAGTTCGCATTTGTAAGTTATGAATCCGAATTTGTGTGCACCCAAAGTTGACACAATTGATTGTAAGCATTTATAAATCTTATTTTCCACTTGTAGATCATGTGTTTGTGCCCATTTTGACCATTTCCTGTGAGTGCAGATCGACGCTGTCAATAACAATTACACCTAAGTTGTATTTTCTTATAAACGTGTATAGTATTCGTGCCCCCCCACCCCCACCACTCTTGTCACCAGTATTGATTTTGTCCGATACTGTATTACCCGTCCCCGGCCGAAGGCATTAATGCCCACTTACGGTGCCACAAAATGTTGCCTTAATGGCTTTTCTCTGAAATCTGTGCCCGAGGAGCTCGACTGCAGGTTCACTGGAGGACGGAGAACAAGCCGCTCGTTTTGGATAAGTGTTTCCTTTTATGTCAAATGGATGTTGTTCCAAGAAGAGTGTGAACCGAGCGAGGAGGAGGCTTTTCTTTGAGGTCAAAACGTAGTTCTAACTTTTCAGTGACGTCTTCGCCTTTTGTCTGCAGCTTATTCCTCTTCCTCCTCCTCCTCCTCCTCCTCCTCCTCTCCTCCTCCTCCTCCTCCTCTCTCCGTGTGCCTGCATCCTTTCCCCACCTCTCTGTTATGGTCCCCACTGGTGTCCCTTTCTCTCTTGTTAATTCCTTTTACTTTCACGCTTTTTGATTTCCTCTCTGTCAAAATGAAATTGCTTCTGAGAATGACCGCGGCGGAGGAGCTGATGACAATGACCCCCGCCATTGAAATGTTACACAACAGCCTGAGAGGTGACACACAGCACAGGCAGGAGTGGAATTTGCCAGAAAGCTTTTGAGTCGCTCTTTTATCTCAGTTATACTTGAAGATTGATTTCATGTGAATGGATTTAACTCTTTGTATCACGTTAAATGTGGTTGATTTATGAAAATAAAATAATATTTACATCGATTTTTCCATTTTGTGACCTTTCAAATTATACTGGTGGTGAACATTGTGTTTTTTTCGTTTATTCAACCTCATTTCTCTGGCTGTAAAAAGCACAGATTAGACATTTCGACTGACAGGAAGTTGCCAGGTTGCCGACGCACATCTGAAGACTCCTCAAACTCGAGTGTTTCCAATTTTACCTCCCAGTGAGTCATTTGTCAATGGTTTCCTCGACAGGTTACCAGCTGTGTGCAGGACCGAGAGGAGCTCAACCTGATTCATCCTGCCAAGAAGCTCCTGCTGTCTCTCCCCGGACGCGTGTGTCTCTGTGTGTCTCATTGGCCGTCGCACACCGTCGGCGCCAGCCAAGCCAGACCCGATCTGAACTCCTGTCCTAATCCCCGGTGTTGTCGTCCTTCTCAGCCGCCTCGGTTTGTAGCTCGTTTTTCAAAAACCTCATATAAGTCATGTTTGAACAAACTACTTCAATTTTTGCAGTTTTGTGTATAAACTTTTTGTAAATCCCTCAAGTGACAGCAGTTTACTTCCAGGTTGTATCGCTCGTGTGGCCAGAGGACGTCGGTGTGTTCCCTGCTGACCGGGGCCCTTCTGGAGGCCACAGCCGCCCTCGGGGCCCGCTCCGCCCTGCTCTTCCCTCTGCCTCAGGGGCCCACCAGCCACGGCGTGCTGAAAGGTGAGCGTGCACACGGAAAGGTTTTGTTTACTTGTGCGTTTGAGTGTGTACAACCTCTGTAACACCGAATCAGACTGATGTGATCGAAGGGTTTGGAAATGTTGGCGTTAAGTTTTGAATCTTCTGTTGTTCATTATGGCCTCTAATGAATCAGCAGTTCTCTATTCAACCATTGGAGCATGCATTGAAAGTTCATCACTGCAGGGACTTTGGGCAGCGGGTCTGGATCTGTTTGATTCTGAGAAGAAAAGCTTCTCACTATTCCCATGTGACCCGCTGCTCCACTCTTTCTCTTCCTCTCTGCGCTTTTCCCACACGGCTCCTCATCCACGGCCACTTTGGGTCGGGAGGAGCACGTTTGTTGTTGATCCCAGTGGTTGCCCTTTTACTTTCTGTATTTCCTTTCTCTCTCTCTCTCTCTCTCTCTCTCTCTCTCCTCTCTCTCCTCTCTCTCTCTCTCTCTCTCTCTCTCTCTCTCTCTCTCTCTCTCTCTCTCTCTCTCTCTTCTCTCTCTCTCTCTCTCTCCTCTCCCTCGCTTTCCACTCTCATTCTCTCCGGTTCAAACTCACATATATACAGATACACAAAGTTCAAGTGGTGCAAAGAAGGAGAAGAAAACCCTGCTGACAACACACACACACACACACACACACACACAACACACACACACACACACACACACACACACACACACACACACACACACTGCTTTTGATTTGATTTAATTCCTTCAAAATCCTAAAGGACACATTAAAAGATCAATAGATAAACATATTTCATTATTGGGATAATGAGAAAATTCTCATCATGATTATAATGTAGTATGTCACCTCTCTCTCTCTCTCTCCCCCCCCCCTCTCTCTATCCCTCTCTCTCTCTCTCTCGCTCTCTGCATGACTTCATTGTCCAACCAGTCGGGTTGTCGGTCAGTGGCTCAGCTGGTTACTGTCCGTGCACCTTCTCTGATGATGAATGATGTTGCATATGACTTAAACGTAAGCTGATCCTGACATTAATTTCCAGTGGCACTCGGCCAGGGGACAGACTGTCTCCGGCAAAATCAAGAGATGCACACACACACGCACACACACACGCACACGCACACGCACACACACACACACACACACACACACAAACACAACCAAACAACTCACCACACACACACCACACACACACACACACACACACACACACACACACACACACACACACAATCACACAAACCACACACACACACATAACACACCCACACACACCACCCACACACACCACACACACACACAAACACACACACACAGACAAACTCAACAACACTCTAAGACAAACAAAATAGACCAGACACGCCACACATGCAGGTCTTTAAGGGTGTGACGGCAAAATAGCCAGACACCCACACATACACGAACTGCAAACACTCAAACACACACACACACACACACACACCACACACACACACACACACACACACACACACATACAGACAACATGAGAGACCTTTCTGTCCCTACACCAAACAACACACACCATACCAACACATTGCCATGAGCGTTTTCTGATCTCTGCCCTACAAAACTCCATACCAACATGCATGCATGTGACTCGCCTCCATCACACACACACACACACCACACACACACACACACACACACACACACACACACACACACACACACACACACACACACACAGCTGTGCCATTTTGACATTTAGTTTATCAGAAAGCAATATCTCTCCCTCCAGAGACGATGATGATGCCTCTGCAGCAGAAACACAAAGCGTAGCTTTTTTTTTAAAGGTTGTGATTCACTCACTAAACAAAAGCAATCCAGTACAGTGCTGTTGAAAAGAGTCACACTAAAGGGTGACTGTTTCAAAACATTGACGACTCCGACTTAACGAGCCGCGGCCCAGGTTTTCAAAGACATTGTTTGCAAGGTTAATGTTTTATCGGATGTCATAAAAGATATTGAGTTATCCCGATGCTTTGAGAAGGTCTGAGTTACGTTTTAAATTTGGAGAGTTAGTGTGGTTATCGCCTCCTTGCCATTTACGGTATTGTTCATCTCTTCAGTGTTTCAGAGCAACAACCTGCTCTTGTCTTAATCTTTCGAGCTTCAGGGGAAAAAAGGGCTCACTCTGATTGTAAGCTGTGTCATTTGATTGCAAATCACAAGACTTTTTAATGTAGCAGAGCTTAATACTAACCTGCCATTAAAAATATAGTCTCTGTGCAAAACTGTTTGCACAACCTTCACTGAAAAGAAAAGGAAAATATGCTGCATTGACGGGGTTTGAAATAGACTCACAGCTAGAAACACAGTGTGCCACCTTTATTCATTCCCCTTTTATTGAACGTTTTATAACCTCTCTGGTGAGAGGGTCGTCTCTTTGTTACCTCTCCTCTTTTCTCTTTGCCTGAAATGAAATGCTGCTGTTTTGCAATGGACTGAAAGACGAGTGAAACCTACATTTCCCTTGCTTCTGTTATTCAGATGTCCTCTGCATCTGTATCTATCTCAGAGTCAGGTTCTTCTTCCTACACAGTATTCTTACTAACAATCTTCATTTTCTTTTTATTATTTAATAGCTGCATTCATTTTAAGTTGAATTGGATCAGTGTCGAGAAATGATAATTATACTATAATTAATTATAATTTGGAAATGCTTTGTGCTTCGAAACCAGACTGGAAAATGTTAAAATACTCAAATTGTTCGTAGAAGATACCAATTGCATTAAAATGCATTAAAAGTAAGATAGAATAAGCAACTCTTCTGTATCCTGTTGAAACTTTCAGGTTAAAGTTCTGAAGATTTCTGAATATTTAATAGAGCACGTCTCATTGATGTGAGCTGACATTTATCAGAGCAGATGCTACATTTGACAAACGCTTAATATTGCTTATTAAACGCTAATTACATGTAAATGGTTTGATCTTGATGATTGTTCAGTGGATGGAGAGGATATAAAAAAAAAGGCATGAATGAGGTAATGGATGATGAAATGATGAAATGATAAACCTTTCTTTATTCTTCTTGCAACTCTCGTGTGTTTGTGAAAAATAATTCCTGTTATCACCGTGGCCTAATCAGGAATTGATCTTTGATACAGTTTACTGGCAGGAGAACTGGAAGTAACTTGACGAGTGGCCGTGTCCCAAATGCTTTCCGGGATTACCGTGATAATCGCCTGGTGTATTCTTAAAGTTTTAGTGTGAGTGGCGAGAGGTGGAATGTTTATCTAGACCGTCTCCACGTTCCCTTTAATGACCCGAAAGGCTGGTTCCTCTGATGGCCGTTAAAGGGATAGTTCATAGATTTGCAGCCGAGCCCTTAACGACGAATGTCTTTCTGTAACATCGTCATAAATCATTCGGAGGTCAGTAGGAGGTCAGGAGGAATGTTGTAAGGAATGATATTTTACAGGTGGAGGTGGCACATGTGTGGGTCAGTGTGTGAGCCTTTGCTAACCTACTGACACCGCTGAATGTGTGTGTTGAATGTCAAGTGGCTGAGACAAGGGACGGGTCAAGGTGGCGTGTGTGTGTGTGCGCGTTTGCCGCTTTAAAGACGTGTGGCGGTACTTAGAAGTGGAGAGACCATAAATCATCAGCTTAATACACTGGTGATTAAACGCAGTTGTTGTTGTGTTATGTAGTTTTTCTTTTTTTGAACGCGTTGACCCTGATTCCATGTCAGCTCCAACACCGTTTGATGCTCAAGTAGCACATTTCACTCGAGCGCAATATAAATGCAACTTTTTGACAGTTCATCGATCAAACATTCAATCAATTAATCAGAAAAATGTGATTCAGCAGATCAGTCGAGAGGAAAATACGTATTTGCAGCAGTAGAAGAATCAATGATGTATTAATTCTGTTATTTAAGATTCTTATTTTTATTTCAAGAATCATTTTTCTTTCACTTCTTGGCCAAGAAATAAAATATAATAATAATAAAGTCATATAGATTCTTGAGGTTCGTGGAGAAGGCGGATGTGTTATGTTGGCGTTCGTTATTTCATTTCACTCTCTTCACTCCTTCACTGTCAAATCATTTCCATAAAAAACACTGATATCCACTGTGGTTTCAACATTTCCTTAAGCTTATTTCCTCAAAAGCAAAATTTACTGTAAATGTCATTCATCGACTACCTTCCTTCAGTCTTTCTTTCGAACTCTTCCTCTTCCTCTTCCTCGTCATTGTGCTTTGTGTTGCCCGGCAGCGTTTAAGACCCATTGACAGGAGATGTGCTTTGTGAACGGACGTCACAAGGATTTCAAGAACACGTATTGTTTACATGGACTATAAAAATACCCTTAGACTGCATCCTGACGTCTTACATGATAGGAAATGATATTTTATTTACCCAAAACATAGAATTTACTACAAATTTCCAGTATTTGAGTTTGTATTTTTTTATCCTTTACTGTTATTACTCATTTCTGTACTTCATATCTATGAGTGCAGGATGTAGGACTGTGTGTGTTTGTGCAGTGGGATTGTCTGACTGGTCCAACTCTAGTGCATGGCTGTGAACTATGTACGGTGTCAGTGAAGGGTGAGAGAGAGACAGAGAGAGAGAGAGAGAGAGAGAGAGAGAGAGAGAGAAGAGAGAGAGACAGAGAGAGAGAAAGAGAGAGACAGAGCGAAAGAGAGAGAGAGACAGAGAGAAAGAGAAAGAGAGAGAGAGAGAAACAGAGAGAGAGAGAGAGAGACTGTGTGTGAGACAGAGAAATGGTGAGAGAGCAAGGACAGACCTTTTGCTGATAAGCCAAAGAAGAGGAGCCAGGTGAGCGAGAGAGGGAGTAAAAGACAAAGTGCAGGTTGGAGAGAGTTCAAGCTAGAAATGGAGTAAGGGAGAGAGACATAGAGCAGACAGCCGGAGAGAGAGATAGAGGGAGAGAGAGAGATAGAGGGAGAGAGAGAGAGGGAGAGAGAGAGAGAGAGAGAGAGGGAGAGAGAGAGAGACAGCAGCTGCAGGAGAGAGGAGACTGGCGGCTCGAATGTGGACGAGTGCAGCTCGCTCAGCCCGGCACTGAGCTGTCAGTGTGGGAGGCAGAGTGGCCGGCTGTCTATCCAGCGACCATGAAGCCCTCGAACAGAACGGACTTCAAGCTGATCAGTGAGTAGAAGAAACACCAGTTACACGTGGAGCTGCGTTCGTCCACACGGGGATGAGTTTAGACTGCTTCCAATGGCCGGGTGTGAAATACGTCTGTGTGTGCACAAGTGTCTTAATTCATATGCTAATAAGAAGTCTGTTGTTATGCATATCAGAATTCAATGGGGCTTAATTAATTCATTAATAAATAAATAAAAAAATCCAAACCATGTGAATATCATGTCTATTAATCTTATATTCCCATAGTCTGTGTTTTGGTTGATTACATATTTGAATTGTTGTCATCTTAAGAAGTGCCCAGTCCGTCCCTGTGTGATATGAAGTGACCCATCGCCGTCTTGTGTTCTGCTGCGTGATTGTTGCCACATGCAGGCTCAGTGGCTTCAGACTTTTGTGCTTCGTAACTGTCTTGGCAGGAGTTGTCGTTGGCTTTGGAACATTTGCTTGCAGATGTAAGTCCCGCCGAAGTTCCCCAAATCAATTTTTATCTTGGTAATGTGCAATAAGCTCCTATCTGTGGCTCTGTTTCGTTTTAAAACGTAAGAATCAACTGGACTCCCGCACGCTTTCTTGTATTTTGTTTCCTTTTACATTTGTTTTCAACTTGTCAATTCAAAACACTTCGCTCAACAGCGTTTGTCTCTCACCGATATCAAACTGCAGGGGGCAGTAGCAAAAAAACCGTTGATTTCATATGAAAACGTTCACGTTTATGGGAAAATGTGACGAATGGTGCGGTTTTGAAAAGCGCTTGTGATGAAGTGTCGTGCACTGTGACCCCCTCGATGCCACAAATCTGTCTGTGACAGGGAAGAATTTCAGGTTCTCTGGGGAAGTTCACATTGAGTTGACCCTGAGTGTATGTTTAGACTCTGAGGACTCTGTAATACGCCTTATGGTCAAATAGGAAACCACTGAACATACCCATGTGCTGCATCTGACTTGTCACTATCTGGAGATATTTAGTTTCTTTTTTGCAAAGTGAAAGTAGAAAGTGAATCCGCCTCATTCACAGATAAACTTTGACCTGTTACCTGTAATCTTTACTTGCAATGGATTCAATTATTTGACATAATTGATGGTTTGATTTCATCTTTAGCTCGATAACAAGGAAGATTGTCGGTCTGAATTTGTCTTTTCTCCGATTTTTGTCTAATTTTCTACGCTCCGACAAAGACACATCGGAAGAACATGAGGATTATATTTATTTATTTTATGTCTTCACTGGTTCTCTGTGTGTTTAAGAGATTCAATATCTGATCCGAGAGGAAAAACTCCCTGCGATAAGAGAGGAAAATGTTTATTTCTTCTATTGGTGCTGCTGTTGTCTACGTCGTCCTATCTGGTCCGTTTATGTTTTACACTCTTAGTTTGTTTACATGTACTTTTCTATGTACTTTCCTTTGGCAGCGTCGAATGTTATGCTGCTGTTTGCCACAGAGCAACACCAAGGGACTGTTGCTAAGCTAAAGGGAAACTGTCCGATGCAGCAGTTTGGATTCTGATGACATTTTCAAATTTGCAATTTCTGATGCATTTTTTTTTCACAGATTTAAAAACTAGACAATCTTGAGTTTTCTAGATTCAAGCATAGAGTGATGCTAACATGCAACACAGATCAAGATACAGATATTAATACTGAGGTGTAGGGAGGCTTCATACACATTCGTGGACACAGCGGGCAACTCTTGATAATTGAAATGAAATGTATTTTGAATATTCAATAGGTCTAAAGCTCCACTTTATGAACGGTCCTTCAAGTTAAGCTGCACCTGTTCGGCTGCCCTACATACTTGTTGTTGTCGTCGGCTGGAAACGTGCCTGTGAGCGTCGTGCATGCATGTGTGTGTGTGTGTGTGTGTGTGTGTGTGTGTGCACTCGGAGAGACAGCAGGTCTGTGTTCAAGGTTCCTCTCCTATAGCTGGACTCAATAACTGTGCTTCACCCAGTGAGCGGAACGAGCCTCAACGCGGAAGCCGGGCTTGACCCTGAGCTGGTCATTGGCTGTTTGCTCCGAGTGATTCAACCCAGGCAGATATGTGACTGAACAAGAGTCGGTTCACTTTGTTTGTTTTATATAGAAATAACACAGGAGGATATGTGATAATGGTTGATGTGGTTGTCATGGCTGCAGTAAGGAAAGATGCTAGAATCAGAGGTTTGGCAAAAAGGCTCCTGACAAATAACCAGACAATGACATTCATCATCTAAGTTATTATCTTTAACGCCATTTTTCACTTTCAATATGCGTTGGCATGAAATTCACTTGTTGCCGAAGTACAACTATGATATTAAAGACAGTTAAAGAATCAATTGAACAATAGTTAATTGGATAAAATAATGGAATAGATCAACAAAATAAGATATACTGTATATATATATATAAGTATATAAATAACTAGAACTGCACTATTTACTCTGATCCAGAACCACACCAAAGTTGAATTTGTCCCTCTCTGACCCACAACACATCCTTCTAGCAAGTGTCATGGTCATCTGTCCGGTAGTTTGTGTGTAATCCTGCTTACAAATAAAGACAGATGAAAACAATTTGGGTTTAATCAAGCTTTAAAAACATAAACAAATCCAATAAGTAAATAAACAAGGGTAAATGGAGGCTCTGAAGCTGAACATGGTACAAAATGTGTTAACAGATTTCTACCTGTGTCTTTTGTTGTGACATCTTCTTCATCTGAAACCCTGCGTCCGTAAAGTGTGAAATTACAGACTTACAGTCTGATGTCGACATGCAGCAGCTTTAAACCTCTGAACCTTTACACGGTTAGATTAGACATCTCACATGAAATACTCATTTGCTGTATATTTCACACCAGGTATTGTACACACACATACACAGACACACACACACACACACACATGCATGCACACACACACGCACACACACACACATGCATGCACACACGCACACGCACACACACGTTTCCTGGCTCTGGTTAAAAAGGATGTTCAGCCAATCTGCTCCAAACACACATGCAGACATGAACACAGACACACACACACACACACACACACACACACACACACACACACACACACACACACACACACACACACACACAAATACACACACACCACAGGATATTTGTATTCAGCATCATGCATTACAGATGAGTAAACCCTTGCATGAAGAAACCACAGGGACATCACGGTCAATTAGTCCAGGTTCATGTTCTCTCAGTGTCACAGCGGGGGGGTGCTGCATGTTCAATGTGTTTCAGACCAGTGTTTGTAATCTGAAACAGATCGGGGGTGCGGGTGGGGGGTGATTATATTAAATACACTTATCACAATCACTGCAATCCAAGATCTCATCCCTTCCAGTAATCACCCTCCGTGTTTATTCATCAGATTTCCGTTGTCACTGTTGCTGTCGTGTATTGTGCGTGAAGCTCTGCAGGATGAAGTCAGGGACACTGTGAGTCGCACGTTGTAAAGGTTGTTGAGTTGCTGATCCAAAAATTCTAAATTCATATTTTTTAACCAATTATTCTGACACAACACAGTGGGCGATGGCAACTGTCTTGTGAGTAATATAATTTAAATAGGCTGTTTCGCGCAGTTCTTTTTGATGGACGTTGCTTTTCCTTTTCTCCGCTCAATGCACATTTGCCTTTTAATCAAATTGAGAATCTCTCAAGGCGCTGGTTTGAGCTTTGTCTGCCGCGTGTGTCTCCCAGTGTGAAAAAGATGAATACATGAATGACTGAGTCCTCTGCATGGTCAGGAAATCCATGTGATTAATTTGAGGGTGTCTCCATTTCCACTTCAAAAGGGAAGCTTGGAAACATCAGTTCAGGGGCAGAGTGAGGACACAGAGTTTGAAACTTAAGATTTAACATAACTCACAGGTATATTTCATTTTCTTCTGTTTTCTTCACCAGTTAACATCACATGTGGGTCAGTTCAACCTACTAGGACTTGCTAATTTCAACGATAGCAAATTCAATAAATATTAAATATATATCATAATAATATAAATCATTGCAGCGTTAATATTATTGTAATGAACATAAACTACGTGGTATGACATGTAGGTGTTAAATTGCATGGCGACAATATGTTGCCTTCAATATTTTCCGTCTGCAACTTTGTTTACAGGCCACATTCTCTGTGTTGCCTCAGAAACACTTTCTCATTTATTTATTAAATTTTTCATTGGTTGAATCGTTTAAATTTCCTGTTTCATTCGAAGCAACCTTGACTGAAACTGTCTCTCTGCCGGACATTTAAGAAAGATTAGTGGATTATTCTGTCTCTGTAATCGTGATCGATGTCTCACCTGCTGCAGAGTGTAAACTACAAGATTTCCACTTATTCTACTGATCCCTTCCTTCCTCTCTGTCTTATCTCCCCCCCCCCTTCCCTTCTCTCCTCTGCTCTCACTTTTTCTTCTGTTTCTCTTTCTTGTATTTATATTTTTTGCTTGTATGAAAAATGCTTTGTCCTGAAATTTGGCTTTTCCAAGTTTTTTGTTTATTCTGACCTCCCTTCCTTTCTTCTTTTGCTCTTCCTGCCCCCCCCCCCCCCCTGTCTATGCTCCGACTGTCTCACACACGCATGCACACACACTCACGCACACACGCACAGTGCACGCAAGCACACCGTGACTTCATTACAGAAGCCGCGAGGCCGGATAACACAAATCAAACTGTGTAAATAAGCAAGTGTTGTTCCTGCAGAGCAGTCACTGCTGTTGCCATGGCTACCTGTTGCACATCTCAAGGATTACCAAGGGCAACCTTTTATTGTGTACCTGCATGTGTGTGGGTGCACAGTTTTTCGTACGTGTGCAGATGGGGGAGATTTCTGTGATTTAGAATTTCTTTTCAATGTACATCTCCTTGCCTTCATTGTACAGTAGTGAACACACATATTTATAACACTATAGACACGGTCAACTAACTGCTCTATGACAATTCACTTCTTTACACACATGCAACATCACAGTTGTCACAATTCGCTGATCAGTTCTTCAGTCGTAGTGATGCTGCTTCCCTCAGGTTGTCCGTGCAGCAGCGTCGGCGCAGACCTCAGCGACAGTCTCAGCTTGTTGGGGCCAGAACCCGAATCCCAGTGACTAAAATAGGATGTGTGAGCTACTGCAGTCGAATGTAGGTGGAATTCCTCAAAGAGTCCCTCAAATGTTTCCTGGAAAAGCTCCAGCGTCGGATCACGGCTGTTCGTTTATGTGGCATCCATCCCGACAATGTTCTGTATGTCTACCTGGCAGCTCGAGCCCAGTGTAGAAACCCTCCATTAGACCTTTGTTAGCAGGGATGAGGACGGGCTTGCCTGAGGTGTGTGCGTGTGTGTGTGTGTGTAAACAGACAGACTAATGGACCTGAGTGAAATCCAAACAGAGGAACTGGCAGGTGATCAATGCTGTTTACTTGCAGAGGACGAGGTGTGCTGGCTTCCTCTGTCTGGTTTAAAGGACGGAGAGAGAGAGAGAGTGGTGTGTCAGGTGATGGATGAATCAGAGGACTTGTGACATTCAAAAAGTGATTCCACGTTTCATTGAGGCTTAAAGCTTTCCCGCTGGAAGTAAACCATCAGAGTAGATAATGTCTCACTTCTAATTTCTCCTCTCTCCCATTCCCCCGCTCCCCTCTTTATCACCCCGGTATGAGGAGCGGCACTCCCTCCTGTCTTTCTGTACGTGCCAGGAGTTCAACTCTTCCTCCCTCCTTCCATCCAATGCTGATGTCAAATTCACGCTCGCTCTTCTCGTCTTTGTCCGTGCAGAGCGTCAGCTGGCCAACAGCATGACCAGCAGCAGCTCTCTTCCTCCCAGCGTCAGCGGGATCAGCAAGGAGCTGACGGAGCTGCGGCACGTCGTGCAGTTCCCCGAGGAGATCGCCTGTATCCTCACCGAGCAAGAGCAGCAGCTCTACCAACGGGTACGAGGAATCTCAGACGATACACGCCGACGTTAAAAAAATCGGGGAGAAAATACGAACTTTGTGATTTCCAGAAACACACGTTTTGATTTAGAACAAAGAAAACAACTTTTATTGACCAATTGGGGAAAGATTACACGTTCATCAAGTTCTCCTGCCGTATATTATTATTCTAAGGAGGTTGGATAAACATGATTCCTGTTTTCTAGATGCTGGAAGGATGAGGAGAAATGGATTATGTGTATAGAGTTTGTTTACAATATAGTTATTCCAGTTTATTTTCAGTCATTAATCTTCTCCCATCAGTGTAATAAGAAATACTCACCCCAGCACTGTGTGTGTTGTGTGTGTGTGTGAACCTCAGGTCTTTCCCCTGGACTACCTCTGCTTCCTCACTCGAGACCTGGGCAGTCCCGAGTGTCCAACTAAACGCCACCCGAGCCTCAAGCCGTCGCTGTCGGCGCCCGCCATGCCTACCCAGAGTGCACGGCGAAGCAACGCCGTGGAGGACCTGGTGACGCGATTCAACGAGGTGAGGAATCCTGATAACTACCTTGACTTTTTAATACTCACCCTTATACAGATATAGAATCTTTCATGTTGAATGTGGACAGTTCTATGACTATTAGAAAAATATTGCTTTTGAGAAAATATAGTGCTTCTCTGGTTTCAATACCTCGTGCCGTTAATGACATCATCAGAGGTACAACGCGTGTGTGTGTTGCAACTTGACATGAAAGTGAAAGGTTGAAAAGCACGGCAGAGCAGTAATTGTGTTTTTCTTTACGCTGTTGTATTTGCCGTGCGAATCGTACCAACTTATCAGCTCACTGACTGAAGCACACACACACACACACACACACACACACACACACACACACACACACACACACACACACACACACACACACGCCGTGCACACGCTCGCAGTGGTGCAAGTTGGCTAAGGTTACCCTCCCGGGCCTCGTGTCTTTATGGTGAGTGACTTTGAGAATAAACAAATCTGCGCTGGTGAGAAAGTGAAAGAGGGAAAGAGAGAGATGGAGAACGGTGATGTCACCTTTAAGTTGCGTGCCTTTCGCATCAGCTGCTTCTGATTTGAGTCGGCAAGAGGATGAGGAATAGTTCCCCAAATGTGCATCAGAGCCATATATGGGCACAATGGAGCCAAAAGACCAGTGACAGTGGGGATTCTGCCTGCGAGGACGCTGATGGCGTCCTCGTGCGGCTTCAGACCGTGACACAGAGAGGAAGATCGGCGAAGAGCGTCCTCACTGAAGTGTTACCGCCGATTTCCTCAGTGACAGTTGTTAAAGGATTGTCCACTAACCTGCTAAAACCTAGAAAACATCTGGATTTTGTCTGTAGTAGAAATCGCTGCAATCAGGATTCAAGTGACTCTGCAGGAGACACAGGTTTTTCGACTCTGATTGGCGTTGATGGAAACATGACACCTTGGTGATGGTGCTACTTTCTTCTTCTACTTTATTTTGGCTGTCTAGACGCTGACGCGGCACCTTTTCCTCTCCGACATTATGACGCTCATGGAACTTCTGGGTGTCGGCGAGTAAATAGCCGTTTTTTACATCTTGGGAACAAGGTGCAACAGCCATTTATTCTTTGGATCTTGCAAAATGCAACGCTGGCAAGAAAAAACCATGCATACCTGTTAATTTTGGTGTAAAATAGGTACGTTAAGATTTCCATCTTTGAAGCTGAATGATTAATCAATAAATCCCTTTTGCTATTTTAATAATTTATTGTTAATGCTACTTTAGCACAAAAGAAATCATCCATTCCAGCTTCTAAGATGGAAATATTTCCCCTTCTGATAGTATTGTGTGTTTTGGGCTGTTGGTTGAACAAAACCAGATATTTAAAGGTATCAACACTGGCTATGGGAACTTTTTTTGTCAAGGAAATATATTTTATTTTACACACAGTATACATTTATTTCAATGCCAAAAAGAGATGTTTATGTTGAACACCCTGGACCGGTTTCACTGTTTTTGCAAATGTTACCGTATCTGTTTCGGTGTCTTATTTCCTTCCTAACGCTTGACAGACAACGTTTTGTAAATTCAAGTCCACCGTGCTCTAATGGTTCTGATCCCGGCCATTTTTTAAAGCCATGTATGGGAGTGAGGGATCACGCCGGGGGGGAAGGATCGCGAGGCGAGGACGGCCGAGCGGTGCTGGACCCCTTTGTGTCCGTCTGGAGTGTTTAGCTTTGACAGGACCAGTATGTGCTCATGTGTTGAGTATGTAACAGTTCTCTGTCGACCTCGCTTATGTAATTCATGTATCAAGGAGAAACTGACCCCTCATAGTTCAGCTAAGAACACGAGCTCGGATGGAGACAGACCGACGGACAGATGCACAGACACACATCAAAGGGGGGATCAAGTTGTACCCAGCTCTGATTCTGTCTGTGTGCGCTTGAATTTTTGTTGAGCTGATACTTATAACAGATGAAAGTATGGCTGTTATTGGCAGACACTTTTTATTGTTCTCTCTCTCTCTCTCTCTCTCTCTCTCTCTCTCTCTCTCTCTCTCTCTCTCTCTCTCTCTCTCTCTCTCTCTCTCTCTCTCTCTCTCTCTCTCTCTCCATATCCTGTTTTGTGTATCTGTCACCCACAACACCGAGTCCACACCGTTGCTATCTGCAGCATCACCAGAGGTGCCGGCGTCGTACGATCCGCGGGCCGCTCAAGAAGCCACTTTGCAGATGCCCCGAACGATTTACTTGGCGATTGTAATTCAACTCAGCGCTGACAGGGCTCCGCATTGTGTCGTAATGCTCCGAGTGACTGATAGCAGATTTTTTACACAAGGCACGCACATCCTGGCAAGCACAGCGCAGGGGAGGAGAGCAGATAAGAGGCAGCGGGGTTGTTTTGTCAGAGAGCCATATACAGTAGAATCGAGAGCGAGCCTCTGAAAGTGAAACCCTGCATCCTCTCGGGCTCCGGGGGAGAGTATCTGAAGCTGACACTCTGCATCTGATCTGAATACAGTGACAAGTCGAAAGGAGTTTCAGATGTTTAGGTTTAAAAAGTTTCAGGTTTTAGGTTTAAAAACCTGGCTCCATGTACGAAGTTGAAGGTTTCGTCCGTGTTTGAACTTTTCTGCAGTGCAAATGATTTTCGATGATTCTCAAGGGTCCTTTTTGGCGTTTGTCTGTTCACTGACAGTGAAAGTAAAGATATGAAACATTGGAAGAGACAGGCGTTGTGACATGCAGCAGTTTCCAGCTGGAATCAAACAGGCGAGATGCCGTCATATGGTTTTATGCAGGTGGTTACCAGGACACTTGATGGAGTATTTGATCCAATCTGTGTTTTATTTATTCATTCATTTCTTTCTATATTTCATTTCTTTATTTACTTTCATCTCTTGTCCTTCGCCAGTTCCACTCAACTGCATAATCTATTTTTCAGATGATTGCTGCGACCTCAAGTTTCGTTTTTCCTGTTCCTCAGTTTGAGTGAATAGAGACGTTACACTAGCGAGAACGGTTTAGAGGAAACGGTTTAAGTGTCTGAGGTCGGATTTTGATTTTCACTGTAACCTTCCCGGCCCTCGGCCCTCTGACTGGGCTCCTATCGCACTGGAATGCGTAAACTGTCATGCGTTCGCTCATATTGGACAGGGAGGAAATATGAGACCTAACAAACCGTGACACTATTATTGAAAATCATCACTTTTTTTCTAGTAAGACCAATAAAATCTTATCAAACGCTGTAGATTACATGTTTTTGAAGTCGGTTCTGTGTATGTGCGAGCTCATATCTAGAGCTGTCTGTGTACACTGGGCCTTCAGTTGTATATGTAAGCGCCTGAGGTTGATATGTGAGTCTCCACGGCTTCATACCTGGTGAATGTTAAAAGGTCAGGATTCTGTGAAAATGGGGTTTGGTTGCATGTGTTATGTATGATTTTTGTACTTGCTTATGTCATAACCCACTTAGAGGTCAAATAAATAAATAAATAAAGGAAATCGTCAGAATAGTCGTGTCACAATAGAAACATCCTAAAAAAAAAAAAAGGTACCTTATTACATTGTGTGTATATGTGTGTGTGAGTTTGCGTGCATGTGTGTGTGTGTCTTTATTTAGTCCCTGTGAAGTCTGACTGCAGTGAGCTTTACAGATCCTTACATAACCTAGTAATAGATCTCTGGGCCCGGGGGATGTTTTACCGCCTGTAGGGGGTTGATTCAGTGTGTGTGCGTGTGCGTGTGCGTGTGCGTGTGCGTGTGCGTGTGTGAGAATACATACAGCAGAGCGAGCAAAGAGCAGCCAGATTGAAATCTGATCTTTTCCCGTATTTTGATTGTGTGCGCGTGTCTGTCTGTCTGTCTCTGTGTGTCTGTCTGTGTGTGTGTGTGTGTGTGTGTGTGTGTGTGTGTGTGGGTGTGTGTGTATGTACATCACAAAGAATGTGAAAGGAAGCTGACCATGATAAATATCTGCTTTGTGACTTTTGCATGAGCTTGAGGGCAGACGGAGCAAAGGCAGTGTGCAGCTGATATCTGATCTCATTCTTTCTGTGTGTGTGTGTGTGTGTGTGTGTGTTCTGTGTGTGGCCAGCTGACGTGCTCCTGTGCATACGTTACCGCTTTAGACACAAGTCGACATACCAGTATTTAAAAGGGACGAGAGGAGTGTCACAAGCTAACACAGTTACATGTCATCCTGTGGTTTGGTATCAACTCTGATGATTCCCATGAACACATTTTCGTGACCAGTTCAAGGTTTATAGGATCTTATTCCGATAGGGGGCTCATTTATATATGTTTTATTTTTTAAATATTAATAACATTTGAATTAATTAATAATCCAGAAAAATATTTTGTGATATATCTGTGATTTCACAAACTTATAAATATCAGTCACCTTAACCTGTCTTTCCATCAAGATCCACGAAATGATTGAAAATGTTAAAGAAACGTCCGATCTCACAAGATGATTTAAGAAATTCTTGGATCGTCTTTTTTCTTTTCTGCACCAAAATGCACTGGACTCATCCTTTGGTCATGCAGCACCCTCTCATAAAGATGAATGGAAATCGGTTGAGTAGCTTTTGGAGTAATCCTGAAACAAACACGACTCGTTCATCAGTTTGAGTCTGATAATAACCTCTGTATAAACCTCCTGTATCAACAGGTGAGCTCCTGGGTGACGTGGCTCGTCCTGACTGCAGGGTCCATGGAGGAGAAGAGAGAGGTCTTCTCCTACCTGGTCCACGTCGCGAAGTGCTGCTGGAACATGGGAAACTACAACGGCGTCATGGAGTTCCTGGCGGGACTCAGGTTCTTAAGGAACACGCAGACAAGACGCACATTCTCACACACGCATGCAGCCGGCTGACGGTCTCTTTGTCTGCCAGGTCTCGTAAGGTGCTGAAGATGTGGCAGTTCATGGACCAGTCCGACATCGACACCATGAGGAGCCTGAAGGACGCCATGGCTCAGCACGAGTCCTCGTCCGAGTACAAGAAGGTTGTGACCAGAGCTCTGAATATCCCAGGATGCAAGGTGGGGTCATGTTCATCCTCGAGTATGCATTAGTTTCATTAACTATGTTTGTTCCTGACCCCTGGAGGGACAATAAACAATACAGTCCTCATGTTAACAGCATGTCCGTGTCCTGTCCCTGCACCATAGGTTGTCCCATTCTGTGGGGTTTTCCTGAAGGAGCTGAGTGACGCGTTAGACGGGACAGCAAGCATCATCAGCCTTAAACCACCTGCAGACAACACAGAGGGCGCTATAGAGGTAATACACCTGCAGGTTCACACACATTTCTATATACAGTGGGGCAAAAAAGTATTTAGTCAGCCACCAATTGTGCAAGTTCTCCCACTTAAAAAGATGAGAGAGGCCTGTAATTTCCATCATAGGTACACTTCAACTATGAGAGACAGAATGGGGGGAAAGAATCCAGGAAATCACATTGTCTGATTTTTAAAGAATTTATTTGCAAATTATGGTGGAAAATAAGTATTTGGTCAATAACAAAAGTTCATCTCAATACTTTGTTATATACCCTTTGTTGGCAATGACAGAGGTCAAACGTTTTCTGTAAGTCTTCACAAGCTTTTCACACACTGTTGCTGGTATTTTGGCCCATTCCTCCATGCAGATCTCCTCTAGAGCAGTGATGTTTTGGGGCTGTCGCTGGGCAACACGGACTTTCAACTCCCTCCACAGATTTTCTATGGGGTTGAGATCTGGAGACTGGCTAGGCCACTCCAGGACCTTGAAATGCTTCTTACGAAGCCACTCCTTCGTTGCCCGGGCGGTGTGTTTGGGATCATTCTCATGCTGAAAGACCCAGCCACGTTTCATCTTCAATGCCCTTGCTGATGGAAGGAGGTTTTCACTCAAAATCTCACGATACATGGCCCCATTCATTCTTTCCTTTACACGGATCAGTCGTCCTGGTCCCCTTGCAGAAAAACAGGCCCAAAGCATGATGTTTCCACCCCCATGCTTCACAGTAGGTATGGTGTTCTTTGGATGCAACTCGGCATTCTTTCTCCTCCAAACACGACGAGTTGAGTTTTTACCAAAAAGTTCTATTTTGGTTTCATCTGACCATATGACATTCTCCCAATCCTCTTCTGGATCATCCAAATGCTCTCTAGCAAACTTCAGACGGGCCTGGACATGTACTGGCTTAAGCAGGGGGACACGTCTGGCACTGCAGGATTTGAGTCCCTGGCGGCGTAGTGTGTTACTGATGGTAGCCTTTGTTACTTTGGTCCCAGCTCTCTGCAGGTCATTCACTAGGTCCCCCCGTGTGGTTCTGGGATTTTTGTTCACCGTTCTTGTGATCATTTTGACCCCACGGGGTGAGATCTTGCGTGGAGCCCCAGATCGAGGGAGATTATCAGTGGTCTTGTATGTCTTCCATTTTCTAATAATTGCTCCCACAGTTGATTTCTTCACACCAAGCTGCATACCTATTGCAGATTCAGTCTTCCCAGCCTGGTGCAGGTCTACAGTTTAGTTTCTGGTGTCCTTTGACAGCTCTTTGGTCTCGGCCATAGTGGAGTTTGGATTGTGACTGTTTGAGGTTGTGGACAGGTGTCTTTTATACTGATAACGAGTTCAAACAGGTGCCATTAATACAGGTAACGAGTGGAGGACAGAGGAGCCTCTTGAAGAAGTTACAGGTCTGTGAGAGACACACATCTGGCTTGTTTGTAGGTGACCAAATACTGATTTTACCGAGGAATTTACCAATTAATTCATTAAAAATCCTACAATGTGATTTCCTGGATTCTTTCCCCCCATTCTGTCTCTCATAGTTGAAGTGTACCTATGATGAAAATTACAGGCATCTCTCATCTTTTTAAGTGGGAGAACTTGCACAATTGGTGGCTGACTAAATACTTTTTTTGCCCCACTGTATCTGATCCAGGCTGTGAGAATCAGACATTTCCTCTTCTCTCTCTCTCTCTCTCTCTCTCTCTAGTTTGTGTCCGACTACATCGGCCAGCACAACTTCATGTCCCGGTCCGGTCCCAACGGTCTGCACGTCCCAGAGAAGGAAGCTACCGTCAGCAACATCCTCCAGATCATCAGGTACGCGGCCTCCCTCGAAAACACACGTCACGTAAAGGCGTCTTATTCCAACGTCCTTCTGACGGCCCTTCCTCTGCTCCTCCAGATCTTGTAATCGCAGTCTGGAAGCCGAGGATCCCGATGAGGCGTCCACCAGTCCCTCCTCCACGGGCCCGTCCCCTGCATCAAGGAGCAACTCTTTCAGGGACCGTTGCCACAACCAGTCAGTGCCCTTGTTGTTCTCCCCTTTCTTTAGATTTACAGTCACAAGTTATTTCAACGCGCAGCATCACATGACAAACTGTGACTCTGTTAGCCGAGCCAAAGTAGTAAAAGTTGCTTATTTAATGGCACAAATATGAAGAAATGTGTCATGGGATTCATCAAACAGTATAATACATAATATATAATAAAGTCTGTTCAGTACATTGAAAGTAAACGTAGATATTTGGCAGCACAGATAAACTGGATGCTCGTTCCTTTGCTCGTCAAGTTCTGAGCTTCATCACATTTTATTTTAATTTAAATAAACATTGTATAAAGAAACGTGTCACTCTCCAAAGCCTGGAGCGTATTTCCAGGTTGTTAGCAGATGAACTGATCTTCACCTCCTGTGTCATGCAGAGAAGAGATAACAGGTTTGTTTCCTGTCGGGCCGGATGGTGCAGAGCTCTGTATACTTTTCACTTCACCGGTGACTTGATAGAAAACTGATTTGATTTCAAGCTCGTGCTGTGTTGATCGTGTCGAGGAAACCTGGAATGTCTTCTCTTTGTTTTTGAGACAGCTTTCTGTGATTCAGAGTGATCGTTTCGTGTTAGAGCGCAGGATAGCACTACTTGAGCTCGGCTCGTCCGCCGGCACTCGGATAGAGATAAATATCATCTTTCTTACTCAGAGAGGTTTAGGAGTTCTTTTCCAGTGTTCCTGTTATCTCTCCCAGCGGCATCCTCCTTTTTCTACTTTTCTGTTTGCACTTCTGAAGCCTTGTGTCAAATCTCCTGTCCACGTTTTTTTTTTTTGTTCTTCTCACCCCTCCTCTCCTCCTTCTCCGTCCCACTCTCCCGCTCTGTAGTTCCCACTCGATTAGGACGCTGCCAGAATCAAACCGTGTCTTGTAAGTGATTCTCAGAGTTTCAGGAGTTTGAGCATTGTGGGCTAACCTCACCCAGACATGCTTTCAGTTGCAGTTTGGGTAGAAACGTGTCTAAGTAGTTCAATAATGTGCAAATGTGAAAAAAAATGCATGATGCTGTTTTGATTGTTCAACCGCTGCACCACAGTACAGAGGACGTCTTTGTGCTGTTTATCGTACTGTAGATGGAGGTCGTTTTCTGGTTTGGAGTAGCTGTCAATGGCTTTTCCAAATAACTGCTTCCCAGAAAATCATTTAACAAAACACGTAGACACTTAATTTTCCTGTTTTTATTTTTTTTTGCTTTTTTCCCCTTCAACCTCATATCAAAACCAACTTCTGTCCATTTTTCAGATTCATGGTCGGGGACTTGTCGGACTCAGATGGCGACTTGTCGTCTGAGCCGGTGGGGAAGGAGGTGGAGTTCCAGGGAACCGAGGAGACGCACCGAGCTTTCAGCCACGGCACTGAGCTCATTCCCTGGTACGAAACACACACACACACACACACACACACACACACACACACACACACACACACACACACACACACACACACACACACACACACACACACACACACACACACACACACACACACACACACACACACACACACACACACACACACACACACACACACACACACACACACACACACACACACACAGCTATGCACCACAGACACTTCACACTCTTTGTGTTCACGTCTCCTATAGGTACGTCTTGTCACTACAACCCGACGTCCACCAGTTTCTGCTGCAGGGGGCCACAGTCATCCACTACGACCAGGACAGCCACCTCAGCGCCCGCTGTCTGCTGCGCCTGCAGCCGGACAACACAACACTCACCTGGGGTATGACAGATTCATCACAGCCGACTCCGTGTGATTTAAAAGACACAATTATCTCCTCTCAGCTACACCACTTTGAAACACGTTATTTATTCTGCCACTGGATGTCTGTCTGTTGTCGAGATATTTTAAACATGATGAATGTGTTTGTATCACAGATAGACGAGCCCCATTTCCTCTCTCATTATTACTCTTGAATGGAAAAACTGAAAAAAGCATCCTTGCTGTAACGATTTTTTTGATGTGTTAACCAAACGAGGCATTTCTTTTGACACGTCATGAACATGTTGACTTTCTGCAGGTAAACCTCAGAGCGGAGGAGCCCCCCCCCCGGAGCAGCCGCTGGGATTAGGACAGACAGTGGTGGCCGGACTGGCTGAAGGTCTGCTGGACCTGGGAGTGGTGAAGGTTTGTAGCCAAAGTCTTCATCTTAACCCTCAAACCAACGACCCTCATCCTCATCCAGTCTAACATTTTGAATCTGTATTTTTTCCTAGGTCAAGGAAGTTATGTTTTCATTTGCATTGATTTGTTTGCCCGTTAGTTTTCATTTCACAATAAACTACTGGAGGGATTACGAAGAAACTAGGTGGAATGAGGGGTTCAGGAATGAGCCCATCACATTTTCAGGACTGATTGAGGAATTTGTTTTGACTTTCTTTAATATTGTACTTTATTTGTGAATCTAAAAATCTGGATCTAGAGGAAAAGAAAATGTAACTGCCTTGTAAGAATACTGCTTTATCTTGAAGGATTAGTAAATACTTTTGTTTCAGAGAAGCAGTCCACAGTCATGGGTGAGACGGCTCATGTGCCGATGTGTTTCTTTGCATGTGCAGGCCGTGTTTCTGGGTCACCAGGGAGTGGACGTCCACGCCGTGTGTTTGCAGAACAAGCTGAGCCACATGACGGTGGAGGAGAACGGCCTCAGCCTCCTCTACGGCCTCAGCACCACTGACAACAGGTTCGTGGCGTGTTATCACATCCAGTCATTGAACTGTAGTGCATCGATGAAATGATAACAATACTTTCAATAATCTCTCGACCACTGGAAATAGGCTCCTGCACTTTGTGGCCCCCAATCACACGACTCGGGTGCTGCACAAGGGCCTGTCAGAGTTGGTGAACGCAACCAGGAAGTTGAAGAAGTTTCCCGACCAGCGGTTGCAGTGGCTGCGGAGACAGTATGTCAGTCTGTATCAGGTAAATACAGCCTGCGTGGTGTCTGTCAGCTTCTTCCTGTTGTTTCTTTATTGCTCTTTAACACAATGAGACCAAAACATTTTTCAAATCAAGGTTAGTGTTCCTCCTCGGATTTGACCCTGAAATTCCTCAATGGCCTGAAGAAAGAATCAGGTAATTTAAAATACTTTCAGCTCAAGTTAATCTATGTGTTTGCTTTCTTCTCTCTGTGTGTGTCTGTCAGGAGGAGGGCAGGTACGAAGGCCCCACGCTGGCCCAGGCCATCGAGCTGTTTGGTGGGCGCAGGTGGAACATGAGCACCGGTGGAGCGGAGAAAGCTGGAGCCCAGAAGAACAGCCCGCTGAGCATGAACGAGAAGGCCAAGAAGAAGAAGAAGGTCCTTGTCAGGGTCGGTACATGAAGGGTTGAATTTATACATCATGTTAGGTCTAAAAACTCATACAGATTTAAGGATTCTATGGTTCTTACCCGAACACAGGGAGACAGTGGGGATGCCACAGATGACGAGATGGTTTCCAGGAAAACGCGGAGCTGCAAGGAAGGACTGTACCGGAACGGACCGGAGTCTGACAGCATCGACCAAGAGGATCCAGGTGACACTTTCAGGAACCAATGAAATTTACTGAATAAATCGAATAAATCAATTACTACGAAAGACATAATTTCCTATAATTTCCTGTTTTATGTCCATAGACGACAACTTCCCTGGACCCTTCTCCCTCTCATCCAAAAATAGCCCGGGATTGCTTGCCTCTTCCTCGTCCTCCTCCTCTTCCTCCAGCATGGCGGGGTCCAACCCGTCCCGTCCACAATCCTCTCCGGTCCTTTCAGGAACCGTCAAGTCGCAGCCAGGGTATGTGCCGTGAATACGAAGACAGGGAATGTGAAACTTTGACCCCCACCGACATTGATTTTCGGGTTGAGCCATTGTTTCTTGTCTCTGTGGGTTGTAGGACGTGGAGCAGCAGGTCGTGGCACGGCCGAGGAAAAGGCTGTTTCAGAGGCTTCCAGAACCTCATGATTTCTGACAGCACGATGAGCTTCATCGAGTTTGTTGAGCTCTTCAAATCATTCAGGTACAAGACAAAATAAATATATTCTACTGAAATGTCCATATATCACGTTTTGATTCTTCGAAGTTTCTCTGTTATCCAGCCAAACTCAAACCATCAAACTTCATCATCGTCCAGCATCAAACACATTTTTCTGGTTATATGTAATTTTTAATATATTTAGCCATGGCCTGAAGTTTTGATATATGTCGTGAGAATTTTTCCCATTTCACTCCCTCCGATATAATTGTTTTATCAATAGCGGCGAAAGACGACGAGATCAAACAAATTCATCAGATGTTTCTCAAGTTAATCACGTCCAGGATATTTTCCAAATATTCTTCTCTGTATGTTATTTAACTTCTGCAATATTTGTCCATGTCAAATCAAAGGAAACAGTGTTTTGCTTTGATAAGTAGGAGATTGCTCTCATACCAGTACTCCTACATTTTTAGAATGTGGACTATTTGCTCATCGGCAGCACCAGCCGTTTCTTTTTAGATTCCACACTCAACAGAACAGCGTCTCAAAAACCTTTAGACCATAAAGACGGCAGACGGAGTTCATGAAGTGTTCATATGAATCAAACACATGAATTGCAAACTCCAGGAGAACAATGACCTAAGTGCTAACGTGCTCTGTCTGCAAATCTAAATACACAGTAATAAACAATAATTCAGCATATTTGTATTTGTGGCAATTGCTAAAATCCCGTCAATCATTTCCTTGCACAGTATCCGCAGCAGGAAGGACCTGAAGGAGCTGTTCGACATCTTCGCTGTCCCCTGCAGTCGATCGAGTCCAGAGTCCGCTCCTCTCTACACCAACCTCAGGATAGACGACAGAGACACTGGGCTGCAACCGGACCTCGGTATGAGACAAAACAACTTGTAGTAAAACATTATTCTTCAGTTCCTCTGTCCCGGTCTCACCAAATCTCTCCCCCCTCCTCTCCAGACTTACTGACCCGCAACGGCTCGGATCTCGGCCTGTTCATCCGGACGAGGCAGCAGATGTCGGACAATCAGAAGCAGATCTCCGACGCCATCGCGGCAGCCAGCATCGTGACCAACGGGACGGGCGTGGAGAACGCATCCCTGGGCGTCCTGGGATTGGCTATCCCCCAGCTCAATGACTTTTTAGTCAACTGTCAGAGAGATCATCTGAGCTACGACGAGATCCTCAGCATTATACAGGTAGAGAGCTCCTCCTGGAGGGTGAAGGGACCGACGTCACATTGTATTAAGAGCTTGTGATGAAACTAATGATTATTTTTTTGCTTTTCTCTTGCAGAAATTTGAGCCCTCGTCAAGCATGAGGCAAATGGGCTGGATGTCATTTGAAGGTTTTGCAAGGTAGGGGAACAATTTTAATATTTAAAAATACATTGCATCATAAAATCAGCGCTGAAAAGTACAAGTTAAATACTGAATTACGAAAGAGTGGCAAATTAAGGCACATTTCTTTCAAATTGACTAATTTCTGTCAATTGTAATCTAAGCTCATCTAGTTGTCTGTCCGCACCAGATACCTGATGGACAAGGAGAACTTTGCGTCCCGTAATGAGGAATCCCAAATGAACCAGGAGGAGCTGCACTATCCTCTGTCCTACTACTACATCGAGTCCTCTCATAACACGTATCTGACGGGACACCAGCTCAAGGGAGAGTCCTCTGTGGAGCTGTACAGTCACGTGAGTCAGACGAGCACCTTCTGTGTTTGTACCCAGAGGTTTTGAGATATTCTTTATCCATAAATCCAGCTTTTAAGTGTTTATCTCAAGTCGTGTGTGTGTTGGTTCCTCAGGTGCTGCTGCAAGGCTGCAGGAGCGTTGAGTTGGACTGCTGGGATGGAGATGACGGGATGCCGGTTATTTACCACGGACACACACTCACCACTAAAATACCCTTCAAGGTCAGAAAGTGCATATGAATAATTGAATTCAGAAAAGAGTTGGACCGGTGCCTGTGTTACATCTGAAGCTGTACCTATAAATAAACCTCTTTAGTGTTGTTTTCTCCGAGTTTCTAGACTAAAATCTCTCCCATGCTCCTCCAGGATGTGGTGGAAGCCGTCAACCGGGCCGCGTTTGTCATTTCGGACATGCCCGTCGTCCTGTCCATCGAGAACCACTGCTCGCTCCCTCAGCAACGCAAGATGGCGGAGATCTTCAAGGTATGTTTCCATTCACCCGTCAATACATCATGCATGACGCTTATGAAGAGGGAGACTGGAGCCATTGGATATTTTCCTGACACTTTCCAAAGCGGCGAAGTGTAAGAACACAAATGTCCAAGTCAGTTGCTGTGGACATTTGCGTTCTGGAAAGTTCACAGCGAGTGAGTGAGCATGTTGATGATGATTCTAACACACGATGGACACAAAGCTGGAAGAAGACAAATATCTCAGAAGACGAAGAAACCCAGATTGAAGAGAATTTTCATTTTTCAGTGAACTATTCCCTTAAGTCTAAAAACAGCTGTCAAGAGAAAACCAACCATCCATGGTCACATTCACACCTACGGCCACTAATGAGATAAAGATGGAAATTACCTTTTGAGCATTTTAACACTAAATCTGCACAAATGAAACCAGGAAAATGCTTCGGTCTTCTTGAGCAAGAGTAGAACTACATTTATGTTCTCGTTTCTTGACCAGATTTTCTCAGCCGCTCCGGGCATTGACGCTGGCAGACGTCCAGTCAGACGCTCGCTTTAAAAAAAAAAAATCTTAAGCCTACAAGAACTTCTCTTTTGAGTTGTGTACTCAAGGCCGCACATATCTGGGCACCGGGCAGATACATCACAGAATATCATCGTGCTTTCATCTAAGAAAACTTCCCAGCATTTCATCCGTCCTCCCTGGAGACCGGCTTCTGAGTGGCTTGATAAAGACGAGTCTTTCATGTTCAGACAGCTTGATGCCTGCGGGCAGCTTATGTCAACCGGGGGCTTGTTTATTTGTAATGTTGTTTTTTTGTTGATAAAAAGCACTTTCATTTTTCACTTGTTGTGGAATCCTTCAGCAGAAATTTTCCCTCTCACTTGTCTCCGTCATGTTCAAACCTTGACTCCACCAGACGGTGTTCGGGGAACGTCTCGTGACGCGCTTCCTCTTCGAAAGCGACTTCTTCGACGACCCTCACCTGCCGTCGCCGCTGCAGCTGCGGGGGAGGATCCTCCTGAAGAACAAGAAGCTGAAAGCCCACCAGGCACCGGTGGACATACTCAAACAGAAGGTTGGAGAGGAGAGAAACCCACTCCTTCCACACATGCACACACCGTAGACTGTAAATAAAGATGGACGGCGCTGCTACACGTCCTCCCACTACCAGGAAAGCATCAAATATCTAATCAAAGCCAAACTTACAGGAAATTGAACACTTGAACAAATAAGAACTTCCTAAAATGTCAGAATCTTTGAGAAAAATGTATTTGACGTGTATTTTGACTTATTCATTTTGCTCCATGTCCCATCCACTAACACGGAGGGGCACGATTATGACCTATACCGTAGCCAGCCACCAGGGTGCGATTTTTTTCACCTCAGTCCATCTTTACGTACAGTCTGTGGTCCACACACACAAATATATGAACTTGTACATAATTCATGTCTGATGTCCTATAATGGTGCTTTCAGGTTGCACGAGTACATATAATATTTAGTATGTTCGTCAGAGTGCTGTCGCTCATTAATTATTGACGTTAACGAGCTCAAATCGAAATCTCATCACATTAGTTTGTGTACTTCAGCACATACACACACACTCTATAGACAGTCAGCAGATGAGACACTGCATAATTCAAGGTAAATATTACTTTTTCTCAAACATCTTACCTTTCCTCAGGCTCACCAGCTCGCCCACATGCAGGCTCAGGCCAGCAACGGGTCGCCGGGGGTCACATCACCTGGCACCCACGCCAACGAGGAGGAGGAAGAGGAAGAAGACGAGTACGACTACGACTACGAGTCTCTATCAGATGGTAAGGATGAAGGTAACTGGATTTGTAACAGCCGCACATTTATAATTTCAACTGAAAATCAACATGAAACTGAACTAACGGGTCTAAAACCACATCGATCACATGTAACCTCTTATCTTGATTCATCTTCTGTTAGTTTTGATTGTTTCTCGTTTTTCTTTTTTTCCCCCAACACGAGTCTCTATTCATGTTTTCACTCCCTTCCTTTTTCCTATTTTATCTTTCCCCCTTTAACCCAAACCCACTTAGCTGATGTCCTCACAGCCTCTACTGCCTCATATGGCCTGGAAGGTAAATGCACAGCTCGGATGCGCTTCCCCCCAGTACCAGTGTTTCCCTCTAATTTTGTTTTGCAGTGGTAGTGGATGGAACTGATTATTACATCTATAGTGTAATATTATTATTACTGATATTATAACTTAATGGTGCGACTTTACATTGACATTTAGATATTTTAGTGTCTTACTGTCCCTTGCTGTAGTTTTCTACCGCTGCAGGATAATTAAAGAGGAAACATTGGTGTGTGGATGTTTGCTACTGATCTGCATCGCTACTGTGAACTGACTCTTGTCTGTACCTGTATGAGTGGCCGGCTCCCTGCTGTGTGAATGGACAGAACCAGGTGCTGTTTGCTATCAAGATTGAACTATTACAAATAGTTTAATATGCAGAAACCTATAAAAACTCAATAAGTCAATTTAATCCATTTGATGGCAAAAAAAAAAAATGTTGTGGAGGTTGTGTTGTTTGATGGCTCTTAAAATATGATGGCTGTAAATCTTAAAAATAATAACCTCATTTGATCAATATGCTAAGTCCTGTATATAGTAAAATAAACACAACCATGTGTGTTCCTGAGACATTTTAACAACAGCAGAGAAGTAAAGTTCTCCTCTGTAATCACTTTAATTCATAATGGCTTATGGTGCCATCCATCATATTTATCACTGCTGGATTACTAACAATGGAAAGTCAGAGACACAGGGAGTGTTTGTTATGATGTCCACATGTTTTATCACGTTTATGTAACTGCAGCCGTGCGATAAGCAACCCAACCTCCTCCCGCCTCGCTACAGCAGCTCTTCTTGTGCCGTGTCAGTGGAAGTGACTGTGCTCACAAGCAGCCTGATCCATCGTCCTTTTTTAAAATCTAATTGCCGCACATTGTACTGACAGTGTAACCAGAGTGTTGTTTTTTATGTCGCTATTGCGATGTGCGCTTGTGTTTTGTCTCCGTGTTTGTCCGGTTGTTTTGGGGTTCGATACCTTCCATTGCTCTGGATTCATCAGTGAGTCATGGGGGGGGGGGAACTGTTACCTCTTTTACACCGAGACGGTTTAAGTGCCGTTTCGAACCCAGCAACCACCAACACTGTGGGCCTAGAAGAAAGCACCACTTACATCAGAGGCTGATAAAACTTTGTTGTGACCACTATTAAATGTATATTTTGCAACGTGAGAACTAATCAATTATCAATGCCAAAGCTGAGCAGCAGTGGTTTAAGTTGCAAGGAGCTTCAAGGACAAAGCCTGCGATGGAGTGTGTACAGAGAGAGATGGAAACAGCAGGAGAGGAACTGAAGAAACTGAAACGATCGGTACAAATGCTCTGAATCGGTTCTGTTTGAAAGCCAGTGTAGGTTTGCAGAACAGGAGCAGCACGATTCAATAGAGACGCTGTAGTCGGCCATTGTTGATGTTGTGCCTGGAAACAGTGACAGTGACAGTGACAGTGACGTGATGACGTGGCTCTTTCCTGTGGAAACGCAAACTGGTTCTTAAAAGTTGAGCCAAATCTGAACGAGGGCAAGCACCAGGGTCACTTGACTGACCTTAAAATATTCATAATAAGATGCGTGCGTATAGAAAAACAAACAACATTTCATACATTCCAATCACAACTCGATGTCCGCCTGTTCTCTCTGTCTCCCACAAACGCCTCACCTCCCTCCCTCCACCCCTCCGTACTGTATTTGTCTGTGACCTCGCTGGTGGCTGACCGGGCTCATCGGGGAAACAAAACAAAGCCATCTGGTTTCTCAGGCCCTGCGCTGCCCCCATGCTAAAAAACACATCGGGGGGGAAACTACCCTGTCCCGGTCCCAGCTCCGCTCCCTCCTAATCCCTCTGCTTGTCCCTGTCAGAAGACCTTACCGGTCATGGACCTTTAAAAACATCTCAAACTCAGAGCCTGCTCCTGTTGCTGCTGCAGCCCCCCCCCCCCTTTAGCAAACCCCCCTTTAGTCAAACATTAACCAACCAGTCCGATATGGAGACATCCTGCTCCCTGACTGTCTCCACTGTCTCCACTCTCCACAAACACTTGACTTCTAAACTGCCGAGTTGCCACCGTCCGTCCCTCGTCTCCCTGCGGCCGGCTCCAGCTCACTCCTCTGGCTACTGTCTGCAGCCCTGACAGCCGGGGGTCATCTCTGCTGTTAAACACGTTTCTGAGGAAGAGATTCCACATGTCAGGATTTGTGTGTATGAATGGAAGAAAAGTTGCTGTTTCTGTTTGTGGTTTTGGCTGCGATGAATGCGTAGGAGGACTGGAGGCAAAAGGCAAGAACTCCCTACTTCTCGCTCCTGTTTACAGTTAATAGAGGTTTTTTTCCTTGAGTAGCAGAAAAGTCCTCGGGGGGATTTTGTTTTGCAGGAACATGATCACGAGCTCTGTGAGTAAAGTCAGGGATGAACCGGATCACTGCTGATGCCCGTTCCGTTATAATTACTCTCTGATTGTTCCCACGTGCTCAAAGATTTCCTTCCACTTCAGACGGATCAGATAGAGGTGAGCTAGGGTTACAAAATAAAAGTCTTCTCAGAGATGTAGTTAAGAAGTTGAGAACTATTCGAACAAACTCCATCAAATGTTTCCCAACAACTTTTTAATATAGTTTAGCAGAACACTATTTTTCTTGTCTTTGGTGCGAATCATAAACTCGACATGCAAACAAGCTGCACTCAACCTTTGACCTCATTAGAGTAACAAGAGAAACCTGGTTCCTCTCTTGAAATCATTTCCCAGATGCTTTTATACGTCTTACTAACGACTTCACATTATATCCAGAGCAACTGCAGCGCCGATTAAAAGTTTTAATAAGGGTTGGAAATAGCGTGCAGGGGTTACGTTTAATAGACTTGTTTTAATATGATTGAACTTTCTCGATCGCATCTTCAGCTGTTTGTTTTCAACACTCGATTAATCAACATAACAATAACATAACAAGAGCGTGTGCGCCCTCAGAAAGCAACACCTTCCCCCCTCTTCTTTAAAAATGAATCTGTTGTTGTGTCTGTATCACAGATAACATCCTGGATGACAAGCCCGAGGGGAAGAGCCCGGCCGACAAAGAGGAGCAACCTGTTGATGAAATCCCAAAGAGGATGAAGAAGACTGACAGCACCACGCAGAGCAAAGGAAAGGTACAGGAACCACAGTGTTTACATGTTTAAGCACTGGAAATCCACAATATTATTCAAGGCAATGTTGGTGAAGAGTTAGTGTTTCCATTCAGGGACCCCGAGCAGCCAAAGTCACATATTCTATGTTTAAATTGATTCTGTAAATGGGTCAAGATGACAAGAAACATGTTCAGATTGAATTCAGTGACGTAAATTTGCTTAATAATCTGCCACTGAGGTTACGCATGTATCTCTGCTGCTTTGCCCCCACTCTCTCCTCTCTCCTCTCTCCTCTCTCCTCTCCTCTCTCCTCTCTCCACTCTCCTCTCTCCTCTCTCCTCTCTCCTCTCTCCTCTCTCTCCTCTCTCCTCTCTCCACCTCCTGCTCCAGGAGCCCATCACTGTCTCCTCTGGTAAAACGTTAACAGCGTTTCTCTTGTCCTGTGTCTCCATGCGCCTGTAGGTGTTTGACATGGAGCTGGGCGAGGAGTTCTATCTTCCTCAGAACAAGAAGGAGAGTCGACAGATCGCCCAGGAGCTGTCCGACCTCGTCATCTACTGCCAGGCTGTGAAATTCCCGGGTAGAGAGAAAATATAATCATTCTGTCTCGTTGTCAAACACAGTCCTTTCCCTGCTTACACTCCTCATCGCTGATTGTTACTCTGTGCTCCCTGGCTTCCTTCTCTCCTACGTGGATTTCATTTTCTCCATCTTCCACCCTCTCCTCTTCTTCTTTTTACATCCTATCTTCTGCATGATCTGCTCTCGTCTGCCCTGCAGCTATGGACACGCTAAAACTGAGACGTTTGTAAATACTGTTGGCAGAGGTTCAGTTAGAAAACTCTGGGTCTGTGTTTTAGTCTGCCGCTTGCTGATCTGGTCTTTTTCGGTCGTTATGTAACCTTTGCGGATTCGTCCGGGTCCTGTCACATGACCCCTTTTCTAAAGAAAACTACCGGCATGTAGAACGTAACATGGAAAATCAATTACAAGCATTGCTGACTTTGTAAACAGCTGTTGTGCAGTAAATCTTTTAATTTTAGAAGTATACAACTGCTTATATGAGTAGGAGACGAGCGGTTTTTTCGGCCAGTCTGGATATCGCTTTAGTTTGAAAACCAAGTAAAACGTGGAATAGATGAAGCCTCACCCGCTCCCATGTTATATTTAAGAGGTCAAACATTTCCCCATGTTTCTGATGGCTGTTTTTTTTATTGTTGCATGCGGACATTCAATATCCCCGTGTTACACTGCGTTCCTCTCCCACACAGGACACCCACCAGGATGACCAATCTCTTTCTCCCCATGGGAAACACATGGCTGCTTTGTGAGCCACCGCTTTCTCAAGCAGACATATCAACGATTAAAGTGGAGAATATTGAATTCTAAATACATTAAAAAACGCTTTCTACTCAACAGTTCAGGATGTTTGACTCTGTGGCCTCATAAAATCCCTCTTTCTTTCCTCTCATTGGGAGCCATGTCCACTCCTTGCCACCATTTATCTTCATCGCAGATATTTCTTTATGTCTTTTTAAATGTCCACCTCTTATCTCCTCCGTCCTCCCTCGAGTTGTCCTCTCCTCCGCTCGTCTCCTCTTTGCTTTACGTGACATCTGCCCTCATAAACCCGCCCCTTGTTTCCACCAGTATTTTTATTTGTTTACTGTTTCCAGGGACCTGAGATCTTGAGAGAGAAGCCAGGGCAACAGGCCCAGTTCAGGCAGACAGAGCGCTGCTGTGTATTGTCTGCAGTGCTTCCAGAAGGACGGGCCACTTGCAAAACCAAATAAATCATCTCAAGAATACTTGGCATTTGAAATATTCATGGCACATTTTTCTTTCGGTCAAACCTTGGGGGGAATGAAACAGATCTGACTGTGTTACATGCATCAGTTTATCATAAATAGATTTGTATTATTATAATGGACATAAGTTAACCATAGATGATGTTTGGAATATTTTCCAAACGATAAAACACTTCAAATCCAAATTTAGCTCCTGCTGTGTCTTTTATTTGCAAACAAGCTTAATGACGCCTGTAGGACAAAAGAGCAAAATCCTCTTCATGATGAAGTGTCATCATTTTAGAGAAAAAGGATTTATGTGTTTGGTAAAACAACTTGGAAGTGAAAAGGAAGAAGGAAACTGATCATCATCATCATCATTGTTTAGTCTTCATCGTGTCTGCGTTTCATTATTTACTTTCTCTCTCTCTCTCTCTCCTCTGTTTTCCTGTCGTGTGGGAAACCAGGCCTGTCCACGCTGTCTCCGGCCAGCTCCGGCAGAGGGAAGGACCGGGGGAAGAGCAGGAAGTCCATATTTGGCACCGCTCCGGCTCGCTGCGGCACCACGGGGGAGGTCACAGCCCAGAGCCGCACCCCTGGGAAAGGTACGCAGGGCCCGGGGCGGCTGTGTCTTAGTGTGAACAATGTAAATGTGACTGAGGAGGAGGAGTGGGTGGATGTGAATTTGAATATGTATGAAAACAGTAAAATAAAGCAAGACTCCCACTTAAACAGTGACATTCATCCAACTACAACCAATAATAAATATAATTTTTACATCGAATATATACAAAATATCTCCAATTTTACCCGGCCTATCAACACCGCACAAAAACTAGCACAGAGTTTTACATCAGCACTTTCTTGATATATTTATTAAGACTCTCTAAATCCTGTTGTTTCTGTTCTATCTGTCTTCATGTGCCCCTGCTGTTTGAGAAAATAGGCCTTTACCTGTCCCCTCTCCTGCCTCCAGGTGGCGCTGACCGGCTCAGCTGGGAGGAGCAGCAGACGTCGCCCACCCTCAACCCCCCCACCTCTCTCAGCGCCATCATCCGCACGCCCAAGTGCTACCACGTCTCCTCCGTCAACGAGAACGCCGCCAAGCGCCTGTGCCGGCGCTACTCTCAGAAGCTGATCCAGCACACGGCGTGCCAGCTGCTCAGGACGTATCCCGCCGCCACCAGGATCGACTCCACCAACCCGAACCCGCTGCTCTTCTGGCTGCACGGCATCCAGCTGGTGGCGCTCAACTACCAGACCGATGGTGAGGATGACAGGATCTTTACGTCACCTTTTTGGAAATTTGATGGTCACTCACAAGAAAACATCTTTAAACATTATGAATATATGAATATAAAGATGGACGACATGACAGCTCACCAAAAGTGACACCTCTTGATCGCCATCTAGTGGGCGGCTGCAATGTCAGCGTTTGTATCCGGGATATTTTGGCTTCATTTCTTCATAGCGGGAGGACGTGAAGATGTGTCGTTCATCTTTATTCACAGTTTATGATCCCAAATAGATAAAGGAGGAATGAGGAATGTTCTCAACTCGACACGATAATGTTATATTTTTACCTCCGAATCGGCAGAAATGCTTTAACTCCACTCGAGCCAACTTTCCACAAATTTAGATTAAATTTGGTGACGACACACGAGGAGTCCTGGATATATCTTAAAAGTGACAGATAAAATGATTTGTTTGCTCTTCAAGGAATTATTCATCCCAAAGTACTTTTCTTTTTTGAATCTAGTTTTCATGTTCATCCTCTTCCTGCCTGTTTCTCTTTCTTCTCTCTGTTCTTTGCTCTTTTCTCTCTACCTCTCTCGCCTCTCGTCTGTGTTCGCCGTCTGAACTCAGACAGATTAACTTATTTTCTTTTTAAAGATCTCTCCTCTCTCGTTCTCTTTTGATCCATGTGCACTCCCTCCCCTGTTCTTCTCTTCTGTCATCCCTTTGTTTTTATCTATCCATCTATCTCCACTTCTCAAATCATCACGTCAGGTTTTTATTTCCAAAACACGAAACACGATCAACCAGTTTTGTGCACGAAGACGCTGACATGTTCTTTTTTTTAGTCTGATTCATCTACAACCAAAAAGAAACAATGAAAAAGGACTCCAGTTCAAGATTTCAACAATCATCAATAGATCAATATGATCCTCCACGATTATCTTTATCTCTAATTGTCTTCTTGCTGATGCTGGATTGATTTCATTGCCCTGTCCCCTCCTCACAGATCTGCCCATGCAGCTGAACACAGCGCTGTTCGAGGCCAACGGCGGCTGTGGCTACGTCCTGAAGCCGGCGGTGCTGTGGGACCGCAGCTGTTTGCTCTATCAGCAGTTCTGTCCGATGGATAGAGATGTGGAGAAGATGAGCCCGGCTGTCTATTCCCTCACTGTGAGTTCACGTGATGGATGGAGCCGAGCGGGGGATCAATCACTTTGATCGCTTCCTCCTTGAGAGGTTTCTCTCTGCACTTTCACCCTCACTCCTTTTCATCCGCTCTTTTTGGTTTCCTGCTAATTCAATCATTTCCCCACTCGCCTCTTTCGAACTGTCAGGTGGGATTTCACAAGTGCTGCATTTTAATATTCCTACAAGAATCTGGACTCAGCTTTGTGCCTTTGCAAATCATCTTCTAATGCTGGTTCTACTCTTTTTGAAACATTTGCTTAATTATAAATGCAGTGTTTTTTTTTAAGTATGCAGAATATTCTACATCAGTTTGTATCTTCATATATACAGTGCAACAGCGCCCTCTGCAGCTAAACGTTAAATCTGTTGGGCTCCGTGTCCGAGCGATTAAAGGTTCAGTGTGTAGAATTTAGTGACATCTAGTGGTGATGTTACATGTTGCAGCTCCTGATGTAAATATAAAGTATTTAAATATAAAGGGCCATTCTAGAGTAAAGAAATCATCAATTCATACAATTTAGATGAAACACACTAGTGGAAACATCACATGGATACTTTATACTCAAGTTGTGCCAATAAACTTTCTATTTTAAGGTTAAAAAGTTTGCGTCGCGTTGCTTTAAGCTCTGAAATCTTTCTCTGGTCTGTTTTCTATCGTTCCTCCTTCGACCGTTAGCGACTGCACAGACACTCGGCCCATTAACGTGTGTTTGGACAGTTTGATTGTGAACTGATCTTTAAGTGTTTTCACTGTTTGACATGAACCCAGTTAATTGTATTTACCAGTAAATGAGAACAGGACCTCATAAAAAGTCTCCGTCCACCGTGTGTGTGTGTGTGTGTGTGTGTGTGTGTGTGTGTGTGTGTGTGTGTGTGTGTGTGTGTGTGTGTGTGTGTGTGTGTGTGTGTGTGTGTGTGTGTGTGTGTGTGTGTGTGTGTGTGTGAGTCTTTGTAGCCAGGTCAGAGTGACTTTGGCTTCAGGCCTCTTTTCATCAAAAGAACTGAAAATAAGTCTGATTTAGAAACCAGGGCTGACGTAAAAATAATATCAACTGCAGTGTTTTTTCACACTTGACATCATTTGATTATTTGCTCATCACGTCTCTTTTCTTGCAGATTGTCTCTGGTCAGAACGTGTGTCCCGGTAACAGCGCCGGCAGCCCCTGCATCGAGGTGGACGTCCTGGGCATGCCCGTGGACAGCTGCCACTTCCGCACCAAGCCCATCCACCGCAACACGCTCAACCCCATGTGGAGCGAGCACTTCCAGTTCACCGTGCACTTCGAGGACATGTGCTTCCTGCGCGTCGCCGTGGTGGAGAACAACAGCTCCCAGACGACGGCTCAGAGGACTCTGCCCCTGAAGCCCTCAAACCAGGTAGATGTAGATTGCAATAGAGGCTGTTTATATGAATTATAATGATCTTCAGGACATTAATGAAGTTTAAACCATGTGTGTTGTGAGAGTTTTCCTTAATATGCCCAATTTTTGTAACAAACATGGAGGATAACACAACTTCCTTGGTGGAGGTCATAACACAAACAGGCAATAATCCTGTATGTTTTCAGGATTTCTTAAAGAGTGGAATGTTTATTTGTCGTGTGTGTTTCAGGTTATAGACATGTCCAGTTGAGGACACAGCACAACGAGCCACTTGAGGTTTCCGGCTTACTCATCTACAGCCGCAGGATAGAGGAGGGTCCAACAGGGGGCGCCACTCCCTCATCCCTGGTTAGACTTATGATTTGATGATGATGACTCAAAAGAAATCCTGCTTCTATTTTATCACTTTGTTTTTTTATTTGCTCTCTAAGGAGAGAAGTGTGTAATGAAGCAGAACCGTCATGACTGTGTTTCTCATTAACCTGAGATTCTCCTGCTCCCTGCACAGCTGTTCAGCTCGGAGGAGAAACATGCGTCCCAGCCGCACTGGGTGACGGTGCACGGAGCTCCTGGTCCTGAGCCCTTCACCGTGTTCTGTGTTACCGAGCAGACCACCGCCAAGCAGCTGCTGGACACGGTCAGTTACTGAGAGATAAAGACTCACGACGCTTGAATAATGTGAGCGTAGAAACTCCCAGACGGATTTCTAACCCTCTCAGGAGATTTCTTATCCATCACATTTTAGCTGTTTTCCGTGATGAACCACGGACGATTGGCCCTCATCATCAAGCTCTCAAATTCTGTTGTTTTTTCAAGTTGGCATCTATGTTGATGTTTTGGTCTGTCAGACATTTCCCCCAACTTCTTTCTCTGGGTCTCACAAACAGCCGCTCCAGAAAATGAAAGGAGAATGTCCGAACTTAAGAGCTTTAAGTTTTTCTTCTCACTCTCCCACAGGTTGTAGCATCATCTGGGAATCCATCCGATTACTTCCTCTGCGAGGAGCGGGCCCCTCTGTTGAAGGAGCGCAGTGAGGCGAAGCGCTGTGCTCAGCAGCGACCCCTGGCTCCGGACGAGGAGGTGGTCCGACTGGTCTCCAGCTGGAGCACAGAGGACGGATACGTGGGGAGGATCTACCTCAAAACAAGAGAGGAGGTCTGTGCTCCTGAGGTTACTGTTCTCTAAGAAATAACATACACAAATAACACAAAGTCGCGTTACTTTACGCTATGTTGCGTGACGTTACGCGACGCAACGCAACGCAACGCAACATAGCGTAAAGTAACGTAGCGTAACGAAACGTAGCATAACGTCACGTTAAGTAACGTCACGTAACGTCACGTCATTGGCGCTGTTCAGCCATTTTTCCACTCCCATTTCAAATGACTCCAGAATACAATTACTTTTTGGGGTTTTGAATTCCCTGAAAACTTTGGGAACGATTTGAGCGTCTAGGCCTGAAAAAGCCCCAAAAGGGAAATACAACAGGGCCTCCCACCGTCGGTGCTCGGGCCCTAACGAACCTAATTAATGCAGCAGACTGGGCTCTATTATGCAGTCTCTGTCTCCCCCTGGTGGTCTTCCTGTACAATTAATACATCTATTGTTGCGGTTTCATTTTGACTTCTTCCTACAGAACTTGAACGAGCTGAACACGGTGCTGGACGGAGAGGAGGAGGTGACTGTGGGGAGCAGAGGAGGAGGAGGAGGAGGAGGAGCAGGAGGAGAGGAAGACATGTTCTTTGTTCAGGTTCATGAAGTTTCACCAGAACAGCCGCACACTGTGATCAAGGCCCCGCGCTACAGCACCGCTCAGGACATCATCCAGCAGGTGAGGACATTCCATTTGACCTTAAAGTTGTTCAATCTGGTGAATCTGAGGATACGGAAATCACGCAGAAGAAAAACACATTGTAAAAGAAAGTAAGATAAGATTCCTCTTCTATTTCCCGTCTCTTGTTCAGTCTCTGTCGAAGGCCAAGTATTCCTACAGCATCCTCTCGAACCCCAATCCTGCGACTACGTCCTGATGGAGGAGGTGACCAAGGACGCGAGCTCGAAGAAGTCCTCGGCCCACAAGCCGCTGCATCGCGTGCTGCTGGATCACGAGTGTGTCTTCCAGGCGCAGAGTCGCTGGCGCGGAGCCGGACGGTTCATTCTGAAGCTCAAAGAGCAGGTAGCTCTGAACGTGGCCGCTGGTTTTGAATGACTTTGATATTCTGCATGATTCCTGCACAAGTTCTCCCTTGAAAAACACACGAGCTGCTGTCGAATACAAACTAACTCTGTATGTGCAAAGTCTGTTTCTGTGTCGTGTGATATTTATTGTGTTTGTGCTTTTTATCCTGTCGCTGCTTCCCTCGTGTGTAACTGTTTGTTGTGCGCTCTGCTTTGTGTTTGTGATTTATTGTGTAGTGTGAAGTTCTGTCTGTGCACCCTGATCATGTTTTATTAGTTGTGTGTCTGTCTTGTGTTTATTTTATTCGTTTATTATCCTTTTTTTTTTTTACGCCTGAAGCCTTTTTCACTGTGATCATGAAATATATGAATATTTGAACTTGTTCATAAGAATAAAGATTTAGCATATTTTTAAACATCAGTTTTTTTTAAAAACAGAATGGGTGGGGAAAATAAGTTTACAGAAACATTTACCAAAACCTGCATCTCTCTGAATTCTTAAGAAACCTCCCGACACGTTTCTGTCTGTTCTCCTCCGAGCGTCAGTAACGCGAGTGCGTCTCTGCTTCCAGGTGTCTGCGGGAGGACAAGAAGAAAGTCATGTCCTTCGCCAGCGAGCTGAAGAAGCTGACCAGCCGCAGCCGCAGCATGACGACGGGCGGCGCAGTGGACGGCCCGCCCAGAGTAAGGATGATCGAGCTGCATGCTGTGTGGCTCTGACCGAGCTCCAGGAGTGAGGCTCACACTCTGCCTGCTGTCTGTGCATGGGAAGGCAACAGAGGTACCTACACTAAGTTGTCTCTAACATCTAACTCCTCAGAAGGAACAACTCTGTCTGCAGAAAATAATTCAACACACAAACTAAAAGTAGCTCAATTAAAAACTTTGTGTTTTCAAGAATAAAAATACTAATTTTGCGAGAAGGATTTTTGTGTAAAATGGATTTTTGGTCCATTTTGCAGCTGTTTCATCAAATATTTCTATTTTTAAATTTTAATATCTTTAACATCGTGTTTCCTCCATGTTGGTAAAATAACCCCACTGTTTGTGTGTGATGTAACAGAGAGATCCTCCGTCGTCACTGAATGGACCTTTAGTGACGACACTGTTTTGTTAACGACAGATTCTAAAGAATTAAAAGTTGCTCTGTGTAGGATCGAGGTGTAGTACACAAATATATTAAAATCAGATTTCTTCTGGTTCAGGGTCTGAAGCAGGTTCATGTACTGTCAGATATTTAGGTTAAGTCCATACCTGACGGTGCTGAAGTTAAGAAATGGGTGTTTAATCAAAGGGAGACTGAAAAAAGAAAATTATCGAAATACTGCAATTGGTATCAAACAATCAGGATTTTCAAATTAAAGTTAACGTATGTTTAATTACCACCGTTGTTGTTTAAAGTCGGACGAACACTTTTCTTTCCCAGTGTCGAGCTGGAGCTTCAGAGGAGAAGTTCCTAATTACACCCAAACAAACGGCCTCAGTAGAAGCAGATGAGAAACCAACACCCATTCACCGGAGGTTGTTTGGTGTCGTTAATTATTCAGAGCTGAACTTCTGTCTCACAGAAGAAAAGAACTCGCTCCATTTAAACAAACCACGTTAAAGGACTTTAGAGTGAATTCATTTCAATAGGATAATAATAAGGGTCGTATGAGGCTAAATGGCCGTTAGCACCATTTGATATGTGAGATTGAATAATTCAATCATTTGAAATGTCAAGAGAAAAAACTCAGAACAAGAGTGACGTGAATGTCAAATGAAATCCAATATTTTTCAATTGACTTTAAAAGTCTAATATGAATAATTAACAATTCAAAGAACCGTCCATTCTCATATTTCAATATTTACTCATCAGCAACATCTGATCCCTTTGTGTAACAGATGGTTTCACTTTGCAAAGGTTGGACTCGTCTCCTGAGTCTCGATGCGTCCGAGCGGCGCCGCTGTCTTTAAACCCGTCGCTGTTGTTGTGTCTGAGTCTCTGATCTGAACGTGTCTGTTTCCCTGCAGGGTACATGTCTGCAGCTGCAGGTCTGAGGGCGTGGGTGGCAGAGGGCCGGGTGGGGGCAGGACGCTTCCTACAGGCCTCCTCCTCCTCCTTCAGGGGGCAGTTCCCACCTATTCACCTGCCCACCTCCACTCTGACCCCCCTCGTCTGGAAGCTTCACCTCCTCAGGAACTGGAAGATCCTCAAATGAATTCCCGAGCGAGAGAGACACTTCTAAACTTGGAGATTTCCCCCCCTTTTGCAGGAGAGGCAGTGGTTCGGGTGAGTTCGCTCCCCTCTGCCTCCCGAAGGAGTCGGATCCGGCCTCTCGGAGGACGGGATCGAGCCGAGCCCCCGGGTGACGGGTCAGGCTGCAGCTGAGCAGCCACTTTGCTTGGTTGGACGATGGAGAGGAGTTTGTGATGGTGGAATCCCGCCCGGCGTCGTGGGGCGGCTCCGGCTCATCTTGGTTTATTGCATGTTGGGAGTCCAGGAGCTGGAAACACCGTTTGTGCAAATAGCTTCTCAGAGATGTTTTTTTGTTTGGACGACATTGAAATGCATGTTCTGGGTTATTACAACAAAACGTGGCGGGTTTACCTTTCCTGGTTGTGGCCGGTGAGGGACCTGGACTGAAGGCACTCATACATATTCATGAAGTCGTTTGCATCAACAACAGCCCCAGGAAGTAAAGGACGGTGGAAGCCATTAAAAAATATCCACTAACTTTTCTGCTGGGTGCAGACAAATAAAAAGCCCAGTGCAGGTATTTATGTGTGAAAACATCAAAGTGAGACATGGAAGAAAATCTATATCTTATTTTGTCGTCTGAACACGAAGTCTCTGAGACTTTACTTGTGCGAATGGATTCCTACAAACCAGAGCAGCAGCTGCTTTTGTGGAAGCCATATCGGCCGTGGAGCTTTTCCTCTTCTTCCAGATGAACGGGAGGAATTTGACTTCCCTGAGTTTGCTTTCAGAAGAGCCTTTTATTTTCCATCTCCCCCCAAAAAAGACAGAAGGACACGAAGTCCAAACGGCCTCTGGATTGAATGAGTTCAGTGTTGAAGGAGTTGATTCAGGGAGAATTCTATTGAATGGTCTGTTTTCCTCAAAGGGCTGCGGTTTGTAATCAGAGGGAATAAAACCTCTATATTAGTTTTATTTTTATCTTCCTGGCTTCCCCTAAAAGAAAGCACCCGGCAGATGGAGGGAGATCTGCTGAGGGATGAAAAGGAAGTGGAGGGTGGAGGCGGGTTTCTTTAGGCCGAGGGCGTCGTGAAGGAGTCCGACAAGCTGGCTTGTGCGATTCCTTTTGTTACTGTTCCAGTTTCACAGTACTGTACGGGCACAGGGACGGGGGGGGGGGGGGGGGGGTGCAGACTCACAGGAGGACGCAGCAAAGCGAGATGTTCTCATTCAGATGCTCAGCGACGCTTTAGGTTGATTTATTGGACGCGACCGTCTCCGCCCCCCACAATGCATCGCTGCATTTATTTCTAAGGCAGTGTGGATGTTCACCGTTCACTTGTGCAGAGGCAACTGTGGATCAACTTTTAATCACAGTTGTTGGTAAAGTTTTTCTTCTGCGTTGCCTCAAAATGTCAAAACGCGCCTTGAACTTCTGCTCATTTTTATGTCTGTTTCTCTGACAAAGAATTTGGAATTTCAGCGCCACCGTCACTGTCCACGTTACTTCAACAAACATCTTATCGTCTTAGCAACAGAACTAAATAATAAAAAATAAGAAAACAACATTTTTTCGTGTAACTAGGACAGTGAAACGTTTTGATCGCCGCCCCCTGATACAATATCCGAGTGTTGGTGCCTTCACTCTAACTTTTCAATGAAATAGATAATTCACAGTCCAAATACACAAAACATGATGATAATTACAAATCCTATTTGTTCAATGAGGTTTAATACTTTCAAGGACTTTGAGGAAAAACATCTCAAGCTGATATTTTAGAGAAACACAGCCTTTTCTTCTGCAAACAGCATTTTGCACATTTTGTTTTCCTCTTGCTGTTTTCTTCTGTGTTACTTCTTGACAGAAACATGATTGTTATGATTTTTTTTTCATCATTGTATTTATTCATTTTTTGGGGCCAGTTGTGAAATTCATTTTGAAGGCACAAGATAAACATTTGGGCAGTTTTTTTTCTTTTTAAATCTTTATCTGAATAAGTCGTCTGAGCCCAAACTTCCCCTCAACACAATGATTTGCATTGAATTGAACTCTATCGGCCCAGATTTCCTGTTCTTGATTCAGCCTGCAGCATCTTTATAGATCACTAATATTGATTGACTTGTCATTGATGATGATTGTAGAGTTAATTTTTTACTCACTGCTCATTTCAGTTTTCTTTTAAACTGTTGTAAAACTTGATTTCTTTGGGCCACTTTTCCCCGTTTGTTCTGTTTTGACTTGTAACGTGTCCATATTTTAAAATTGTTATTTTTTTTAAAGACCTTTCCTCTCGTTTCTCTTGCATCTTAGTTCAGATCTTCCGAGGAAACTAACACTTTACACTCAAAGTCAAATGTGGACAGGAAGAGAAGGCCTGACTAGATTAATATGGCATTTTCACAGCTACTTTACGACACCGACAACTCTCACATGTTTCTCGTATTAACTCTGAAAAACTAATTTCTTCTGAGCTGTGTAACTCCAACTAGATAAAAGCAAAACCTCGATCAGAATGTATTATGCTTTCGTCAATTTCAGCCTTTCTTTCTCACCCATTCCAAAATGTTTCATTCATTTAAAAACCTTCTTAAACCTTCAGGTAGAAAACAACTCAGCTATTTAAAATGCAGGAAATTGAATTTGAAATGTGGGACTTTTATTTTATTGGCAGAAATGTGGCCACAGTCCATGAGGAAGACATGAATTGGACTTTCTGTGCTTCTTAGCTTTATTTGTCTGCTCAGTGCCGAGTAACGTTAGAATTTTAGTGCAATAGTGAAGTTCTGTCACTTCAACCCTTGAGGTTTTATCGTCTTTACGTCACTGATGTGTTTTTAACTCTAATTCTTTATTCCTGATCCCGACTTGTTCTTTGAAACAAAACTCACGCACAAAGATTTCCCCTGTTGGTCACGAGGCAGCAGGACGAGCCCTGAACGTAACTGTAATGAAGTGAGATTAGATTCTGCAGTCGTCACAGAAACATGTAGAAATGTCATTATGCACAACAAAAAGATTGTACTAACAGTGATATATATGTATAAGCGTGTGAAGTCCACACTGACTTCAGACAGGAAGGGACGTTTTCTGTAACATTTCTGATCCCTCTGCTTCATCCCATCCTCACGTTTTGTTTTCCTCCTCTAACCTGTAGACCTCATTTTCTGAATGTAACATGTTCTTAACGTGTTGAACCTGAGACACGTGTGTGTGTGTGTGTGTTTGGATGTTATTTATTTGAATGTGAAGCCCTGGTTGGCATTTCTGTTGTTTATGTATAATTTCCTGTAAGCAGTTTTTTTTCTTATTTATTTCAGTACGAGAGAGGATAAACTCTCCACTGCCCTAATTTTACTAAAACGTATTTAGAAATGTAAAGCAATATTTTACTTTGTGTAAAATATTCAGTGCAGTATTCTTGTGTCTGGCATGTTATACTGCAGCACACAGCAGCATCCCTTTACGCCTTTTACTTTGTGACAAGTCATTTCTTGATGATTTGGGTGTATTCTGTATATCCACTGAATATGACGTGTGTTTGCCGACTGTGGGCATCGTTCGCACTCGGTTGTTTCCAGGACATGTGCACTATACCCTCTAATATCCACTATCCACGCTGTGACGGGGCTGTCAAGTGAACATTTGTCTATTTACTTGAATTTTTCAATGGATTATAGTTGGTGGATTTGTTATGTACCAGGATCATAATAAAAACACAAATACGTAACTGTCTTGTTTATCACTGTGTGCGTTTGTAATGTGAATGTTCATGATTTATGATTTATACGAGTATCTTGAAATTTCCATTCGATCTCCATGAGTCCAAGTGAATTGGGCCAGATGTTCCAGTCACAGTGACCTTGACGTTGGACCTACAGGCACCAAGATTGAATCAGTTCATCTTTAAGTCCGAGTGAATGTTTGTCTCAAATTTGAAGAAATTCCCTCAAAGCGTTTCGGAGATACAGCATTCACAAGGCAACAAATTTGCTTTGTGAGGCCACTGTGACCTTGAATTTTGACCTTTGGCAACTAAAATCAAATCATTTAATTGTTGATTCCAAGTGAATGTTTGTCTCAAATTTGAAGAAATTCCCTCAAAGCGTTTCGGAGATACGGCATTCACAAGGCAACAAATTTGCTTTGTGAGGCCACTGTGACCTTGAATTTTGACCTTTGGCAACCAAAATCAAATCATTTAATTGTTGATTCCAAGTGAATGTTTGTACCAAATGTGAAAGGATTTCCTTGCAGCGTTACAGAGATATTACGTTCACAAGGCAAACAATTTGCTATCTGAGGCCTCCATGACTTGACCTTCGATCACCGAAATCGAATCTGTTCATCCAAGTGAATGTTTTTACCAAATCTGAAATGATCTCAAAGCGTTCTTGAGATGTTGCCTTTTACGAGAAACACAACAGTCGACTCCATCCTGGTGCTTTATAAAGAAAAGGAGCCGGAGCCGAGTCATTCATCTGCTGTGAAACGGCCTCGTGCTCGGTGTAGACGTTCGTACGTGGTAATTAGAGTTTTCCTCATTTGTGTCTCTGCAGCTTTGAATGACACCATGAGCTCAAACAAAAGAGAAGAAGAAAGGAAAAGTTCCACAGCGAGTCTGCGCTCAGTACAACCTGTCAGTAAACTTCCTGTTGAATGAACACGAGCCACATTATGCTTTTAGGGTGAAGGACACTTTGGTTTTTTTTTGGGGGGGGGGGATGTACATTTGAATAGCATTCAGGCCACTAATCAAGTCCTTTGTGTCCGTGTCATAAATTAATGAGCCGGGGTTGAGTCCGTCTCCTCCTGCACATAAAGCACAGTGGACTCAGGAGTCGGTGACGTAATCAGCCCATTTATTTGAATCAATAACCGCGGCTCAGACGTGCCCTCTCTTCCAGGAGCTGTTTAAAATACTGCTCTCCGGTACAGTCGGCTAATTTCAGGTGATAAGGAGCGCGCGGCCTCGTATCGCCACCGGGGCTGCTCCCTCTGCTGAGCTCCCTAATGACGAATTATGCAGTCATCAAATTAAATGTGAGACTTTTAAAACCTGGTAATCGTGCGGCTTAATGGTGCGACTTCTTTCAGACTTCAGCTAAAACAATTCACAGGAAAGTGTCGCACAGTTTCAAAAGTAACTACTTTTACTGGGAGGAACTTTGTGTTGAGAGGGAAATGAAAAGTGAATTAATCTTTATTCAACAGCATCTGTGAGGAAGAGTTTTAGGGTCAGGATCAGGTCGGACTTTTAAAAGAATGAGGAAGATTATTTTCACTTAATGCGAAATTACAAAACGTCAAAATGTCCAGAATTAAATGAAACAATCTGAGGAAGATATTTGTCTTTCAAGAATAAAGTTGAAACATTGACACTAAAATTGATATTTAGGAATAATGTAAAACTAAATCAGAGGAAAACATTTTTTATAGTTCGTTGATGATAAAACAAATTAATGATTGAGTTTTAAGAAGTTGATTTTCTTGACTCAGATGAGAAGTTTGAAGTTAGAAGAAGGAATCTGGAAAATCAACCTCTGTCGCGTTAATTCTAGAGAACAAACACCGACTCGGAGCCAATTTAACCAAACACCACATTTCATTGGATGAAATAGTTTTTTTAATTTTATTTGGATTAATTTGCCAAGCAACCTGACAAAGATAAAAAGGCAAGTTTGAACAATACAAGACGTCATGTGTCAATGAAAAGTTTCAGGCAAATTCAAGATGAGTCGCACCAGCAGCCGCGAACGAAACGGCTGCAGTTCCACACAGAGCCACCAGTCGCTTAAAGGGCCGTTAAAGTTCATAGACTGTTTCCTCGAGTTCGTTTCACCATTTATCTCTTAGCAAAGTAGAAATATAGCAAGTTTTCTCATTCTGGGTCACGAAGGTTTTCTGCAGCTCTGAGATCAGTTGGGCTCAAGGGGACGCTCTGATTGGACGACTGAGAAGTCACGATACAGACGTTTGAACTCGACAAACAACCAATTAGATGCCGAGTTCTTTTATTTGACGAAAAATCAATCGCTTGGATTTCTTCAAACTGGATTGGACCAAACCCATTAGTTCCACAACTAATCAGCAGAGATGAAATCTGAACGCTGAGATGATCTTGGCAACAAGGAGCGAGCACAGTGTCAGTCAGAGTTTGGTCATGGGTATGTGAAGGTTGTTCCACGGGCCCATCCAGAGTTCCTCCTCATCCGACTGCGTCCTGTCGCTCGGGCACTCCAGCGGCTCCCTCATCACCAGGCCGTCGTCGTCGTCTTCGTCACCGGCGTCTACTCGCGACTCTCTCTCGTCTTCTCTCAACTCGCCCGTCTCCGCTGTGCTCTGAGGCTGCGGCTCCGCGCCGCCCTGCGCCGCTTTGAGCAGGTTCGACTTCGACGCTGCGCTCTCAGGGCCCGTGTTGCTGGTGCTGGTCGACCCCAGAGAGACGCTGGATTGTCGAGTGTTGAACACGTTCAGCGTTTTATTGTTGTCAGTGTTAGACAAAGAGGAAGTGGCCGTGGCGGACGCGGCCACCCCCGAGCTTTGGAAGGTGCGCAGCGTGTTGCACCCGCCATCTGCTGCTGTTCTGGGGTTGTTCAGAGGTACTCGCTCCTCCAACGTGGCGGCCATTTTGTCCAGTTTTTTAAAGTGCTTGGCCAGCCGTGAGCTGAAGACGGGGGAGGCGAGTTTGAGGTTGTTGTTCGTGGTGGCGTGCGGGTGCATGGGAAGTGTGGCGTTGACTGAACGCCGGGTGCGGATGATGGAGCCGTTCTGGGCCATGTAGACGCTGCCGTTACGTTAGCGTGGCTGTTGACGGTGGAGGACAAGCGGCTGCGTTGGGGATCGGGCAGGCTGTCCTCGCCGGTGGAGCTGGTCTCATACTCCCGATCCGTCACCAACTTGATCCGATGTTTTCTGCAGCCGGGCTGGAAACACACACAAATAATATGACGTGAAACTGGGAAGTCTTTAGAGAAACATGATCAGTGATCTAAAGATCAGACTGTGGAGCCGTGCATCCAAACAGTTGTTAAGAGTTTATATAAAAGGTGGACGACATTACGGTTCCACAGAAGTGAAGCCAAAGTGTCTTTATTGCCCCCTGGTGGCTGGCTGCAGTACAGGTCATAAACCAATGATGTTATCTGTCATTACACTGATGTATGTTTACACACTAATTTTTCTGGTAAGTTTGGTTTTAATCAGTTGTTGATGCATTTGGGATATTTTGGCTTCATAATGATGTTAAAACGCTCACCACTGCAAAAAGACACTACACAGCAAACAGAGTGACGTACAGCAGTGTTTAGTCCTGATTTTCCTTTGGAGGCAACTCCAAAGGAAATATTTGTGGATCGTGTGGTGCTGAATTTGAGCATCACAGAAAATAAGGGAAATGCTTTAAGGAGTAAACTTTATATTATCTTTATAACATGGGTCAGATAAAACACTGCAGTGTTAAAGGCTGTAGTGACAACAACCTGCTATCAGACAACATTACCTCACATTTTCCATTTTACTGCAGTAGAATAGAAAAAAAGATATATTGCATGATGAAGAAACCCCCCCCCCCCCCCCTGCAGACAACAACAGGTATTGGAAGAAGTGAGAGGGGAGAATAATAGACAGAGGAAAAAAGCTTGATCAAACCTTAGAGGTGGAACAAAGGAGGTCAGTGAATAACAGATAATCTCTGAGCAACAAGCAGCTGGAAGAGGAGTTTGCACAAAAGGAAAAGGAGCCGAGTCGGCTCAGGAGACAGAAACCAGTCGATTACTTCAACGTAACCAGAGCTGTGATAAAAGAAGACGAGTGAGGCTGATTGAAAACACAGAGAGAGACGCAGCGCTGCGAGGCCAGCGGAGGAGACGCTGACCAACTCAACCCCAGCGGACGTAAATCACAGCAAACAAGAAAAAGAGAGAAATATTACAGTGATAAATCTCACTCAGGTGAAGATCTCACTCCCGACTCCAGACGTTCTCACCAAGATCTTACTTATAGGTTCACAGAATGAGACGGGGGGGCAGACGAGGGCCTCATCCGCATTTCAATCAGCCGTCTCATTTTCCAAACAGCCCTCTTCTTCATCCTGCTTTCCTTCCCCGGCATGACCGCTGCTCTCTCTCTTCCTCCTCCTCTTCCTCCGCGTCCTCGATGATGGGTGACAAGTCGTCTGAGGTGTTGCTCACGCCTGATCTGATGTCTGATTGGCTGTGGCTGGAAGTTCCTTGACTCGATGAGGACTTTTCTGATCGACTTTCTTCCCCTGATTCCTCCTCTTCCTCACTCTCCTCCTCTTCCTCTATGGTTTCATGTGAGGAAAGTGGCCGTCTAGAACTTTTGGGCCTCGAACTAGAAACTGTAGAACGTGAATATCTCGAACCTCTGTCCACCTCTTTGCTCCTTTCTCTCCGTCTGCTCATACTCTTAGTCTTTAACTTGGCACTTCTACTCCTGTCGCTACTCGCAGAACTTTTACTAACACCCCCCTTTGAGCGTTTTCTTCTAGATTGGTTTTGCTCTGCGTCATTCTCCAACCCCGACTCCTTTTCTGACTCTGACCTCCCTCCCTCCTCATCTTGGCTTCCACTCATGTCTCTGTCTGGAGTTCTCTGTTCCCCTTCTCTTCCTGAGTTGGACTCATTTGTTTCCGTCTCGGTGTCAGATTCCGTTCTCTCGTGCTCGGCTGTCGCAGAGGACGCGGGGCTACTTGTGTCCGAGAGACTAAACTCTGATTGTGACGCTTTGCTGCCACTTCCCGTCTCTGATTCGCTGTTGTGAAATCTCTTTCCTCTCCTCCACCGTCTCTCAGAGGAACTATTCTCCTCTCCTGACTCCCACCTCCTCCTCCTCGCCTCTCCTGCGGCTCTCTCATACACTGACGCAGAAACACTCATATCTCCTAAGGAGCGTGCATCCTCCTGCGGTTCTCGTCTCCTCTGTCCCAGCTCAGTCCATCACTCCACTGTTCGCCTCCCACCCTGGCGGGTCCCTGGAGCCTTCTGGCGAGGGAGATAAGACTGAGGGCCTCGCTCAGCTTTTGTTTCACTGGTGGGGGTTTGCTGGCTTCCAGGGACGTCTGGAAAAAACTCCCGTCGATGACCATGCTGCCGTCCATGCCGAACGAGCGGCCAAAGGATGACAAGCCGGGGAGCTCTCCTCGGTGCTCTGGCCTGACGCCTTCTCTTCCTCCTCCAACATTTCTCAACCCATTGTTTATCACGCCATTTCTGTGGCCTCTCCCCCATGTTTCCTCTCCCCAGGCTCCTCTTTCTCTCCCTCTTTCTATGCAATCATCTCTTTCGCCTTTATTTTCCCTTCTCCCTGACTCCCCCATCTCAAACCCCTTCCCCAATCCTTCCTCCCTCCTCTCTTCCCCCCTCTCTCTACTTCCTTCCCCCGCATCCATCGGCCCGATCCTGGCTTTGTTCCACGGTGGGTGGACGGCAGGAGGCTGTCCAGATTTCTTACTCACGGTGGACAGCAGTGTGCTCACTCTCGTCGCAGCCTTCAACCTGGCTGCCACACTCGGGCCTTTTGACTTTGTGTTGAAGGTCGTGGCAGCAGCCTCCGGTGGGGGTTGTCGGTCACCCTCACTCCTGGGGGCTCCTGAGGTGTTTCTGGGGGGCGGGATATGTGGAGGATGGGGCTGGAGGTATCCAGGGTGAGGGGCTAATCTAGCTCCTTGAAACGGTCTCCTCCCCTGATGATGTGAGTCCAGAACCAAATGAGAACATTTAGGAAAGGGACAAATGGAAACATGTCAACTGCACAAACCATCACTGTTAACGTCAGCAGGATTAATAAGAGCTGGTTTTAAAACTAAACCTCACATTCGTCACTTTCACGGATTGCTCGTGCTATTAAATAATCTATGATACAAATGATGGATTCCTTTTTTCTGTCATTTATCTGCTTTTTTAAAAAAGGAAGCCCGTTGGTAAAAGACAGTAAACTTTAACAATTTAAATAAACTCTTGTTTGACAAAATATCTTCCTTTGGTTTCTTGGCAGCGGTTAGAGGAGTAGATCATATTTTACACTTCATTTTTTATTCAAAGATACTTTATTTAGCCGGACCACCACCAAGTTTTTCTAAAAGACATTTCTTTCCTGGAGTTTACTTTGGTTTAACAGTTTTCCCTGTTGTTAGAATACTGTGCAAAACTAGTAGATATAATTGTCTTCTATCACATTGTGGATGCAGGTAGTGGCGCCTTGTGTCAGTGACGGTTTGTGTCCTGGTTTTACAGAGACTTTCTGTGTTACCTCCGCGTCAGACTCCTGCGGGCTGTAGTAGTAGCTGCCGTCATCGTCCACAACAACTTCTCCATATTCATCGTAGAGGCCGGCGGGTGAGATCAGCTTCCTGCGACTGCCGTACTGAGGCAGCTCGTACCTGGACAGAGGCAGATGAAAACACAGAGCTTCACAGATAAGAAATAACCATAAGAGGCTGTGCAGAGCAGACATTGCTAATTCTCAAGTTTACTGCTATTTATTAAAGGTTATTTTAAAGGTTACAGCACAGCTCAGTCAATCCAAAGTGAAGACAAAACTTTGTTTTGCAAACTAAACTTGCAGTTGGCTGCTGCTTTTCCACCAGCCACTTAAAGCCGGGCAACACTGCGGTTCACGCCGATGATAAGCAGCAGCTAATGACTCCTTAGCGAAGCTGCTGTAATCACAAAGGAGGCACTTTGTTGCCAGGAGACATTTTGTGAGCCGAAAAACACTGGAATCGATTTTCCTCCCTTTTGTCTCTCTTTGTTGCCGGTTTCCGGGAGCTCTGCCTGACTCGACCGGCCAAGAAAGCTGTAATGTGCATAAGTACTCGGGCTCGGCGCCCTGCAGCGAGCAGCCCGGGGAGCCACCAGGTCAAAAAACATACATTTTAAACGCTATCCTGGAAACAATATGTCCCAGAGTGATTAAAGTAAAAAATCTGCTGGAAGTCCTTTGGCTTCCCTCCATTCCCGAGTTGTGGAGAGAAGTTGTGTAATCGCTCTGCTTACAGTCAACCGGGGATATTACATTAAGCAGCCAAGTAATAAACAAATGGACGCGGCACGTGGGTGACAGATGTGCTAGGGGGAGAAAAGGGGGAGAAAGAAAGGACACAAAGTGAACTGATGAAGGGTCAGAAGAGAAAGACCAGTCATAACGTGACATAATCCTTATAGCTCGACCTCCACGAGCTAATGTAATGAGTCTTAACCTCTCACTAAAACCTGCTGATGGGATTTCACAGTCATTAACCCCTCGACTGAAACACACACACACACACACACACAAATTGCCAAGGGCTATGTTAACACTTTGCTTTCATTTCCTTCCTCTTATCTTTTCTCCTTTCTCACTCACTCATCCTCCTCTGCTCTCATTGTCACCACTAGGGGGTGGTAATGACATGATAATCAGTTGCCAGGAACCACAGCCAACACACACTGATGTTTTTGTGGATCTGTGTGAGCCGACACAAAACTGACCAAGAGTATTACTACTAAGAATATATACCACAAAATAAAACTTTGAAATGAAATATGATTTATTCAACTCTGTCGTTGTCATTGATCCGCAGTTCAAAGATGAATGATGAGAATTGCTTATTTCTGCCAAATTACTTTTGCGAGGCAGATGATGGACGGTGGAGAAAATCTGAGAAATGAGTTTGGTTTTTCAGGATGGATGATTCATTATTTCTACTTTCCATCTACTCTACACGTAAAAAAAAGAAGGAGAATTTAAGTCCCAACCTGTGGGAACAGTTGTGTAATGTAATCTCTGAAGTCACCTTTAATTAACTCGGGCAGGAGCTTCAACACCATCATTTTTGCCATTAAACGATACAACGCTGGCAGAGAATGAAATATGGGGGGCGCTAGAGAACAAGAGTCATCATCAGACAGCTCCTCTTTTCAGCTCTCACCTGGCTTTGTTAGGGAACGTGCCAGACGAGCCCCTGGACGTGTTGTATTCAAATGTACAGCAAGTATCGTCCGATCTACTGACGACATGTTTTAAGAGCGTTTCCTGTGATGGAGCGAAGCTTCTTTATCATGGACTTTGGGCTTTTTAACTTTGCAGATCTTTTATATTCGCCAAAAAAACCCCAAAAACTTTAACACACTAGAGGAAAGAAAAACTGAAAAATACATCACACGTCTCTTTGTATAATCGGGCTTTAGAGTCGCAGGAAAGCAGTTTTGTTGCCAGACTAGCTGCTTATGCCCCTGTAGCTAATTGGCTGCTTGCTGTAGTTTCATAATACTTTACTGTCGGCTATTCCTTGAATATTCTCATCCGTTGGTGGTAATAACTTCCTGCACCTTGCACCCTGCTGCCAAACAAGTTAGAAAGGCAGACTTATCTTTTTGTTCTTTCATCCTGTTAGTAAAACGTAGCTGATGGTGCCAGATTTCTCGTCTCCTCATCTATGTATTATTTACAGCGGAGGCCTAACTCCGTCTATCAGCCACGCAGCTCATCGCCCACGCCAATAACAGTTTTGGAAAGTAGATTTAATCCCTTTTCTGCTCTGTGGTGTGTACGAGTTGAGTATTTTACTCTTGACTGGGGGGCAATGTGAAATTGGCTCGTTTTTTTGTTGTTTTGTTTTTTTTCACACATCAAAACATCAGACCTATGCAACAAGTGGTTCGAGTTATTTTCGGTGACTGTAAATAATCCGATCAGAATCATGCCAGTGGCAGACGGTGCCATTCCCACGAGTGGAGAAAATCCCAATTTGTATCAGGTGAAAGAAAAGGTCAGAAGGTTTTTCAACTTCGTTTGTTTCCCAAAGACAAAACTTTGTCTCGGTGCTGAGAGGAGAGTCGACCTGCAGCGTTCATTCATGACTGAATCAAGTACAACGATTAGATCTGAGTCGCACAAGGTCACAGAGCCTGACTTATACAGTCTGAGTGCACACGGAGTCAGACATGAGTTTGTGAGTGTTGCTCTAAACCAACAGCATCTGGCCAATTGTCTGCTTCCATGGCTGACTGCCTGATTAGCTGCTACAGTATTAACACTGTGTGTGCGTGTACTATTACCCCGTAGCGTGGGTGGGTGCATAACATCAAGTTCCCAGGAGTCTGGAGCTAAAATTATAAAAGATGCATCACAGGTGGATGGTTGGGTGCCGAACCCCCCCCCCCCCACACACACACGAATGACAGCAGGTGGCACTTGCAGCAGTGACAGGGGTATCAAGGTTCTGCATCACAATATGTGCATGTTCACATTGGGGATTTGGTCTCTGTTTCATTTCCCTGCACTACAACGCATTAAAGAGTGTCACAAGGCCGGTCACTGGTGTCAACGTTTCACAGCAGCCGACACTGTGAGTGATGCGATCAGCTCGATATGGAAGCAGCTGCCACGGGGCTGAAGTGAGGCTCAGCTGGATAAGGTGCACATAATAAACTCCAGGGTGATGTCGGAGGAAATATAATAAATCAATGTTGGAGCGAAACTCTGTCAGTCACAGCTGGAGGTCAAAGGTGAGAGATGAAACATGTGGAGGAAGTCCTCAGTACATTATGTGTCATTATCATCATCATCCTCTAGGAGCCAAGATTCACTACTAAGAAAACTAAAAATACAGTATATAGAGAAAGACATACTAACCCATGTTCATAGTTGTAATAATCCTGTGTGTAGTAGTCCTGGCCGGGGTCGATGCCAGATTCCATTGATAACTCCTGTGAGATTGATGAAACCGTCATTAGTGCTTAGAAAACACACTTTATTTACAAACACATTTAAAAACACTTCCCTCGTGTTATTCAGCTCTGAATGAGCATCTGAATGAATCTAAACCTCCACACGTAGATGTTCCTCCATCTGCCCGACAGCCCACACACACACACTCACGGGGCAGGAGAACACACACTGAGAGTAAAGCTGTCTGGGTTTGTCTCGTTTCCCTTAATGTCTCCTGCTCTCCCCTGTCTGTGTGTGTGTGTGTGTGTGTGTGTCTGTGTGTGTGTGTGTGTTGTGGGCGTGATGCTCCTCTCTCTCCTGGCTCCCTGATTGCTGCACCCTTGCCATCCACCCTCTCATCAACCCGGCTCTACATCTACTTCGCTTCTTCATCCACTCCAACGTCAAGGCCGCTTCAAAATACATATCTTTGTCCTCGCCGTCCCTCCGAACTACATCTCGTCTCCCAGTGCTCCAGGTTCGCTGCGTGTCTGCCACGCTCGTATCATTACCTGCCACCCGAAGCAGCTCTGCTCCACCGGTCTCCTGCCTCCCCCTCCAGCCTCCTGCTCGTCAGCCATCAAGCCCTCCTCCTCCCCCCCGGCGCGCAGCCTCCAGTCCCCCCACTCAACGCTGCTCTGCCCTGACAGCCATCAGCTCCCCTCTGCGTTCACCTGCCAGAAACTCCCATTTCCCCCGGTCCACCTCCATCCCCTGAGACCGAACAATAAACCCTTCGACTTGTTCATTTGAGTCTGTGTCCTGCGTGTGGGTGCAGCTGCTGATTGTGACAAAGAAGAAGCGTGTAGAGGAGAAAGAGGGGGAGAGAGAGAGAGAGTACCTCTGGTCTGAGCAGAGAAGGTCGCAGAAGTTGTTGTGTCTGCTAGAAGGGAAAAGAAAAGCAACAGATGACAAGACAGGAGGAGGAGGAGGAGGTTTCCGAAACAGAAAATCAATTTTCACAAATGTCTATATCTTTGTTATCTGATGTGTTTTTCCTCAGTGACTGAATGATAAATAAAACTGCTTGGTGGGAGCTGTATGTTCACTATGTTTTAAAAAAAAAGTCCTGAACTGGTGGAAGGGGGTTGTCTGAGCAAATTGAAAAACACACTCATATTTGGAGCGGATTTGATTTGGGGGACGGATCCAGAAACATTGCATTTTTGTGAATGCAGAGATATTGATGAAAACAATTCGGCATGTGTACAGTGCTAATATCGAGCAGAAAAGAACAGGAAGACGAACAGAAAACAAAAGAAGGGAGCAACTGATGATCAGACGACAAGAAGGAGAAATGTCAGTAAGACGAGCGGAGAGAGACACGTACCTCCTGTTGTCCATATCCACGCCTGAAAAATCAAACAGGGAAAACATAAACAGTAAACAGCAGGAGTGAGTTTCAAAACACAAATAACACCACAAACCCAAATAAAGAGTAAATCCAGTTCTGCCCGGGTGCTTATTTAGATCCACTTTTCCACGTGTGCTGAGCGCTGACCAGTGAGCGAGTCAGAACTGAACTGAAACTGACACGTTTTTTACTTCTGTGAAATTCACCCTGTCGACTCCAATCAAACTTTTATTTCGTCTTTTTTTGTGAGGTCTCCAACCAAATTAACCAGCGGCCACGAACCGGTGCATAATAAGTCCATGAACAGGGAGAAACCACCTGCACCAAGTCCTGCTTCTCCCATTGTTTCTACTCTTTTACTTCAGCTAAAAACATTATCTGAAGACTCTATAGTTTCACATTTGCCAAAGATCCTGTTTTATTTTTGCCACATATATCAGATGATGACAGAATGAGCGACTAAGCTGGATGTTGGTTACGGTTCTGTCCACTTGAGACTCGCTGTTCCTAGAAAACAAACTTCAAACAAAGACAATGAGGCCAAGTGAGACAGAGTCTTTTAAAAAGAAACGAGACAAAAGCACAATTGGTGGGATTTAAAAAAAGGGGGAAAATACAAAGGAAGAGAAACAGCTGAAAATGGCCTCGTCCATGCATCTTCACTACATGTGCAGCAGGTCCTATTTTCCTGTGAAGCCGAGGTAATGAGCTGGACAAATTAAGATGCATCGCAGGACAAATGGTGACTTTTGGAGGACATATTCGATTTTCCTCTCAGTTATTAGACTGTGCACATGCACACACACGCACACACACACACGCACAAATAGCTTAACCACTTGAGCTTTTCATTAAATCAATTCAGATGTAAATACATGCTGTGGCTGTGCATCCGAACACACAGACACACACACACGGTTGTCACAGTTTTGAATGATTGAACGACGCGAGATGATCGGTTAAATAAGGTTGATGTGTGAGTGGATGAATAGATGATGGATGAATGGAGGAATAAATGAATGAAGACACAGTGTGTATGATCTCAGGATTATATTGTGTAGACTGTGGAGTGTGTGTGTGTGTGTGTGTGTCAGGAAGATAAGTCTACCTCTGTGTCCCTGTTGATGTGACTGACACATAATTAGGTCCTCTCCAGACAAAAACACACAGACAGCTATCTGATGTTTGTCTCTCTCTCACACACACACACACACACCACAACACACACACAACACACACACACACACACACCACACCAACACCACACACCACACACACACCCACACACCACCACACACACCACCACACACACACACACACACACGACATGATTGACTCCCGCGCTCTTTGTGTACTCTCCACCTTGTCTCGCGGAGTGTATGAGGAACAGGAGAAAAACACCGGCTCTTAAAAACACACTTTACTGTGACACTCAGTAACCCTCTCGCTCTCTCTCTCTCTCCCTCATAGAGATACTGTAGCTCCCTCGCCCTTCCCACAGTCTCTCCTCACCTCCTTTTTCTTTCACTTTTTCTCCAGCTCGAATCAAACGCTGCTTATTTCAGAACTCGGAATAAAAAAAAGATATACAATTTGCAACAAATGATCTTCTGAGATTCAGAGTTAGCTCACGCAGATATTCTTAGAACCTCCCTTTACGGCAGCGCACTGTAATTATCTTTGCTCTTTACTGCTTGAACATGAGCTCCTGATAATCTTTGCTGTAACGGGGATCAAACCTGTGACTTTGCAATTACACGTGAGTGAGCCAGCCGCTCTCCACCAGTGTCACGTATGTCTGCTCCTCATCAACTCAGTTTCAATTAAATGCAGTCGGCTTTGTCAGGTGTTGAAAACATGACATACTCCTCCAGATGTCTGAGATGAAATGTCTGTTTTCTAGCAAACGCACAATAAAGGTGAAAGCATAGAATGTGTCTGGGGACAATGAAGACACTGTGTGTGTGTGTTGTGTGTGTGAGTTTGTGAGTGTGTGTAACGACCCAGGCTGCAAGAAAACCTGAGTATAAAACATTTCTGAGTCACTCAGCTGAAACAGCAGCTCTTCCAGCAACCTGAACAATGTCGCCGTGTGTTTTCATGAACGTGTTCTCACTCACTGGATTGAGTGTTTTGTGAAGATCATTTAAAATGTTTAGAGGCTTGATCGTGGTTTAATGTACGTTAGAAGAAGACGCTGCTAAAAAAAATACAAAAGCTGTTTATCTTGTATCTGCAGCTCATTTTTCCTCTGACTTAAGAGATTCCAAAGATGCATAAGGTGTGTGTGTGTTTGTTATAATGTCATCACCTGGTCACCAGAGATATAACTATCAGGGGTTGTTCTATTGGTTGTGTATCATGATTTATCTCATTGTACCGACATGATCTTGAGGGAGAGACGTGATTCTGTCACTTCATTAATGACAACATGCGTCTGGAATCCTCTTCTCCGATTTGTGTTAACTGAAGGCAGTGAAATCTACTCGCGTGTGATTCTTATATCTTTAGAGTCAGCGTTTCACAGGCAGGTTCCTCTCTGCTCATCAGATTCTCATTAAAATGTAGGACTTTATGTGTGACGTTATTCCAAAACGTCGCTTGAATGTTCATCAAATATAATAAAAAGATTTTTATATTAAAGAGAAAGAGTCAAAGCTCAACGCCAACGAGGTTCTGTCTCTCTTGCTTTTTTACACAAAAACCTTCTGAACTAATGTAGTAAAACTTGGTGGAAGTGGTAGAATACAGGCTTAAGAACTGCCGTGAACTTTTAGAGCGGATTCAATTGAGGTGGATGAACCAGGAATCTGCCGACATGGAAACAAAGAGCTGGACAAAGTAACTTCAGCATATTTCATGCTAGTAAGACATTTGGCTTAGAGTGAAGCACCTTTGATGCACAGTGAAACATCCAATATGAAAGTATAGGCGTATATAAATTCCTTTTGGCATGACGCGGTTGTGTGACCTTCATAAAAGACAGTATCTGTGTATGTGAGGTGAGTGAAGCGTTACACGTCCTCATTAATATGCTCCAGCTGTAGGAGGCCGTGCACATGGCTTCCTATGAATACTTTCCTGACACGGTTCCATCAAGAGCAAGACATACGAGGTAATTGTCAGTCAGGGGATGAGCCACTGTGCTGCTTCTGCTTAATCTGAGGTTATTTTAAAGACAATTGGGGTTTCTACTATATTCCAGTGTTAATGTAAACATGACAGAGGACAGGGGGACTAGGCCAGTAGGTTTATAACTAATGAGGATGGGTTAGGAATGAGTTAACCTCTATAGGGATGGGTTTGCTCATCCAGAACGGAGGCAGGAAACAAACAAATCCTGTGCACTTAGTTATCACCACAGTATTTTACATTTTATTGAGAAAAATGTCTCATGTCGGAGGCTTTTTTGTATTTTTTAATATTAATCATTTCCCAGTAAGTTCCTGCACAATGGCAACAGAGCCCTATAGAAAAGGTTCATAAAAATTTAGCACATCTCGTGAATAAAAATATCACTCTACATAAATGTCTCAGAAATATTTCCGCTGTGCCTCTGCCTCCACCTACAGCATCAAACATTACTGTGTCATCTTAAAAAAAAAACATACACGTGACATTAACAGACAATTCAGGACCAATGCAACGTTAATGTGAGTCAAGGTGAAAAGAAACAAGACATTATTAAAAATGAGAGAAGAAAGACAGACTGAGAACAACAGAAAGAAAAACCTTGTGAAAACCTTTCGGAGCTCGGGGCCAGTATAGAGAACTAGAGACGAATAAGTATTTATAATATATGATTTTAAAACTAACAACTAAATTGCATTTTCAGCTTGGAGCAAGTTACTTTCCAACATTGAAAGACACTCGTGTCTTAAAGTATTGATCTTAAAGGAGACAAGTGATGCTTTTTTAAATGTTCTTTCCTCTAGTGAGTTGTATACATGTGTGTAAAGTTCTGCAAAGTTAAAAAGACCATAATCTGCAGAAAAGCAACTCCTCTCACACAGAACAACGTTCCTCATGCTCCTGAAACGCCTCCTCAATAGTCTAGATGAAACCTTTAGGGGTATTGTAACGTCATGTGACATCTGGTCGGACCAAGCCAGGTAAAGATCAGAGGCCTGAACCAAGTGTTTCAGACAGAGGCTGAAAAGAGGAGGTGCAGCAATGGACAGTTTGAGGAAAGTGATGTCAAAAGTATGAACCTGAATATATATGATCATAAAATGTCTCCTTTAAAAGAAAAATGTTGTGCTTTGCCTCAAATAAATGAATGAGCTTACATCAGTAATGGACAGCTGTTTACAGACAGCAGGTAGAACACAAAAGAGGGTTTGATCTTAGAGTAACTGTCACAGCTCTCGACAACTACATGACAGTGAATATGAGGCGGAAAGAAAAAAACAAACATGACACAGACAATGATACTAGTTGTCGTCCTGTAGCAGCAGAAACTGTAGGAAAACGTGTCCATGCAAAGGAACATATAGGAATCCCTGTTAAACGCAGTTCAATCCAAGTTGGCAGGTTCAACAATGTTCTTCCCTCCTCTTGATTGATTTTCCTTCTCACACCCGGTGCATCTTCAACCAAGCTCTTCAGACGCCCACTAGATGTGTGTGTGTGTGGTGTGTGTGTGTGTGTGTGTGTGTGTGTGTGTGTGTGTGTGTGTAAGCCTTCGCACACATGTAATCAGCCAGTGAGTGCGAGTCATGTCACATCCCTTTAAGAAAGACACTGATTGATCATAATTTGTTGTAACAACAATTACTTGGCGAAGGATGTGAAATGTTAGCGACAGTAGTCGAACTGAAAGTCAACCAGGAAACATTTCACCTCTTCTAATCATTTAATTACTCGGCTCCCATCTACAGTTGTTTACGTCATTTTCCTCTGTGGTAATTAAAGAACAAGCCCTATAAATGTTGTTTGGGGGGAAAGAGAAATAATTGCCAAGGCAGATAAAGAGTACGCTTCACAAACTACTGCTAACTCGATGTTATAGTTCGGAGCCGAGCTTTTGAATTCCTCAGTGGGTCGGCTTCGCTGAAAGGGGCAAAAATTAGGAAATGGAGTTAACCTTTTAACCTGGTTTTCATTTCCATTTTTTCAACAACTGGAATCCCTCTTCTTGTAATAGTTCTAAGCTACAACGTGACTATTTTAGACACATTTATGATGTGACCCTTTTTGGCTGTTACACCTCCTCCCCTTCTCTTCTTCTGTTTTCAACATGTACCTTCATTTGAGACAAGAATCGTTTTTGTTCTACCGATAGAGTTTATTTTAACCCTAGTGCCTCTTTGTTTTCTGTGTAGAAAACATGAAGTCATGTTGGAAGAAATCATCAAATCATACCAGCGTCACTGAGCTATTCTGAGCATCAGTCCCTTGTCAGTGTTAGGAGATTCCCCGGCTTCGTGCTTTTCCATATCCGACACACGGAGGCTAGAGCATTGTCGACTGAGAGGGGAACCGCTTCTCAAGTTCTTCCACGATGGAGTTCATGTTTGTGTTGGGCCGAATCTGTGGAGGTGGAGGAGGTGGAGGATCCTCTCCTCCTCCGGTTCCTTCTCTACCTCCCTCTCCTCCCTCCCCTCCTCCTCCTGAACCAGCCTCCCCTCCTCCTCCTCCGCCTTCAGCTGCTAATACATCCAAGTCGAGAGAATCGAGAGAATCTATGGAGGCCCGCCCCTTCCTGACCTTTTTGAGCGGGATCTGTTTCCGATCTATCTGACTGAACATGTTGGCCACGGACTTCTCAATGTCCGCAATGTTCTGGATGTTCTTTAGGATTCCTTTCCGCTCCCTCCTTTGAGGCTCGGGATCCACAGGAAGCGGCGGCGGTGGCGGCCGGAGGGACAGGGGCCGCAGAGCTGGAAGCTCCGACAGTGATGGGAGGACGAAGGTGGAGGGACGCAGGAGTGAGGGCGACGAGGGAGGAGGGAGAGGTGGAGGAGGAGGTGGTGGTGGCGGTGGTGGGGGAGGAGGAGGAGCTTGCTTTTTTGTTTGGTTGGAGTGAGGGGAAGGAGGAGGCAGAGGAGGAGGGGAGGCAGGGTGCTGCGGAGGAGGAGATGCATGAGAAGGAGGAGAGGATGCTGGAGGGGGTGGAGGTGGTGGGGTAGTAGGAGGTGGTGGTGGTGGAGGAGTCGAAGGAGGATCGGGGATAATCTCTAAATGGACCTGAAGTCTGTCGTCCCCGCTCGGATTTGCTGTTAAATTTCCCCCGAAGCGCCGCAGCACAGGTGGAGTGGGCTTGTGACTTGGTGGGGGGGTTCCTCCGTCACTCTGGGTCACGATGATACTGGGGGGGCCCTCTCTGGTCAGAACAAATGGGATAGAATGTGTGGGAGTTTGCTTGAGATGCTGAGGAGACTCCGGGAAAATAGAAAGCAGAAAATCAGGTGACAAGGATCCTCGTGAATCCCTGTTTTGCCTTTGTCTCATTTCCTGCAGCGCCTGTTGCTCAAACTGCCTGGCTTGTTCTTTGACCGTCAGCTTGGGCTCCAGACTCGGACTCCCCATCAGGTCTGAATCCAACCCATGGTCAAATCCTGAATCCAGACCAGCGTCTTTACTCTCCTTGAATTCAGCCTTGAGGAGCTCCAGCTCCCACTGCACAGGATCCATGACCACTTGGCGTTTCACGGCGTCATACATATTCCTTCGGTGTAACCTCGATGGGAGAGTCCAGCTGTGTCCGCCCCCGGATCCCCATCCACTGTCACTGCCACTGTAACCACCAAAGCCCACATCACCTCCACTGGAGCTGAGCCTCAGCCAGGCCTCGCGAAGGCCTTTCCTGGAAGGGGAGAAATTCCCGAGGAGGTCTCGTCTTCTCTGGCTTCTCCCGAGAGTCTCTGGACTACTCAGAGTCCCGTCCTCGTGGTAGATGGGGTTTTTGATAGTCAGGGGCTTTTCGTCAGAGAGGAAGGTGATATTGGACTCAGACTTGGGCAGTTTGTTAATCACCCCTCCGTTTGCGACACACTGCCGATGGGCGGCGATCGCACGAGTGGCAAAATCGGAGATCAGGCGCTGGCGATCGATTTCGTCCAAACTGCCGCCATTGCCACCACCGCTGTGGTTTGATCGGCTGGTGCATGGATTATGGAATAGAAATGAGAAAAATGGAAAAATAATGAATGAGTTAAAGTGGAAATTTGAGTGAGGAGAGGGTGCAGTGAATCAGAAAGATGTAAGCTACATGAAAAAGATAAGGGAGCTGGGGATTGTATAACATTTACATGAAAGTAAATGCACAGAAAGGGGACGTGACAACAGGGGTGTAAATAAAGAATGGTAGAAAAACGAGACAAGGCAATAGAACATCTTCTAGAGCTGTCGGGATGACGGGATTCCACATTAACACATGAATGAGGAAGGGAACAAGAGGAAATGGATGAGAGATCTTAAACAAGGTCTAAGTATTTTATTCCTGTGCGGCTTTTACTAGACGGGCAAGGGCGCTGGAACAGACACACAAAGGAAAAGAATGCAAATAGGTTTTACAGCATGTACTAACAAGTGGTGTGCTACAAAGACGCTACTGCATCGGGACTGTAAACAAAGCCAGATCAGCAGGGACACAGATAGAAAAGTGTAAATGCCACGGAGTTGGGAGAGCAGACACTTTTCCTCTCAACAAAACACTGATTATATCTTTTAAATGCAACTCGTCATCTGCCAAAGGAACGATTCATCCAACTGTGCTCTACCATCTACAGCTGCACATACAGCTACAGTTACCACACACAAGCGCAGACCCAAACACAAAACTAGAGCAAAGAGAACTGTCACTGTGTCGCGTCAAATTATCACAGATGTGAAAACGATTTTCAGCATCCTACTCACGTTTGTCTGTCAGTCGGAGATAACGGTGGATGGATGAGAGCAACAGAAGATTGGACACCAGTCAACAGGAGAACAGGAAACATGGAGTGATGATGAATAGAAAGCAAAGAATGGTGGTAAATGGTAAAAGTATTGAAAAAAAGCTGGTAGAAGGTAGTAGAAAATGTCTATAGAAGACGATAACAAAGCAGAGCTGAGGTCGGGGAAAAGTGTGAATAATGAGACGTTATTTTTCAGGCCTTACATATGTTGGTTTGAACATATTTTCTGCTATTTGAAACTGAATCATATGCCTGTGAAGGGACATAGAGAAAAGAAATGATGGTTGAAGGATGTGCACTTGGTGATGAAGGAGCTGGATCCCTGAGGAGTGTCATTAAGTGTCAAGCAGGACATCTTAGACGAAAGGAGTTACTCCTTCAAAAGGACCGAACTCATCTGGAACCTGGACTTAAAGACACTCCTCTGGGATCCAGCACCTTCAACATCAAGCGCATGTCCTCTTTCCTCACGGGCCGTCCATGTTCTCTGCATTTAGATACATCCACTGGGGCCCGTGAAGCCGCCCAGAGAACTGCAGCTGTTTTCAAACTGAATTCATACAGTATTCTCCTGAGATGTCTTTCCCTTATGTGAAACACGAACCTACTGCCAAGCACTGATTTAATATCTTTATATGTGAGGCCAAGCTCAGAGCAAAAATCCATGAACCCGCCCCATTGTTCTGGTTACCATGCTCCCGAACTCAACTGGAAGTACATTGAAAAACATGGAAGTGCACTGAAGTAATTAATGAAATACTTTGCAAAACTTTAGAGGGAAAGCACTCTCCAGATCAGCATGAAAAGGTGTAATCCAGAAAAAAAATCTTAATAGAATCACATTAACAGTGTGGACTGGTTTAACATATAGAGGAACACATGTTGTGCTTTGTCTTGTGTCAAAACTACAGGACTTTATTGAAAAGGTGATGGAAACAACATGCCGTATAACATGACTTCCTTTAACCTGCTGCTCATAATAACTTGGAGAACATTACATTTTCCATAGGTAATTGAAAAAAGACATTAAACCCAAGTCTGCCTAGAGAACAGCTAAAGGTAATTACAGGGGGAACAGATGCCTTGAGAATCAGTCCACTGAGCACTTTGATAATAGACCTCAGTTATGAATGTGCAAACTTTTGCACTTTGCCAGGTTTTATACTCTTTGGGGATTATTTATTCCCCAACACTGCATTGATACGGAACATACACACGGGAAACACCACATACACACAGACACACACACACACCCCAACACACAATTTAACATGCTCTGCAGCTTATCAATAGAATTAATTATCGCCCAGGGGGGTCTTTATAAATTATTGGCCGCATTTATTTCAATTACCTCATATCCAAGTTCATTTCCGCACACAGCTTGGGCTCCGTGCATGCACCCACGCAGTTAATAATCGCATGTTGTCGTTCGGAGATAGTTTCCACCATCTTGCATATGAATTGCTCTCATGTTAATGGGAGTGAGGAGGCATATCAAGGACAGACCGGTGATGCATGTAATGCCGATAAGAGTTCCCCCTCAACTTCCTCTTAACGGGAATTATATATGCGTAATATAAATTGCCTCGAGTGAGTCTGTATGTGTGTCGTGGTGAAAACCTGCAGATAAAAGGTAACACTGTGCTTCTGCATGCAGATGTTTGTTTAATCAAACCGGCAGAATATGCAAAGGGGGTAATTCAAACACAATTTGCTAAGAAAATACACGGAAGCAGGGAAGCCACAGTAAAACAGTGAAGACAATATCCCTACAATTTATAATAATTTGCAACTTTTTAAGGCAGCATAGAGATGAACAATAATGTCCTTCAGCACTGATAGGAGGAGGTGGAGGACAGAATTATAATAAGTAAATGTAATTTCTCCATTATCACCAAAAAGCTGCTTTATGTTGCCTCAGTCTTCTGGATAGGGTTCATGGCCTTATTGATTATAATGCTGGAATTTCCCCCACCCAAAAAAAAATCATGTTCTCGTGGACGATACTTTGAAGGAAATGGTTGAAAGTTAGACGTGTGATTTAGTTGAGATTACGGTGATTACAGCTTCATTTGAAAGCCACCAATCTCGCAGTGCGCTGGAGAGACTGCACTCAGAGTGAATATTATTCCGACCTTCATTCATCTTTTTGCACGGCGGAGACATTGGTATGCGTTACGACGAGGAAACTGACGAGGAACAATCTGAATGTCACTGAACTTGGTGAAAGTTACATTTCCGGGCTGATCTGGAGATTTAGACGCGAGGTTTGTTTGGTGTTGCTCTGATGTGGGGTTACAAGGCTCTGCTTGATTAATCCAAGTCTGTGCCGTCCTCGCATAATGTCAGTTGCTTTGGCCACTGGAAGATGTGAAATGAAGGGAACGTGTCCAGACTATAAAAGAAGCTCTGAAGGAAACCTTGCCAAGGAGTGTGATGAATCAACAAGAGCGAAATTCTAATCATTTGTCAGCTTCACTTAATTTGCCTCAAGACTTAAACCGGGTAGTTTAATGTCAGACTAATTGTGAGAGAGTCTTTAAAGATGGTTGTTGAACAAATCTGTTGATGATGAGGATGTGAAAAACAGTTTCCACTTTCCCTCGAGAAAATTATGAGCGCACGGAAGTAATGAAATCAATTTCATCACAATAGAGTAAGAGGATGTGAAACCCTGTTGATTAGTCTGGGGTTTTCTTTAATGACCTCAGTGTTTGCACGGCTGCATTTTGGTTTAAACTCCCAACGTGGACATAACGTGATCAGTTTCATCTGCTGCATTGATGTGTTTGTGGGTTTAGACGAGTTTGAAGTAGATGGTTTGTTTCTGCAGGTTTAAAAAAAGTCAATTCCAAGACTTTTTAAGACATCTTAACACCATAGTGAAAGAAACTAATCAAAAAGTTTCTGACACGCGAATAAGACCTACTTTAACATATTTAAAAGTTTTTAAGGCCTAAAACTCTGCTCATGAGATGTTTGACATTTCCTTCATTATGGAATAACAGTTCTGTTTTGTGATATGTTGACTCTGTAGGAATTTTTCCTACAGTTGTTGTTTTAGATGTTCCAGCTCTGTGGAACTAACCCAAGGAAGCAGCTGTTATTTGCCTGCGTTCCACAGCAGCAGTTGAAACGTAGGTAGATGTAATGGGACTAACTGCACGTGTGGACACCACAAAGCCTCCGGAGCAAGGAAAAGCCTCCGTGCTGGCACATCAGCGTAAATGCCACTTTCACACTTCACTTACATGGCGTTGTCACCCAGCTCCTCATACAGGTTGTTGGCAGTGCCTCCCCCAGGTTTGCCTGTTGGCAGCGCCATCTGGATTCGGGCTGTCTTGGCACACTCTGCCTGGCGTCTGGACACGGCAGAGAAAACACACAGTCGGGTATGCAAAGTTAGAAAGTCACGTACAAACATTATAAAGTAGTGAAACCTTCACAGTACGGGCAGGAGGATTTAAAACTTCTACTTTATGTATATGTGTGTGTAGCCTGTAGACTACTGCAGTACTTTTATGGAAGTAGTCGGGCAAATACATTTTTGTACAGGCATTGATTGATTTGCAGTCCTCTCGAACGCTGGACTCAAACATATGTTTGCTGGCGCGATCATCAAAACGACAGCAATCGCACTTCATGCTCGGGACTCACAACAGAGACACGCGCAATAAAATCCATGACCAGACGAACACACACCAGGTTCATCTGCTGCTTCTGCTGTGATTTGATCGGTTAGTTTCTGCACTTCTGGGTTTATGTTTAGATGTATTTGCCAAAGGAAAAGTGGAGCGCCGCCTAACTTTGAGCAACACATGACGTCGCCCCATTCAAAGTGAATGAGCATTGTTTCAGTTGAAGCCTCCGTTGCATACGTGTGAGTCTTGAGGGACAAGTTAACCTACACTTTGCCGACAAGGCCTCCCATAGCAGGGCCGTGCTGGTACAGTTCTCTTTCTGTGCGACACATGCACTCGCATATTCACCGAAAATATGAGTGATGACACATTTCAAAATCGAGCCTTTGGTTGTATTTGATGAGGGGTTCCTGCGCTGCAACCCTGCTATAATACCCCTCTGAAATCAAAGCCCACACATCTGATCATAACCTGAATCGACATCATCAGCCGTCTGAGGACGAGCTGCTCTTCTGTTCCCGCTATTACGACGCGAGCCTCGCGCTCATCACACTCCACACACACGGTTTCTGACCCTCTTCACTGACGCCGCTCCCACTGATCTAAATGCAGATGTCACTCTAGTCGCAGCTCCCACCGAGGCACATCTGAGAGGTCTTTGTGACTGACGCTCCTGCCATCTGTGACCTGCGCCTGAACCCCCCCTCTCAAAGTCACTCGGATCTGTTTCATTTGCCGTCTTCATACAGAATCATGTCGCGGAGCGTGACTGGATGTTAACAGCTTAATTGCACCGTGCGCCTCGTCTGTATGGAAGCATCTGCATTCGCTGGGTTTCTGCGCTCATTTATTCAGGTTTTTCTCTTTAATTCATCGCACGGCTGTCTACAAACACACAAACACACAAACACACGCTCGCACACTTTAATAAAAGCACTTTAAGTTGGCCTTCGACGTTTACTGTTCATCAGGATTCATTTCTTTGATTGTCTGCTGTCCTCTCTGTTTCCCCGTCCTTCTCTAACAGGGAAAGTCAACAGATTAATCACAATGAAAGGTGTTTAAAACAGTCACGGCGTTAATATTGCAGCGTGGTAATACTCACTCTTTGAATCTGGTGGTGCACGATGGATGTAGCAGATGAGAGAGAAGAGAGAAATATTACTCATCATTTGAACCATAAATCACACGGTACATCTTGTTAGCCAGTTCACTTGTTGCAATTTACAAAGTCGGACGACTGGTCTTCAATAGAGTCATTTAACAACAGCGAGTACTGATTGTTTCGCTGATGAATACCACACAGTTTTATTTATTTATTTATCTCCATCCGGAAACATTCTCCCAAATGCACTGATCCAATTGAAATGTGTTCCTGTGCTTGTTTATGTATGTTTGGGACATGTATGACATTAAAAGCCTTTCACAGCGCTTAGCTAAACAAACTATTAGGACCCAGGCGGCCATGATGAATCAACTGGGGAAGTGACTGGCCCGTGTGATGAAAATGATAAATGGCGTTAAAGGACGTCCTGTGGGAGACACTGCTCGCTCCATCTATTTGCCTGCATTCATCACTTATCTAGATGGCCATTGAATTCAGTCATTAAATTCAGTGCAGCGATTTGATGTGGAGCTGAAATGGTCTCACTTCCAGCGCATTTACATCGGCGGCCCAGAAATCACACAATGAACATTATAAGCGTCAGGATGTAAAAATCTATTGCTGCGCCGCAGTGTTGGAAGGCAGTAGATTAAACAGCTGCCTACAGGGTTCACACAGTAATCCACTTCACTGATGGGCTGCTGAGATTTGTTCAGGACTGACACAGACATTTTTTAGATTTCAGCTGTGGACCATTGCACATAATGGCACCGGGACGGCAGCGTGTGTAGGACTGACTTCAAATAAACTACGGTTCTTCCTAATGAGGAAACGAGATATATTGATAAAACGAGCCCCCCAGAGGAACCAGTAAGCTCTGCAGCCGTATTCATTCGAAGCTACTGATTCAACTGCCATAAATGTAGAAAAATATTATTCCTACTTACTGTCTGTAGGTGATGATCACGATCAATATTGCAGGGACACAACAGATGATGATAATCACTGCCAGAGCCAACAGCGCCCCCTCTGTGTAGCCTACGGTTTGCATAGCTTTCTTGACGCTGGTCACCACGTCCGGGGTTCGGATCTCCAGAATCCGTCCGCCGGGGGGGAGGAAGGGCTGGAACTCTTTGTTGATGTCCAAGAGTTTCCCGTCGAGAAACCTGCGGAGGAGAGAAACCATTGTTCTAATTGTTCTAATCTACTTTAGCAGAAACTTTTCTTGCATGGATAAGCTGCCGGAGAGTCCAAGATAGATTTCGACAAAATCCCTCAAAAATTGTGTAAATGGAAAAACTCCAAAACCCTAATTGAAGCCAATTAATTAAGCATTACTTAATCGTGATATAATATCAGTTAGGCCCTGTGTCCTTTTATGATATAGAGCTGCTGGAGTGCTGCCATTTCACTTTTCATGGATTTGTTGGCCAAGTTCTTACTTGTAGAGCTCCTGTCTGGATACGGCTCGATTTGTCAGAGGGTCGATGGCATAAATCATGAGGTCCGACTTGGTGTAGTCCTCCTGCTCCATCCCATCACCGTGGCGATGGGGCCCGATGGTTTCCACGACAACTTTTGCTCCTGGTATCTGATCCTGGACGTAGCGTTCCAAAATGCTGAGGATTCAAAACACAAGGATTTTGATTGATGGGATCAAGTTGTTTTAACCCTCACACGTGTATAAAAATACACCTCTGTAGACAAAACTTAGACACACGTCATCCAGTGACACACAAAGACACACACACACACACGGTGACAATTCACACATACATTTTTTTCAGCCTGTCACCTCCGCACACTTGTGACGGGAAATATGGCTTTGTGTTCCCAGAGAAACACCTGCTCACAGTGGGAATGGCCCCACTACGGTGTTTGTGATTGTGTGTGTGTAGGAGAGACAGAAGGAATGAGGCAGAGAGAAAAGATGGTGAGCGCTGTTATACATCCTCACGACTTTACACTGTGTGTGTGAGGCAAAGAAAGCAGGAACGTGACTTAGCTGCACTGTTTGTGTCTGTTGGTGCAGAAAGGTCCCACTGGTGTTCCGCATGACACAAATCTCATACGATGAATAATGTATTTTATGTTTAATATTTATACCAAGCGTTCTTCCAAATGAATGAAAATGCATCCGGCAGACGGTGGAGGGAGATAACTTCATTCAAACAAATGCGGGGCGAGTTCGACTCCCAGCCGGTCGGACCGTTTGCTGCGCGTCATTCCCCCAAAGTCTCACAAAACAGATTGAGATTGTTTCCCATTCAGGCTGCCACCGAGGAGCTGATGAGGTTATTTTCTGAGGACTCCAGCCAGAAATATTATCAGCATAACGTGACATGTTTCAAATGTTGTGAGTTGATTTCAGGAGACTGAACTATTGGGATTAAAATCAACACATTTGGCTTAAAAAACACTGTATGTCCTCGTACTCTTATACAAGGACATACACATACATCTGTATTGGGTTGGATCACATTGGCTGGGCTGTCTGCATGATATTTTACTCTGCCTGTGACTCTGCGGCCACAGTTTGCTTTGTAACTGTTACGGTCTGATGCCCGTCCGTGTTCAAGTCCCAGTGTGGGTTCATTATGATAAAGTACTATTTTTAAATGCGGTACTGTGGCGGCAACCACAGTTCTTACCATGGAGACACACATTAGCTTAATCAATATGGAGGAATCATACACTAGTATATTATATAAGTGGATTTAAATAAAGTATTTCAATGCAGAGTGACTGTTAATGTAAGGGACACCTGTTCTAATCATAGGTTCTAATACACAACTGTGACTCTTTCAGATCTATTACTGGTGTTTTGGTCTTTCATGTGTTTCTCATCTCCTGTATGCTGCTCAACTGTTTAACTACAATATTCAAGGTTAGAGATTTTAATATAAATATAATTTTTTTTTAAGGTAAGTGGGCAGCTGTCATAGCAACACACTTTATACAAGCAGAGGGTCGGTGGTTTAACAGATGTGATCAACGATTATGTGCTATTTTTATGGTGCGTGCCCATTAAACAACAGCATCTGTAAGGAAATATTCCAGGTTTGAATCTTATCCCTTAAGATCTATGTAGTAGAGGCAGTCTAATGCCACAGGTGACTTATTCAATGTGTGATATTTAAAAAATAGGTCACTCCGTTATCATGTGTCCTACCTGAGCAGCTTGTTCTTGTTTTTCTCCACGTAGGTTGGAGGGACGTTTGATACGACCACCTGCATGTCCAGCTGGTTCACGACTGACACCTACGGAACAGAAACAAACACCCAGATGAAGCTTTCAACAAATAGGATGGAAACTTAAAAAACTTTTGCAGGTTAACAGATATGATTTCCAGTCGAATCATGCTTCAAGCTTGTGCCAATTAAAATTGACTTCCCCAGTCACGTCGTAATCTACTTCAAGGACAATCTGATGGCAACATAAATCACACTGGGATGAAGTCAAATCATCTCAACCTCATATATTTTAAGGAAAATGCCGAATATAAAAAATGACTGTCAACCTGCCAACATTTTCTTAAAACTTATATATATATATCTACACACCACTATCTCTGCCTTGCTGCTGTGTCCTTGTCCATAGTTGTCCGTAGCGACCACCTCAAACTTAAAATACGACCTCCTCATGTTGCGGTACATGATTGCCGTCTTCACTACGCCGCTGTACGGCTCGATGACAAATCCGTCTTTGCTTCTTTTGGTGTCTTTACCAGGCTGGGGTGGGATGATCAGCCGGTAAATCATTGCACTGTAGTTACCAGTGTCTTGGTCCAGAGCCTGGAAAAACAAGGGAGATAAGACTCACTGCAGCGTATCATTATCATAATCATCACCATCATAACACCGCCGCAAGAAATCAGCATCATCATCACAACATCATTATCATAACATCATCAAGAAATCCCATCATCATGCAAAGCAATGTAATGGAGTCGTTCTTGTCATAATCACGATGATTGATTCTTTGATTTCTGACGATAATCAGCCTCTCGCCTCCCGATCATCATCATCACAGCTTTGATTCCATGTGTTTGAGAAGCTGATCGATAGAGGCCACTGGCCACGCACTCTATTAATCAGTTACACACCGATATCCGATACGTCTTGTATTTCTCACTCTCTAAAAGCCACATAACACTGTGGGCTTTCAGGTTTTTCATTTTTTGTTGTTGTGGGGAAATCTGCTTTCCGAGACTCTCGCAGCTTGAGTCGTTTGATGTAGTACTCTGAACCGCAGTAGGGGGTAAAGTGGTGCTTTGAGGCTAACAAGTGGAGCTCTCCCACATTTCAACACGCATGCAAACGTCATGTTCACATCCACACACACACACACTCGGACAGATGTTGATTTGAGTCTTATTAAGCGGGGAGGCCGGGAGTAGAGATGACAGATTCATCGTTGAGACGCCCACCACATCAACGCTAATATGACAGGAAGACAGGGCAAAGAATAGGAAATAGAAGCGAGGAAGAAAATATGAAATGAAGGAAATAAGGAGGCGCACATGTAGAAAGAGGAGAGACTAAAAGAGGAAGGGAGGAGAGAGGGAGGAAGAGAGGAACAGAGCTATTTTCTTGTTTTTGCAGTGGTGCTTGGCACAGTTTGGATAATGCCTCAGCGACACATCAATATCTGCAGTAATAAATATCAACCACCTGTTTCAGCTGCTGCAGAACAGGTGGAGAGAACAGACCTGGATGTTTGTCTATCGCAGCGAGCGTGAAGCCGCGTTTAGAATCCATGCGCACGTGGATATGCACCAATATACAATCAGTGAGTATGGAAACAAAAAAAACGCACTGACTTTTGATTTGAGTTCACAGCTGTAGAAATAAAACGACATTAGAATTCAGGACTGCATGAATGAAATAAAATAAAACGAAATAAATAGAACTCTAATTACTTAGCAGGACTCTAATTGTCACTCTAAAGTCATAATAGTCAAATAAAGTCTAAAACAATCAAGTATAACTTTCCATTGTAATATACAACTATATACTATTCAACAACACATCACGTCAAGTCATTAGAAACAAGCGTTTATCTCAATATCCAATGGGAACTGTTAAAATATGAAGAATCCTGAACTGAGTTTGGTGGATTTGTTGCAGCGGCAGCTCGTCTGGCACACGAAGCCGGGGATCATGGGTAATATCCACCGTTCAGTACAGTTATGTGAGCGGAACGACAGAGTCAGAGCTTCGATTGAGAGATTTTCTCTACATGAAAACCACTTTATCCCCAAGACATTGATCTGAACAAAATAAATCACGGCCTGTGGCTGTAGAGGGCGCTGTTGCTCAGTCACATAATGTTGCTTGAGATTATTATATAATTTGATTGCCGCAGTTCGACCGTTAACCGTGAGATCACCACGAGGAAGCTGTTGCTGTGATAACTTCATGGTGATCCTCTCTGCCGCAGTCGGATGTCGTTTTCATCAGATAAATATTCAAACTCACGAGTGTATTATTTAAACTTGACTTCCTGAATAGTAGATCATCTGTCCACCTCTAGCAACACGCCCACACCGATGCAGCCCCTTTGAATGTTTGTCTCTATATTCTATTTTTCGAATTCAATTTTCAAGCTGTTTCCGGGTTGAACGCCCACTACAAGGAAGGCTGGAAGGTTGGAATCAGTAATTAAGAAAGTGGAAGGAAAAGGCTGGAGACGGAGAGAAGAGCAAAATCCAATAGGTCCACATTTGCATCGGCTGTGGTGGAGAGAAGTGAAACGTCTTGAGACTAAATGTGACACCAACGTATTTAGAGAAATAAGAAAATCATTGGAGGTAATGAGAAGGTTCGCTAATGGGAGATGCATCTGCAGTCTGATGATTATCTGTATTCCGGGATATAAAGAGGGGACAAAAAGACGGATGGAGTCCTGCACATGCACATGGAAACACAAAGCAACACACACAGATAGTCCAGTGCACACACACAAACACACACACACACACACACACACACACACACACACACACACACACACACACACACACACACACACACACACACACACACACACACACACACACACACACACACACGAGACAGACTGACTGATGAAAGACTTGAGTGAGAACACTAACATTTCTCAAACTTCCTTCCTTATGTTTCGTCCTCTCACTCTTTCATCTGGATGTTAGCGAGCATGTTGTCAGTATCAGTCCATCCCCCCCCGCCCCACCAATGAATCATGAATGTCTTTCCGAGCCTTTGTCTCACAGCAGGACTCCAGTCATCTTTATCTAACCATCCATCCTCCCCCTCTCTTCCCTCCAGCCTTCTCCCTGTGGTCATTGAAGGCACTTGCAGGCTATTAGTTTTCTGTGTCAGCCTGTTTAAGTATTTAAAGAGGTTCAATGACCAGAGCAAGTTAGAGTAAACACACACACACACACAAACAGTCCCTATGAAAGGACACCACCTCAGAGGACGAATAATTTGAGTCTCTTCTGTACTTGAGAAGCTCGAACCTCAAGTGTGAGGCGCCCTTGTTGTGCGCTTCCCCTCATCCTCTCGTCTTTGTCACTCTCACTGTGCATGATCTAATGAAGCAGGAATATCTAAGAATGTTCTTAAGAAGTGCGATAAAATATTAAAGCACACACCATTCTGCCCGCGACCATGCCCCAATCTCTTGTGGCATCGCGGCTCATTAAAAACGTCTCGTTGCTTCTCACATGGCGGCTGAAAGAGACATACCCTCTGTGACCCATTTTGAGTCCTGAAAGGCATTTTAATAATACGAGAGGAGTCGCACACGTTGTTTACAGTGATGTGAAATTCGAGCAAAGTTAGGAAACAAAGAGATTAACTCTGTTCAAAATAAGCGACAGAAATACAAGCACAACAATGGACTTCAGCGTCTTTTGTGACCAAATGATAATAGTTTAGTGTCACACTCACAACAAGAAAATGATTTCAAGCCGTAGCTTAACAGGTGACAAATGGAACTTCAGTGGTTGGTTGGTTTGTGTGTGTGTTTGTGTGTGTGTGTGTACATGCTTTGTATTTGTACCTGCACTCGTAAGACTGAGGTGAAGGTTTTGGCATCTTCTGCAACGCCTCCGATGTAAAGAGATGTGGTGAAAACTGGTGGGTGGTCGTTCTCATCCTGGATGTCAATCATCACCTTCGCTGTGTTAGCTGGGACACACACACACACACACACACACACACACACACACACACACACACACACACACACACACACACACACACACACACACACACACACACACACACACACACACACACACACACACAATTGAAAACATTTGCATTTGGTATCACAAAGAAGAATAGATGATCTTCTGTGCAGCACATACAGTATTTGCTAGTAAACACAGAGTGTGGAGCTGCTGGATAAACTGCATAGAAGTTATATTGCAGTAGAAACAAAAGATGATAAAATGCAAGAGATAAATTAGCATGGAGCATTAGTCACTTGTGTGGAGCACCGGTAACAAAGGCAAACCACAGAATCATCCAACTACAAAGCTGCAGCTCAGAACCTGCGCCACATGGCAAGAGAAGCACCAGCAGTTAATGAAATCTATGAAGCCACATTACAAGTGTTGCACGCGCAGTAGCCAATACTGTGCCAAGTGTAAAACGGGTCCGACAAAGATCGAACAGCCTCTGCTTGTGAATAATCTGCAGCCGAATCTATAACCCGTGACCACGAGGGGACCTGTGGCACTTTGAGAAAAACAAGATGAGCAATTCTCCAAGGAAAAAATTGTTAGACTTTGAGGGGAAAAAAAATTCTTTGGATATTATTTATTAAGAGTTGGAAGGTTAATCTTATCTGCTTTATCAGGACCGTGTGGGTGCAGTTTAATCAGATTTGATGAATAGTTTTGGTAAAACCTGCAGATCCTGACATTATAATTTAAATGTTCCTAGATCCTGATTGGCTCACACATTCCCAGCAAAGCCACACCCACTTGAAACCAGCAAGAGAACCACGGATGAAAAAAAAAACTAATTCAGAAATTCATGATGCGAGATAAAAAACAACTGTTCTGACTTGATTATGATAAAATTAATTACTGTGTTCATGTAAGACGTCGAAGTGGGGAGCTGATAAACAGAACTATAAAAGTTTACATGCTGATCAAAAAGGTGGGTTGTCAGAGTGAGTAATGACTGAAGACTTGTTTGTTTCCCTCACAGCGTGAAAATGAGCCTCATGAAAATAATGTCCTGTTGAATGTTTGAGGAAGATGCCAGATTAAAATGTCACTGGTCATAAATATTGACAATATTGCTGTCAACAGACCGACTGCCCTTTCCAAGTTGAGCCCTCAAAAACTAACGTCTAGGCCAAGATTTACGTCCAAATGTTGCCTCAGTGGGACTGTAGTGTTTTGAATTGGACCACTGACTGTGAGACAGATGGACGACGTGACAGCTCCACAAAAGTGAAGCCAAATCCTCTAGATTGCCCCTAGTGGCTGTCTGCAGTATAGGTCATAAAACCCCGCCTCTTTCATGTTAGTGAATGGGACATGGACCAAAATGAAAAGTCTAAGTACACTGTCATTTTAAGATCATCTCACTGATGTTCAAGTTTTCAGATAAGTTTGGTTATAATTAGTCATTTGATGCAAAAAAAAAAGGGCGGAAATGGTCGATTCGATTTTTTTTGTTACAACAGGAGAAAGTGGAGCCGTAGAAGCTGCAAAGCAACAATCTACAGCAAAATGTAATTACTCCTGTAATTAAAACTTGTTTATCTTATTCAGAATAAGACAAAGCGCTGCTCAAACGAGCCTGCAACTGGGAGTGACTCCCACTCCCACTCTTTATCTGGCCAATAACAGAGTTTTGAATCACAGCGACGGGGAAACTGTGACACAATAAAGAAAAAGGATCACATGTCGGAAAGAAAGAACAAATCCCAGGATTGTGAACCGCTCAAGTTTTTACTCCTCTGAGTTTTTGTTTTTCAAAACAAAAACACCATTGGCTCGTAAAGAGAAAAATACAAACAAACAAGCAGATGCAGACGTTAATCTGCTTATCTACAGCAGCCATCCCAGAGACACCATACCCAAATGTCTGTTTACAATTCCAACCTTCACTTGAGTTAGAAACTGGATTAACACATTGTTCGAATCCTATTGATTCGCTGCCTGATTAAAATGCATCACCAAATAGAATTGAGGGAGATCTGCTAATCACTACAATGATTTGCAGTTTGAATCCCTGCAGGATGTTTCAATTCAAATGGCTTGGATGAAATGAGAGCAGCATATTGTAAAACACTGTAATTAAAGAAGAAAGGAGAAACCCGGGAAGCCGAGCATCAGTTAAGAAGAATGCTGAAATGTTTTGAATGGAAGAAAGAGCAAACAGAGAGGAAGGGGAGCAGCAGAAAGAAGAGGCAGGAAGAAAGAAAGAAGAAAAAGAGTTGAGACTAATTAGAGACATTTGCACTTTGGATATAATAACAATTAAAAGTGTGAACAAATTCATTTTGGGGATTAACTGAAACTGGGATAGAAATGTTAGACAAGAAAGACTGATTCACATAAAAGGAAGAAAACAAAAAACAAAATGAAAGACTGACATGAGTTTAACACAGGTTCAGTTTAAAAGTAAAAGAAACATGAATACATGAATAACTACAATGACTGAAATCATTACATGTGGGAAAACATGTATTTAACACAATTTCTTGTTTGGTCCATGTCCTGTCAGCTAACATGGAGGAGGTTTCTACTAGGTATATACTCTCGAGATCCACCAGGGGGCGATTCAGGTGATTTTGCCTCGCTTTTGGGAGCTGTCATGTCATCTGTCTTTATTTCTGCAGTGGTATGGAACAATCTAATAATGTATATATTATATAAGGATAAAATCTGTCACAGGGGAAAACTTTCTATTCAACTTAATCTTTGTACATATTTGTATGAAGCACATTTCAGTAGTTACTTAAGTAGTTGAAAAGTTGTTACTTTTAATGAGGTTTTTGGCATCAATGTATCGGTAGCGAAATATTTAAATAACGACAATGCATCTGAGACGCATATTTTCAAGTGAAGAAAGGCAAAGAGCTTCAAACAAAAACATGTGGCCTACAGGTTTTAGAAGAGAGCTGAGAGAGGAGTCGCTGTTTGAAAGGTAACAACAACAACCAAGGTCAAATATAACGTATCCTCCAAGACATTCAACTGAAAAGACGAGAAACACTTTCAGAGAACTTGTGTAAGGTAAAAGTAGAGAGAGAGAGAGAGAGAGAGAGAGAGAGAGAGAGAGAGAGAGAGAGAGAGAGAGAGAGAGAGAATGAAGCGACGGAGAGTGCAGAGAAAGAGGAAGCCTGAGGGAATATTATCCTAATATCACGTAGTGGGTGTTGTTTTTCTAATCCTTCAGTGTGTGTGTGTGTGTGTAATTAGAGCGAAGACAGATCAGTGATATCTGCGGTGACGCAACCCGATGCCATGTCGTGGCATCTTAGAGGAGGAGAGTTCAAACACGCCGGGCGCTCACTTACTCTTCGACGGGACTCGGAGGTTCGGGGACACCACCCTCATGGAGTCGGCCTCTACCCTCAGAACGTAGCTGGAATTGGCCTCGTAGTCCAGAGGCTTGGCAGTGGAAATCACTCCCGTTGTTTCGTTTAATGCGAACATCCCTGCAGAGCCCGGGAGACGGAGCGGTAAAGAGAGACGGAGCGGGGGTGAGGGAGTGAGGATGAAAGGCACAGAGCGATGGATAAGAGAGTAAGGTCAAAGAGGGAGGCAGTGATTCTTTTCTTTCTTGTATATACCAGTTGCATAGTAAGAGGACACTGTAGTGTTACAGAGTGACAGGGAGGTAGAGCAGAGAGACGTTTTCAGACTGAATTTGAGGAAGCAGAAAAAGCAACATAATCTGAAACCGATTACTTGGAGTTATTAAAATAGCGACAAAGCGTCCACATCGCGCGACACACATCGACAAGAAAGTGAAATGTTTGTTTATTTTGCCGGGTGACAATCGCAAAAGTCAAATGTTCATAACTTAATCGTAAAAACTCAGCAGCTACTTTATCAGCAGTCACAGCCAGGCAGTAAAGCCACAGCGCTGCAGCTCTGCATATAAACAGCTCTGAGTATACTCACCTCCCTCGTTGCCTTCAATGATGGAGTACACCATAGTTTGATTGACAGCAGCTGCCACAATGACTCCCACCGGAGTCCCAACATCAGCCTCCTCGCTCACTGGTGCAAACCTGGGAACGGATCAGTCAATCAATATCAACCGATAAGAAAATTGAATATGCAAACGGAGGCTGTGGGCCCACCTCCTCAGGAGGGTCGACTGCAATTTGGCAAGTTAAATACAACTGTGAGTTAAATCTATCAAGCACGTCCAAATGTTTTTTAGCACTTCATGCTGCCTGCTTTTTTCTACCTCGACTTTACCCCAAATGTTAAATATATTTAAGCAGTGTTCACACGCCAAGAGTGTAATACTTAGAGGATATTGCAGATAGGAACCTGAAAAGTGTTTTTTTAAACTGTGTTAAAAGACAAAATTAGTTTAATACAGAAAAACAACCTTTTAATTCTGGTAAGGAAGTCATTTACTCTGCTCACAGCTAATGTGCTGCTAATGCTGGAAAAAAAATGTTTTAATAATAACTAGTTCAATAATCACAACATAACAAGTAGAGTCAAAGATGTTTAGTTTAGTCATTACAGACAGATTTACTTTCACATCGTTTCAGTTTAAATAATTGACCCTCAGCAGTTCATTCATTCCACTCGTTAGTTATTCCTGAATTGCTGTGTAGTAACTATTGTAACTTTGTTGTTTGCTTTGACGTCCAAATCGAATGAATAAATCACGCCACACAACAAACAGAGCTGTCCATGGTTCTGAAACAACAGCACTATGCTTGTGCTGTGGGAAAAGAGAGTGGATCAGATGAAAAAGAAAATAGTTTCATTACTCTCGTCTCTATGACACTTTTATCTTGGCCAGTAGTTTGGTTGTTTTCTATAGGGGGAAATACAATTTTAACTGGGAGGACAGGAAAACCAATTTGGTGAATAGCTTTCACAAAGAACCTGGGCAAGGGTTTGTTTTTGTCCGCCTGCCTCTCGGTCAATCTGCTGCAGGGATTTCCCTGATTTTCTTAAAAAATTGGCCCAGTCTCAAAGCCAGTCCAGTCCATTAGGCCAACTGGCACAGCTGGCTAAGCGTTATAACAAGGGCTACCAACTGGCTGAGCTATCAAGTAACCACGAGGTGATAAATGGGAGCAAGATGGTGCAGTGTGCACGTGTGTGAGTGTAACTTCCAGCACTGGCAGTAGATTCTCCAACCACATGCTCAACCACAGCACTGCTCCAAGAAAATATGTAAAAAAAAACTTGAGTGAATATATATTTTATGGATAAATACTCTGTTGAGTGATGCAGTTTAAGTCGCTCTCTGTATATAAAATAGATATTTTTTACTGACCGTTTTGATTTGAATAAACGCTGCCATCAATTTAAATCATTTACGAAAGTGCTTTTCTCATTGTGAAACACAAAATGGCTCCAATGAAACTCTGTGTGCTGTGCAGTCTCATGCTGGTCATTAACGTAGAGTGAAGAGTTGATGTGAAATAAGAGAAGCGAGGACGGGCTCACGATGGTTGTGGGCAGGATTCAAACATGTGGCGTCATATTTTCATGGTTGGTACTAAACCCCCTCAGCTCCTGAAAGGTTTGTTTTCTGGTGCAATCGCTGGAAAGACAAATATTAGGTTACGACTTATGAGAGGAAGCTTCCTGAAGTCAACATGTAAGTGCCCGTGTTGTAATAGATAATGAATCTGCAGCAGCAGCAGCTCATACAAGCTCCATTAATGAATCTGTACATGTTTTGTAGAAGTGCAATAACTTGGAAACATGAAGTAATTGCATCACCCTCCTCTCGCTATAATATTCCCTCTTTCTCTTCATCTAATATTAAAATTCTCTGTTTCTCTCATTTTTATTTCCCAATTACACTCACTCCATTCACGACCGTCTACTTTTCGTTCCTCCTCCACCTTCAGCCAAATCTTCTCCTTTCTCCATCTTTACCTAACACCCCCCCCCCCCCCCTCCTTCCCCTCAGGCTGCTGCTTCCAGAGAACATCCCAGCAGACCTCAGCCCCAATTGTTATCCATTCCTCTATCCTCCGTCTTCACAATGGATCCTTGACAGGCTGAAGGAGCACAGAGGAGATGATGCCCCCCACACGCACACGCACACACACACACACACACACAGTACAATCATACCGGTGCACACTAAATTACTTATAGATAGGTCAAACACACAAGACTGCACGTGTATAGGACATGTAGTATAGATAAAAACACACCTACACACACACAGACACACACATTGTCAAGCCCCTGTCCCCCCCCTGGCTCCACATAATCATTGCTGTCCTGACTACAACAAGCTGGACTGATACTGATAACAACAGAAACGCACACAAATACACACAAACTTCCACTACAACTGCTGTGAAGACATTGTGTCGTCTCTTATTAAATTCTCCCGTGGCTGATTCCAACTGAAATGTCGTCATAGTTCTGCCATTAACCTTAAAATATTAACCCTAAAGCTCATGAAAGACTAACCTTGAGTCTATTGAAAAAAACACACACACACACACACACACACACACACACACACACACACACACACACACACAACACACACCACACACACACACACACGTAGACTAAATCTTAACAGGGCTGTGAGAGGGTTCTCAGAGTTGTAGCTTGTGAAGGGAGAGACAGAATAATGACGACGGTGATAAATGTTGGCACCAATATCCTCTTCTCTCTGGCTCTTTGTCTTATAGCCCCTGTCATTCATTTGTCTCTCTCATTTGTGTTATAACCCGTTTCATTCAGCTCCGTGTCTTCACGAGACGTCATTTTCCTCCTTTGTCATTATCCTGTCCGTCCCTCCTCGCACGCACCGCTGGTTCTCATTCCTCCCTTTCTCTTACTACGATTCTGTCACTTCTTTTAATCTCTGGCTCTCTCTCCGTCTCCTCGTCTGCACAAAACTACAAAATCCTTCCTTTGTGCCGAACACGGCTCTGGTTTTATTGGGCTCTGCCAACATCTCCTCGTAAAGTCTTTCTTTCTGACATGACAGCCATGTTTGATCCACGGTGTGACACACTGTACTCAGTGTAGGAGGCTGTGCCTGGAAGACAGCAATCAAATAGGTAAAATCTTATCAGCTAACTTTATTTTCATTTTCGTTACCTCAGCTTTGACATACAATTAACCCTGAATGCTACATGGACCATAGGTTGTATCTGTTGACAGATTACTGTAGTTACTTTGTGCAAAGTTACTTGGAATGGAAAGCAAGAACAAAAGAACATAGACTGATAGAGAAATGAGGTATGAGCACAACGTCGTTTGATTTTCAGCAAATTCAGGTGTATTTGTATCACAGCATTGTTACTGCTGTTTTCCAAAACCTGTAAAAAAAAAAAAAAAGATCTAATCTTATCTAATATTATAATAGGTTATACAATTAAAGAATAGATCTTTTGAGAGTTGAAAATCTGATTAAAACGGATTAAGACTAGATTGGCACTCACCGCACATACCTATGCCCAAGAGTCCCCTTAAATTCAATCATGCTGCACCAAATGTCACACACTCATTGATATTAGTCCCCTAAGCTTGCCGGATTTCCTTTTTTCTTCAAAATCCATGAATTATTACCTCGGAAATCAGTGTTAATGACAAAAAAAAGCCTAATGTCCTAATATTAAAGAATGGAAATTCATGGGAATGCCTCCTGATCCAGTTCTGCATGAAAATGTAAAGGGTTGTTCCCTGATCCTGTAACGCATCCGTCCGCCAAGTTTTGTCCTGTAGTTTTTGCTTAACCTTTCTAACGATCAAACAAACATATATATTCCAACCATGAAACGGGCAAGAGTGAAAACATTACTTCCTCGTGGAGGGAACTAAAAGAAAACCTCACACACAAGAAAACAAACAAATACAAAAAACAAGACATCCATCAGGTGGAGCATCCTCAAGCTGATTTCCTCAACGGCAGCTGATCTGGCAGAATCTTGTGATTTCCTAAATTAAAATCTAAATCTCGGTCCGATCATGTCCCAATAGCTGATTGGAACGGCCACACTGCAGAAAGGTAACTGTCAAACAGACAGAAGAGATGGAAGGAAGTCGGTCCCGGAATGAATCCATGGTGAAAATGAAAGTTATAAAAAAGGAAAGACAGAATATGTAGGGATGTATATATGGTGTATATATATCACCCTATATATCATCACATCTAGTGGTCAGCAGCCTGCGACGCTGATCTTTCACAGATTCCACTGGACCTACCTGCTCCCACTTCCTCTCCCTTTCCAGAGGTTTGCTAATTGACTGTAGGATTTTCATTAGGCGAGCGTTGAGCGAGGCGTCTAAACTGCCTGGAGTAATCACCTTTGCAGGCGTCCTGCAGTTCGGTAACGGGGGGGGGCCTTCATTTTTCAGCTCACACGTTCCTGCAAATTTAGAAGAGCTTGTGGAGCCAAGCTGGTCGGAATCCAAACAGTTTTCTGAAGAGGCAGGTGTTTTACAGCACCAGCATCGATAAAAAACGAGGTTTAGATGTAGATTACTTTTAATTTAACATAAGAGCAGATGCCTTAGTTAAACTAGTGTGGCGATGAGCCAATGTTGCAGACTTTATTACAGTTGTCAGGACATGTAACATATCTATTTTTCCCTCTCTTTCATATTTCTGCTCAGCATCGTCTGCATAATCAAAAGTCGTTTTTTCCGTTCCCTCCATTCTGCCACATTGCTTCACACACACTACGTCGCTCCACTCTTGCCACGATGTTCTGTCCATCACTCTCTCTGGTGTTTACAGCTCCCTCTGTATCCCTTAAACAGATTCTGTCGTTGCCGTGTTCACCCAGCGAGCGTGACAGCCTTTATTTCTCCACATTTCCATGTCCCTGTTCTCACTCTATGTTTAAGTGTTTTGTTGTAATTGTCAACTGGAAGTGGAACAACTTTGAAATACTAGTACAAAGAAAAACAGCGAGAGAATTTATGTAAATGTTGTGAATAATGGACTCTGAGTGTTGGGACTGATGCCTTCATCCAGCTGAAGATACACGCGTATTACTTGAAGTGTTTACTTGTGTCTCAGAGACAGACTACTTCAGGTGAAGATCAACACTTAATGTTTCCCACTTGATGCTCTCGCCATACGAAGTAGCTGCAGTTTCAGTCTACATACATTTTTCTGGACTCTTTCTAGAGTCCAAATGAAGGTCTGAGGCTGGTGTAATGAAATACAGGTGATCCTGTTTCATGTTCACCAGAAGATGAAGTTACTGTGACCTCCTTAAATGAATCAGTTCATTTGTGAGTGCAAGTGAACATTTGTACCAAATTTGAGTTCCTGAAACGTCGCATTCACAAAGTCACAGTGACCTTAACCTTTGACAACCACAATTTCGAATCTCTTCATTCTTATGTGCAACTGAACGTTTTGTACCTAGTTTGAAGAAATTCTCTCCGGGCGTTCTTGAGGTTTCAAGTTCATAAGAAACGGGCACAAAGACGGACAACACGAAAAACACATTTCCTCAAAATGACTCAAGTGAAATCGTTTCTCACAAGCTGTCTTTTGTCTGTTCTGAACTTTAAAGGCTCACATTTATATTAGTATACAGTAATTTAAGACATTAATTGTGTGTCAGATTATTCTGGCCAGATTCGTCTTTTTTAACTGTGTCCATTAATTTGATTAATTAAGTCTTACTTGTCTGTGCGAGTGTGAAAACCTGCAAATTTGCTCTGTCAGGTAACACGACAGCATATATATATATCTTTATTTTATAAAGTGTCATCACACGTTAAGCATCTTATGTAAACACTACTCATCGAAGCCTTTGAGGTAAACCAACATTAAGTGACGTGGAGAAGAATGAATGAATGAGTAAGTGTGACAGCGGAGCCCCAGCAGACAGCGGTGGTACAACAGCCTGAGCACTGAAACGGGACCAAACAACACGTCTCATCGGAGGATCTGGGAAGTAACGTTTACATTTAGGCTCAGCAATGTGCTGCCACGGAAACACATTACCAATCATAACTTTTCTTCCCCCGTGTCTGTGGTCCCGCTGCTCTGTGGCTCTTCTTCACCGAGGTAATTTCAAGCTCCAGCACAGGACTTAACAGTAGTCGACCTTTCAGTGCAACACACTGTATGTTGTATACCGTTCTGATAGAAGTGTCTGAATTTGAGTTTTTTTATTTCTTTGATCTGTTGGTTTTGGGAATCGTATTGCAAACACAATGTAAACCGTCTGTACAGCTGTGGGAGAGATAACCAGCGTCCAGTGGAACAGCATGGACCTGTTCAACAGGGAGGAGGTGAGGGAGGCTGGCTCGTTTCACTAGCGACATCCAAACCTGCAGAAACGGCTGCATGAACTCAAACCACCAAACATCGCAAATGCTTTTTGTGAGAGGTTTATTATTTATCAGACACAACCCACGCATGCATGTATGCAGTTTGATCTGACAGAGCTCTCACCCGCTGCAGCTTCAGTGCCCATGTGGTATTTAATCTCTATAAATAGATTCTGCATGTGAATATGAGAGCAAAAGAGGCAGAACAGGGGCTGAAATGCATCGGCTATCGGACTTTTCATTCTTCAGCTGCTCATAGAGGTATCGCTCAAGATTGGGTGGTATTTAAAAGGTTGTAATTCTTTGTACCGTTGAGCTGTTACTGAATATCTGCTGGATAAAGACTCTGTCGCCATCTGTCACCCATCATCCACGTCAACGTCACCCCAATTAATTAAAATTAGAAGAGTGTAGTGAAAAAGACTCACACACACGGCAGCAACAACAAAAGAGCAGAGAGGTTAGATATGCACCAGACACGTGTGCTGAGACGTGCGTCCACCTGACTGACTGCTGACATGCCGATCCATCAGGCCAGCAGAACGCTCATGGTGCCGGTGCGCCTGCTTATCAGTCTGACTGATTGTTTGAGTGTCCATCTGCTTCCCTGTTCGAGTCTTAACCTCTTTCTCTGCTTGTTTGCCTCGATCCTCTTCAATCTGTCAGCCCGTCTGTCACTTTAAAGACCTTTATGTCTGTACGTTGATCTGCCTGTGTACACTTTCTTTACGTGAAACTTTGCCTGTAGTATTTCCTGTGTCCTCTCCCTCCTCTATTTAACTTTGTCTGAATTGCTTCTCTCCACAATCCTCTCCCAACATCGTCCTCTATCTCCCTCCTCCTCCTCCTCCTCTCTCTCTCCGTCTCCCGGCTGAAAGTATTTTTATAAATAACAACACCGTGGTTGTTTGTTGTTTGTTGTCACAGTTGTAACATTGCCAGGAGCATTCCATGTGTACTTGACTGTTTGTGTGCACCAACAACACAAAGTAACCTGAATGGTTTAGACATTTAGCGGATTCACAGAAATGCACATCGGACGTTCTTGTTTTGATGCACATTGGGGCGATGACGCATTTATCTCGTAGTCGAGATGTCTAAGGGCTTCTGGGACTTTATTAATTCTGGCAGATAAGGAGGTTTAATTTGAAAGAAGATAGTTTCCAACAGATGAAAGAGGGTGTTGGCTTCATAAACTGACAGTACGTCAGGAAGGAAGGAACAGAAAGAGGGCAGATGTGAAAAGTAGAGAAAAATATGATTTAGATCCAGCATCCGAAAGGGGGAAGTCTCAAAGAAGACTGACTGTATATGTGTACCTGCACATATTATAAATAAAATGATGGTCAGGGATGAGGTGATGTATTAAACAACCATGAATAATTCTGATCATTACAAACAGTGGAAGGAAAAAACTGGCAATGTGCTTTTCCTTTTCCTTTCTGGGTTTGAACATTGTTGGAGCACCTCAAGGTTCTACCCTGGTTGCTCTTGTGTTCTTGGCTGTTTCACACCACAGCCATATAAGGGACTGAGTCAGCAGTCTCAAGCTGCACTGGACTCGCAGTTTCTCTGTATTTCCTTGGCGGAGGTGCATGTGTGAACCCAAATATCAGAGTGAGACGCTCCGTAGTTTCTGTCTGCTGCACCCGGCTGCTCCACCTCTCGCCTGAATAATGCAGAGGATTTGCTGCTGTTGTGAACGCGTCTGTGCAGAGAACCCCCCGCTGCGTTGTGCATGTGTGGAAGTCAGACTCTGGGTAAACTCCGCCTTCTCCTGATTCTCCCTGAGGTCATGTCTGAAAAACGGCTTAATTGTTGATGTCCCACGCATGTGAAACATTAAAACACTCCTGAAGACTGATGAGACCGTTGTGTGTCTTAGGTTCTCTGCGGCTTAACAATGTCAAGATGGAGAGATGAGAGGGGGGAGGCTGCCTGTGATTCTTGAACAGAGCATGTACTGTACATCACTGCAGATACAACCTCATTCATCCACAGACTTTGGTGTGGTGTGATGTCTCTATCGCGTTAATGACGCAAGACAAAGCAACATATTGGCGTCTTTCATCACACACACAATTTTTGATTAAAAACGAAGCTTTGATGTTTGGAAGTGTTCGGCTATTAACTCTCTCACCACCTTCTAATTAGATTCATTAAAAACGTTACAGGCTTTTAGGCATTTTTACAGCGTGGGGTTGGGAAACAGAGAGTGGGGGGGGGGGGGGGGGTAGACGCCTACACTCACAGATACACAATCACAAACAGGCGCGGACACAGTAAACATAAACATGCACATGCTCAAGCGGAGGCGGGAGGGGTTTGTAGATTTCAATAATTTCTTTCTGCTCACTTAGACTCATGCTGATAATTGCCACTGGGTGCTGATAACTATTCATGTGTACGTGACACTGACTGCATACTGATGGTGCAGGTGCAGGGCCGGGCCTACAGTGAGAGAGACATCCTGCTCAGATCGCACACTGCTGCTGCTGCTGCGCAGCGACTTAACACACTTCCTCCTTCAAACTTCACATTTTACCAGATGAGAAGAGTCAAAATGCACAGCAGGCTACGGTGCCACGCATGATCTGAATCCAAATCCTCAAGAGCTCTAATGCCAATACAATCCACTCTGCATAAAAACATCTGTTGGGTTTAATTTAGCTTTTTATAGCATTTAATACATTGATCAAAATGAAATATGTATTTATAAGGGTTTGTTCTGCAGCACAAAGACTTTGTGTGTTATGTCGGTATCCTCAGCTTTCAGAAGACGTGTACAAGTATGGACAGAATGGATGCAGTGTAGGGAAAAGGCGTTTTTTCGTTCAGCATATATGAGCTTTAAATCTAATTTAACCTTTATAGAGTAAAGTTTACATATGTGCAGATAACCAAACAATAATCGGATTTAAAAAGACATTTGGAATTCGTGTTATTGAATTAGTGAAGCAGTAAATGTACACTTGGGCAAAAAAAAGGCTCCAAAGGCTACAAGTCGGGTCTGTTAAAAATCACACAGAATCACGCAGCTGCATTAGAAAGCTCTTAAAACCACACGGGCACAATGAATAGCTTTTTATTAAATGAAGCTGGATAATTAATCTAAAGCTGCTCTGTGCGAATACAACAAGGAAATAGAAGAACGAAAAAACCCCTCCCCTCTGTCTTTCTGTCAAAATACGACGCACACATGCACCCGAAGAGACACAAGACAAATACACACAGACGGGGACATTTACAGAAAAAAATGTCTGCATGCATATATTAATGTGAACTGTGTGTTCATTAACAAATACAAAAATACAAACACACAAAGATCTCCAAATAGTGCGCTCTCTCAGACGCACACTTGTAGCTGGAGGCGGTGTTACATATTCATGAATACAATATTATATGGCTGGCTGACATCTCTCTCTCTTGCCTCTAACACTTTTCCTAAAAATAGACAGGAGCTTTTTTTCCCTGCCGCGCGTGAAAAGACGAACCTTGACATCTTGAAATCTCGTCTGTAAAAGAGGTCAAATATGTCGGTGTTGACACTCGTAGTCGTTTGCTCACAAACAAGCCCATTAGCTTAAAGCAGGTTGTGCTCGGGCGTGCGAGTAAAGAGCTCGGAGCACCTGGAGGTAAACACCTGTAAATCTCTTCTATAAAATCAGGAATGAAGGTTGTTGAATTTAATACAGACTGTTGAGTTGTGGCTGGTTCTTGTTGCTGTTTTTTACCCGATGCACGGCAGAGAAGTGTGTCTGCTACGTTAAAGTGAATTGTTAAACGCACACTCTGCATTTAAAACAACAGACAAGAGGGAGGATATAAAAGAGCGACACAAACCAACACCTTCGCTCTCTCAGACAATCCGGCACCAAAGGGGCACAGCCTTGAGCACAGCAGACACTTTGAAACGTTCGGATTAATGGCATCAATAAGAATCGGATGTCTGACAAATGACGAAACAAGCAAGCAACTGGAAAAACAACAAATCACTGATGTCACTGAGGCGACAAATATACGTTTAGGAGGAGCAAGTAAAAAAAAACAGGATGACAAAAGTTGTGGTATTGAAGAAAATAAGCCACATCAAGACAGAAAGATAAGTAAGAAAAGAAAAAAAAGATTAACTTGGCGAAAGACAGATCAAGACATAGAACAAGAGAGATGATGGCGAGAGATTGGCCACTTTCACATTTGACCTCGCTCCAACCCGATGTCTGCCCGGCCAATCACAGAAAAGAAAACCTGAGGCGACCCCACGACCCCATAAAACAAGCAGCAGCCGGGAGAGTTATAATGATGACTGGAGAGTAAAGGTGTGGCGCCGTGTCTGCAAATGAGGCGAGAGAGTAATTTATTGATGTTGGTTGGGTTTGTAGTGTGTGACCGCCGGGTTTATGGAGAGTTCAAAACAGACGAGTGTGGGTGTATGAGGTGCATCGTTTTCAGACGTGAACTCTGGAAAATGCCCAGAATATTGTGTCTGGATATTTTCCGCAGTTTGCATTTCACATACGAGTCAGACGCCTTTAGACAACAGTAAAATGTCCAAAATACGCTGACAGGAATCAAGCATCGACCCAGAAAGCTGTCGATATCAACATCATCTTTCCTAGCTGACATCTTTGTTGGTGTTTTCTATGTTTATGGAACCTCTTTTTCATTCTGAGATATTTGTTTTCTTTTTCAGTTCTGTTGCATAAATGTCATCAAAACTCCTACTGACATTTTACCAGGGGGCTGGCACGTAAAGTTCAAGAAAAGTTCCAGAGCAACTGACTCGGACATTTGTGTTTCAGTTTCAGGAAAATATCTGGAGCTCGTGCATGTCTGAAAGCAGCTTTATTGTTTTTTTTTTAGATCTTCTGTAGAAACACAATGCAGCTAGAAAACATGGAAATGCTTCTGTTTCAGGTTGAAGAAAAGCATCAGCATTTCAATGTAATCTTCCGTAAACACTTGAAAATCCACTTGTGCCTACTTAAGAAGTCAGAGGATATACTTGCATCCACCAGGCCACCAATTACAAGGAGTGGCTCGATCCTTTTTGCGTTTTTTACATTAGTTCAGGTCAATTCAATGGTTATGTTTAGCATTGCTGTTGTTGCATTAATTAAATCCCTAATTTCATCTCCTCAGTCTGATCACACAGTGAAAGAGAAAGTTTTCTCACAGCTAACGTACCGTTGTTGTTTGCCACAAAGAAGAACCCACAGACTTCCTGTCTCCTGCTGGTTTATGATCTACATATCACTGGTGGGTGAGTGTTTGTTTCTGCTAATGAGTTTCCAGCAGAAGGTGGAAAGTGACACTATGCTACTTATTTGTTTTGAATGGAACTTACAGTCGTTTAATTAAAAACTTGCCATAGTTCATACGTATTATTTTTAGTCCTTACTGGGATCTCATTACACTAAAGCACACGATTTGAGTGGAAATGGAAAGTGAATTGTAGAAGCAAGCATGAATCCTGCTGTTCACACTAAGCACCTTCTGGGTTATTGTCTGTGAACGTAAGAGCTGGAAAAACCTGTCAGCCGCTGCTCTGAAGTTTGATTTCGCGAGACTCTATATTTTAATGCTTCACACTGAAATACTGCAGAAGCGTGAAGTGCTCTTTGCTTTGATAGATTCTGTGCTTTGAACGATAAACCTTCTCCATATTTAATTAAGACTAATATAATCCCAAATCATTAATTGAGCAGATGAAAGTACATCTTCTGTTTTTGTCTGCATGAGCCACTGGGCCACACCCAGAGTTCAAGATGCTTTCATTGATGTTCCGCTCGTGTGTGTGAAATTCAGATGGATGTTTCTCTCTGACTCCATACGATTGCTGCTCAAGCAACATATAACCAGACATTCTCTGGGTTTGCCATTTGTTAGATTCATGTAAACACTAGCATGGGTGCGTGAAAAGCATTTGTAAGTATACTGCATCTAAATAGGATAAATTGTGTACTGTTAACATTATTGTGAGCACTAATAAAGGAAATATCAGTTCCAGATACCTTTACGTGAAAATAAAGGATATTTCTACAACAATCTATAAACAGTAGCTGGGAAATGTGTGTTTTCTTCCCCCAGTGATCCAACAGGCCCTCTGAGGCAACCAATAAGAACAGGTGTTGTCACATCCACCACAGCTGAGGTTTAATCCTACCTGTATTCTTCCTGGGTGAACACAGGAATGACGGAGGGCTGGAGGACTGTGATCTCCACCAGAGTTGTGTTCTCCTTCAAAGGCTCGCCATCGTCGTAGGCCACCACCACCAGCTGTCAGTCACACACACACACACACACACGTAAAAACGGTCAAAACAACAAGCAACACAACTGTCTTGTGCTGTTAACTTTTCTGTTTATGTCCTGAAACACTGTAAAGAGAACATTTTTCATTTCCCCATCGTCTAAAATCGTTAATTTGCAAGGGAATAGCAGAGCAGGATGAGTGTGTATCCCACTGGTGAGCTTATTTGTTCCTGCTTAGCTTCTCTTCTTCATCTAATTGGGGGGTAACCACTGTTAACTGGACCCAGGGGAGTCCTAATGAAGGCCAAAGGAAGGCGTCACTGATACTGCATGCCCCCGAATAAATGCGCAGACAACTCTTTAACTGCTGGAGACGTACAACTCTGAGGTGAATTGCCTTCCTCAGGAGCTCAATGCCCTGAATTGGCTGCTTTCTAGTCTAGTTCTGACCTGCTGCAAACGTGTAACCACTTAAACCTGTCGTGCCTTTATGAAGCGACTGCAATCAGGCAGCCTCGGTGTCAGTGGATTTATCCGACTGTGAATCTGTCGTCGTGATTAAAAACTGGTTCCTCAGACGGTGTTTATGTCGTAATCCCAAAAAACGTAAGTGGCGTTGAGCTGATTCATTTTGTTTGAGTTATCGGGAGCAAACGAGGTAGAATGAGTCCCACGAGAGACATCTTCAGAGGACGCCGAATCCTTGTTGTGTTAATTAAAGCCCAGTGAAAAAGACAAAATTAGCATGGCCCAAAGCTGCTGCACGGGAAAGAGGTGGTTTTGCAACTAACAAGCTGGTGCGGTGCACTTCGCACAGCGGATGGGGGATTTCTGCTTCACACAGAGACACCTCTACGTGCACAAGTGCCGAGATTAATGATCAAAGACGTTCTTAATGACTCAATTCATGTGATGTCGTCCCAAACCTCCACCCGCTAAGCACCAGAATCCCCCCAAAATAGCACTGAAGCAGAACAGATGAGTCTTCTCCTGTAATGATGTCTCCACTGAACTGCCAATGTTTACAGTTGGAACAGATCACTCTGATGGATTGGGAACTACAACGAGTGAGGCTGCGTTACAGTATTTACATTGAATAATACAGTAGACCCACAGCCACGCAGTTATATTCAATACATCAAATATATCACAGTCTGTTGGGAAGTTAACATCTTTCCAGGGGGAGAATCTTTCACCTTCTGTTTCATCGCTGTTTTACAACATCTTATAATGCAAGGGGGGGGGGGGGGGATGCTGTATTGCTGTTGCGAAAAGTTTGACAAAACAGAGCTGAGGCTGCAAAAGGCATCGACTTCTGCTCAGTGTCATGTACGTGCAACTGAGACTCAGGCCCCTGGGTGCTGCATGGTGTGCGACCAGTTGTCCACAAGTTCAATTAAAGGCAGATCTTCTCTTCACACAGTTAAACTTTAAGACTCTGGCAATGTGGCTCATTGAATAGTGGAATTAGAAAAAGTAAACGAGAGGAAAGTAACCATGCTGTGCTGCCGAATTCCTTTTTTTCTATTTTACCCGCCTGGAAATCATCATGCAACCTTTTAGATTGTCATCATGTGACCTCGGTGGTGGTCCCGGACCTGAAGGTGAACAGGGGCTCAACATCTCACCTTTTTCCTGTTTTATTTTGAAATCAAAAGTGAGTTTTGTAGTTTTTTGTTGTTGTGTGACGTCACACTTCGGTGCCTTGTTTCCCCACTTTCACTTTGCAAAGCTTTACGTTGAGTTTGCAGAATATTTCTTATCCTGTTTACCTTCTTTTTGCCTCCCTTCCCTGTCCCTGACTTTGTTCTGCCTGTTTTTGTTTGATTTTGGATTTCTGCCCGCTCCCCGTCGGACTTGTTTGCCTTTCTGGACTCATCCCTCCAGTATTGACTCTTGCCTCCTCCCTCTCAAATAAATCACTGAGCTTAAGATTTGTCTCTGCTTCTGCATTCAGGTCCTTTTCCCTGTGTTCCTGCTACATAGTGCACATCAGGCATTACTTGGAAGTTAAAGTGTGTGTGTGTGTGTGTGTGTGTGCATACTCACATTGAACTTCAGGTTGGGCTCCTCATTGAGGTTCACTCTGGTAACCACATGTCCTGTGTGTTCGTCCACATCAAATATACTGGCGGAGTATGGATATGCTTCCTGGTCCACTTTATATCGCACTAGACCTGCCGGGGTGCCCTGCAAAGAGAGTGAGGTAGATACGCTTTGGAATTAGGATGACAAAGTTAGATGAGTGTTGCATTATGGGACGACATGTGGTTTCTAGAAAACTGTCATTCTCATGATTATTTATTTATTTATTTTTGCAGAGCAGCCTCAAATTAAAACAGACAGTTACAGCATTTAATATTCAAAGCAATTAGTTTGGACCCAAATGTCAAATAGTGTCTCCTTGTCCATATGCTCATCAGGCACACACACACACACCACACCACACCACAACACACACACACACACACACACACACACACACACACACACACACACACACACACACACACACACACACACACACACACACACACACACACACACACACACACACACACACACACACACATCATTATAAAAATAATAACACCTGTTTTTAAGTAGCCAGACAGTGTGATTTAGAAGTCGTCCTCTACATCTACAGTCCTCAGGCTCAGGCAAGTGAAACCCAGCACAGGTTTGAAGGACACACGCTAAATTAAAACCTTATGCTTTCTTATAATTTTGTGCTAAAACTAATAGTAAGTAGATAAGAAGGTCATTAACAGGCAGCATTGTATTTATTAAACACGAGATTGTGGTCATATAACTTCAAGAACACTTTATACATCAATAGTATATCTGAAAGGATGAGTCACTCTCTGACATTAGTTCTTGTTCCATTTCTATTTGTTATATTTCCTTACATTTATAAGTATTGCATGTTTGCTTATTGTTTCTTTAATGATGTCTGTTTTTGAATGCCAACATTTTGCTAGTGCGTCGCCATTTACTGTAATTAAAACATTTTTCATTCCACCTCTACTCTTTGTTCCTGCCCTTTTTTTTGTCATTGGGTGAGCGACTCACACGTCGCAGGCTTTTTCGTGATTAATGAATAAAAATCGCTGTTACAGGAACCAGAGACAAGTGCCACTTACTCCATTGTCAGGAAATAGAAAGGCGCCCAAGGTTAACAGAGAGGTCACCAAGCTCACATTTTCCATTAAGACTCACTTATTTTACCGCATCGCGACTATTAAGCGTTGCAGTGTCAGGGTCGTGTTACGAGTTTGTACAGAAACTGAATTCAACGCAAACTTTAAAAACGTTATTTAGTAAAAATCTTAAACTTTTCTCTTTAACAGTCATTGCAGTGTAGCAGCTCTGCCGTTGTCAGCTTTCATTAAATAATAACTCACAGTGAGTCAGCAAAACTTCACACTGATAAATTCCCAATGATTTTTACTTTAGAGCTACATTTTTGATCTGACACCTGGTTGCAAATATCATTTATACCCTTCAGGTCTGGCAATATATATAATATATGTTATATATAGAGTATATGGGGCTGTTGAGCTGCTCTCTAATGTCTTGTTACAGCACTGGGATACGGCTTGGACAGAATAATGTTGGTTTTCACCCATGAGAGTTTAAACTAGATGCTTGAACCTGAAGTCTGAACCGATTCTGCTGATGTAGGAAGACAGCGAGCACATTAGTCAAAAGAACACGGGGCGTTTTAAGAGGCTCAGGGGCAACATCGCTGGTTTAGAAGATCTCACACGCGAGAGGCAGAGTGACAAATAAGACCACGGCTCCTTGAGCAGCAGCACAAATACAGATACTAACACATTTCTTCGTCATAAATATTTACAGGATCCAGGGATTAACCGTTCAGTAAAAAATCACTAATTTACCGGTTGGTTGTCTTTTGTTTCCAGTGAGAACAAGAGCTATTATTCACACAGTCACGGCCGTTCAGATCTGCATCTAAATAAAAGGCAGTGTGACTCAGCAAATCCTCCTTAGAGACGATCACACACTGTCCTCGTGTTGACCCCCTGTCCTTCTCAACTCGGGTTGAACCACACCTGAGGGTCTGATCAAGGACTGGTTTCCATTTCTAGTTTGAACAATCTCAAATGCATCAGCTTTTTAATCAATCTGCCTTCTTTACATCCAGGTAGCTGTTAATGGAGATTAGCCAAAGCGTCGTCTGGACCTAAAACACCTATAAATAAGAATCGCTGGAAGATCTATAATATCTGCCGTTGACCCCAGAGGCTGATTTGTTGTCGGATGAAAGCGATGGGCTCCGAGATTGACCTTCGTTTTACAGCAGAGCAGATTGAGCCCGTTTGTGTAATGAAGATGTTTAAAGTTAAAAGCCCAGTTGAGATATCACAAAGTGGCCCAAGATAAAAAAAAGGAAACACATTCAGTACACCACACACACACCACACACAACACACCACACACACACCACACACACACACACACACACACACACACACACACACACACACACACACACACACACACACACACACACACACACACACACACACACGAGACAAGCATTGTTATCCTGCGTCTCTCCCTCATGTAATTTGGGAACAGTTTGATGGAGCAGCAGCAGCTGGAAACGCTCACCGCGGGGTCAGAGTCGTTGGCCGTCACTGTGGTCACGATGGTTCCCTTGACAGCGTTCGGGGCGACCATGCCTCGGTACGCTGACTGGCTGAATACCGGAGGAAAGTCATTCATGTCCTGGAGAGAGATAAACACACGCAGTATTTATAAGCACTGGGAATGTATCAGGCACGATGTCTGTTTTATTTATCTATTATCAGTACGTCCTAATTCATCCAACATGTGCAACAATCCCTCAAATCTATTTACTCATTATGTTCAATTTAATTTAATATCCCCCATGTACTGACCTAGTTATTCTTTTACTTGCTATTAAAAGCAAAGCAATGTTCATTTCATTTAACGGTTTCATTGTTTCTGGTAAATGTTTTGCTCTCACTCTGATTCTTAAATTTCACTTTCTCTCCTCAGTCACATGAAATGACTCGCTAAAGCGTTTTGGAACATCTGGCTTCCACAAAAGGAGAAAACCACAACAGCTGTTTATTGTTGTAAAGACCTGAAATCCAGCTAAACACAACCCCTGAGCCCACGAACATGTGCTGACACCGACTTAAAACAATTTGAGGATTTGGGGAAGAAGAATCAACAGCAGCAGTGTGATTAAAAACCCAACGGACAGGAAAACCTCTTCTATTTATTTATTCTTTTTGTTTTTGTATCACAGCAGGTGTCAGCAGCACCAGACAACTGCAGCGGTTTTAAAAAGAGAGGACACCAGAGAAGAAGAGTTTTAAATCTTTCCCCCCCCCCCCCCCCCCCCCCCCCACAGAATGTCTGAATGACAGATTTGTCTCATTGAGACACAGAGGGTGGAAAAAAACATCAACAAAAGATGGAGTGAAGAGGACGGCATTTGTCAGATTATTGCTCTCTAAGCTTCCCCGACAAGTGATGAATGCACTGTAGCTTCTCCACAGATGTAGCGCTTGAGCTAATGCATGCAAAAACACTGGTGTGGTTACATCAGGATCACACACAGACAACCTTCTCCAGCAGCAGCAAGGGGTGGGGGGGGAGGCAGAAGAGTGCAAAGGTTCAAACACGCTAATATGAAAATACTATATTTGCTCATGAGGGAGAGGTTCCTGATCATTTCAATGGGTGGGAACTTTTCACGGATCCAAATTTTAGGAACCGCTGTGTTAAGGTGATGTGTTTCCTTGCCTGTGGTCTGTAGAAGTCTGGGCACAGGCATATTATGAAAAAGAAAAGAAGCTTTGCAGGCAGAAGTAAAGTGAATTACAAGATTAAAATGTTGAGGAGCTTCCGTTTTTCGTTTGCATCTCTAATCTTGGAGGCAGCGGACAAGAAGAAGACCATTTTACACTGAAGTAAGTTTTTCACAGCTGGTTAACCTTCCTAACGCAGATTATGCAAAAAAAATTCAGCTTTCAACATCTTCCTTTCTCAGCCCCACATTGCTGGAACTGAAAACCCACTGGAAACCCCCCCACACTCACTATGATCGTGACGGTAACGGAGGCGAGTCCAGGAGGCATGCTCCCCTCTCTATCCAGGGCCTCCACGGTGAACATGTATGTGGGCTCTGAGTCCTTCAGCGCCTCGTAGTCCAGGACCTTCAGAACCGAGAGCTCCCCGGTCCCTGGGTCGACGCGGAAGAGCCGAGTGATCTCCGGGTCCAGGCCTTCGCTTCTGATGCGATACGTGAGGTTGGAGTCGAGGTCGGCATCTAACGCCTGCAAAGAGAAAAAAGATAATTGGGAAGAAAGTAATATCATCGCTTTTATCGCAATCTGAATTTGTCATATTTGCCAGAAGGATGAGATCCTACATGTTGGAGCTAATGAAAGACTGTGGGGCAGTGTCATATGTCTCTGAAACGCTCGCGGTAGAAACCTTTTTATCCAACTGGTGCTCGGGACCTTGTTTCTCCTTCTGTAACTACTTCACCACGCAGCTTGAGGGAAAAGCCAATTTCACTGTTTTTACATTCCTCTACAACTCACAGGTTTTTTTAAGTGATGTCAAACTACATTTCTGACTTTTTACGATGTTACCACTGCCGGCTGGTTCATAAAAAAAGAAACCAACTTGGGCATTTCAAAGCACATGTAGTCCTCAGCTTTAAGTAAGAATACGATAATGAGTCTCATTAGCTGGATTCAGGAAACAAATGTATGATTTGAAATAGTTTTATTAGACTGAATTCAAGATTTAGGTCAGAATTTAAACTCTATCTTGACAAATTAAAGACAACAGGACATGTATTCCTTTTTTCATACAAAAAAGATGCTTTGCATATATATATAACGATAGATAGATATAGTTTTATTCACATGTTTGTATAGCAAATGAATAGCATTTTTAACCATTGTAACCATGAAACTAATTAGCCAATACATTTAACCAAATCAAGCTAAAATCAGCCAATATATCAGATTTACTTCTTTATAACCTGCTTCTAAAATATTACAATATTAACTTCTAAATGAATTGCAAATGGCCGCATCCTTCCATCCACGCACTCACCTTTAACTGTAATATGACTGAGTCTTTGGGGCTGTTCTCCGGTAGGTTGACATTGTAGGTTTGTTGGGTGAACACCGGGCTGTTGTCGTCCACGTCCAGAACGGTGACGGACAGAGTTAACCTGGATCGCCGGGGGTCCACCGAACCGTCCCAGGCTTCAACGATCAGAAAGTAGTGACCTTTCACCTTTGAGAGGACGGAGAGTCCCGGTCAAACAACAACAAGTACTACAGCTGTGAAAAATATGACATTTTAAATATTTGCTCTGACCTCCCTGTCCAGCGGCACCGTGGTTCTGATCGCTCCTGTGGCGTTGATGGAAAAGAGCTTCTGGTGGTTGACGAGCCGATAGTGGACCTGACCACTAGAGCCCAGATCTGGGTCTGTAGCCTAAACAAAGACGATAAGAAGGGAGAATATCCAGAATGAATATAACTGAACTGAACTCAAAATCAAGCTCAACGTTTATGTGTGTGACTGAAGGGTTCGCATTTCTCGTTAACATTTACAAAGCTCTTCTTCTCATATAAAGACAAACTATTTGGACGTTTAATTAAGTGTGTTGTGAGTGAGAGTGTGTGTGTTTGAGAGAGATACTGGGAAATGACAAGAACATAATCAGCACACACTTAGAACTCTGGGAACCTTCATCAAATTGGTTTTCCTCCACAATGAGTTATAATCTCTGACCTTTTGGCCTCTGACAGTTACTACGCACTGTACACTCTCTTATTAAGATGCAGCAAAGATAGCAACTCCCTTTGTTTAGCTCTCCCATGTTGCTCCCGTCTGTAGGTTTCATACAAACGCCTCTCACTTTCTCACCTTGTCTTTCTTTGACAAGGTGACACACACCTTGAGGAGCTGCTCTCGCTCGCTGTTGCTCAGATCCCCCCCCCCCCCGGTGACGGCTCGCTCCTGCTCACGCCTGTTTCCTCTCCTCGTCGCGACTTGTCCCGAGTAATTAAACTTAATGAGCGAGTCGTATCTTAACAAGCAGAGTTTCTTATTTTCTTTGTTGCACTTCTTTCATCTGCCTATTGTGATGAAGAGGTGTGAGTGTCCGTTATGTGCAATCAGGATTCTGACAATATTAAAACAGATGAGACCAGAGGAGACAAGAACAGAGGGAATATTAACATTGTTTAAGTGTGTGTGTGTGTGTGTGTGTGTGTGTCTGTGTGTGTGTGTGTGTGGCTCTTGACTTGAGTTGACAGTTTTGTGATGAAAGTCAAATCGACGATGACTAATCGCTGATGACATCATACTTCAAGACGAGCGACAGAATGTATTTGCAGACCGTGATGCACATTCTGAAGAAAGCTTCTGCATCTGGTTCATGGAGCAACATGATGATCAGCAGAGTTGGCAGCAGTGAGTCTCTCTGACATCACAGTCGCACACGGCTTTCAGCTTCCATCAGTGATACAGGAAGGTACAGCTCCATCACTTGCTAGGGACACACTCTGGTCTTTTCATCTCCTTCGGATGTCACGGTTGAGTTAAATTGTATTTTACACTGCGGTTTAAGATCGGACATTATAGCCAGGTTTAAAACGGTACTGCAGCTACAGGTCTAACGTCTGTGACACTTAAATTTACCAGGAAAAGTCACGATCTATAGTCTTTTCTGTCTTACAGCAGGGTGTTGAGTTAAATTCGTCTGCTGTGAAGAGGAGTCGGATCGTTCCCCAGCTAGAGTTAGTGGAAGCCTTTCATATGAATATGTTTTTGAAGAAATTTGGGGCACTATAGCCTTTTTTATTGATAGGACAGAATTTAGATAGGAAAGGGGGGAGATGGAGGGGGGGAAGACAGGCAGCAAAGGGCCGGGTTGGAGCCGAACTCGGTGCCGCTGCAGGAGGGCTCCAGCCTCCGTGCGTGGCAAAATATTCAGGTCCGCAGGGCGTCTGATAACTCGCCTGGTTGAGCGAGCGGCCCGAGGACCTGAATATTTCAGCAGTGACAGTGTACAGGTTTCATCTTTAGTGGATTATTCCTCTCGAGTGAACTATTTCCACACACTAGACGCACTGCGACCAGTTTGCTGCAATGGCCCATTAAGGGCTTTGCATTCATTAAGGTGTCCATGTTGCTAGAATTACATTTATAATAAAGTCCCCAGAAGAGGTAAAACAGACAAAACAACAATTTGGTGAAAAGATAATTATTTTTAATTTGTTGCTGCTATTTAAGAACAAGGCGTTAAAGTTGACATATATATAGTTAGTTCCTATGGACCAATTTTCAATAAACATATCAATTTGGGTTGTTGGTTTGAATCTAATCCGCTCCATCGCATGCAGCATTTAGAGTTAAATATAGTAAAAAGCACCTCCAGCCGGCTGTCTGATTAGAGTAGTTAGTCTTTTACTCTGGAGAACAGCGGAGTCGAGCCGCTCCAGTTCTTCCAGCTGAATTCTCTCCAGGCAGGAGAGCTTGTCATTAACCATTGCTGCTTTAAAGTGAAATTACCTTCTGCTTCCCCTCTTGCTTTAATATTCTCTTTGTCGCTATTTGACCCTCTTTGGTTCCTCCATCAATTGGTGCCTATTGACTTGCCAATAAGAAATCTCTGGACCCTGACCAACCAAGACAAAGTGACTAACTAATGCTAATAAGAATTTGTTTTGCAGGTATTTGATCATTACACTAAGTTCTGGAAGCAAAACCAAAGAGGTGACCCATGCAGAGCTAGTTCTTACTGGGTGATTTGTTTTGTTAGCACACGTTGGGGCACAAATCAAACATATTCAGGATTGTATTGAATCATTCTGCCAACAAATTCTGCCAAAGCAGCAGCAGCAGAGAGGAGGAAGGATTGACATCTGGATGCTGTCCAGCTAATTCAATATGAATTCCAGTATTTTTTTGCTTGTATATATTACGTGGGTAGACATTAATGAAATACAAATCGTATTCATCTCCCAACTGACAGTTTAATATGTTTATTCAAATGCGTTAATGTGTTTAGCCCCTATATATATTCCATGTTATTCACTCCACTGTTCTGATTTCTGCTGTTGCAGTGATCCATATTTATTCCCGTTTACCGAATTTTGCACCATTGATATTTCATCTCCTCTCACACCGTGACTACAAGGATTGATAGATATTGGACTCTTTCTTGCCAGCGTTGTGTAGACTGTGAGAGAGAAGAATGAAGTCCTCTCGACGTGATTTGTATTCAGTCATTCATCACTATCCGGGCGTTACAAATTTAATGGAGCATCCAGCTTTGGTTTTTTTTCTTATCATCTCTCTCTCAAGGGAGAGAGAGAGAGAGAGAGAGAGAGAGAGAGATTGAAACCTGGACGAAGAAGGAGAGAGAAAGGACGAGGTCTGAGGAGACGTTTTACGAATGTGCAAGTGTGGAAGAGGAGAAGTGCACGTTTATGTTTATGTCTCCTCCATCATCCATGCACAGCGGTGCTGCAAACGAGTGATGGCAAACATTACTCCTGAAGCAGTTTAAGTTTGAACATTTGGGAAACACACTTCTTTCTGGGGAGGAGAAGAGCGATACCACCCCGTGTCTGTTTGTGAAGTATGAAGCTACAGTCAGTTAGCTTAGCATCAAGCCCGCACCCTACTTGTGAAACTTCAAATTTGATAAGTTGGCTTTAAGAAAAATGGGAGTTTTGGGATATTAACATGAATTCTATTTTCAAGTCTGAAACTCATAATCTCTCATTCACCTAAATAATTAACAGGATGTATCAGCAATGAGCCACCAGACTGAGTTATTAGTCAGGGCTGAGAATCAGTCTGGTTCCCTCTGTAAAATGTTCAGGTGTCATTGTTAAACAAGATGTGACACGTTAGTTAGTGATCTTGTGCAAATTTGTGTACATGTAAAAACAAACTTACTAGGGTGCACCCAAATGATGACAACGTCAGTCTGTGGTATTTCTGTTCGAAGAGTTTCATTTTGCCATAACAGATTTTTGCCCCTGTATTATCATCATCCATCAACCCTCCATTACAGCTGCCTCTACATAGAGTAATGCAAATGAGGAATTCACTTCAGCTCATGGCAATTTAAAATAGGCTTAATATAATTCTGTTGATGATCATATGAACTCCGTCTGAATTCAACCCCCTCTTTTCTCCTCTTTAAAAAGAGACCATGTCTTAAACTCATGAAAGTCAGATTAAGAATGCAGGTGTACCTCCCTTAACTCTGTCATCTCCCATCTCCTCTCCCTCCACCTCCACCTCTCCCCAGTGTCTCTCTCTCCTTTCTCTCTGCCACCGGAGCTTGTCTCACTTCCTCGCCTCCTTTCCATCTCTCTCCACCTCACCAGCATCAGCAAACCAAGGTCAGGTCCATTCATTATTCCAGAAATCTGTTTAATACCTACAGGTATGGACCCTGGTTTGGAACAGGGCCCAGAGTCGTGCCTCGCGCAGACTGCTGGGGATCAAGCTGTCTTTTTTGGTTTGGAAAATATCCAAGGCTCCGTGAAAGGAAGGAAGTTGAAGATTGGAATAGTTTCAAGTGCCCTCTCTGAAGATTAGGCTGGGTTTCTGGATATTGAATTTGGACGATTCCCAAAGGTCTCAGTGGTAGATAAAAATTGCAACGCATTGAATGAAATGTCCTATTTATGGATACGATAGGATTTACAGGTTAGGACTTGTGCTCAATGTTTCAAATAAGAAAATGCATTAAACTTTTAAGACTGAAACCTCTTAAAAGTGAGACTGTTGGACAAGATATTTATCTCTGGAGTAATTGTAGTGTTAAACCGAAGACGCATGATTAACATTTAGAAGCTGGCAACGTGTCAGACTGATCAAAGAACCCCTGACACTGGTGTGTAAAGGCTAAGAATTAAGCTGAAAGGAAATCCAAGCAAGTGTGCAACCGAGGGAGCGTCTTTAAAGATCAGAGCCTATCAAAGTGTCAGATTTACCCATGACCCGTGTCTGGGGAATACATGATTCAGTTATTAGGTCTGGAACAAGTCCAGGAGTCTTTGTGGTAAGTGGAGACGAGGCCGCTGACGCAGGTAAAACCTCGTCCAGCGGTGCAGAGAAGAGATCATGTTACTTACACGGTGCACGTGCTAATATTTTCTTTGATGCATTCCAGTGCAATTGCGGCTGATGTAGACTTTCCCAGGGAGTAATGTGTCTAAAATCAAACATTTAACCCTAATAGACACCGACGTCTCACATGCAAAAGGGAAAACGCTTCTAAAATCCTTGTATCCTATTAACCCACAAACATGCACATAACAACTTAAGTGTTAGAGATCTCTGGATTGGAAAAGATTAAGAGCTGCATTTTAATTTGATGATCTGAATCTCGATGTGTATCATCCAGGAGTTTGTGTGTGTGGTATTAGACTGACGACACAGGGAAGTTAATCTGAATATTTCCTTGAATGTAGTGACCCTATGTCAGGACGACAGACGGGAGTGTGGTCTGTAGTTCTACATGCTCGCCCGTGGTGTTGCAGACGTGAGGTCAAGAACTATTGTTTCAGTGAGACGTCGTCATGACAAAGGATTAGCGAGGAAGCTCAGAAACAGATGCACAGTCATGAGTGTGTGAAAACATTAGCATAGAGACACACACACCCTCATAGAAACATGCCAAACTCATACATGTTCACATGGAGTAGATACACTGTCAATATTTGTTTTGAAACATGTAGTGAGGAGTGAGATCATGTTGTTTGCTGCGTACAGAGAGTGAGTGTGTGTGTGTGTGTGTGTGTGTGTGTGTGTGTGTGTGTGTGTGTGTGTGTGAGTGCACGTGTGAGATCTTCCTACCTTAACTTGTCCCACAAAGGCATTATCCTGCTCTTCTGTGACAGTGAGGTTCACTGTCAGTGAGGAAATGAACAGCGGGTCGTTGTCATTAACATCCATGACCATAATGTTCACCATCGCTGTGGACGTCTACACAAACACAAACACAAACAGAAATCATGTAAAACTCCTTTTTATCTACTATTTCATTCATATTTACTCATTTATCTATTTAAAACATTTGGCTGCTGCCACAAAGCACCTGATTATATTAAAGAGCCTATTAAGCTTTGCTAATTAGCTGCACTGCTGGTCCATCTCGTTTATGCTCCTAATGACTGTTTACTCAAACAACTTTGTTTCATATGTTAAAAAGGGATGTTTGTGTGATAATTAAGAACAACATGAAAGAAGAAGTTCAAAAAGGCCAAGTCTGTCGAGAGGGAGTGCAAAAGTTAAACAAAAAGGGAAACACAACAAACTTAACTGATCATCTGAAGAATTAAAGCATGTTTGTTTTGGGAGGGGGGGGGGGATTCTTATCTAATCGCTAATTCAATGTGTAACAATGAACCGCAGATTGACCGCAGATTGATTGATTGAGAGAGTAACACAACAGTGGGTTGGAAAGAGGAGAAGCAGTGTGTGTGTGTGTGTGTGTGTGTGTGTGTGTGTGTGTGTGTGTGTGTGTGTGTGTGTTCAGGGAGGTGGGTGAGATTTACAATCACATAGGTGACAATAGGCTGTTGAGGTTGGCAGGACACACGGGATTGCAAGTAATTTGAGGTTAAGAGCTCACAGTTGACAAAACAGTTTATCTCAATGCCAATATATGTAAAGTAGAACTCTGGTAAGGCTGGCTGAGCAACACACACACACACACACACACACACACACACACACACACACACACACACACACACACACACAAACACACGTACAGACACAGAGATACACTAAACTGCATTTTGCATCATGAAGCTGTTGCACATTTTTTTAATAACAGAACAACTTGAAGTTTATTGGATTTCTGACACCAAAGTTTGACCCCCCCATCCTCCAAAACTGGGAACTAAAACTTTCTGGACTAGAATGTGATTTGGGCTGAATCTCTTCCTGCAATATAATGTATCTATAACCGAGATCAGCCTCGACAATATTTAGCAACCCCCCGGGATAGATGGGAGTTCACTGCCAGCTGAAAAACTTTGCAATCATCAAAAACTGAGTGCTTGTTTCCCCTGCTCGCTCTCTGCTGTGGCAATATAAAGATATAGCTGGAAAGGTTTTGTATTTTCTCCAATACCTACAAATCCTGTGAAGCCATAGTCTGATGTGACGCATGCTTTGTGTCACAGACCTGCATTGTTGTCCAGAAAGGATTGCAAACATGCCAGTGTTAGTGTTTGAGTCAGAGAACTGAAATATGGCTTCATTCATGTTTCATTCATCAGCTGTTGTTCAAGTGAGCAACACATGTGATAGGTCAGACGGGTGGGATTGTTGGAACCTTAACTAGCTCTGAATGTCTACTCCTGGTTTAAGCCTCGAGTTTGAGAACGTTGCATTTTGTTGTTAAAAAATGATAAATCCACAGGAAGACCAGACGGCTGTCTGAAACCATTCTGTAGCTGAGATGAGAAGGGAAATCAATCAGAGCCACAGACACTGGTCAGAGCCAATACAAGAATTTGGAAATGTCCTGATTAAAACAGAGAAACCACTGATGTGCTGAGCAACAAGTCATTGAACTGGTCGGCCAAGGCAGACAGCAGCAGTTGATGACAGAAACCCATCACCACCAGTCTCCACAGGGCTGGAGTGAAGGTATCATAATCCACCCTTTCCCGAAGGAAACTTCCAAAGTAGAAACATAGAAGTTAGAGCGTGTGATGCAAAACGTCAGGAAGAAACAGGAGGAAACAAGAGGCCAGATTTGACTTTGTAAAGCTCTGACACAAAGTTCCGTGGACATATGAGACCAACACCAGCCTCCACCACAGCGGCAGCTGTGTTGGTCCTGCACTGAAGTTTGACTTGCATCCTGTGATGATGCCCGGTGTCCTAACAGTGATGCTGGTTTACTGCACCGGCTTGTAGGGTCCACAATCTGTGGCAGTATGATGGATTCACCGGCCAAATAGCCAATTAGGCACTTTGTAGTCTGACACTCTCACAACGGGACGTTCAATAATAGCAGACGAGTGTGTGTGTGTGTGCATATGAAGACAACCCAAGGCCTTTAGACTGATGCTGATTAATGGACCCGTATGAGGAAACTACACCCCCCAATCTTTTCTTCACCTTCTTCTATTTTCTTTCTTCCCCTTTATCTCTGTGTGTAGCTCAATACCAGGCCTCCCTCCCTCCCTCCCTCCCTCGCTCCTCACAGCTCTCGACTCCTTTATCCCTTCTTATTCAAAATATAATGGAGTGTCAAGCAGAGCTACTTTTAGCCATTTTCTGACTTAAAGACCTTTGGGCCACGACGATAATACACTAATTGTCACGGTCCAGTCAGCGGTTGACGAAGGGAGGGAGTGTGTAAATGTGTGTGTGTGTGTGTGACCTTTATGGGACTGTGAATAACAGCACACTTGTTAAGGTAATAAGAGCCCCCTCAATATCTCAAATCTCTCCTCCTTTCTTCCTCTCTAACCTCCTCCGACTTGTTCTCTCCCACCATGTTCTATGCGAGAGGGTGTGTGTGTGTGTGTGTGTGTGTGTGTGTGTGTGTGTGTGTGTGTGTGTGTGTGTGTGTGTGTGTGTGTGTGAGAAGGTCAGAGTATTCAAATCAGCATTTCCTGGGCTCAGAGGGACCTTAAACTTAACCGTTTGTTTTAATTGACATGGGGGGAGAGGAGGGGGGGTCAGTGGGGAGGAGGGGAGACAAACTCTTTTAATGCTCGTCAAGCAGATGTGTGATTGTGCGGGGTCGGGGGGGAACAGCCAGAGGGGAGAGAAGGGGAGAGAGAGAGAGGAGAGCAAGGGGACGCCGTCCGATGTCTTCATTTGACTTTCATGTGAGAGCGACTAAAGATTTGACTTTTTAAAAAAAGGGGAGAAGTGAACAGCGCAAACAGAGAGAGGGAGAGGAAAGGACCTGTGATCAGTTCGGGGGGTGAGGAAGGGCACACACTGATTCTCTGTTCTTTAATACATGTATTCATCCTGTGTCCACACTGAGGCGGTTGTGTGAAGACGAGACGTTCGGGTCGTCTGTGTGTTCAATCCGCACTGAAATGCCAAAACAATTAAGAAAACATTTCCTCTCTCTGTTTAGTTGGCAAATAACTCTCACTTTAAAATGCTCTGAACTCAGAGTCAGGTCATACGTTTAGTGAAAGAGGATTTTTTTTTTTCCCCTGATAAAGGTTGAAGAAAACAAATGAGAAGAAGCAAATCACCAGACACAAAACTGCTGATTAGGACTCAATAAATGTTTCCTCACCCACAACAAAACATTATTATACTATTTTGGGATTGATCCACTTGGGAGTGGAAAAGCTTTTGGGTAGATGTGGAAAAGAGGCCAGAATGAACGGGAAAAAGAGAAAAGGGATTTTCATATTTAACAAGGTTGAGCTTGGTGTTGATAGGATCCCAATTATTTCCTCTGAGACACAGTGCAATCCAATACAATCAGCATGGTAATACATATAAGCAGAAAAGAGCAGCAGTGGCCGGTTATGCAGACAGTCAGCACTGTATGGTAATGACTGCTCTGTTAGTGTGCAATTTAAAAGGTCCTCTCCATTACGTCCGACTGTTACACTTATTAAAGAAGGCCATTCTTCCTGGTTGTAATTTCTTATGTTCTTTTCCCGCTCATCCATTTTCTAAACCTCTTGTTCTTTTCACAGTTGCTGGGTCGGCAGCCTGAATCTCCCCTGATGTCTCATATCCTCATATATTTAAGCGTTGAAACACACTCATTGGTCCAAAGTGAATTCTTATAGATTCATCGTTGCTGTTTATTTTGATGGTAATGGTTTTTATAATTAAGACAATTATCAGATGACAAGTGTCTCCAAAAATTGCCTCTAATATCCCCCCTTGTCAAATAACACCACAGCTGTTGTTTGTGGGATTTGGCCGTGAAGGATTTAGACTCCCTCCCTGCACCCTGGGATGTGAAACAAGTCAAGTAAAGACGACCAGTTAATATCTCTGTGCTACGACTGGAGTGTCTTACCCCATCTGGCTGTCCGTCTGAGGCTGTGAGCACCAGGGTGTAATAATCCAGAGACTCCCTGTCCAGAGGCTTGTCCAGAACCAAAGTCCCTGAACTGGAGAGAGAGAGAGAGAGAGAGAGAGAGAGAGAGAGAGAGAGAGAGAGAGAGAGAGAGAGAGAGAGAGAGAGAGAGCAAAGACTCCCATTAACCCTGCAGGCTTGGGCTTCAAAATAGAACAGACACAACAACGAAAAAGAAAGAGCAGAATATCATGGTGTAATATACTTTAAATCTGAGACTTTTGAGTTAAGTGGAGGTTATTACACAATACATAAGGAGTTTATTGTTAACCATGTAGATCAGGGACGGGAAACCTATAGTTTCTATGCAATATATGGTCTGTTAGAGAATTCATACATATAAAAAAGTCATGATAACCATCACGGCATAAATAGATTGTTGTGCTTTCAAGAAAAATTCTGAAACTATGGTCTCAGTGGATTAGATTTAAATTTACTTAGATAAAGTTAACACTCTTCATTGGAGTTTCCTGTTTCCTGTTTTGAATGGCCCTTGATAAGAGAAGGTTTTCCTCCTCTGTCAGTAGTTTATATACAAAATGATTCAAAACTACTGTAAGATCTTATTGAATCTTATTCCAATAAACAGACATGTGGCCGAGAGTGGTTAATTAACAGTTAATTAAAGTCTGACGATATCCAAATATGGGCTTACTTATGTAACACTAACATGCACTCAAATCCTCGTGGGGTAATCTTATGAATGATACAACACCAGTATCCAGCTCCCTGAATCAATTTTGTGCGAATTATTAGTATGGTTCAATATGTGACCATATGAGCTCACATCTAACTGGATAAAATTCAATAATACACAAACATGGAGACAAAAAGATAAAAGTCAGATCCAGCATCAATAAAACTGTTCTCCAGAAGCTCTGAAATCGACATTCTATCCAAATATCATCAGTGTGTGTGTGTGTGTGTGTGTGTGTGTGTGTGTGCACATGTTAAGTGCTCTACAGAGGGAAAGATGTGAAGCTGTTTAAAAACAAACTAAAAACCGGCTCATGTATATTTATGGATAATTCATGAAAAGCAAAGTCAGAAACCCACACACTGATTTATCTTCTCATCTACACCAGATTGACACATTTCCTTGACACAGCAACTGCGATAGATCCAAACATCTGCTACGACACGTGGGGACGGCCGAGAGTAAATCCCATTGTTTAGAATGAACCCACGATACCTCAGATTCTGCTAAACGCTAATGCTGATAAACCTCTAAGCTCATCAATTGAATCCCGCACTGGCCATTTTGTTTCTGTATTAAAAGAGAGATCAGCCCACGGACCCACCGATCCAGTGGTGTAGCATGAAAGGAACAAAGACCGGGCAACTGAGCAACAACATGTGATAGGAAATGAGAGCAAGCTGACAGAAAGCATCACCAGCTGGATGTACACGTGCTTACAGCGGCAAACGAGACTTTTGTTACCCGCACCTGCTGGAAAAGGGAAGGACGGCGTCGGCAGTCAGCCTCCATGTTTGTTTTTTAATCCGAAGTTTCTTGGAGATCCCAAGTCTGTGGTCTAACCACTAAGGAATCCTCTGTGTGGTCCTGTGTCTCAACTGGATCTTCTAGCGTTTGCTCTCTCGTGATGAGCATATTAATATCGTTTGTGGTTTCCCATGTCTTTAAAATCAGTTAAGATTTGAAAACCCTCTAGTGTTCAGCAGCTGAGCCACATTGTGCACAAAGGAGGGAAACATCTCTCCGTTCTGTGCCAATAGGAGCTGCAGGGCATGTTGCGTTTGTGCGGTGGAAAGACAAAAACTAAACGTTGTGATGGAGAAAACACCGACAAAGACTCAAATTGAGATTGAAATATATCGGGAAATATTTTGTTTTCCTGCAATGTCTGACAGAACCGGTTAGCACAGAAATTAAAGCTTGTCAATTGATTTTAGTCATTGTCATTATGAATTTCTGTGCAGGACTGATTTACTTTGTACTTTAAATCCTCATTTGTCTGTCACTCTTGTTCCTCGTTTACCTCCCAGCTCTCCAACATTAGCATTTCTTTCCCTACTCTTGACTTTCTCCCTCTCTCTTCCCAAACCTCACACTCTTTCACCAAACTCTCCTTTGTTTTATGACTCTCTCTGCTTCTCCCTGCAGATGTGCAGATAGGATCTTTCCCCTTTTAATGAGCAATAAATGAATAAAGAAAACAAAAGCCCTCAGAGTCTATATGTGAGCGTTGGTGAGAGGGAGAGAGAGTGTGGGAGTGTTTATGTGAAGCCCTCGGCGGAGCCTGAGCCCTGAGTGATATGTCTGCTTTCAACAAACAAACACACACACACTCACTCACACACTCATACTATAACTACTCAGATACTTGTATGTTGCCATGGTTACAACACGCTCATCCTTCAAAAGCACTCACATAATCTTAGTGCACAAAAAAAATCCTAGGCATTGCTTCAGTTTCTGAAAATGTTTACATCAAATATGATAAGTGTGTGTGTGTGTGGTGTGTGTTTGTTTGTTTATGTTATTGCACAGACTTACTTCTCCTTTAGTGCAAAGTGTCCATGGGGGTCTCCACTATGGATTCTGTAAGTGATCGTATCTCTTTCCCGATCCACTGCCTTAAGAAGTAAACAGAGACAAACAGACAAACAGACAAACAGACACACACACACACACACACACACACACACACACACACACACACACACACACACACACACACACACACACACACACACACACACACACACACACACACACACACACACACACACACCCTAGTCTGTGAATATTTTGTGGAGTAGCTCAATTAATTCAATAAAACTATATAAATTACATTAAATTTTCATTTCACTGCAAGTAAAATAAACAGCGTGTGATGAACCTGTTAGCGAAGGAGCAGAAAAGTTCAAACTATTCGATAAAATAATGAGTAAACGATACAAATACTTTGCTAAAGTGGTTGCAGCAGTCAAAAGTAAGATTAATGGTCCGAAATAGTTTGCGATAATTAATGGATAAACAGGTGATATAGTTAGCTAGAAGTAATGGATCAATTGTTAAACTTGTTAGCTGAAAGTAATGATTAAACGCTGTCAAAAGTGAGATTAATGGTTGAGCGAGTTGGGAGAGCTCCGGCGCACCTGCAGATTAAGCAGCGTCGCTCCCGTCCTCATGGCTTCGCTGATCTCCAGGTTGTATTGCTGCAGGGGGAAACGTGGGGGGCTCTGGTTGTTTGGGGGCAAAACTTCGATATAGACGGTGGTAATGGACGACCTGAGGGGAGAAGGAGGAAGAGAAAGTGAGGGAGGAAAACACAGAAGAGAATTGGACCGACTGAGTGTGCGAAGACAGATACATAAGGAGGAATGGTACCAGAGGAATCTTAGAGAGGGAGGAGAGGGGAGCTCGAGAGGATAGAGGGTAAAACAAGCAGTGTCAGGAAGAGTTAAGAGTGGTGGATAGTTTGTTTTTCTGCACTTCACGTTGGGCTTAAGTAATCGATGGGAGCGTGAAGTCCGTGACAGTATGAGACAGTTTTCTGCATCTCCGTGCACGGCCCCGATGTTCCTGTTGAGTTTATCCTGCTGTTTTTAATGATTCAGTCTGAGAGAAAACATGTATTTTCTATTGATTCATTTAAATGAATTTTGTCTGAACAGAGTTCAAGACGTAACATCTTGTTAGGGTCGTATTATATCATCCCAGACTGTGCCCTTTATTATGCAGTGTGAGGAACCTTATTATACAGCGTGGCACGTTTGAGGACCTTCAGTGTCACCCTGGTACTACTTGAAATCGAGACGTGCACGTAAACCTTTAATATCATGTGAGGATTAATATTGTTAAGGGTTTATATCAAATTCCAGAGCTGCATTTAGGACTAAATTGAGTGATTATACACTGATTAGTATTTAATGCAGTTATATGACAAGGCAAGCCAAGGCAAATATGGATGATGAATGGATCTGGATCTATCTTAATAGGTGAATCAAGTTAATGGTTTACAGAATTACATAAATGAGGGTTTAATAGAAGGGAAATAGTGAGAAAAAGGTGAATTAATTAGCAACACGATGGCACCAAGAGAAACGGCATTAGCGGAAGTGTCTGAGAGCAGATTGTTTCACTTTGCAAAACATTTTAATTTGCAGTTGTTTACTCCTCCTTTGATAAACAGCGCCGGCTGCTCAATAAGCCGCATTCAACTACATTTCTCAATCAACTTAACACTCATTCCAAAACAGCACGTCCCCATAATGACCTGCAACTGACAGAGCTGTTTGTTTTTTGGTGCCGTTAACAGGCCTGTGTCCTTGTGACAGTTTATCTTGGTGAAAATATTTAATTACCTGGGTCACAGTTGTCATGTTTCAGCCCTCTGGCAAGTTGACTGTCTGGTGTAATTGGGAGATAGCAAAGTGCTCCCTGCAAATTAAACTACAAGTCAACCCAAAACCCAAACTGTCATCGGCTCCTATTCAGGGATTTTTCACACCTGAAAGTCGAGAACCAGGTGTGAACCAAGGTTCAATAACTTTTTAGATTGTTTATAATGTATTTTTTGTAATATCATCATGGTATTACTACCGGCATCACCAACTTCAGGTGCAGTACACATCAATTAAACATATTATCAGAGATGAAGAATGCAAGTTATCCTGCTTCTTTTTCTTCTATTGTTTAAGACGGTCACAACTTCCTGTCATGGTTCAGATAGTCTGAACCTTCCCAGACTGCAAATGAACCGAACCATGGTTTAAGTTTTCAAAACTGGACCAAAACCACCTCTATTGGTCGGACTAAATGTTGGTCTGTTGGTCCGACGCACTTGTCACATCTGATATTCTTTTTTGGACTAAATTGAAAAGTCAGGAGGACCAAACAGGTTAGGCGTGAAAAGACCCCTTAGAGATAATTGAGCCTTAAATTGTGATCCTTAACAACTCAACCCAAAAGAACAAGAAGCAAAAGTCCATGACCTCAGGTGCTCCACTGACTTACAGCATGGAACTGTGGAGACAACAGAAGAGGCTTTTTGGGATATATTTATATATATTACACCATTACACTGCAATAACGTGTAGATTTACCACCAGATCTAATAATAGTCGTCCCATGTTGGGATCGCCACTTGAATTTAAAAGGACAGTTCTGTGCATGACTCTGCATTGACTGGGCTACCAGTGAGTCAGTGAGGTGGACGAGTTCACATGTTCCCAGTTGTTTTCATCCTGTCTCAAAGAAAAAGGGTTCAGGATGAAAACATCCAGTCCTTTAACTTGGACTTTTCACTTGTCACTTGTTAAAAGGTGGCAAGAAGCTCAAGTTTCCCAGTTTAACCACCACAACGACACAACGCACCCTGAACGTCAGGGCGAGAAACCAAGGGGACGTCCAGAGATCAGCTCTCCTCGAACTGGATCATCGATTGAAAGAAAAACAAAGGAGCTGGGGTTTCAACAATGGAATCTGTTTATGTTCAAAACAATGAATAAATAAAGCAATAAAGGCTATAAAAATGCGAGCTGCCACAGAGAGTGAAAGCCAGTGTTTTATTAAAACAATTCAGATGGAATTATTGATGAAAACCGATTCCTGCTGTAGCCGGAGCCCAGTTCCCCCCTCCCTGTCTTCACCCTGAAACTCCTCCAATGGAACAAAGTGCGTTTCTTATTTGATTTCTATTTCCAATTCCACACACATCGGCTTTTTACACTTAACACACAGACCCATGTATTTGCACATCAAATTCTGGTCGAGACAAATTTGGGAAAGATGAAGTTGCTTAATCTTGAGATTTCACAGACTCGCATGTTTGTGCCGCTCAGCGTTTAATTACCTCAGCCCACACTAATAACCCCCCCCCCCCCATCACCACTCATTAGCAGTAATTTGTTGGTCCAGCCAATCATTATTAGATTAGATGCAGGTTTAGGTGAAACGCACTTTGACGCATTTATCTCAAATCTCCTCTCGCTGTCAAAGAATCCCACTTCCCATCAAGTCTGCTTCATTTCAATCTGTGCATGTGACCCCACTGATGTTCACTGGGCTGTGATCGCTGTCAAAGACGCTCTCAGCACTCAGACGTTCTGCGGCTGATCCGATCTCGTACAGATAAAGATGGAGGAACGCAGCTGCTCCAGACAGGCTACATTCAGACGAGATGTTAATCTGCTTCATCTGCTGAATGAGGCATTTATTTTTGTGGCACAGAGCCAGTGCTTATTTCAATATATTCCGTGTATGTGTAACGTAACTGCATTTTTATCAATGGAGGAGAAGACTTTAGTTACGTGACTTGGATTCATGTGAGTCCAGCAGCTGATAGAAGCTGGATGTGTCAGTGTGAGAGGATAAGAGGAGCCGAGGGGCGTTTACGTCCTGATTGACAGACGTTGGTCAGAGGGGTGAAGCCTGTTCAAAAACATTAGAGGGGATATTTCTGAAATGTAAATGAGACGCCTGAGCATGAGGTGCGTCTAAAAATAAAAAAATCTGACTGAAGCATGACTCTTTAGCTTCTTCAGCAGGTCTGGCACCCCCTACATGGACATGAAATACACTTAAGCTGGAATCCAAACAGGATCTTTGGGGTCTTGACCCGTGGTTTCGACAAATCAGGTATAGATATTGATTGGTTTTGCGAGTTATGTTTTCAGCCGAGATAAGCAGGGGGTCTGGGGAAATTTCGGAACAATCTGTGAGCCAATCACTGGAACCACCTCAATCTGCAGCGACTCACATTCTCTATTGATTTGGCAGCTACAGCTGGAACCGAGAGAGGGAAGAGAGGAGGGGATTCAGGCTTTTATGATGTCTGACTAATTTCGCTGAAAAGAGCAATGTATTGCAATAGAGAGAACAAATAATGAAGATATTTGTTTTCACTTTTTTGTCCTTGTATAACAGATTTAAATGATTGGACAAAGTGGGTTGATTGAGTTGGTTGAATCTGGGGACAATCCTCCAGTTAATTGTTTTTCATAAAGCTTTGATTTCTGGGTCAGCTCATGAGCACCTCGGTGGTTGACAGGGCCCCCCCCCCTCGATTTTGTGGTGAGTTCAACACATTGGCCATTTGTCCATTGAACAAATTGGATCAGGGTGCAAGCAGGCAATTACTCCTTTTCTCTTCAGTAAGTAACCTTTAATTGTATTCCAAGTCTATAATTAGACAGTTTAACCACAAGTACAGGTATTAAATTACATATTTCTGTGTGTATCTCTAAATCACAGGTAAATAAGTATTGGGGGGGAGGAATTAGTGTGGAATTCAGAAATGCTCACAGTTAAGGTAACGTCTGATGGATACGGTCTTATACAAAATGTTCATACTGCTTTCCTGTATTTAACATTTAACCAGGTGAGCTGTTTGAATCTCCATCAGGAGCCTGATGAACAGAAACCGTATCTGTTGGCTGACGGCAGAAGGGAATATTCCTAATAGACCTGCTCAGCCAATACTAAAGAGGAATTATCATTTTACTGTTGCTCTGTACATTTAACTCAAACACTATTATTTGTATCAAAGATGAAAATGATTCTGTGACTAAATGTTGTTTTTGTTCTGTGTTCACTGTTTAAACACCTGAGAACTTCAGGAGTATCAGCGAACAGGCTCCAACTCACTTTGTAGGTCTTTTGTTTTCATTGATTCCTCACGTGAGTTTTGCTTATATGCGTTTCTGTATTTGATGATGTGCAACAAGACAGAAAGTAAAACCTGGAAACTAGGAGGAAAAGGAAAAGAGGGACAACATGCATCAGAAGGAGCGAACGCCTTCTGATGCACGTTGTCCCTCGTTTTCTGCAAACTGCAAAAGCACATGGCCCCTTTCCACCGAGTCCCTTTTCTATGATGTTTTTTTTTTTTTTTTGAGCGAACTTGAGGCATGAAATAAAATAAAAAAACAATCAAGGCATCAAACTCTCTGCCAGTGCAGCTGCTACATCAATCTGTGGAGCGGCGCAGTTTGACCGCGTTCCAGTGAGTGAACAGCTCGATGGCTGGATTTGCTTCTGTTCTCCGATACCGCACGCCAATTTCTTAAAGTAAAATTTCACAATTTAAGAGCTGGCTGCCATATTTTTGCTACCAAATCAATACGCAATAGAGTTTACACAAGATTAGGAGCAGATGCCTTTTCCATGAAATAAACAGAGTTGGGGAGTTTGTGAAAGTTATGGCATCTTATTGATTTAATCCATGAAGAAGAAATGAAGGGCAGGAGTCACTTCTTATCCTTGAATGCGACAGGAACAAAGTGCATTTTCTTCTTCTCTCATCTCGTTCTCGTTTCAGCATTGATTCTTTCCTTCTCTGCATCTGGGGAAATTGTCACTTCGCTGACATGCACATGGCATAATTTGCTTTATGTTACTCAGAAGAGTGTGACAAGTAGTAGTGGCACCCTTGCATTCCACTTTGCTCTCCTCCTCCATTTTCCTCTCCACGTCATTTGCCGATGTAAAACCAGACCTCATGATTACATCTAAAAATGACAAACGCCTCAGAATGGTGAATGGAATGATGGAAGAGCAAGAAGCAAGAAGGGAACGATGGAGAAATACGACGAGCAGCTGACAATGAGTGTGAGCAGCTCTGGAAAAGTGATGACATTTCATATCTCAGCTCCAGACAGATGAGGAAACCCTTACCGTCGTTGATGTGCAGGCCCATTGTCCATGGCTTCCACAGTCAACGCGTAGCTCCGCCCCACAGCGAGATCAACACCCGGCGCCACACTAATGACCCCAGTGCTGTGAAAACAGTGGCAGTATGTCGCATTTTAATTTGGATTCTCTTCGCTGTATTTTATATTATTATTATTATTATGGCTCGACTCCAGTGGTCTTTCAAAAGGTCGAAACTGTCAATTTGGCTATTATTTCATTATTATCTAGTTTTGTCTGAAAAGTTACACAGGCATTTACATTTACACAAGTATTCATCAACAGTATTGAAACAATACGAGAGAAACAGCTTTTTACACAGGAAAACATTATTATTATTTTCTCATGGTGAAATAAGCTCATTTTCTCCTCTGCTGAGTTTTGGTCTCTCAACTTCAAACGTGACATTAAGAGTTTTTGTACAGATTGAAACAAACAACAGGACGTGTGAATAAGTGAGGTTTCCACAAGGTCAACACAGACTGTGTAGGGAAAGCAGTACGTCAGCGAACCAGCCGCCCCTCCTGTCCACTGCCAGTGTCTACTCGTGATGCGTTCAGGTACAGTGTTCAGTGAAGGTCAACCGTGTTTTGGCAGAACTCGTTTTTTGGCATTAAAAAAAACCTTCTTTTATCACATAATCAAATTCTCTTCCAAGAAGCAAATTATCTCGTAAAATATTGATACGTCTATAAATTCTAAATAAAGACAATATCACTGTGCAAATGATATAATTACCTGTTTCCAACGATAAAGTGTTCCTGGGCTCCAGCTAAGATCCGGTAGGTGACTTGACCATTGGGACCTGCATCAGAATCTACTGCCGACAGCTGGAAGAGATTCACAAGAGTCATCTGTCTGAACACTCACGTTTATAGTTTACAGCATAATGAAAAATGGAGTTCCAAATGTATTTCACAATATCTCCTCATCCTAATCAGATTCACACTGACATGGACAGTGTGTACCTGTAGCACCGTTTCTCCAGGCATCATATCAGTAAACAGGTTGACATTATAAGAGATGTTCGCGAAAGTCGGAGTGTTGTCATTTGCGTCCAGCACCGTTATCGTCACGGTAACCGGAAAGCTCTGCTGGACACCATCTGACGCTAATAGCTGCAGACACACAGAGACACACGGGGAGAGACAAGGAGTAAGATACATTATATTTTTTGACAGGATAAGGAAAACACACTTAAACGCTCCTTCTTGCAGGAGAGATGTTATACTCAGCCGAGCCACAAAAAGCTAACTCTTGAGCTGAGGTGGGTGGACTGTGTGCTCAGCACGTCCTTGACATCTTGATAGTGTCAGGTTTGTATTCTTGTTTCCTTTGAGGTGGAATTGCTCTGTACGTTTTCAATCTAAATCCCTGCTCTGGGTTTATTTATATGTTCTGGTGGGTAAAGCTGAAAAGTCTCAAAAATCTGTGAACTAATCTGTCCCTGCTGTCTCCTCTGTATTTATTTTCACCTGCGTACGGAGCAGCTCACGAGGCTTGTTGACTGTGCTACCTTCAAGTCGAGAAATCTAGTGTAAATATGTACAAAACAAGCATAAACAACCTTATTGTTTCAATGTACATTTACTTCTTAAAATACAGTTGGATGTGAAAGGATTCTGTTCATATTTAGGTTCATCATTTGAATTTGGGTTATTAATTGAGTAGGTACATGCTTTAATGTTCAGTGAACACATCGCTTTCCTCAAACTGTCCATTGCTGCAGCTCCTCTTTTCAGCCTCTGTCTCAAACACTTGGTTTTAGCTCCTGTTGCTTTAAGACCCCCCCTCCCGAATAAGCCCAGTCTGCTCTGATTGGCCAGTTCACTTGCTCACTCTGTTGTGATTGGTTAACCACTTCCAGCATGTGTAGGAAGTGTTGGCCTTCGTTTTCACTTGAGAATACTTTTCTGGAAATATTGCCCAGCATGCATTGCCGCCACACGCACAGAGGACAAGTCAACTTTGCAGACTTTTTAAATACACAAAAAACCTACATTAAACACTAGAGGAAAGAAAAACTATAAAAAGCATCACATATCTCCTTTAAAGATGAAGATGAATGTTAAGCTTAACTTAGCATAACGACAACTATGGGTAAGTAGCTCGTCTCTATCCAAGGTAACAGAATCCACACATCTCATTTGTTCAACCCTTACAAAAAACACAGTAGAACACTATGGACACAAGCTAGTTTCAGACCTTTATCGTTATCATATTCACATCCAGCGCCCACGTTATTTAACAAAGCAAATGCTCTCCTCTCTTCCTCCAGTCACGCCACTCTCCCGTAATGCAATCCCAGCAAATTGAGCTAACATGTCCTCATCCATGTTTCACATATCACACGCAGTGCATATCAAAGTGCTGATCAACAGAAATTTCCTCACCGATACCAATCTTCTCCAGGAGCTCGTCTGCCGACAAATCATCCTGGATGTCTAATAGCTGACTCACTCTCCCGTCCTTGAGTTTAATTTCTCCTGCAAGGCTTTCATGATGATTACCGTACACCTCTGCCTTTCAATCAATACACCAGGGCCCGTTTTTCCATCAAGTATGCATCAACTCTGCATGAGGCGCTGCACAGCCACACACAAACACACACCCAGTAAGGTGAGCAGGCTGAATTTGACGAATAGCACACTCCTGCCTGAAGTAACAATGCTGTACATCATATGGCTGCACACGTGCACAAACAGATACCCTTGCTCGGCAACAGGAAGTCTCTCTGTGCCCTAGTAACAAAAGACAAGACGGAATTCGATTGCACTGGAATACAAGAGGCACATCGAGAGGAACAACAAAAGAGAAGAAGAGCATGAGATGGACCTCACCAATGGAGAGAGAGAGGGACGGGAAGGAATCACTGGAATAAGTCACATTCCCTACGATCTAATGAGGAACCTGTGAGAACTGTCATGTTTCCTAGAGACATGGCGACAGGAAGATATTCTGGATAAGGTTCAGACAGACGGGATTAAACTGAAACCCAGACATTGACCTGTTGGCCAAGGGGATGCATCCATGCAGCGTTTCTTCGCCCGGCTGTTCACACTCACTCGTCACTGTACTCCACTAGCCTTTCTTCCACTCGTGTTACCTGAGACTCCAGACGGCATGAACGATCTCTTGGGACTGAATAACACTCTTCCTACCTCCACTCAGTTTGTGGTCGCACAACCAGAGGGACACGAGCCTGGACCTGCTGTATGGTCACATTAACAGGCCTGCAGTTTCTAGCTGGTGCATTTTCTCCAATCAATTACTTTGTATTTTTTAGCTTGATTTTCAGTGCGCCTTTCTTTCTTTTTCTTTTTATCTTTATTTATTTTACTTCGAATTGAAATGAGGCAATTTCCCTGCAGGGATCAATCAATCAGTTTCTCCGAGTCTGATTCTGATTCCACGTCAGAGCCAAGCACTGGCCTGAATGTTGTAAACAAGCCAGTCGCTCATAAAAATCTGTTACTACATGAAATTAAATCTATACTTAAGCAGATGTGGAGGTAAATTAAAATATGGATTTACTTTATGAGAGGGTGTATGTGTGGTGCACAGTTCATCCCATCGGTCTCTTTTTTCTTCCTGTACCGTTCGTCCAATTCCCTCTCTTCCTCATTCTTGTTTCCTTTCCTCGCCTTCAGATAAGAGTCCTTTTTCAATACCAACACTACGGTTCTATCAAGGCTCTAGGATTTGAGGTGAAGTGCGCATTCAGAAGCCCACACACACACAAAACATGTATGTGTGTGTGTGTGCACAAATGGCTCTAGAGTACCGTGAATGTATAGAAGTCTTGTGTCTCTCTGTCCAGCGGCTGCAGCAGCGTGAGGTATCTTCTGATTCCAGTCGCAGACACGGAGAAAACGTTAGAGTAGCTGTCCAATGAGAACTGGAGCTGAGGGTCCTTCGTCTGTTGAAGAGAAAGAGATGTTTAGAAGTGTACAGAAAGTATTGGAAGAAATAGGTTTTCTTTTAAAACCCTGAAGATTCGGACTGCTGGTTCAATTCTACCTGGAAGCTGCCAATTATTATCACAGCAGTGTAATAGCGACGACTGAGCACCTTGAGTGGTTCAAGGAAATGAGTCCACGGAGAGTTTAGGATATTGGGTGCTTGATGAACATAGAGCGACAAATCAAAAGAGCTGATAACAAAAGTAATGATGTAAGAAGACAAGAAACTGCCTCTTTTCATGGATGTAGTTGATATATTAGAAACAATTATAATAAATCAAAATAAAAGCCTGAGTACATGAGTGAAAAGAAACACTTCACCAGGAGAAGATGAATGAGTATTTCTTCCAAGGATTTTTTGACATAACTTTAGAGATGTGTGTGTGTGGAAGTGTACCTGTATCTTTGTGAGGACCATTTTGAGCATAGTCCTGAGGGAGTGAGGACGTTTGGGTTGAAGAGTGTGTGTGAGAGAGAGGTGTGAAGAGTGTGAGTGTGAGTGCGAGTGCGAGTGCGAGTGCGAGAGCGAGAGCGAGAGAGAGAGAGAGAGAGAAGTGAGAGAGAGAGTAAGTGCTATATTCAGTGATAGAGAGGCAATCCTAATCCAAGTCCTCCTCTGACATTACCCAGAGAGGCACCTCCTCTGTGTGTGTGTGTGTGTGTGTGTGTGTGTGTGTGTGTGTGTGTGTGTGTGTGTGTGTGTGTGTGTGTGTGTGTGTGTGTGTGTGTGTGTGTGTCTCATTCCAGATAAGGCTGGCTCAGCAGGGTGGGGGTGCAGGGCTGATAATATTGTCGATGTAGCCAGTGTGGATATTGAGTCATAAATAAACACAAGCACACACACTCGCAGTCATATGCACATACATAAATAAAAGTGATGGAAGGCACATAAAAAGCAATTAGGACTAATCATGATTGTGTTGTACTTGATGCAGGAGGAAAGACCAGGGTTAGCAATATTTAAAATAACTGCACATATATCAATCCCACCACACACACACACACACCACACACACACACGCACGCACGCCCCGGAACCACCACCCCCACGTTATCCCCGCAAGCCCATTCCCTGCTGTGGGGGTCTTTCAGCGAGCGATGGACCAGAGCTTGTGGTTTTTGGTCAAAACGACCACATGCTACATCTTAAACAAACGAAGCTCTCGGGGATGCATCAGCGATAACAATGTCGCAGCGCTGTAAATTCTTATAATATCACTGATCAGGCAGACTAAGAGGGAAACAGTTTTATCATCCAGATTCATAGAGAAATGTAGAAAGGGCACCTCACACACAGCAAGCATCACACAATGCAGAGAGTCAGCAGTAACAGAAAGGAGGCTGGAAAAGGACGGTGGCCAATGTTCATTTGTGTAAGATCACAGTCTCCATGCTGCAAGCAACAGGATTTGTGTTTGGTTTGTTGATCCTACATCACATTTGAAACCCTAATTTTCAGAGCCGATAAGAAAACTCATTTCATAGAGGAAACAATAGAGAAAAGATTTGGATTTAATTTTACATTTCACGTAAAAAAAACGTTTTGATCTATATATTTGGTTGTTTGTGCATTTTCTTTTTCTTTATAGTTTTAATATATAAGCATACACAGCACCACCATTAAGCCCTCCCCTAAACAAATATCGTCCAATCACAGGAGGGCATGGCAGGTCTGTCAAACTTGGACCTCTCCACACTGAAGCAGTGTCCAGAGACGCTTAGTTGTTCTTATAACAAAAACACTTGTCAATGAGCAATTCAATTTATGATAGAATTTGTGTCATCAACTAGCGGATGCAGTAAAAGGAAGTAAAGGCAGGATGAGAGAACACAGCTGATACCTACAGGCGTCATATTGGCTGTTAGCTATAAAGGAAGTAGATGCAACCAATCATAAAAGTGACACACGTAAAATACTGTATCTTGTTTAGCTGAATGTGAACGTTTATCATAACTACTACAAATCATTGTATTTATTTGCACAAGGTCATTAAATAAATATAAATCACTAATTACCTCTGTTTAAAAGTTCAAAGAGAAACAACAGTGTATTTGTATTTACATTAATCTGATTATTAAGTGCAGTCATTTGATTTGTCAGTAAGATTAATATTAATTAACGCCTGATGTCTTCATTGGTGACAGCTCTGTACGCGCTCATTCTCACCTCCTCCACATCATTATCCAGAGCGACGATGGCCAGTGGTGCGGACAGGCTGCCACTGGTCGCTATGGTGGTTCCCACAGGTGATGCTTCGCTGACGTATCCATGGTAACTTGATTCTTGGAAGTAGGGCGCCTGGTTGTTTTCATCCAGCACTTCGATTTGGAGGTTGGCAAACGCTGGCAGGGGGTGGCCATTGTTCTGTTCTGCCTAAAAGAGAGAGATTAAGTAATTGTTCCCTTTTGGCCGTGGTGTCTCACTTCCTGCTCTCTGACCGCCATTAGTCCTGCTGCTGAGGTCGTATTAAATTATAATACTTCACACAATAAATGTTAAACAGCGCTCAGTAGAGCCCTTAGCTTTGATAATGGTAATAAAACCGGCCAGTTACACTAGCTCTATCAAAGTATAGGATATAAATTAATTGATGACCTGCAATTTTTTGATGGGGGTTTTATCATTGGTCTTTTATCTTAAAGGGAAACTGTTTTTATTCAATTTGTCAGCTTTGAAATGAAAAATGTTTCCCTTCAATATATATTTTTAGGAGAGGGAATCAGGTCAATTTCTGTTTAATGGAAACTTTTCTTTGGTTTTTGATGTTCGTGATTTAGTCTGATTGGATAGCGATAATCTTGTGTAGTAAAAAAAAGCAAAGTGTCATTTCATCAATATTATAGACACAGATCCACACACAGCTTAACCGCAGCAAATACATCCCATAAAATAAATATTCAACTGTCAGTTCCAGTTGAGCAAAAACCTTTCTTTGTGTACATTTTATGAGAGTAACCAGATATACAATATATCTTCTTTATTTAATCTCACAGAGTAAAGGAAGCAAAAACAAAAAAATGCCAGAGGGAAGTTGTCTTTTCAATGAGACACATTCTGGGAGAAAGGTGGAGTTAAACGTCCTCTGTTTGCGGCTCCGGGGGATTCCTCACCTTAATCACCAGATCAAATCTGCGGTACAGCTCTCTGTCGATGGGCCTCAGCAGCAGGAGCTCCGCTGTGGTTCTGTTCAAGCTGAAATATTCGGCATAGGTCTGAGGTTTGCCTGAGAAAGAGAGTTAGCAAACACAGAGACACAATGAAAGAGGGAGGCATGGCTAATGCTTCCCAGTTTTCTCATCTCCGCCAATGAGCGAACACACAGTATATGGTGCTCCGCAATGCTACATTGCTCAGCGGGGAAATCAAGGTCTGGTGCGAGGAGCAGCAGCGCAAGCACACGTGCACAATCACATTTCTTAAAGTGTGTACGTCTTTTTGTGTGTGTGTGTGCGTCTTGCATCCTTATGGCTAACGCTGATTGTATTGGCTTCTGAGGGATGGTGCCTTCGGAGACAGCGTGAGTCCCTCGATGTTTGTGGTTACAGATGTTTGTGTCCGAGCTTGAGTGAATACATTCTGGGTTGTTGTCCAAAGCAACAACCACCTACTGTTTCTAATGGAAACCACTGGCTCTAACCGCACGATTCTACAACATTACATCTTCCTAAAACCACCAGAATCTGCTTTTTGTTCATTCACCCTTTTTCTTTTTAAATCATAGATCTCGGAGGAGCTCAACGTTGCAAAAGATTCTTCTGCCTCTTGTGACACAGTCTCTGATAATCCTTACTCAGACAGATTAGTTTCACAGGAGGAGTCTGGGAAACGTAATCAAGTCAGTGTCAAGACGCGTCAGTAAATCCTTACCATTTTTTTGGTGACAGCATTTTATTACTTTGAACAGTGATCAGACGTCAATCAGTCCTGCAGGGACGGTAACTAGTCAATCAATAATAAATGAAGCTACTTATGAGGGATTATATGTCAATTATATCTGTCATTTGGAAACATTCTGAAAGAACGAGCACCTAAACATTGAAGTTAAGATGTGCTGGTGTCATTCTGAATCACAATTTATTTGATGAATGGTCGATTAAATAATATTCCTCTTCTGTGACTATCTGGATAAAGGGGCCAATACAAGATTATTTGTTTAAAGCACTTTCCTTTTTAATCAATTTTCATTAAAGGTGTTGAGATCTATGCGTTTGATTATCAGACTACTTTCCTTTTCTCCTCTGTTATTCTACTGTAAGAGCTGCACAGACGTGTAGAGTTGTTTGGCCTTGAACAGTTACGTCCTTCGAGTGCCATTCTAGTAATAAGTTTCACTTGGTGTTAATGAAAAAACAATTTCAGAACACATCAGTGAGATTCTCCTGGAGAGGGAGTCATGCTGTATGGATTAATAATCTATAACATATAATCAATTATTTGTTTTCAGCGAGGACACAAAGTAAGAATCAAATCAAGTTACATCATCACATTTTTGCTCATTTAATACAATGAAAATGTCCCAACGTACCGATGAGGATGGAGTATAAGATCCCTGGTCTTTCGGACGGAGGCTGGATGTTTCTGTCTTGGTCCACAGCTTGTATCGGTGGAGTCACATTCAGAGGATTCACCTTATTCTGACGACAGAACCAATAAACAATAAAATTCATCAGTTTGGCACAAACGATCAAACCTCTTCCTATAATGACAAATCAGTTATTAGAGTCTCCAGATCACAGAATAATATCTGAATAATTACTGAACCAAACAGTGGTGGTCTGTCTGATTTAGTTATTTCTTCGACATAAGCAAAGCTCTACAGATGCTATTTACTGTATTCATGGTACAACAAGCTCTGTGCGGTGCCAGCAGAGCGAGCGAGAGACAAACTCAAAAATCAATTGTTGGCAAAAACACACTGTGGTCGACTTTAAATCACAAACACGCACACCCGCACATAATTCTGTGTAAGTGCAGCACACACAGAGCATTAAAGAAACGACACCACCATTACATTCACTGAAATAAAAATCAAACACACAACAACAATTAGGAGCCATTTCGATTGTGCATATATATATCGTATATGTCCATATAAATGTGTTTATCTGTGCATACACACACTGAGCCAGTGAGTGTGTGGATCCGCATCTGTATGCGAGTGCGGCTCGGCTATAACGTTGACTTATAATAGTGCAATATGCTGAGGTGTGTTGTACCAGGACCCCAGTGGGAGAAACCGTCCATAGGATCAAATCTAATATCACCAAAGCTGTAAAATGTCAAACCAAGCACACCCCGTATTCCCAGATGAGCACAGACACACACCACACATCATAGACAATTCCATACTCCTGCTATGGTACAATACTTTACCACAGCACCTGTCATGCAGCACTTAGCCATCACAGAGCTATATCTCCTGCTGTCTGTCACTGGGAGGGGGGGGGGACGGTGGCAGAGAGGAAGTTATGGCGAGTAATGAAGCGGAGTAAAAGAGGGTGTAAATATATGGAGGGGGAGATGAATCTGTCAGGAGTTCAGGGTAAACAGGAAGCAGACAGAGATGTTACACACACACACACATGATTCTGCTTTTCTCAACAAGAACAGACCTTTGCTTTTAAACAGGCGTCGGGTTTCACTGTGAGTTACAGTATAGTCACATCACACCTGCCGCTTTATTGTTTCAATATTTATAGTTTAACCTTCAGTTTCCGTCTGTAGACCAGGAAGCAGCATGAGCGTGACATTACTGTGCTGCTCTTTATGATAATTCTTTACAAGAGATGGCACTAAGGACAATTTGAATGGTCACGCGTGAGCGTAAAGCCGGACGATGTAATAACCAGAATGGCACTCAGTAGAGCGGATACCTTCAGTCCCCTTAAATTCAATCAGGCTGCACCACATTGCACACACTCAGACATCAGTCCACTAATGTGCCTCATCCATTTACTATCACCGTGGAAATCAGTGGAAATGTCAGAAAAGGCCCAATCAGGCGATGTTAAAGAAAGAGGGAAATTATTCCTGAATCTGCACCAGGATTTAATTAGGATTCTTTCTTGATTCATACGACGCACTTATACCAGTGAGTAGTAGTTTTTTTTCCAGTAGTTTTTGCATAATCCTGCCAACGGACACACAAACAGTTCTTGGTGGAGGTAGGTGACTAATGAATGAGGCACTTTGTAGTTTTGTGTATGATTTGGTCTCTAGTATTTCCAGACATTAAAATAAAAAAAACGACCCATTAATGTCCATGTTTATTAATCAAATGGCTTTTTTTGTTTGTCCAATAAATAGTTAAAACCCAAACTGACTGAGTTCGACAGCAAAGACAAAAAGAAAAGAGCAAATATTCACATTCAAAAACTTGGGGTTAACCAGAGCATGTGAGCCAGCTGTGGGATGCCACTAATTCACAACCACCAACTTTAGGCTTGGGAGAAGTGGATCACTCGGGGACAGCCAAACAAACAGGACTGAATTAATGGTAATTCAGTCCTGTTGTCCCCCCCCCCGAGCAGAAACGTCACGCTGAGCGGGTGATACTGAAACGCTCTTTCCTCTCTGGCCTTTCAAAGCTTAAACTGGCAGAAACATGCAGGACATGAAATAACAGCAACAGGTACCTGGCGGACATGAGCTCCTCCGTTTGGAACGACCCTACACCACCACCTGGCAAGAGCGTGTGTGTGTGTGTGTTGTGTGGTGGTGTGTGGTGTGTGTGGTGTTGTGTGTGTGGTGTGTGTGTGTGTGTGTGTGTGTGTGTGTGTGTTAGTGTGTGTATGTGTGAGAAGCAGCTGTGCCTGCAGGTGGTTGATCCAGAGAGCGTCCAGGAGATCAATCGAGGACGGAAACATCCATGAGGGCATGAAAAATCATCCGACATTGTTGATACCTTGTCGTTATTGTACGTTCTAATCTTGCGACAATTACGTCATTACCAGTACAGAGAAAATGTGTAATGTCTGAAAGCGTTTTTTTTTTCTTTTCCCGATGAGCTCACTATCTACTGCTCGATACAGTCACCACCACATAGTGAAGTAGGGGAATAGTGAAGGAGTTATGAGTTATACAGCGCCATGTTGTCCGTGGTGCAGCACAGAGATACAGCGCTCCCCTATGGCATTCAAAAAAGAACAGGTTGCTGTTTCCACGGTGCAGGCGCCGCAGCGCTGCAGAGCCGCACAGGCCGCGTGGAAAGCAGCAGCCGCAAAACAAAGTTACGGCATGAAGCGATGTTGTGTTTGATGTTTTGTTCAGCGTCTTGTAGCTTGTAGCCAATCAATTGCCTGCGTGACATAACGGCAAAGTGGATGATTCGTCAGATATTGGGAGAGTTGTTTACCGGGCCGTTCAAAAATCTATTTTTTAGAGGCTGCGAGACTTTTGAAGTAGATGTGTGAACATGGCCTGACAGCCGACTGCTTCTGTGTGTGTGTGTGTGTGCGAGGGAGAAAGAGTGGAGTAGCTCTTCTGGCTCCAAGGCTGTGAGGTTGTCATATCTTATCTGTCTGATTAGGACTCAAACTGTTATCTCGCTTTTGACTCGATCATTCCTCTCCTCACTTCACCTCCTCTGTTTTTTCCGCCACAGCAAAAGCAGCTCTGCACTTTCCACCTGCTTTGATATTTTCCACCTCTCTCTTCCTTTCTTTCTATCTATTCATCCATCCGGTAAACAGGAACCCTAACCTCCACTCACTACACTGCGGTTCACTCGAGCAGAGCGTATCAGGGTTCTCTTATCGGACGGCTTCAAAGTCGGCTCACAATCAATCAAACCGGGCCCCAGACACATTGCTGCTTTAAATAAATGAGAGTGCGTTCAGGCACATCTAATGGCAGAGTTCCCGCTGTTGGCATAAACATGCATTTATTCAAACGATCTGAAATAATTTAGTTTAAGTCTATGAATGTTAAAAAAAAATTAAGCTTTAGTGTTTCAGGATAAGAGAAAAAAAATGAATCATCACCTGCCGATGCAAATTGGTCAATGAGGTATGGTAAATGTTAATGGACTGCATTAATATAAAAGCTTCTCTAGTCTTACCACTTCAGTATCTTACCCTGGGGACTGGAGCCGGGGATCAAACCTTCACATCGGTGCACAACCCGCCCAAAAAATGTAAGGTTGCGTACTGTGCACCTCGTAGCATTGTGCTAACACCTTGCAACCATCTGCATGGTGCAGCCTCACATATTTTGACCATAACTCAAAACTACATATTTTATACAAGTCTAGTTCGACGAGGATGTAAACTTCAACTTGACCGGTAAGCGGAGGCGTTCAATCACGAGGAGGTAAATCTAGTTTATCCTGTGATGCTGAGGGATCATAAATACTGACATCAGTGAAGCGTCTGCCGTCTTTAGAAGTTCTGTATTGGGAGCAAATTGACAACTGAGAACACATTTTTGTGTGAGATGCGACATGTTTTATGGAACGCTTCAAATTTTTAGAACCCCTCAAGTATTTTCCCAGCGTAACGTCTCTGTGTGTGTGTGTGTGTGTGTGTGTGTGTGTGTGTGTGTGTGTGTGTGTGTCTGCCTTCACTTCTCCCCTTCACACTCCCAGCTCTACGCACCTCTCCATCATAAACTCCGTCCTTGCCTGCGTTCACTTTCTCCTTCTCAAAACCATGAGGTGTGTAAAGTTGATTTACTCCTGTTGTTCCTCGCAGTGCTTCTCTTGGCAGGGAAGAGTGAGTGAGTGTGTGTGTGTGTGTGTGTGTGTGTGTACAAGTCCTCAATATAGACACAGAGACAACGTAGACAATGTCCGGTTGGGAATTGACATTGACATCGTTATGGGTGTTTGTGCATGTGTGTGGTGTGTGTGTGTGTGTGTGTGTGTGTGTGTGTGTGTGTGTGTGTGTGTGTGTGTGTGTGTGTGTGTGGTGTGTGTGTGTGTGTGTGTGTGGTGTGTGTGTGTGTGTGTGTGTGTGTGTGTGTGTGTGTGTGTGTGTGTGTGTGTGTGTGTGTGTGTGTGTGTGTGTGGTGTGTTGTGTGTGTGGTGTGTGTGTGTGGTGTGTGTGTGTGTGTGTGTGTGTGTGTGTGTGTGTGTGTGTGTGTGTGTAAGGGATGAATGCTCTGCTGAGTTGTCAGAGTTGGGGATTTAGCCTGCAGCAACTTTGTCTCATTTACAAAGTGATGCTGCAAGTCGCTCTGGAGAACAGCTAAATCAGCTAAATGCCCAAGAAACAAATGCAACATGATATTATATAAATATATAAATACTCAGCTGTGTAAGCATAAAAACATATGACAGAGCGACAGACTCACTTCTCTAACACTTGTTTTTCGGGACATTTACACCTTGTACAATCTCAAAAGCAAAAAAAAAACACAGTAACCTTTTCAAAACTGAAATAAAGAATAGCTCTATAACTCGAACAGACGTCTTTTATTTAAGTTTAAAACTTCTTTGTTCTTGAGATGCCAATTGCTTATAAAGTCTCTGCTAGACCTGACATACTGAACAGCAGTACACACACGTGGATGATGTTGGCCTATGTTCTCATTACTTAGCAGCTGGTTAGCGGCGCCTGATGTTTCTAAATGTCAGATTGAATATAAAAATATACAAAATTAATTACATATGTAATATATATATATATATATAGGCAGAAAATAAAAAATTGTGCGGATGAGCCCTGAGAGATTAAAATTTCACGTTTTAACCTCAACGTCTAATCTTAACCTCACACTAAAAGCACATGCACGCATCCACATGCACTACTGCGAAAAAAGAGGAAATGGTGGGATGCACATATTCACACAGACCCAGGCACCAACATGCCCCCTGCACAAACCATATAAATAGAAAACGGCATATATTTACATAAAGGCCACAGACTCACCGGCTCTGTCAGCTCCAGTACGTTGGCCTTGTACGTGATGGGACTGCAGTCACGGGTGTTTCCCACGAGCGTGCACGGCAGAAACATGGGACCCAAGTCGTCACCGTCCAGCACGTCCACGGTCAGAGTGGTGGTGGCCGTGCGGCGCTCGCTAGGGTAGGGGGCTCGATCCTGTGAGATAGATAGAGAGATAGAGAGAGAGATAGATATAGAGATAGAGAGAGAGAGATAGATATATAGAGAGAGAGAGAGAGAGAGAGAGAGAGGGGTTTGATTTTTTATTTCATTCTGGACGATTCTCTATTTGGATATCTTCATCTTCAAATCGTGAATAACGAGAGACCTGCTAGTTCTGCTGAATACTTTCAGGACATCATTAAAGCTGCCGGGAACTCTCAGAGCCGTCAGAGTATATTTATACCTCATTAAGAGCAACTAAACAGGTTTTTATTGCATCTATAACAGCTTCATCTCAGCACAGCTCTGCATCGACGGCCCGGCACCATACAGACAAACTGCTCTGCTCGTTACATCGATTTATTTCATTAATAATGTCGTACGTAAGCAGAGATTACACCCATTTTAAATTCCTTGACGAGCTCACAAAAAGAAAAACTTAAATTAGTTATTTTTTTGCACATTGTTCAACCGGAAAATGGTATTAATTATAAAGTTTGAGTAATAAATGATTAATTATGGAGCTGCCATTTCTACATCTTGCTGTTAAATAAGTGGTCAAAGAAAGTTTAAGAGTCAAACGCAGCTTCCAGGCTTCATTAAAGGACATTCAGGTTTAATGATGTTAAACTATATACCGATTAATTACATATTGATTAATTTCACATTTGTAAAACCAAACATTTTTCAACTCTTGCTCCCAGTACTAAACTGCAATCAGAATGTTTCTATAGTGCAGTCCTCCAGATTATCAATAAAGAATAGATTTATAGAAAGGTTTTAAAAAGCATCTTCAAATAAGAAAGAATAAAAATCCAGGCAGCTGTTGATATTGTACATGAATGAAGAACACAGCTGTCACATTTTATTCAGAAAATAGAAATTGAATTACTCTCATACATTCCACGGCAAATATTTTCATTGTGCAAAATCTCAAGCTTTTGAAAATAAACATCTACATCAGAACGTATGACCTTCATACGATCAAAATGTTTACACAGTGTTAAGTGTCTATATAGAAGAAGACCTTCAGCTGAATAGTGAAATATCAATGCAACAAGTTCATAATGAAACACCTACTGGGACACTGAAAGTAAATTAACAGTCTTTTATGAATGCACATGCATATACACTCTTTGGTGAATTCATCTTGTGTCTTATTACTTGTTGAATTGGATCCTATTACAAAGGCAGCTGCAACAGGAGAGACACTAGATCTCTATGTCCTTCACATTGTTCCTGATGGTGTCTGCACAGCCGACAGTGGAGTTGTACACATCAGCCCAGACCCAGGTTGTAGAAGAAGAAGTCGCCATGTTTCACAGGGCTGACGCACGCATCAATTACCTCAAATTAACCTGCATGTCTTCGGAATGTGGGACGACGCCCGAGCACCTGAACCTTCTCGCTGTGAGGTGACAGTTCTAATCACTGCACCACTACGATGAGTCATTAAAAGATATTTTCATTTCGATTTTTTGAGGAGGTTACTGACCCGAAAAAACTCCTGCCTTATTTCAAGAGGTTCTTTTACCCGCTTGTGCGTCTCCGAGTATTTTCTGTGAATTTATATTCAGCAAAGTCGCAGCCACTCAAAACACTCTTAATATTGTATTAAGATGAACAGTGAATGTGTCAGGCTTTCAAGCAGTCTGACACACATTCATCCTTCCGCGTACTGTTGACTTTTAATAATGTTTCCCGGCTAAACGGGCCTGGAGAAATATGACTATTTGCCAGAAAGACTTTGTAAGCGAGGTTTTAGTGTCACAACAAAAAGCTTAATGGCCCAATCAGCGAGCTAAATAGTTTTCTGTCAAACCTGGGTTGCGTGTTTCCACCACTGTACCACGAGAGTCCGTTTTTGCACATGGACTGAAATTAATAGGGCTGTTAAACCACTTAAATAAATAAAACACACAATGTGCTGAGAAAAGGAGAGAAAACAATATTAACAGAAACATTAGTAATAATTAAGGATGCTATTACACTTCCCTGAGGCTGATTCAGCAGAGCAGAAATAGTCTGTCTGTAACGGTGATGCTACCATAATAATACGAGTGTACATAAAGATAACATTTAACTTTAGGGTGGAGACTATTCTCCCACTCAGTCTGGAGACAGTTTATTTTCTTGGGCCTCAGATGAAAACTTTACTTATATTCCTTTTTTTATTTGATCCATTTTCTATACAGCTTATCCTTAAAGGGTCTCGCGGGGGAGCTGGAGAACAATTTGTTTTTATATTTCATTTTCTTTTGTACTAAAAATACGATATCATCCTGAGAATTGGTCTTAGCTGCACGATGAACAAAATGCACTTACGTTAGCCTGTATGATGACCAGGTAGCGTGTTATCTCCTCGTAGTTGAGTCTTTCTCTTAGGACCACGGATCCAAACAGTGTCAGCGGGATGTCGAAGGTTCTGTTGGCTGTCTGAAACACACACACACACACACACACACACACACACACACACACACACACACACACACACACACACACACACACACACACACACACACACACACACACACACACACACACACACACACACACACACACAAGCACTGTGAGTCACTCACAGGGTCAATGGTGCAGTTTAAAAGATAAACTCTTTAAAGATAGTTCAAAGAGTTTATGGATGAAGGTGGAAGAAGACGAGCACCAGTAGAAGTGACTGTACTCCACTATCAGCGAGCCAAGAGTGTGATTTCATTATTATGAAACCATATTCTTTATTGTACCGAGTTACTATGAGTCTCACAGCTAACGGGATACGATATATCAAATATAATAAGGAAGGAGTCAAGTGGAATCTGCTTTAAAGCAAAGTAGTGAGAGAAAGCTGATATATGATATTATATAACTGCATATACAGGCTTTTCACAGTCTTTGCTTTCAGCTATCACAAATTGTATGAAAACAACAAACCACAAGACTTTATGAGTTTATAACCTGACTACATCAGGCGTAGAGGAGTTCATTCAGGCAGACAGACAACCTACCGGGTCTTTCGGGTTGTACTGGATCATGTACTCTATCTGTCCGTTGGGACCGTCGTCGATGTCGGCCGCCCCGTTGTTCCCCCAGAAACCAGAGAAGATGGTGGTCCGACTGGTGTCAACTGAAAAAAAACACAACAGAATCTCAGCATCTATGTCAACAAGCTCCCACAACGTGTCGTCAAAGACTCACACTCTTACCACTGACACTAAAACAGCTCCTATCCCACACTGTTGTGTCTTGTCTTTTGGCGTCTGCTGCCGGTATGTGGCAGAGATAAAGACAGGACGCATTAAAAAAGATTGTGATATGTGTTTGGGCATGGGGAGTCTTAGTACCCCACTGTTTCTATAAAACAAACACGAAAAAGACTTGCTGTGTTATGCTTATTGTTCTCGGATGGGGCTGGAGAAGGAAGATCGCTGTGCCGTTGCTTGTGTCTTTTGATTTGCACTGCAAATGAAATGAAATGCAGGCAGCTGAGTTCGTCCAGTGTCTTCACTCTGTGCCTTGCTCCATCTCACCACTGTGGATATTAGTTACACCTCATTGCCCCATCTCATAAAAGTTTAACGTGAGGAGTAACAGTGGAAAATTCGACAATTGAAAAATCACACATGGTATGTTAAGAGCACTTGTCACAATAGAGAGCATCAGCATCTTTACGCTGGTGTTTGATTTCAGCGAAATGAAATAACACAGAAACATATTGGACCTAAATGCTCGTGGTTATAAAATAACGAGCCCCTGTTAAAATAGATTAGCCATAGCTTATTACTGCCTCCCTTCTCACAGTGAAATGACAGAATTAATGAGTTCTCAACGGCGGTGGAGTTGGAAGTCGCAGCTAAAGCAACATTTCTCAAACCATAGAGCTTAAAACTCTCAGGATTCTTTGCACAATGTTCGTGTTTGCATGTTGCTAAACAATTTTATTTGAATATGGACGAATTCAACTTGAACATGAAGCAGTTTTTTTATGGTCAAGAGTTTAATGTAAGTGTCAAAACCATTAGCGTGGCAGCTAGCTGATGCTTGGTGGTTGTTTTACCAGAACAAACTTCTTTATTCATATATATACACTAGCCTATAGTATATTGTGTAGTATACATGATATGTCAGTATTGTCAAAAATATTATTATTATATATTGGCCTTTATATCCAATGCAAATACTCAGATTTTGCCTTAAATTTCGGCTTTAAAATTCACTTTAATACCTGCGCATATGCAACAGCACATACAGTAGTATCTCTATCTTCAATGTAGAGGAACAAGTTACTAGATATTCACAAAGATGTTCAGTTTGATTCAAGTATTTCCGAGGGAACTTCTAAGTAGGAGAGTTGAACACTTTCCACTGCACATGAAAGGAACAACTTTGCCAAGCACATGCTGTGCTGTATTATTATTTTTTTCGGTGCCGCCATGTGCCGCGGGATCTGTGATTAGGTGTCAGAACTTAAGTCTAATCTCCAGACAGCACAAGAAACATTTGAGATTAGGTTTAATTTAGCTGCTGCACCAGCGATTGGTTACATCATTCCCCTCAACAGGGTTATCTCTGCCTCCCACTGATCCCACAATGGTCCTCCGAACGCCTTATGCTGTCACTTTGCCACTTTCGGATGCGGCTCTAATGAAACAACTCCGCGCTCGGGCATCAGTGCCAGCTCATGAAATCAGCCACAGGGATCACCTTGTACCGGAAAAATCTTCACGGTGAGCTCATAAATTGTATCCTTGACATAAATTATAAATAACCCTACTGCCTTGCCTGTGTGTTTGCATCTGTCTGCCTCTCTTTTCTTGCTCATTACAATTGTTAGTTATTGACAACTGAAAAGCAGGTGTAATGTAGATAAAGCTGGACGAACTCCCGAGTCACTCGCTCAACAGGAAATTTACTGCATTGGGTGGTGGGAGTTCTGGGGGCAATATAAGTGAATTAGCCAATAGATCTCTGCTTAATGAGCAGGCCTGCACTCATATCGGAAAATAAATCTGCTCCCGCTTTTAAATTATTGCCCAAATCAGGACAAATATATTCATTTTTTTTATGAGCCTTGGCATGGCACAGGTATCACAGCATGGTGGTGCTTGAAGTGCATTATTTACGTGAGAGCAATGAGAAACTGAAGCGGTGTGTGAGAGGTGGCAGCAGAGTAAAGGAGGAGGGAGAAGAAAAAAAGACTATCGGAGGTATATAGAGAGTGGCAGAGGAAAGGTGGGGAGGTTGAGGAAAGGTGACATGATGAAGAGCGGGGAGCTGTGCAGGGGCAGTGGAAGTGGAGGAGCCCGGGAGGGAGGGAGGGCAGAGCCGCAAAAAGAGGAGAGGCCGAGAGAGAGAAAGAGAGAGGTTGAGAAGACAGATCGAGTTGGACAGGCTGTGGAAGCTGTATAATGAGATATTCTACTGGGTCCGCCTAAGGTTGTGCTGGCAGTGGGCTACACGTACCCTTGTCCAGTTAAAGTCTCAACCTCTTCTAGTTAAAACCTGCCTCCGCGGGCCACCGAGGACACACTAACTGTGGGAGTGACATTGTAAAGACTATTCTGGAAGCCTCAGAATAACAGATTTAGATCCTTTCCTCGGCTGCTCAGAAACTCTGCGTGCGCTGTGCTGCCTTTAATTTTAGTCTGACAGCAAAACGCCATGTACAATACTGCTTGGTGGAGTTTTCTTTATATTTAAAAACACACTGCAGCATCCAGCTATGCCAGCGGGCGATACTTTCAGAGTGCAGGTCATTTCTGTGTCATCTCTATCGCACGGGAAGAAAAGCTCGGTTGATGTATCGTCCTCCTGCTGCTCTGTTGCCCTCCATCATGACAGACAGCTGCAGGATGAGTGCAGCTCTTGATTCAGGTAAGAGACGGTAGAGTGTTTCTGTCAACACCGAAAACCTCTGTGAGAAATAAATGTTTCACGTTTTTTTTGTATGCGTGTGATTGTTTTGTACCTCGCTGACGGCCACGTAGTATCTCGGCTGCTGGAATCGCGGGTCATTGTCGTTGCGGTCTCGGACCACGATGCGGACCTCGTGTAAAATCACCGTGCCGATCAGCTCGTTGGTACATTGGACCTGAACCACGATGGACTGGATATACGAGGGGGGCTGGGGAAGAGAACAACAGAGGCACAGACAGTGGTTATTAGAGTGTTTGATGCATCTTCCAGTAGCGATACTTCATTAGTCGGAAATTAAAACAGCAAAAATTGGACTGCCACCTAGTGTATATTTACAATTTGTGCAGAATGTAATCATGAAAAACAAAAAGTTGCATTCGCAGTATTCAAATATCAACAGAAGGCTGATGGAGAGAAAATGGAACAAGAACATTCACTTCCACAATATTTACTGTCGTAGTATTTACCCTTGTGTTCATCTGTTGAAACAACATTACATTAAATACGCTCTAGATTGTAAATTCAGCAGCGGGACTGAGCCGCAGATTCATTAACATGTCAACGTCTATCTCAGAATAAGGAGCCAAACCAAGCTGCTTATAAAATTAACAATAAGAAACTGTAAGATATGAACAAACTCATAGATTGTAAACAAAGATGGACGCTGTGCTGATGAGCTGATGTCCATCTTTATAGAAAGGTCTATGAAAACCCGATAAGAACAAAACCACGAGCATAAACAATAGTTCAGGTGCCTTACATCTCTATCCAGAAGGCGTCCGGTGCTGTTGAGATAAAGGGCTTGTTTGGACGGGTCGAGAATCACCCAGTAGTCGCGGTTGTCCCTTAGGGAAAGAGAGATGGTACGATCCGGACCCTCGGCCACGCCATTAATCTGCATGTTCTCCACCAACAAGGTTCCTGGAAAAACAATGAAAAACCCCCGAATGAACCTCAGAGGAAGACACAAAAGCAGATACGTGGTTCGGTCCTTAATCGAATTCTATGAAGAAAAAAAAAGAAAACCCTCTGTTCTCCTTCATGTTCATTAAATCTACAGCACACGTGGAAACTATATGCAGCCAAGGGTCAAAGGCGATTAGACGAAGAAGCACACAAATTGAGAGAGACAGTAAACAGCATGTTGGATTTCAATCTAATTAAATCAATTAATAGCAGATATTGGAGGATTTTCTGTTTGTCTCCAATACTTAAACTGGAAAACCAGTATTTCAAAGAGGGAGAAGAAGCTGTTCTGCCACGATACAGTAAATATTCTAATGAGTTAAATGTATGAATCTCCATGACCTTCACAAAAAACCTCTTTAGAATGAATGAAAGTGCACATTGTAGTTTGACACATGGGCAAAAAAACTAAAGATGATTAATTTAACCTGCTTGACTCTTGAGCTGGTGAAGTGAGGAACTAAGAGGAATATTGAAAGACAGGGAGACGGAGAGGGCGTCAGAAATACAAACACAGAGACAGGACATGATTAATATGGAAACCCGCCCGCTGTTTATTTTCAGGCAATGCATATTATCTCTCAATCAGGCCCTTAGGAGTTGCATCAGAGGAGGGCGAGGGGTCAGAGGAGTTGCTCATGAAGAAAGGAAAAGCATCTGCAGGATCCGACACATTTATCGAGTCGATGGAAACCGAGCGCTGCTGCCAAACTTTTATCTTTTGAACCCTTTGATTTTTGAATCTCTGTATTAAAACACCCACACAAACCAGAAATAGGATTTTAGAGTTTTAAAATGCAAATGGTGCCAATAGTTTGGAGCATTTTTTTAATGATTCTCACTGAAGTTTATTTGTATGTTTGATAAAATATTATCATAGGTATGAAACAATAAATCCATTACCACACCTGAAAATTTCATTAATAAAGATTTGTTTTCGTTTCCAATGTCATTTACAGACAAACCTAAACATTGTGTGTGTGTGTGTGTGTTACAGTGAGTGATTGACTAGGAGAGAGAGAGAGAGAGAGAGAGAGAGAGAGAGAGAGAGAGAGAGAGAGAGAGAGAAGGAAACAGACGGAGAGAAAATTAGAAATGAGAGATAAAGGCAGAGATTTAGGGGAGAGGGGGAAGTTGGGAGGCAAGATGGTTTGTGTTTACTTGCATGTCTGTGTGTGTGTGTCTGCTCCATGCACATATACAACAATATGAACACACACATGAACTATGCCGTAGACATAAAAACTGGGTCATGGCCCTTCTGTGCTGCCATGGAAACCATGTCAAATGCCTTACTGTGATTTGCTAATGTTAAATAAACCCGGGAACTTAATGAAATTGGTTTCTTTATATGAAAAATGGGTTTGAAAATGGAATTCATTAGGGGGAAAGTCAGTGCTCGCCATCCTTCGGCTAGCCCTCCTCTGATTCCCCTGCTGCTGTCTTGCAAAATGAGTCAAAAAAGAGCACAAGCAGAGGTAAAAAAAGAAAGACAGAGGATTACCCTACAGTGTGTAACTGATCTGTGTCTAATTTAATTCCATAGACCATCTAATATAAACGGGCCCTTTTCACAGTGACCTCACTTTATGTGACTGAATAGTGCACTCAGCAGCACCTGATTAAATTGACCCACGCGTTAAAGCACACAGGCAGAACTGCACGTAGAGGCGGCCGGTGCGTGTGCGACAAGGCCAAGAGAATTTCAGAGAGTAGCAGAGGCACAAAGGGCAATTAGACGGCCGGGGGAAATGAGAAAGATAGCAGAGGGACGATTGGGTTGAATGAGGGGGCGATAGAAATCAAGAATAAAGAGAATATCAGGAGGAAATAGAAAGAGAATGAGCATTGTGGCGCCGCATTAATAGAATTCTTTACAGGACATTAGCTTAACTGAATGCGGAGACACAGCTCGCGGCCGTGAGCCAGGTGAGAGACACGGACTGAAAAGTGATCGTGGCATCTACAGGAGGATTCAGCTCATGGAGAGGAGGAGGAACAGGATAAACTCTGCTAATTCAAACAGATCAACGCCGCCTGATGAGAGGATATGTTACAGAAATGTTTGTTTTCTTTTCTGATGAACTCACTCGCAATTGATGTAAGTGTCGAGCACTTAAGCGACGCCGCCATAACTCAGCAGAACTGAGAACATTCGTGCTGAAATGTGATGTTTGGCATAATTATGGCTGGCAGTTTCCCCCCGTCCAACAAATTAGGTGATCCAAATGTGGAAGTTATTCGGTTTCAAAACATTAGTTTGAAATTGCATATGACACAAGCTTCATAGGGGAAATAAAATCATAACTTTCGCTCGACCTCCACAATCTGGATGGGGAGTAAAACTCACAGCCAGCATTACTTTGCTAGCTTGTGATAACAAATTAACAATAATCTCGTCCATCAATTTCATACGTTGTGAGATTAAATACGAGCATTTCCTAAAAAATCTGAACCCAAAGTGGCAATTGGCAATTACAGCTCAGCGAAGAGAAATGAGCGGAGCCCAGCGAGCAGACGCTGCTCTTCACCGGCCATGTGACGGGCCACTGTCGACATTTAGCTTCGAATGCAACCGTCTGGATTTCATAGAGACAAATTAAAGTTAGATTACTTTCATGCAGCAGAGGCCTGTGGGCTTTACTTGGCATTTTCTGTCTCTTGTTTACTACCTCAGTGAAGTTTATTGATGGAGCAGCTGATGACTGCACAGGACTGTTTGTAGAGTGTCGAGCAGTCTCAGTCAAGTGTTTTAGAAAATATCACTGTAATGTCCATATTGTTAACAAGCACCAGGTTCATCGGGACGTCTTGGTAATAATTCATGTCTTTGATTGCACTGGTTTCAAAGTTCAACTCTATATTTGTGCCTTCAAACTGGTTTCATCTGGAGGTTTTATACTTGTTTGCTCGTGTTTAATTTGGATTCCATCCTCCCGTCCTGCTGGGTTTCCTCTTTAGGATTCCTCTGTCACGCTCAACTAGTTTGGAAAAGCTCACGGGCATTTTCAAAGTTCACCAGTTTCTCCAGAGGAATGAAAAGGGATAACACTCTGCAGCTGAAGGACAATACAGTAAACAGACAACTTATTCTGTCTCTTGCTGTCGGAGATAAAATACTTCTCAATTCACGAGTGTTATAAATTGTCACGTGTGGGAGAAGCTAGTTTTTGTGAGAAGTGACCTTCAGGTGACAGGATACCATACAATGCAATATGACAAGATTGGACACATTGTACAATATATCATACAAGATATGATGCGATACAATAAAATATGATACAATATAATATACGATACGACATAAGATACGATACAATCTCAAGGCAGAACAAGTGGAAAGCACCAGTAAACATCAATGTCACTAAATACCACAATCCTCATTACAACCATCTTCCTCATCATCATCATCATCATTCTAAAACCTCACTGCAGCAGGTATGGGTCGTTAGTGACAGTAGTTAGTAAAGCAGGTGTTGGTAAAACATTCAGCTTCTGTTACTTTAGCTGCCAGACAATGACTATAATGCATCATTCTGTGTTTATGATGTTGTTGTTGTGTTAAACTGTGAAGGAACATCCTAAACTGAAGATACCGACGTCTCTTTGCTGAACCTAAGCCTTGTTCCTCCGTCTGTTCCCCCCCGGTCCCACACACATCCACTCATTCTTATCGCCCTTTTTTCTCCTACATGTTCTTAAAACCACACTCTTAATTTCAATAGTATCTGCTGTCTGTGACATTTCCCTGGGCTAACTCGTATCTCGTTACTCGCTCTTCTTCTTCTTCTTCTTCCCTCACTTCACTCTCCTCAAGTCTCTCCGACCGAAGACAATCGCCCTGAAGCTCGATTCTCTATTAAACACGTAGCACTATTTCACAGGCGCGGAGCAAAATGCAACATCATGCAAACAAACCATTCCTCTGCTAAATTATTCCTCAACAACCCCGTTAAGGAGATTAGTGCTCGCACAGGCACAAACACACACTTGTACATTTAGTATAAACAAATCATGACAAACACATTGTTGCTGAAGAAATAAACAGACTGATAAACAGACAGACACTGTAGCTGCCTTCATTTCACTGTAATATCCTTCTATTACACAATACTGCATTAAAGAGCAACTACAAATGGCCAAAACTGGTATTTTGTTTTGATGCAAACTGTGTTATTATACCAAACATGGAAATCAGAATCAAGAGAACCAAAGCTTCCTCAGCCAATCTGCACCTAAACTCCTGCTGTGGCATCAATACACAACATCTCCTCGCCGTCCAGTTTAAATCAGGTGAACGCAGAGAGGGGCTGATCAAAACAGTGATGGTTTTACATAGTGTTTGCTCACGGCAATAAGTTTAACAGCAGTATTGTAAACTTTATATATCGCCCTGGGTTCCCCTTCTCAGGTTGAATGGCGGCTTCCGAGGTTGTACTGAGAGTGTGACCTGTAGACACAACTCAGGGCTGGAAAACAAATACTGAAATTTCATCTGCAAGTTTTGAAAAAATATATAAAATGAGATCAGAATAATAACTATATTCTTACACTTAATATTCTCCCAAAAATTCGACATAACAGAATGTAATTTTAGCTAAGTGCATTACTTCTACAGTGATTCACACACCATTTCTACGTTTAATTTTTTCCTAATTATCATTAAACAGGAAAACACATTTTCATAATAATGTGTTAGTGTTTAATGAGCTCAAATGTGTTTTATCCTGCCTCAGAGTAAAAGAGACGTAACATAATCGTGTTTAATTCATGTAATAATAATAAAATACTTTTTCTGGTTGACGAAATAAATAATCACTCCTGAGGTTCCTCCTTGAGCCGATCACATCTCACTGGAGGTAAATAATTCATAAATCTTGTTGTTCTTGTCACATATGTCCAACATATACACATAATGTACATCTAATGACCAGCAGGCTGATGAGTGGACACCCAGGTAACAGGAGAACACAGGGAAACAGGAGCAATAGGAGGATGGATAGTTCAATAAGGTGCATTAAGTCATCAGCAGACACGTGCAGACCTGGCAGCCGAGTGGATGGAAGGCGCTGCGCTCTCCTCCATGTTTGGTGCTGCTCTGCTAATCTCTGCTCATGTCAGTTAGGATTACAGTGATCAGGTCTCACGGTTTAAAGCCGCGTGGAGGAGCAGGCATGGCAAACATTATGACAGGTCGCCGTTTCTGTACAGTAATCTATAGGCCCAAGATAAGCGTGTGATTTAACTACGGGGACCAACTTGCCTGTGTGTACATTTCAACCCCCCCCCTCCATTATATTTAGTGGCCTTCCTCCAGGCCAACATAAGCTTTAATTTACTCCTGATTAACTGGAGGATTAAACTTGTCAATTAAAATGTGATCCCACCTCCGAATATCACAGAATTTATGTTCATACACACGCACACACACACACACACACACACACACACACACACACACACACACACACACACACACACACACACACACACACACACACACACACACACACACACACACACACACACACACACACACACACACACACAAACTGTCTAAATGACAAAACCATCAAACTAGGAGCCACTAATTAGCTTCTGCAGTTCGAGCTAACAAAACAAGCTGAGGATATATGTGTGTATATTAAGAGAAGAGATACCATATGTTAATACTTATAGAAGAGAGTATTATTAGAGACTACTTTTTTACCCCTTGACCACACGAAAGTACGACAGATTGGGATCCGATCCAACAAACCGCTTCTTGAGGTGGTCAGGGACGATGTAACCTGAGCTGCATCGTAATTGAACAGATGTGTTCAATTTAAAATCATTTAAATAAACAATAATTTTTTTTAAATGAAACAGGAATTTGGACTTAATTCAAAACAGAGAGAAACACGTCGCCCTTCTCGATCTGTAGGTGACACAATCTGGATGTTGTGTTTATATCTGTTTCTTGGTTGAGCCAATAACTAATAGAGATTCCACACAGTACTTTAATTAATGAGCTCTATTGGTTCTATAGTTGGTGGATTTATTGTCTTTGAACAGAGTCGTGGTAGTTTATTTTTTATGCTAACCAAGCTAACTGACTGCTGCCAATGTCAAATGTCAAACTATTCCTTTAAGCAAGCCGCCCTGTGAACGGCAGAATTCAGAAAAAACAGCCTGCACTAATAGACTGCTGCATCTTTTCCTTGTTTACACTCATGCACAGTGACGTAGCGTAAACTAAAACGACCTAACGTCTTATCTCCTGCAACAGGGACCAGACTCACGCTACGACACAGCTGGCCCACACCTCATGAATATGAATGAGTGCAGGACACCTGCAACGCCAATCGGCAGCTGCTGGAAAGGTCAGCATCATCTAACAGTATTTGTTCATGGTTAAAGGTGAAGATAATCTCAAAAATTGTAATTCTGACAATATGTGCGTTAGTCACGTAGGAGGTGAAAGAAATGCTTGAACCCACTGAGAATGCAGAACAGAATTGAGAAGTGAAAAGGATGAACACTTTACCGTTGGGGCTCTCTTCATCTATGGCAACGATGGTGGCAGGAGGACCCGACCGAGACAGTTTACATTCTGGGAGGAGAGAGAGAGAAACAGGGAAACAGTTAGCGTCGATACACTTTGGAGTTGATGTCATGATGCTTCTACAGTTTAAAAACGTCTAAACTTCTCATATTTGGACTTTTTGACGCAGTTTTTGTTTGCGTCTTTGTTTTCTGTTGTTAGGACTTTTTTCATAACGGACTTTTGATTTCCCTTTGTTTACATTGTGAGTTTCCAATTTCCTATCTTTATTTGTTTTTGTTTTCCCACTCCAGCACTAATGTGTGACACTAGAGCATAAAGTCTCTGTGCCACCCACTCTCCTCTCTCAGTGTTTGTTTTCCCCTGGATTTCTTCCTGCCTAGGTTTTGCTGGTTTTTGCATTTTTGAGTTTGCCTGCTTGCTTTATTAAATTCAATGCATGTACCTCCCTTGCCGGGTGGCGTCTGCGTTTGGGTCCTCGCCATTTCGACAGTTTTGACACTTTACAAACATCATAGAAAAGCTTGACTTCACTTGATGATATTTTTTAGAAGGAAAACATTAATAAAAAGCTTTCAGGTTTGTTTCTCTTTTCCATTAAAATCAAGAGGCTGCTGCAATCACTCTGTAAAACCTGAAATTGAATTGGAGCGTGCACGGTACAGTGCTGTTTGTGTGTTTGTGTGTCAGAGATAGAAACCACAACAAAGAACTGAAATAAATGGGGGGGGAAAGTGGTGAAAAAGACTGAGGTGTCAGGGGTCAGCGGAGGGAAGTAGAAAAAAAAAAAAGGATTATGATGGACAGGAAAGAGAAAAGAGAAAAAGTACAAACCACGGCTGAGTCATGCTCCGAGGATGACACGTATGTAGGGATGAATAACGGATAAGCCTGGTGGACCCCCTGCAGCCATCTCTGCAGGGTCACCGAGGGTTAATAAACTAACACAGTGACTGAACACACAGCGAACAGAGGAAGAGAAATGAGAGAGCTCTTACCCTCATATTGCCAATCTGCCGAAAGAAATAGCCCCGTCCCACGAGGAAGGAAGGAGGGAGGACAAGGAGGAGGAGGAGGAGGAGGAGGAGGAGGAGAGGGAAGTTGGCAGCCAAGGGAGACAAAGAAATTGTGAAAGATAACAATTAATCTTCAAGACAGAGTCAAACATGAAATTACAGCAAGTGACGTTTTAAAAAGTGGAGTGACAGCAAATAAGAAAGATGCTGTGACGTGTGCGTGTTTGCATTTAAAATATTGATGATTTATCTCTTTGAGCTTTTCCACCTCTATTCACAGCCACCACCCACGCTCACTGTATTACTATGAGGAAAGATTCTAACCCGAGCTGCAGGCTGAAATTGGACCCATTCAGTGTTCTGGAAAAACAAACAGCAATCACATGTATAAGGATTCGCCTTTATCCTCTCGGTCCTTACATTCAAGATGCAAAAAATACAAGAACAACCACAATCAGCAGACGGGGCAACATCATTGTTACGGCTCTCGAGGATGGCTGGAAAAAAAAATAAAAAAAGATCCCACAGGAAAGGCTGGAAGACGGATATCTGCTCACCTAGAAAATAGACTTCATGGAACAGTGATCGCACTCTCTCTCCCTCCCCTTGTCTCTCCCTCTCTCTCTCTCTCCCCTGTCATGATTAAGCTTTACAACTGTGAGACACCATAGATTATCTCAGGATTCATTGCTATTGTTTCTGGTTTCTTGCTTGGGGGGGGGAGACGGTATTGAATGTTCACAAAAACAGATTAAACTGTCCAAGGCCTCGGAATTAGCTTATATCTATAGTGCTGGAAATGACTGGTTTTCTAATTTATCACGGTGACAGGGAGGCGCAGGCTGTTTTCTGAGCTCACAGGCACTGACATTAAGGCTCGGCCACTTGTCTGGGTAAAGTAGATTTCTTTGTGAGACATTAACTCGCACCGTTGGACAAGTCATACACAAATGAACAGACAAACTAGAATGACACAGAGGCGAGTGGATAGACCTCCACCCAAGCCCAACAGCCCCCTTATGAAACCAAATTGAAGAAATCAAGGGAAATGTTGAAAAAATAAATCAATCCTCGATCCAATCCCTTATTTTAATGGGTTCTTCCTTGGGTTGTGTAGTTGTTGTGTAATCCTGTTAGCAAACAAACAAAGAAAGACGGAGGTAGAAGCTAAAATGGCAGCTCATACCTCCAACTGTCCCCTTAAATTCAATCGAGCTGTGCCAAATTGATCACACTCATAAATATCAGTCCCCTTAATGTGCCTATTAATTTTTTTCCCATAAAGATCCATTAATTATTCCCTGGTGAAAACTTGAAAGTGAAAAAAGATAAATCCTGAATCGGCCCCTGATCTGGATTTGCACCAAGACTTAATGGGATCTTCCCTGACTCATCCCATGTCCTTCCGCCAACTTCCCTGCTAATCCGTCCAGTAGTCGTTGCGTAAAGCTGCCGAGCAACAGACAAACAAACAAACAAACAAAACACAACCTCCGTGGCGGAGGTAGAAACATCCTCACGTAGATGCACGACCCACACAACAATAGTCAGTCGTTACATCACACTCCACCACCTGGACTGTGCTTCAGATGACAGATGTGTATCCCCTGCTTCACTGCCTGCTTATCCTTCAGTGTAAGCTGATGCCCCTCATCTATTACTAATCGTCCATTTGTTCTCTACGGTGCGTCTCCGTGTCTCCTCCCTCCTCCTCCGTCTCCTCTCATCTGCCTCCTTCTCCACAGTTGGGATGAAATGGTGAAGTGCCCGGGTCGTAATGCAAAGAGACAGATGAACACGGCGAGATGTGGAAAAGAATTGAGCTAAAACTGAACACACCCGAATACAGGTGATGCTAATTTAAAGCCCAATTATCACGGTATCGGCTCGATTAAAAACAAACGTGTGAGTGCGGAAAAGTTTCACCGAAGAGATGAAATTGAGCAATTAAGTTGCCACATTCTGTTAGCGACATTAAATCAATGCAGTTTTCCTCCGCACAGTTAAGTCTCACTGCAGAAAACTCAGCAAGGAGGCAAACTCTGGATTAAAAGTGAATTGAATTTAAATGCAAATTCTCTGCTTTTCTTTCTTACAGGTCACAGGACATATTTCTTCCAAAGGATTCACCTGTTTGTCTGAGATATCCAATGGAAAACGCTCCGAGTTAGCGCTCTCTTGTCTGCAGGCCCTCGTGTCCCTCGAGTGTCTCCTCATGCACCACCCACTAAAGTTTACCTCTGCAATTCTTCCCTCACCGATAGGCACTTGTCTTTCAGCGAGCTCTCAGTGATTCTCCTCGCTAAGCTTGCCCTCTTCTGAAGTTTCAGGGGGAAAAAAATCACGTAAATTACTTTTGCGCATTAACAAGTAAATAAATCCATCTGATGCCAGGTTTGTGTCACGCTGATGAAAGGTTCTGTGGAGAGCCGAGCGAGGTGAAGCTTTCAAGGTGTGAACCGCGATGAGTGAAGACAGAACAATAGACGAAGAACTTTTAAATAGACCTCGCTGCTCAGACAACATCACAAGGCAGTCAATGAGAGAAGCTCGTTCAAGATTTATCATCGCCTCCTTATTTAAGCCTGAAGTGTTTCAATCAATAACCTCTTTATTCCCTTTTCACCTTCTTTCCATAGACATCAGGCAGCAGAGTAAACATGGACAGGTTGCCAAGAGGGGGGCAGAGAAAGAAGTCGCCTTTCACCACAAAGTTCACTGAGGAGGAGGAGGAGGAGAGTCCACAGTTGTGTTTCGGCACACACACAGAGACACACACAGCTTAGCAACTGTCTCCATGACACACACGCACACATGCTGCCTGAGAGCTTCATGGCACAACCCCATGTGCACATTCACACCACTTTACACAGTTTAAACGACCGAGGCCATACACCAGCCTGCAATCGCACGCTCACACATGCTCGAGTTACCATAAAATATACATGCTGAGACTGTGACACCTGGACAACGCTGATTGTGTTTGTGTGGAGCAAGGATTCATTGCATATGTCGACTGAGTCACTCCACAGAGAGAGGCTGTCACATTACCGACAACAGGAATAAACGTTGGACTGTGCTTCTGTCGCAACATTAATGGAGTAGTTCAACATTCATTGAAAACCTTTTCCTTTCATACTTCTGAGTTTGAAAAAAAAACATAATAACATTTTGCTTAGTGAGCTTAAGTAGGAGCGTTTGAACAAAGCTTCCCATTCTCAAGTCTTTGTGCTAAGTTAAGCTAATTAGATGCTGGCTTTTGTGTGTGTGTGGGTGTAGCAACGGAACATACTAATGTCTGTACTGAAAATATAAAGCTACAGACCAGTTAGCTTAGCTTAGCATAAACACAAGGAACAGAAGGAAGCTTGAGCCTGTTCAAGAATAACTAAATGGTGTTCGGGCTCAATAATTAGACCTGTAGTGTTTATGTACATCCTGATAGTGAAACACTATCTACAACAATGTTAAAAACCAGAATGAAAATAAATGCATAACGCATAATAGTTTCTCGAGCTCTTCAGTCTTGTTTCTCCCTTTGCCATATTGTGAAAAACTCATGTGGGTTGAAGTTGTACTCGACTGCATTCTGCTTGTGACCATCTGTTAAACACTTGCTTGGCTACCCCGCCTGGAGTGGGGAGCTTGTGAATGGGGGGGGGAACCCAGTGGTGGTGAACTCCAAAAACAACATGCTGAAATAATGTTTGAGCATATAGCGAGGTAGCCAAGCGGATGTTATTTCAAGCGACGTCTGCGCTGATACGATTTCGAAGAAGAGTTTTTTCTTTCTTTTACGACGAGACTGCAGCGGAACCAGACTGGAGTGAAATGGACAATACTGATCAACGAGGGAGCAGTTGTCTGTCTGGAAATATGCCCTTGAATTAAGTGTGATATTGAGACGTCATTTAGCAATGAGACACACTGTTAAATCTGGATTCAAATGTCTTTGTCTCTTCCACAATCAAAAAAACAATGTTATTAATGAGGATTAATTGCATCACATTGACCCAATACTGTGCACAATTTGTGTGTGTGTTTGTATGTGCGTCACATTCACTCAGCATGCGGGGGGGGTGTGCGGCCATTAATAGAGCTCCACGTGGGTTTGTGAGTTAATTACACACTGGGCCCTTTTGAGCAATTTTAGGATAATCTACTTTTTAAAAGCAAATTATAAAAAAATGTGTAAAAAAGCAGAATGAAAGTAATTATCTTTCAATAACCTTGATGTTGTCTGTCAGCTCACAACACTTCATTCAGCCCAGAATGCTTTGCCACGTAACTGACTTGCTGAATGAAAATCGTTTTTTTTCCAAATACATTTAAAAACACATAACATGGTCTTCTAAATGAGAGAGAAGGGAGAGAGTGGGCAGTGAAGAGCTTATATACAGAAAGAGACATATGAGAAAGGGCGTTTAGTTGTTTTTCCGCGTGTTCCTGTCCTTTTTAAGCTTCCATCAGCAGGAACCCCAATCTCCACCTCTCCCTGGGGTCCGATTCCTCTCCGTCTCCTCTATCCAACCACCCAGCCGTTCATCCATCATCCATTCATCATCCATTCATCCATCCATCCATTCCCATGCAACCCCTGATCCATCCATCCATAGAGAACAGAGAAGGAGAAAAGGGGACAGAAATTGGGAAAGAAAAGAGGGAGATAATTTGAGGGAAATGAAGAGAATGAATTAGAGGAGGGTTGGTGGAGGAAGATCTGAGAGGAGAGGAGAGGAGAGGAGAGGAGAGGAGAGGAGAGGAGAGACAATGTGACCTTGTGTTAGATTGATGTATCTCTGGAGAAAACGGATTGTCGACCCGCTCGCACACAAAAAACACACACACACAAATAGACACACACAGGGTCAGTGCTGGAGGAATATCTACTTTGTCACTGTGCTGGCTTATCCATTATCCTGACTCTCTCCCTTCCTCTCTGTCTCAGTGCGTCAGGTCTGTTTCCAGCCGCTGTGTGGCTGAACACGGCTGACGGAGGCAGTAGTGGTAATCAGACAGTGCTTGTGCTCAGGATACAAGGAGGAAATACATAAACAGCAGTAACCCCAAATGCTCCTGAGGTGGTCGGCAACTGTACATGAATAGAAATGTAAAGGAGCAGCTCCGCACTTTAGGAAATTACATTTGTTTGGTTTCTGAGAAAGAGGATGACTAAAAACCACTACTTGGTTCTTCCTCTTTTCTTTTGCAATAGCGGTGACACTGGTTTACTGTTCAATCTGAACTCCATCCTCCTTCAGTGAGGACACACTTGATCAGTGCACTCTTCACACAGAGAAGGTCCTCCAGGATGAAGCATATAGCACTTGTCTATTCATACAAACCCCCGAAAGTGCTTTTCATACAGTGCTTCTATACGCAGAATTTGTATTTTGATCACATATCATTCAGATGCTGCCAGCTCAGCCATAAGAGGCGATTTGGGGATTCAGTGCCTTGCCCATGGACAGTTCCACATGCGGACCACTGACCATCTGGTTAGTGGACGACCCGCTTTACCTCCTAGACACGTGTCCCGTCTGTAAGTGTGTGTGTAAAGCGCAAAGTCAGATTAAGTGGGGGCAAATAATAGCAATAAGTGGTATCCACATCCATTATCTACACTGCGTATCCCTTGAGGGCCCCCAGGGGTCGCTGGAGCCAGTCCCAGCTGACTTTGGGTAAAAGGCAGGGTACACACTAGACAGACCGCCAGGGTATTGGCGAGCCAGTCATGCTACGGTCAATTTAGAGTCTCCGATTAACCCCAATCCGCCTGTTTTAGAATAGGTATCTGGAGAAAACCCAGGAAGACACTGGGAGAAGACGCAAACTCCAGACAGGAAGATACCGGGATTCTAACCGTCATGCTGTGAGGTGACAGCTTTAACCGCTGCTCCAACGTGCTACCTGGGGAAAATTGCCAATCTATCTGTATAGCTGTACATGGGCTTCGACAGAGTTGGGGCCTTAAGAGGAGGGGATGAGATGGAGGAAGATGGGCACAAAGACAGAGGAATAAAAGCAGGTGATGTTGAAGTGAAGACAGATGAGACAGTTATTCACCTCTGATGAAATGTCTCAGGAAAGTGGTTAAAAGATATTATCGAGTGATATAGAGCTATAATTGGAGCTTTTTGAGTTTTTTTGTTTTTCACTGTGTGAATTGAAAGAGATGTCGACGGGGATTCAGACGTCTGGAACCACGCAGGCTCGAGTTTGAAAATGAGAAGGGATGAAAATATAATTTGGTCTCGAGCTTTGAGGCAATTGATGGACAATCAATGCGAGCACTTCAGGCTAAATACCAACGTGGGCCCACTACCTTTGTGCTATCCATCTCCAGTTTCCCCCCCCATTCTCATGGAGAGTTTACCATATTGAGATCCAGCTGGTGAGGAGAGGAAGTGGACGATGCAGAGATGTGAGTGCTGGATAATGGAGGAAACATCACATAAATATGACTCACTGTGCCATAAAAACTGCTTTGGTTGTGGAGATAGATTCATACACTTCTCCACCACAGCGTTTTCCAAGTCTGATTAAACTCACAGAAAGTGCAGTGCAGTAAAATTGCAATAAAATATTTTTTGTGGTTTTAAAAATTGCTTTGCAAATAATCCATGATGATGGGAAGAACTCCAAATAAAAAGCACGTGCATGATTTTAAACAATAGACAACATACTGTCGGTCACACCAACAGCTAAATGAGTCGATAAGTTTCTATGTTTTCAACTCAGTGTGAATGAATCTGTTTCAGGTCGATTTATTCATGCAGCACGTTGAAAAACAGCAGGAGTTTTGAGCCAAAGTGCTTCACAAACACGTTGAGGGAAACAGTGACAGAGAAAATGCAATAAAGGCACAAAAAGGTAAAAGTAAATGAGATTAAAAGAGATTTTATAGACAGAATCAGGGGAAATTAAAAGCGAGATTAAAATGAATATTTTAAATTAGGTTTTAAATAATCGATAGCAGAGCAAAGCCTAATGGGACAGGAGACTATTCCAGAGCTCAGGTGCAGCAACAGTTTCTAGATGAGAAAGGGAGATTGACAGGAGGCCTCAGTGACCTGGGATCAGTCTTAGAAAACAGTCGTATTTTCTCAGACATTGTATCCTCATGTTCAGCGGCGGTAACTAACTACTTGTCTGGTCTTATCGACAGTATCTGTATATGTGGGGTTCGATACCTCGGACACTTTGACTTGCAGAGGGGAAGAGCCGGAATCAAAACCGCAGACGTTCCCGCTCCACCCGCTCTACCTCCTGCAGGCACAGCCTCCTTCTTATTGCAGAGAGCTCTACGGAGCTGTGAGCGTGACTTCATTCAGGCGGACACCTCAGGATTGGTTTGGAACAGGGCCACAGTCTTCACACTGTGAACTGACATTCATTCATTCTTTTCTTTTTTTTTTTCTCCAGTGCATCACGCAGAGAAAGCTGGCGGGCGTGAGAAAGGCACGGTGAGAGAGCGTGGAGGAGAGACTCTTTTTATTAAATGAGGAGAACGTCTGGCAACATCTGGTCCGAATAGTGTGTACTCACATGTTTACATCACACACTCGCTCAGACGAGCGCACGGTTTCATGCAGGCTCACAGAAAGGAATACATTCACGAGCATTTATGTTTAATGAAAGAGCGGCTTGAAGACAGACGCACGTCACACTCGATATACAGCAACACGAGCACAGCCACCTACACACGGGAGCCTTTAAATGAATTCATAATGAAAGCACAGGAATTCAGAGGGTCTGCATTTCAGTCTCCGGCACTAGTAACAATAAATAATGTCGTTGCATTGACAAAACGTAAACAAACAGGAGTGAAGCTGTTCAACTTTCAGCTAAAAGCTGATTCGACACCCTGTGTGGTCTCCCACCCCGGGAACGAGGCTCATTACAAATTATACCGCAACTCTCATCACTTGGGAACCAGGAGGAGAAGGAATATAAGACTCTTACTTCGGGACCTAAGCTAATTAAAACACGCTGCTACTCCTGTCAGGCGGGGGGGGTCCAAACAGAGAAAATCAACCTCTCATCCTGGGACTCCGGCTCATTAAAAACACACTAGCGCTGCCGTCATGAGGGGACGCGAACTGAGTAAAGTATCGCGTGTCAGCCGCAGACCGGGCTTATTAAAACATACTATTCTTGCTATGTGCAGAATAAAGGCTGCGATCCAGTTCTCTGAGCCCCTGCCCACAGTTTAGGAGACACAGCTTCGTGGGTGCAGCAGGTGGACAGGTGTGATGAGGGGAAACAGAGGAGATACGGATGCGCCCTCCGAGATCTGAATTGAGGGGATGTCTAGAACTGTATACCCCCAACACACAGATTTACTAATAACCCACATGCACACTCGCAGACATGCTTTATGCCTCCATATGCTCGATCTGCCCACAAGCGCACACACTCGCAGACATTCACCTTTGGCTGCGGCGGCCGTCAGCTAAATGCCAACCAGATAAATCTCAAGGACTAAGAGTTAAATGGAAAATTAAAATTCTGACAAATCGAGCAAAAAGTCAAGAGAGCATTATGCTGAGCTCTCCCACCGGCAATGACTTCATTTCCGTGTGACCTCGCTTCAGTTCATGGAAGTGTGGATGTGTGTTTTCAGCTTTATCATATCCCTGCTGTAATTTCCCCCATTAACTCTTCCCATTGAATTGGAAATTGGAAAAGTGAGAGAAGAAAGGACAATGAAGAAAATAAAACAGCTGACAAAACCTCAACATCCACCATTAACATCCAAAGCCAATCTTGGACCTTGCGAGGTCATTGCTGACATGGAGTCGAGCATTTGGAACGTCTGCGTCCTGAGATTTATTTCATATTTAATGCTGTCGAATCAAAAGTGGGCAGGTTATTATCTGACTAGGGAAACTGTGGTTAGCGCTACCTTTGGCACTTCCTTACACCACATGTTCTCCTCCATGTACATCATGCTAAAGAACATTATGAGTTAGGGTTAGGTTGTAAAATATTGGTAATTACATAGCTTTACAACTTACTCAAATGAACACCAACATTAGCCTTCTAACCAACGTGAGTCTGAGCCCACCCTGCCTTGCCTTTGCCTCAGCTCGGTTCTGAGAGCTCCAGCTCTGGGTTCAACTGAGGCTGGAGCCAACACCTCGATATGAAACAGCTCAGGGCCACGATGGTCCTCCACCACTCTAATGCCATCTACAGGGGGTTCTGCAGGGGAAGGTCCTCCACTTCACAAGAGCCCTCAGTGGCAGAGGTGCCTGGCGACTCTGTGTTGCTCTTCATTTTTTTATGGCCTGAGGATGTAACTGACACTGTCACTCTCACATCCAGCCCCATCGCACTCTCCACCTCAGCTCCCTGCCCAGTTTTTAGCTTTTTCAACGGTGATGCAGTGGATGGATTTGAGCTCAGAGCTAGTTACACTTTAATGGGTTTCAAGTATGATCGAGCTTCATCTGGTTTAACAGAACAGTATAACAACTCATCACTCCGCTACACCTTCGAGGGTCATGGGGGGGGAGCTGGAGTGAATTCCAACTGAAACTGGGTGAGAGTTGGGGTACGCCCTGAACGGGTCACCAGCCTATCACAGAGACATCAAGCATTCAGCCTCACATTCACACCTACAGTCAAGTCTCCAGTTAACTTAACCCCAGTCTGCGTAGAGAAAACCTACCAAGCAGGGAGGACATGCAGACTCCACACAGAACCCCCCCGGCTGAACTGGTACTTGAACCGGAAACACTGTTCCACCCATAACAACTCGTGTCTGTACCATTCCATGCAAATCCATCCAAATGTTGCCATATTTCAGTGGATTGACTAATGTGGCTAAAAACTACTTGCGAGGAATATTTGCAACTAGGCACCGAGCAGTGATGGTTGTTGTGGTTATAGTTTCATATTAACATGGTACAGTGAATGCAAGTTGTCCAATTAATTACAATCACCTGAAGTGTGACTCAAGCCCAAGCTGTTAATGGTGGAGTTGAAAAGACAACATTGAAACACTTCAACAAACAGTTAAAGTGAGGAAAAAAACGAGTTCACTTCTATAAACTGTGTTGTTGTTATCACACATGAAAACAGGATCAACAGTGAATCAGGGAAAATCTTGTGACGCTGCAGCCGACTGAGATTTGCTGACTACCAACAATAAGCCTGCAGTCGCAAAAGTAATGTGAGCGATCTCACATTAAATCCCAGCTGAGCAGATTCCATTCACCTCCGCATTGTGAGGCAGACAGAGAAAAAGATGGAGCCACGGAGAACAGACGAGACAAAGACAAAAGGAATGATTGAGAAAGACAAGTAAGAAGAGGGAGGAGGTGCACATAAAGAGCGACTGTCTTTACCTTCTGTTTCTTGGCCAAGGCAGGTTGATAGCAGCAGCAGATAAAGGACTCCTGTTCCCATTACACTCAGCCATTTGACCCGGCCCCACGACAGTGGCCCCATTAGGCGAGTTCTTACCATCTTCAGCACCGTGCTTCACCGAGCATCCAGCTGCAGAGAGAGAGGAGACACATCAACACAGGTCAGTCACAGTCACTCAGCAGCACAGAAACATCTGGTGGCTTCGCTCGCTCCTGTTCACAAATAAGTGAAAAAATAAAAAAATAAAGTTCAGTCATTATCAGGTGCTGCCTTTTTCACGCGGGGCCACCTGTGCTCTGGCATTTAGCAAACAGCGATGTGGAGGCACATCTGCCACAGAAAGAAACCGCCGCAGTCGTATATAGTTGGATGAAGCTGAACTGTGTGCACCCTGCCCCCCCCCCCCCCCCAACCTCTACAGAAGTGAGCTTTGAATGAAAATATGCTTTGCTCACTCCATTTCATCACTGAGGTGGAATGCTCTCACAACCTCTCGCTCGGGAGGCATTTCATATTCATTTTGTGGTTGCTCTTCACCGCCGCTTGATGTCGTAACCTAAAATCCTTGATCAGTCAAATGTGCATCAAAGTAAACGATTGTTTCACAGGGATTTCCACCACAGTGGAAAACACAGAAACCTGTGGATGATGATAGAGAAGGAAAGTGGAGAATATGCCTCAGATGAGACGTTACGAGAGAAAACACGTAAAGCTGCATGTTCGCTGCTTTGGTTAAGATCTACTACATTTTAGAGGGAGAATGTGCACAGCTTTGCTTTGAGGTGCAATAAACTGTGGATGGCTGTTTTTTTTTTTTCAACACTACTCTGCCTCACACTCATTCTGCTCCACACGTGTGAGACGCACATTATTTATATGACTTCACAGCTGGAAGCTGGAGAACATAAATGCTCCACAGTGGAGCTGGAGGACTTGATGAATATATCGTCTATCGGCGATTGGCTGAGTCTGGTGTCGGTTGTTTATTTGGATAATTTGTCATTTTATTTTGCTTATATAATGCTCTGCTTCCTCCAGAATTAATTCAGCTCTATAAACAATCAACATAGGAACTGGCACTTATATTATATATTATACATCATATACATTCATTAAATCAGTCACTCACTTTCTCTCTCTGTCATCAGATGCATGTGTAAACTGAGGCTGTGTAAAAACAACATCATTTGGTCGTCACAAAGACAAATGACGTACGTGAGTGGGAAGTGAGATGTGATCGACAAGTGGTCACATGGAGACACATTCCGGAAGCAGGCAGCGTGTGAAGAGACGAACTTCACACTGTCCACTTGTGATCAGATCTCCCAGGACGGATATCAATACCCGGTCTGAACAGGGCCGCAGAGTTGTGCTATATTATGCACATATATCTACCTAAATGGTACAAGACAAAAATAAATCACACAACATCGTGATTGCAAATTACTTCACTTAGGTCCTTCAGCTAATCAGAGTTGGAGTCATTCATTATTGTTCAAGATGAAGCACATGTGTGTGTTCATCACATTTTCATGGTGATACTGAAAAATATGTTTTATTCTACAAAAAACTGATTATCCTGAGTAGGACTAGAGGACTTTAGTCATTTGGGCCTATTTAGCAGCAACAACATTAGCTGCTCCCCGTCATACAGAATCTGCTGTTTAATTAGGACTGATTTATGAAGTTCCCAAGGTGGAAATTACCGTGACAGAGTCAGATTACTGATGCCTCAGCCTCTGAATGGAGATGGAGCCGGCTGACAACGTCTTTGTGATATTCCAGTAAATCCCCGGAGGTGAAATCCAACAGTCACGACAGCTTGAACCGGCAGCTTCAATTTGAAGGACACACTTTGGAGTCACAAGGCCACCGAGCTGCTCTTTACCTCCCTTAACTGAGTTTAACATATTAAACTCTGGTGCTCGTCTGTCTCTCAGGGAGCGCAGGTGTGATCAAGATGTAACAGTGTCAGAAAAACACTACAGAGGAAACCGATAACAGCTCAGCTCACATGTGTCAAAAGAAGCAGATGGTATTTCTTTTTTCTTTCTCTTTTTACCGTGGCACTGATTTTTATTTTTTTATGAACCACACAGGACAGTAGATTTATGAATTAGATTTATACTCTATCCCTAATTCTATACCTGCAATGTTAATGAGTATACATTTATCTAATAAGGTCCCAAGACGACTAATCTCTGGTCCTATAGAGACATATTAAAGATAACATTATAGTTGTGATTCCACCAGAAAGAAAAATTGCAGTCCTTTGTCAAGATGATGTTTGCTCACTTTAAATTATTTATACTTTGACAAACATCATTTTGTACTGTGTTTAAATTCCAGCACACAGAGAACGTGAATTAAATATAGACGTTCTTATTTTAAAAGTAAGTCAGACTGTAAGAGTGTCTGCTGCTGGTTTAGTTTTGGTTGTAAAGGAAAGTGCACAATATAAAACACAAGCGTCATAACTGTACGAAATCAGAACCAGTTGCCGACCATAAGAATGACACTGTGTGTGTGTGTGAGTGCACGTGAGCGAGATGTAATAATTCCCTGGTTAAGCGGTTGACAGCAGACAATGGCACAGGCCCTGCTGTTAGCATCAGTAATGAGGATCAAGTGTATCAGGGCTGAAGGCGCTTCTCCTCTGGTGGAACTTCAAAAAGTGTGACTCCTCCAGAGACGAGAGGAAACCCACAGAGAGAGACGGAGAGCGAAACGAGGCTCAGACAAAGGAAAAGAGGAGGAGTGAGTTTGAGTAATGTGGAGACGGAAAGCAAACAGACAATAAGGAAAGAGAGAGAACGAGCTAGAAAAGAGGGAGACAAACCAAAGACGGAGATTTTGTCCTAGAAAATACTAGAGAGACACAGATTGAGCTCTGTACTTTAGAGTCCACTGGTTTTATTGTACGTCATGAAACTGTCAGTGATGTCGAGATCACAGGGCGGAGGAGAAAATGAGAGGAGGGCATTGTTAGACGAGGTTCGTACAGAAAGGAGGACAAGAGAGAGAAATGAAGGGGGGAGAGAGAAAGATTGAAAAGACAGAGGGCGTCACAAGAGAGAAAACAGATAAGAGAAACTTATAAATAAGAAAAGAAAGAGGAGAGGAGATATTGATGGAGAAAACCTGTGTGTGTTTAAAAATAGTGACGCTAAATAACAAAATGGAGACTTAACCCAGAACAATCAGTGACAGTGAGAGATGGTGACACGCTTACTTCATACTGTAAGTCCAACACACTGCATATGCATGTGTGCAGAAACAACAACAAACAAACTACAAACACATTCCACTTGTACTGTCACCGCCGACATCTGTCTATCTCAGTCAGTCTCAGTGTGTTGTCACTGTCTGTCTGCTTTGTAGGACGCCACCTCTCACAGCTCCTCTGCTGCCAAAACAAGATGAGGATCTTTTTTTTTGTCTTCTTCCACTTGAGGCGGATGGCTGACAGCCTTATGCAGAGTGACTTACTGTGTGAGCTTTATTGTCTGGCTCCAGGGTGTTTTTTGCCAGGACAAAGAGCAAGTGAACTGTGACTCTCGGGTTACAGGCTGCTGTGTAATGGAGCCGGGCTGCTGTACCAGAAAAAGGGCGAAATGTGCAGATACACAGCACATCTCCCTCCTTTTCCCCAGCTCCAGTACACTCTGACTCTGTGAGTAAACACAGGATGAGGCAGCGGGTGCCAGGAATTTGTCAAGTGGGAGCAGACGAGTGTCAAGTTAAACATTTTAAATCAGTTTTGTGCACCTTAATGCGATAAACAGCCTGCGTGATGCCGTCAAACGGAGCAGACGATGCATGTAGGTTAGAGCAAACAGTATTTGAACGTGCGGATGCCTGCCGCACGTCTGCATTTGGAATTATTCGATTATGAGTTCAATTCTGTGTACGAGAGGAGATGAAAACCAGGTTTGCAACATTAGGTGATTATAGGGACAAGATGTACCTCACTTGGCAGTATCAGAGAGCACACACACACACACACACACACACACACACACACACACACACACACACACACACACACACACACACACACACACACACACACACACACACACACACACACACACACACACACACACGCTTGTTTGTGTTGACCAAGCTGTCCAATAAGCTAATGGGAGGCCTTGTTCTGCCAATCCCGCAGAGTGTCACAGAGACAGTCAGCACCTGTGGGTGTGAAAAACACGACGTCCAAAACACCACAATTTCCCTGATTGCACACGAGCACCGCACGGAGAAAGAGAGAGAGAAAAAGAAAGAGTGTAAGCGAGAGATCGGAAGTGAGCATAAATTAAGAGTTTTATTTTTTATTTTTAAAGCCTCAGGCCTCAACAGTCAAGTTCTGGACTTTATAAGACTGTAAATGTATCAGTAAGAAATGCAGGGGGGGGGGGGGGGGGGGGGGGAACAAGTAAAATTAAAGAATAAATAAAGAAACCAACAGAGTAGTGAGTTCAGCCCACCACAACTGACCCGATACATCCACCTCTCACCCTGCAACCTCCAGCATGGACTGACCCGATCTCCAGCTCATGTCCAAACACTGCATAATAAACTCCAAACTGTGCATATTGTGCTCGGAGGTTCACCGATGTGCACGCTAACCGTGCTGCCTGCAAGACCCCCAGAACGGAGGGAGAAAATGTGAACTGGTCTGACCCGTTTAGCTGTCGTCCCATCAAGTTAGTGGGAGGGTTTTTCTAGCAACTGAAGACCACAGAGAGTTACTGGAGAACATGTAAACTTGTTTTTTCCTTCTCTGGTAACATTTGCCCAATATTCAATTCCCAGGTTGTTTCCTCCACCAAGGAGGTCTTGTCTTCACCCCCGTCTGTTTGTTGGTTGGTTTGTAAGCAAGGTTACCATGACACTTGGAGGAGGGATGGGTCAGGCATTACATTTTGGTGTTGATTCGCATCAGTGGTGGGATCCAGAGATAATTTTTCACTTTCTTTAACATGGCGAGCAGTTTTTTGTCATTTTCTCAGATTTTCTAGAGAATAATTCATTGATTTAAAAGAATAAGGCATATTTAGGGAACTGATATCTATGAGTGTGTGCAATTTGGTGGAGGTCGATTGAATTCAAGGGGACTGACGATGGTGTGCACTCTATTCCATTTCCGCTGTATACTCCACTGCAGTGTCATTCATCGGCAATGTTATTTGCGTGTTTTTCTGCAGCACCTGAAAGCCGAGCGCTAAAGTGTAAACACGACGCTGCAACATGTTCGTGTCAACAAACCTGACACTTGTCGTGGTTACGTTACCTCGGGCGCAACCAAATAAATGAAGCAATTTGTGGGATTTGTTCACATCTGCCTCAAAGGACTTTTCTCCTCCAAACCTAATCAGTCTGTTGTTGCCGAGCACGAGGACAAAAAAACAACAAACCAAAATTCGCCTGCGAAAACTAGATAGATGCACTGATCGGTTTTGCCAACCTCCCCAGAGGCAAAGAGAAGGACATAAGCATCGCAGGACAAATTTTGTTAATACTGCACCAGATTGCCAAAGCCAGAGAGAGCAGGGCGGGATCGGCGGGTGGCAAAGAGAGGAAGGAGAGAAGGGGATGAGGAATTGAAGGAAACTGTGAAAGGGAAAGATGAAGACAGAAACGCAGACGCATGGCAAAATAAATTTGGAAACAATGGAATGAAATGAGGAAGGATCACACAGAAGGGGAATTATGGAAATAGCGAGTGAGAGAGAGAGAGAGGGGACATAAATATCACGGCGTATTACACAAATCCTCTATTCTAAGTATTTATGGAATAAAGAAGTAAAAAGCACTGAGGTAAAAATGTATAACTTTTTGGGTTTTAGTCACACTTGGTTTTTTTTCTTTTCTCAAAACTGCCACAACAATATTTCTTTGTTTTATAATCATGCAAATGAATAATTTAAATTAACAGAGAGACACAAAGAGGGAGGAGGGGGGGGGGGGGGGGGCAGAGAAGCTGAGTCAGTTGAGGACGATTTAGCAGCATTTCCAATGTATTCGTTCCACTCGGAGGAATCGGCCTCTCATCCAGCGAGTGCGCTTTGTCAAATCCTGGCAGGTCTGGTTCCATTAAAGGACTTTTAATCACGTGATATGTGGCTGTAGGGAAAACAGCTCTGGTGCTAATCGACTGGCTGATAGCTCAGTGAAAGCGTACGGTACAACTGGAGCGTAGTTCGTATCAACATGAAAGTCACCAGCAATTTCCTTTTCCCTTTTTAAAAATCCATCCACCCTGAGCCATCGGGACGTCACCACAACCAGAAACTACTTTGAACACCGGAGCATATAGTGCTTTCGTGTGGCAGCGATATCCAGTTAATCAGAGTCCAAACCTGACTCTGCAGTTCCACCCGGCTCTTTTAGTGTCCTTCAGTTCACGGATTCACTCTCATGTACTTTCCCTTTGCACAGCATGCAGCTGTTTTCAGAGGAAGCGCTCTGCCAGGCCGACTTGTTCGCCGCCTGCACCAGAACCAAACAGGGCGCAGGTAAAAGTCAATGCAGCTGGTGAACAAAGGGAAGCAAAGGGACAAAGCTTTCCCTCTGGAACTCAGAGGCAGAGGAAGAGGAAGTATTGGACTTAGATTCATGAGAAGCAACATCACATGAATGCTCATGTTGCTCCACAGCGGCTGGATGTAACGGTTTGCCACGTTAAAGGGCGATCAAACTGCATGTCTGTGTTTTGTTTTGTTCAAACAACTGTCCTGGAGGGAAACACATACCTCACAGCTAAAGGCACCAAAGGAAAGGAAAGACATACACTCATAATTCAGAACCAAAAAACTGGTTTTGCAGTATTGTTCATCGCTCTGGTGAGTGAGCTGCACACTCAGCGGTGGCAGGAGTGGTTGGCTTGTGTAAGAGCAGGGGAGTGACAACAGGGCTGAACAGGGCAAATACCTGAGGACCCGAGCTGAGAGGGGGCCCCTGAGAACGGCAACAACAATATGAGAGAACACCCGTAAATTCTATGATCAGCTATATGTACAGGAAACTGCAATGACACCACAGTCAGAAATCCTCTAAGAAGACCCCACGCCAGTCATTTTCTCTCAAAAGCGTCTTAATTTTGGTGATTTGGTTTGGTTTGGTTCACTGCAGGGACCATTTGCCTATAGGGCCCCCAAAAATCCCTTTAATAGCCTCAGAAGAAACGTTGCCAGTCAAATCTGTGTTGCAGTGCATTTTGAAATCAAGTTCACAAACATAAAAGCAGCTAAACTTAATATTAAAAAAAAGTATGTGGGCATAAATTGTCCACAACACACCAATTTGCAGTCAATTTACAAACCAACACACACAAATGAGCACATATTCCGTTCGATTCAGTCTGCAACTAATGGAGCAGCAGAGCACAGTTAAGCTCTGGAGATCTATTTCCTGTCCCCCATTAAGGCCTGATGACTTATTTCCTGTGCTCGCTCCGAAGCAGATCTCTCTGCCGGCAGGTGACACAACATTAGGAAGATATTCAACGCACGACACAACAGAGCACACTCTATATGCATGAGTGTGTGTGTGTGTGTGAGTGAATACATGTGTGAATGTGTGCTGGGCTCATATTTATCAAGGGGTGTATCCTCATGTTTCCATTCATATGTGTGGTAGTGAATTATGAGGCGTGCCCCAGCGTTAACATGGTGTAAGTAGGTGTTAACTATGACAGATTGCGCTGCCACTGGTGACCGCGGTTGATCAGTCAGATGGTCTTTACCTCTCCGCTCCTCGATTATTTCACAGTCACATAATTGTATGGACGGCAGTAAATCTCACATCTCATTTCATGCGCTTGATTTCACCTCTAATGTCGCAGCGGCTCCAATTTCAATTCGTCTGATCCCTTTTTTTTGGGAAAGAGAACCGGAGCTAACACTGAATGAGCTTGTCGCCCATTGGGCTGTCGCTGTTTTTAACCTGAACAACAGGTGACTCACGTGGACGAGTGTTGCAGTAAATGTTGCGTCTAATTGGAGAGTTGTGTCCGGAACAGTGAAATATTAGAGAAGGGACATTTACAGTGTATTTGTCCTGCACACTCCTGTTTCCATTAGAGGTGAAAATATAACACGTAACTAACACAGGTAAACATCTCAATTCAAACTGTGAAGGGGGTTTGTTTACAGGAAATCTATCAAAATGTTAAGTGTCAGCAATGCTATCTTTGACGTTTTTTTTGCTTTAGATGTTTATTCTTCAAAATGAATAAATTCTGCTTTTATGGTTTAACTTATTAAATAATATAACAGTAGTGTTTATGATGTGTGTCCCTTTTTCTTCGAGACCCTGGTGGTTTAACTACTGACTGTTTGTACAAAGATATAGAAGCAAAAGTCCAGACATGATACAAGAGGGGGTTTTTCTTCAAGGCTTGAGACTCCATCTCCAGAGATGAGGTTCAAGCTTGAAACACAGCTCTTGAGACCTGATTGAGCCAAACAGATAAGTGCTGAGTCCACCAGGGACTGGAGATTGTTTGGCATCTTGAAACAGCCGAAGCAAAGTGTTATAGGTTTATATATAAAGCAGGATTCTGCATCTCTGAGCCACATATGTGTCCTGAAATGTGTTTGGAAACAGGTTTTCGGTGAATATTCAGAAGTTAAAATAAACTATTCAACAGATGTAGTAGAAATCTTAGTTGGAGATTAAACACCAGCACAACAGTTTTCCTTTTTCTCACAGCAGTGATGTGTTTGTAAACTAGAAGATATTAGAAGACCTCATATTGATGTGGACCCCCCCCCCAAGCTGGACCTTAGCGCCTAATATTATTAAAGCTTTTAAAAAACACATCTTTTAAACTCCACCGTAATGAAAACATCTGAACACTCACACTTAAAGGAAACACATTCTGCCCACATTCAGGTTCATAATTTCCATTTGGGTTAGTAACTTGTTTTTTAACGTTCAGAAAACACATGACTGTCCTCAAACTGTCTATTGCTGCAGCTCCTCTATTCAGCCTCTGTCTGAAATGCTTTAAGAAGCCCTTCCTGATGAAGCTCACTCTGCTGTGATTGGTCAACTGATTGCAGCGAGTGAATGAAATGTCTGCAACTGCTTTTGTTAGTTACGTCTGCAGACCTTTCACTGTACATGTATAACAAACGAGACACAGGAAAAACTGAAGAAAAACCCTCATGTTTCTCCTTTAATACTCAAACTTAATTATGTTAACATGAGAATCAATAGGTACATTTTATCTTAGATTGTTAGTATGTCGCTGATTAGCACTAAAAGCAGGAGTATAATATCTTTTAGCAATTAGACGTGTCCCTTCTCATACAAAACAGTGACAACAAAGTCCCCTTTCACCAATTTTCAATAGACAGACATTTAAGTATCAGAAGCCCCTGAAGAGGAATCCAGCTCTGCCATTAGCAGCCATTACCAGCACCCTTCATGCTCATTGAACTCCCTCCATAAAATGTTAGACTTATAAAAATCTACCCGTCAGCCCAGTCAACTGATTCCTACCCTGGTGATCCAGGTCTGACACACTGCCCTGGAACAGGCGTCTGGCCTCGCACGCATCTCGCTGCTGCCAACGCCTCTTACATGTTGTCACCCGAGTTTGGCTGCAAAGCTGCTGAACCAATGATCTGCAGGGCACTGGCACGCACGCGGCTAGTGGACAAAGCGCCTCCTCCAATTACTATTTGATAGACCAATAAGGGGAATGGATAAATAAATTAGCAAATGCATGAATTAATGATTTGCAGGGCACAACGTAAAGCATCCAGTGACAGCAGCTAATGCAGAGTTTGGATCACAACATGCTTTGGAGAAGACTCAAAAGCACGGTTTTCTTTGTTTAAAAAAAAAAAAAATCCAGATATTGAAGGATAAATGTTTTTGAAGGAAGTAACAAATGATAATGGCAAAAAAGAACCAAAACAAACTTAGAGGAAGCTCTAATCTGTTATTTACAAAAAATGGAAACAAAGACAAACTTCAGAACACTTAAGAATCTGAAGGCTGCGTTAAATAATCACAGCGAGGAGAATAAAGAACGATGATGGAAAGACAGAGAACGTACTGGAAGAATAAGTGGTTGAAAGATTGTGTGTGAGTAGCGCTGGTTTTACATTGCATGAAAGGAGCGAGAGGGAAATGAGAAAAAGAACAGAGTGCAAGGAAGACGGGAAGATCAACAAAAGAAAATGGAGAAGACACTCCAGTTTATCTTCCAGCGAAATGTCTTTCACCGAAACAAGGAAATCCTCGACCTCAGACTGTTTCTAGTTTTGGTGACATATCAGATACAGTTTTAATACTTTTATCAGGCTGGTAACAAAGGTTGAATACTTAACCTATATTGTTTCTATAGATTTATAAAAACAGTACTTCTGTGCTGCCATATCGAGAAAGTCTAGACAGACGATCCAAAAACACAAAAGCTATAAATAATATAGTAGGACTCTGCAAAGACCACGTCCTTATTACAATAAAGAAACATTTCACACACAAGTGTGAACAGTTTTCTGGAAAGTCATTTTTAATAGGGGTAGAATTGTTTTAAAAAATAGCCTCTGTTATCAAAGTCTACCTCATGTTATATATTTAAAACTTGTACCTCTGCTATTAATAATGAACGAGATAAGCAAATATTACTTAAGAAAATAATAAACTGCTGATTTTATGTTGCACCACTTAGTTTGGGCAAAAGCAGAAATAGAGATAAATTATCATCCAATAACATAAAAGTGATAGTTTTTGTGTGTCTTCCTATAAATGTATTAATGTGCTTTCTGTGTGTTTTTTTATATCTGGCTACAGCCAATAGATGGAATATTAAACACTTAAAATGTCTTTCTTTATGTCTAAAGCATAGATCACATGTAAAGATGGATGACATGATAGCTCACCAAAAGTGAAGCCAAAGCATCCTGGCCTCCTGGTGGCTGGCTGCGGTAAAGGCTCATAAACCCTGCCTCCTCCATGTTAGTTATTGGACCAAACTAAAACATCTGGAAGTCAGGAGGAAGTATTGACACTGTTGTTGTTTATTTACTGTCCCTGGTGTAAAATATGAAGGCACAGCCAGCAGCCTGTTAGCCTAGCTTAGCATAAAGACTGGAAACGGGGTTAAAGCTAGCCTGGCTACAACAATAGAAAGATAAAGGATTGGTAGTGATCAATTCATCAAACTCTCGACCAGCGGGTGAGTATATTTAAGTCTACTTCCCAAAATATTTCAATACTGGATTAATTATTACTACGTTCTGCTACTTGGGTCCTGAAAACTTAAAAGGGTTGCGTTTGGAAACTGACAACTGACAGAAAAAGTACTGACTCCAGAGTCCAGCATGTTGGAGAGCTGGCAAGACTTGTACCGTCTTTCCCTAAAGTAGCTGAGAAAGTTAGTTAATCGAACTATTTTAAGCCTCCAGTGATCTAGTTTTAACTTTTCTGGAACAAAATTTTGTTGCTGAGCAATATTTAGCCAACCAGACAGCTCGGTGTGAAGGGAGGGCGAGTGAAAAGAAAACGTGTATGGGGAGAGGGAGATGGTGGAATCAGTCTGATGCCAAGAGCTGTGCGCTGACCCTGATTAAATGCCTCCACTAACTCACTGGGACCACTGATAAGACCACTCTGGGTGCTGTGCGTGTGTGTGTGTGTGTACGGGAAGCAGAACAGGAGATAAGGGGTGTCCACACGTGTGCATGTGTGTCAATATGAGGGTGTATGTTTGTGTGTGTCCAGACACCAATTCCCCTGTGTAAACATGCTGACCTGGCACACTTTGAAGTTGGCAATAGCCACTATAATCTCTCTCCCTGTCACGCGCACATACATACACACACGCACGCACGCACACACACGCACACACACACACAGCCAGAGGCGAGACTTAACACTGGAAACCTTCTTAGCATGTGGCCACTGACACACGTACAAACACGTGCACACATGCACAAACAATCACCTGCATTGTCACAGAACGTTGCATCCTCCCTCTCCCCCACAGAGATAAAACAAAACAAACTCTCAGACTCACAAATGCAGAAACACCCAGACCTTAAAAGAAATAATAGAAATTCCTGCTGACAGGTGCAATTTTGTGTGTGTGTGTGTGTGTGTATGTGTGTTTGTGTGTGTTTTGCTGCGAGTGTGTGCACACCACTTTAGAGTCGATCACACTCCAGCCTCAGAGCATCTCTGGGTCTTAAATCAGACATGGTGACTTCCTGGCACATTCATCTGAAACTCTCCAAATGCACAGAACTCTCTGAGATATCCAGACCTCACCTACAGTTTACGTAAGTTCACATTGAGACGAATAACATTTTATGTACGAGAGATATTTTACTCTAAAATAGAAACATATTTTTGCAGGTCATATTCGTGAGATGTGTATAAATGTGTAAAATAACGTTTTTAAACCAATTATAGCATCAAATACCTAATTAAAATCAAACTTACTGGAATAATGAACATTTATCAAACATCGGTGTGATAAGAACGACCTAAAATATTTAAAAAATATTTGAGAAAACGTATTTGACATCATGACTCAGTTTGGTCCATGTCCGATCCACTAATATGGAAAAGGCAGGGTTTACGACCAATAATGCAGCCAGCCACCAGGGGGCCATTAAGATATATACAATCTATGGTCCAGCAACAGTTAAAACAACATGAGCTGCAACATGGGCAGAAGTCTGCTCCTTAATTGCCTCACTTCCCATTGGTCATGTCCCAGTCAGTCAGTCCCTGCCATGGCACCAACTGTTTCTGGCCATGTATCATCACCATGAATCTACGTGGGAAACACGCTGTTCAGATATGTCTCAGCCAGGCTCATTGACTGATTCCTTCTTATTTGGGTCCAGGATCGAAAGAGGTTTCGAAGCCCCATCCCCCTCTGATCACATAGAAAGCTTCTTAGGGTATTAAAGTGGGGCAGAACTTTCACCAACCAGGATTCAAATTGAGTTCATGTGATCTCACCCTGGGATCCAGACGCACCAGTAAACTTCTCGTCTTCTGCATGAACCGACCACAAACAACCAAAAAGTAATTTTCGACCCAGTTTAGGAAACTGCCGGTAAAGGAAATGTAGGGTGGGGGTGATAGAAAATGGGAAAGCGACTGTGATGTTGTGTGTTTACTTCCTTTTGTCGCTCAGTAGATTGCAGACCTCCCCCAAGGCCCCGCTGCACCAAATTACCAACAGTCATCAATCCGCTCAATAAGCCGGATTTCATCCAGACATCTGCATTGTTTCCTCAAAAATATATCGGACAAACAGCAATGAAAGCATAACCTTGTTACTTTTGAAACAATGTTCACTCGGTGGCTCCTCACTCTGCACAATCAAACACAATGTGCAAGGCCCCTGCATGAGTAATAGAGGGAATAAAAATGTGGTCCCACAGAAAATAAGTTAGGCAGCTCTTGTTAATTTCCCTCTTTGCCTCTCCTCACTGCGTTGCCAGATATGCAGATTCCAGGCAGCGTTTTGGCCAGCAGGCAGATAATCATGTTAGGGAACAATTAACTTGGTTGTATTGTTGAATGTAAAGTCAATCCCTCACAAAGAAGCCTTCAAAACAACACCTGGCACCACAAGCAACAATATATCTATGAGGACCAACACGTTGAAAGTTGATAGCGAAAGTCTTTAAAAACTTCAAACCAAGGCAACTGCAAATGAATATCTCAGATTTAAGCTGAAGTGAACCTTCCCTCCTCAGCACCACCGATGCTGTGAATTATCTCTGTCGTTATTACTGTGATGAAACAAAATAATCACAGAAGACGGACGTCCAATATATATTTCGGCGTTGGATCTTTCCAGCATCAAACTGGGGGGGGGGGGGGGGGGCTGCTGATCTTCCAGTTTATACAAACAGCTGCAGAACAAACAGCTCGTGTTGCTGTGATTTCTGTCGTTAAAAAGACTGTTTACGTCTGATGCCAGTATTTTACAGACTCAGAATATTTATGTTTGGGCCAAAAAAGGTAAATGGAAAAAATTCATCAATGATTCAGTGTTGCTGTAACAGTATTTTATCCTTTGACACAGTAATGCTGGTAGCTAACATTTGCTATTTAGCACTAAACACAAATCAAAGCTGAGGCTGATGGGAATGTTATTAGCTTTTAAGAGTATTTAGGCTGCGTTCGCATGCAAAGTAATATACAGTCTCCGGCCTCTTGTGAATCTGTTCACGTGTTGCATTGAGCGTCTCATTTACATACTCTGCTCGGATTGGACAGTTGTTTTGTTCACAGGACGGCTTCACATGCTGCGTTGTGCATGTGTGAAAGTCAGACTCTGGGTAAACTCCGGGGGCCAAATCTTCGGTCTTTATCAGCAGGTCATGTCTCAAAACGTCTTTTCATAAAAACCCAGCACTCAAAACTGCGATGAAAGGACTGATGGGTATTGTATAGTCCTGCATCTGTGCTGAATGCAAACCCCTCTCTGCTGGTGTAGCCGAGTAGTAAACAACTCTGAGCCTCCCTTTCCGCAGGCATTAAAAGAAGTGCAACTGGCTCTCATCTTGTTGTTACTCACATTGATTCCAAGAACATTTGCATAATGTTGAATAAATTCTCGATAAATAGAAGCCTATTGCCGTCCCAGCTTTTCAGTCCCTATGTCTAAAGAGTCGTAAACCAAAGAACTCAACAAATCTTTTTGCCCTGATGTTGGCTCGAGATGAAATGTTATGGGATCACCGAAAACTATTACACTTCATCCCTGAGGGGGGGGAAACAAACAGGAGTGTCTAATCCCAATTTGGCATTTGGCAACTCATAAAACAGCTGAGACGTTTCAGGAAGAAGAGGGAGAAGGACACGTCAGGGTGTCACTGAGGTCAGTGCGGTTCATCCTCTGCAGAATCTACGAGCTTCTCTAGAACAATGTCTGTCTCTTTTATTGACAGGTTGCCTGATGCGATAATCACACACAGGCATTGATACTTGCAGCTTTGTTAAAACTGCAGAACCGTATAACAGCTAAAACAACAAACAGCCACGCTGCCAATTCATGTGAAAGAATAATCGGCCGGTTGTTTGGATGTCAACAAGAGGAAGTCACCTTTAAAATTAATCGTTCCTGATGCGCAGGCGGAAAGAAAAAAAAAATCGCGTTTGACTTTCACCACGATGTGTCTCATCTGACTGGGAGCACTTAAACTTAAGTTCATAAACCCACAGAATATGTCTTTAGCTACAAAGCAGCTAGTGTTGCTCACAGAGGCCTGACTAACTCAATGAGACACGTCCATGAGCTTGTTGTGAGAAATAAGCCAAATATACACAGGTACAAGAAACACTGTCTGGAGAAGAATGAAAGAAGAGTTGCAAATACGAGGTATATTTAGAAATGCACACAGGAGAGAATTGTAGTGTATGGATGTCAAACAATATGAGAAATGCATAGGAGTGAGACACTATTTTTGAAAAAAAATTTTAAAAATAAATAAAAGGACGAATAAAACCTTTGCTTTTGATATTTAAAGAGATTTCAACATCGTCGACTTCTACCTGTTCACAGATGTTGAAGAACTGAGACATAACCTGCTGACTGAAAGGAATAAGAATAGTATAGAAGTGCTCACATGAGCGTGGCTAATTCAATATGACATCTTTCTAATAGGTATTGTGGCCACTTAGAGGATCGGGCAGAATACATAGAGTACAGATATAACAGGTAAGAGTGTAAGTACATTTAATTATGGCTATGAAGAAAATGAAGAGAGTATTATGTTAAGAAGATATTTCAAGTTGTCAAGGCAAAATAATAAATGAATGAATAAAATACAAACATTTGCAAGGTAGAATGTCAAAATGATTTCATCAGTTGGATATTGTACTTGTTTACACAAAATTATATATGTGTTGTGATAATGTGACCTGAAAAATAGAATTGTAAAAAAGATGCAGTATTGAACTCCAGCGGAATTTGACAGTTCAAACAACCAACAATAACCACATATGCGATCTTACATAATGCGGGATCAACATGTCTCTATTCTGAAACCCATTCACTGTGAGGAGCTTATTCTTCTAATGAAATCCGAGGCTCGACCAGCCATGGCAAGCTCTGTGGAAACCAGGCTAATCAGTAACTCTGCCTTCGGTCTTGTTTGGTCCCGGGAGCAGAAACTACAACACTACACTCTCACAAATGTTGGAATGGGAAAACTGTTGTTGAGTGACGTTAATGTATGTTTTGCTTGTATGGGCTGAATATGTCTCATGATGTTGTGACCATTCGCCCCAAACAGCCTATTCCACTGCTGTCACTCTGGCTTTTGGTCACACACGGTGTAGCGTTACTTCTGCACGTCTCATTTCAACAACACAATGACGACATCTGAAATTAGCAGTGACTATAGCTATAGGAGACCAACCAGGGCTGAATCCTATAGTGGCCTACACACATTTTTGCCAAAAATGTGAAACACTTTAAAATCCATTTGTTTCCAGAACTTCTTGCAATGCATCATCTGTGAAATACATCTCGGTATAATAGAAACTGTCTGGTATTGATTTTCTAATGGCTACCCTCAGACGTGTGACATTTTAATGCATTTTTAATAGCTTAGGTTGGTCTCACAGTCATTTTCAATATAAGTGTGGTTGACGGTTGAAAAACAACAACAAAGAAAGGGAGATTTTGGAGGAGGACTTTTCAGATAAAAGACTAACATTAGGCAAACTGTGTGACTAAAGCCCGGGGTTTCTAATTATGAACCCTGGGGCCCAGATTAGCAGAGTTCTATCCTGCCAAACAGTTTCTCTGCAGAATCCCAGGTGAATATGATTCAATGAGCTGATGACTAAAACAAGGACTCAGACTGAGAAACTCTGGAATGAAATTAAACAAGTGTATTATAAATCCTGCTTAAATTAAAATGGTAATGCGTTGCTAATATTGGAAACAACTCAGCAGTGCTTTGTTCCCAATATCAAGTGCTCCGTGTGTCTGAGCGTGTTTAAATGTTAAATTAAAAAACACTGGTAATTTGTACTCCAGATTACTTTCCAAGGAACCGTTCCGCAGAGACAGTTGTACGAGAGCAGATTAGAGATGAAATACGTGCTGTTGCATTACTTGCATTAATAATAAAGATATTGTCATTTTTTAAAACACAGTATTGAATGGAATTAGTTGAATAAAGAGTCGTTTGGACATTACTGTTAGACCTGGTGACAAAAATACAAGTACAAATTATGTGTTTTAATTAATATTACAGCAAACAAACAGTAAGTCGTGCAGATTTAAAGAAGTTAAAGAAGAAAAGTAACATAATACGAAAGGGGCTTTTTTTTTTTAAATGGAGGGATCATGAATGCACATCTAACTAACTTCCATCCTCCAAAAGGCAAAGACTTAGCAGCAGATATTTAAATCAAACTGCTGCTGCTTCTGTCATCAAGCGTGACTAACAGGATTTGACATGGTGACGAGTGAACGGATCCCAGGTTCACAAAACACATTCTGTCTGTCTGACCCCCCCACCCCACCACCACTCCACACACACAGAGAGATAGGCGCTTACGTACATGAGGCCACACACTCCCACCCACCCGGCCACACACCCCACCCACCCACCACCCACACCCACACACACACACACACACACACACACACACACACACACACACACACACACACACACACACACACACACACACACACACACACACACACACACACACACACACACACACACACACACACACACACACACACACACACACACAGGTAGAAAGCACTGGCACATAATCCAGTATGTACAGTCACTGGGACGCTCAGATCCAACTCAATCTGCTTCAGCGTAACACACACACAGACACAGCAGCAACCCACACTTGTGTATTTATGTCATTACTGGTCATTTCAGCTCTACCTGTGTGTACAAGACCCTTTCATACATGACTGAGCTAAGCCTCACATTATATAAGTGTTCATACTGTGGGCTGTGTTGACACCCAGAGCAGGATGAAGCCCATAATAAGGCAGGCTATTGTAAAAAGAGATATGAAAAATAAAAACAACATCTTGTCTTTTATTTTTACCCACTTCCACCTTCACCCTTCCTCCTGTCACCTCCGACTTTCTCCCCCCACATGCTCCATACCGAAGAGGCGACAGCTTGCCGTAATTTAAAGTAATCGGATGACTCTCTCTCTGCCTTTATAATCCCAGACACACAGGCTGCTTGCTCCTGACGGGACCACTGTACAGGAGACAGACCCTGTATTTATGTGTGCGGCAGTGGAGCAGCTGGCACTCGCTTTCACTACTTGTTGAAAATCAACTATAACCCAACTGTATTTCACAGGAGACGGCTGATGCTTGACAAGGGGGGAGCTTGTCATCAGAAATTAAACATCGCCTGTTTCACACATGGAGGCAGCAATGCAATTTAACTCAGCTCCTCCACCTTAATATCACATTGGAAATCCATCAGGGGAAGGACATGCAGGGTGGTGCAGGCTACATGAATCAAGAAGTTAATCCACCTCGTGAAATGCGTGAAACCTGCGTGTTGCATGTGAATGTGCCGAGTTGTCTTGAATTTTTTTTACCAAAAGCACCGATAATCCCCGGCGCCTGTTTCAGCACCACGGACAGCGAACGCATCCCGCAACACGCACGAGGAACAAAACCCGCAACTACTCAAACTGCTGCGGGTTCCTCCACGCACGAGGACAGAGACCAGAGTTATTACAGAAGGTGTAGTTACAGGTAGAAGAGGCTACATCATCATTTCTGCTTTACACAGTCACAGGAGCTGCGTGTTCTTTCCACACATTTTACAAACTGCTGCGTTTAAGAGCACGAACCCCGCAGATGAATGTGAAGTATGTGAGGAGGATACAGAAATGAAACACACATCAATTAGTCCGCATGTACATGTTTCTATAGGGAATAAAAAAAAGCTCAAAGCTGCAACATGGCTCGACTCACCGCGTTATCCTCGTCGAAGCCACATGTTTAACATTCAAATCTACTTTTCCACACACTGTTGCCGTCTCTGGGCCGCGGGACCGGACACAGCCCGAACAGAACATCCAGGGAAATAACATCCGCGCAAGTCATCCACCCGCCCGGCGATGGAGAGACCCCACTTTTTTTTAGTGGAGGGGCGAAGAAGATGAGGAAGAGGAGGGATTAAAAAAAACAACGATTAAAAAAAACAACGAGTAGTTTATCTTGAAGTGAGAAAAAGAGATGGCACCGCCAAAAAAAGAAGAATAGTCTCCCTCAGGGAAATGACGAGCTGTGCGGGAGAGAGAGAGAGAGAGAGAGAGAGAGAGAGAGAGAGAAACGGGAGATATCCTCTAGTGTTACTCCTCTGCTCCCTCAGCCAGAGAGACAGAGAGAGAGAGGGAGGGAGGGGGGGAGACAGAGAGACCTACAGCGACAGAAGGGGGGGTGGGGAGATGGGGAGATGGAGAGAGAGAGAGAGGGAAGGGGGGAGACTATGCGGAGTCTTAAGGTGGCAGCGCATTTACCGCAGGAGCAGCAGGAATCAGCAGCAGAGACGGTGATCGGTGCACCTCGGTTAATCTAATTACGTGCACGGCCGAAAGGCGCACGGATTACCGGGAGGCTGCTCTGCTCCGGGCTGGTCTTTGCGCCCCATGGCGGCGGACAGGGGGGGGGGACGGGAGCACCGCGGGGCTGTGGCATGAGTTTAACTCCTCAGCTTCCACTCACTCACACACACACACACAGCGGTGGTGGCAGTGGAAGAAAAAAAAAAGTTGGCACCATCACAAAAACCTTCACATCCTACAATTAAACAGATTCTCTTTTGGTTTTGATTCTTAATAAACTGCAATGAAAGGGGAACACACACGGCCTGGGGAGGTTCTTTTGCAGAGATATTTCTACAGGTGCATATTTCCACACAGTGAGCTGAAGCCCTAAGGCACATTTTTTAAATATATCCACACACAGAGTGCAATTAACACTCGGATTTCATGCTTCCTCTGAGCTGAAAAGCAACCTTATTTATTTGGGATTAACTGCTCCTTCACGCGTTATTCCAGCGGTCAAGTTCTTCTAAGGTAAAGAGGCCACTCAGCAGCCGAGCTTCCCCAGTAACACATGGGATGTGTGGGTCCCTTTTAAAGCTATGGTCCTGATTACTTTACAAGACCTCATTTCATAAAGGTCAGGAAACATGATAAATTAACATGCAATTCTAGTAACCTCCTGAAAGAAAGAAGTCATCTGAGCCTTTACTGAAGAACTACAATACACCACATTTCAGGTAGAACCATTGAAAACTAAAGAATAAACAATTTAAAAGCAGATAAATGTTCTTCATATTGTGTCTGGATGGAAGTGGAGCTAAATTTAGCTGATTGAACCAACACAGCGATGGATCCTAATTCTATGCATTCTTCTGTGTAATATTCACATCTGAATTAACCAGTAAAGTAAAAGTGTTTCTCTCTGAAATGAAAGTGTCGTAGATGTACAAAGTGGCAGAAAAGGGAAGAACATTGGTTTCGTCATTTCAAAAACTTCAGCCCAAGACGACGCTGATATCTGATGCAATTTGTTACAAGCCTCTAAACAACCTGTTTTTCCCATAGTCGTCCTCGCCAGGTAAACAGACTTTGATGTGTGGAATCTGTGGCATTCACCTTCAAGTAGTGTTTGAGTCGACATACGTGCTTCCCACCTCTGTGCAGACATACAGTTGTTCCCCATTTAAAAACCCTAGTGCACCTTACTATCATATCTCTGAACACAACACTGTGCACAGATCTGTTGTTAAACGTCTTGATTAATAATTCAGGATACACGTCTCACTGCTTTCTAAATGACGGCCCATACATAAAATATATGAATTCCTAGAAATACTTCCAAGGTTATTATCATCCTGTTGTCACAGGGGGAGATGGAGAACACTCGCTGGTTCGAGCAGCGTCAGAGTCAGCACCTTTTTAAAATAACTACTCTGAATATGTTGAGGAACAAAACTGACTGTGAAAAGCTGATTATACATCTTGAGCACGGGTTAATGAATCTCTCAAGTCTCTGCAGAAAACTTTTGTATAATCCCACTCTGGAGCTTTCACCCTTTTTATCATATAAAAGATTCTCAGCCTGCTGATCTGTTCACGGTTTGTTTTGAGAGGAGATTATTGTCAAGGTAATTACAAAGGGTTATTTATTCTGTGAGTCAGTGTTCGTCCCTCCACTGTCGGCACTTGAAGGAAGACGATCGACAGTAAAACACAGTAATCCTTTGCCCAATTTGCTTTGAGTTAAGTCATCCAGCTTAACTTCCACATCTATTCGGCTACATGGTCAATTCAATAAAAGAGTTAACGTTTATAGAAAGCAGGATCTTTCGTTATTGGAATAGACTGAAGATGGACAACACATCACTCCCTCCCGATGAACAAAGATGAAGCTAAAAATCGCCAGGACACGGCACGGCTGCCATCTTCTGTTTTTGACGTAATTTGGAGCCGCAGTCTGCACAGGATTGTTCCTGATGTGGAGGTTGTGTAATCGTGGTCTCGCCGCAATACGCTCTTGACCAATCGGGAGTCGGTCTCAGCTGTCAATCATTACGTTTCACCTTGTTTTATTGCATCAAATCACTCATTGAAACCAAACTTAGAAGAAAGATTTTTTGTCCCATCTACTAACATGGTTTTGCATATATACTGCAATAAACAGCATTGTTTAACATAAATCTGTCTGTCTAAATTCCCAGCAGCGAAAGCTAAGTGCACAAAAAGGAAGTTATAATTGGTTAAATCCCGCTGCTATGACTATAAAAGCTTGCGTTAAACAGCAGTCATCAATCAGCTTGGCACCACATTTTTTAGTGAAGAGAGGTTACATTTGGGTTATTTGAAATTGGCAGCAAGTGGTCCTAAGTGGATCTTTAGAGGTGTCCTGGCTACACACGTCTAAAAATCACCAATTTGCTGCGATTCCTCTTTTTAACTATGAGGTGTTATGTGCAAATTGGCCAAAAAGATTTTCCCTCTTCATTATAACCATGTGAAATTCCTCCCATTACATTCTAAATGATGCACAATCCCACAGCGCCTGCAGTCGTGGAGCGGATGACTGGGGATATAATAATGCAGCTCGCCACAGTTGTCAGGGCTTTATTTTATGCTAATAAAACATGAAAGGAAGAGGAAGTAACAGCTGATCTCTGAGATTACTGAGTTACTTTGGTAATATGTATTTATTTTATACATTTGATGACAAAGTTTGGACATGATGGAGGACGACAGAGAACCAGAAGGTTCATGCTCCTGAGAGACAGTGGACGCACCGGTCTGTCCATCTGCTCTGTGGGATTACAGCACAGTTCCTGTATCTGCACTCGCAGCGTCTGATAAACAATCGAACAATGACTCAAACTGCTGCATTTAATCTACACTGGGATAAAAGGAAAGTTTTAAATGAATTCCCTCTGCAGGACAGAAAGTGGGAAATCTAAACTTCGACAGGGTTACACTCATTTGAAATCTGATAACATAATCTCAGGATTGAAATTACAACCAGTAAAAGGGGTTTGCCGGCAGAGGGTCAGGCCAATTATAGCCCCTACACCAGTGTGATCTTACCTGTGTGTCCATCTGCTCTGCTCGGCGGGATTACACCAAATCCTATTGAGCTCAGGGAGCAGCAGCCGAGATCAGCAGGCCTGAACTAATCATGACGACCCCCCTCTCTCTTTTTTCCCTTTTAATTGGACCCTACATTTCACTTTGGGGCTCTGGATTTTACTTATTTATGTTGTTCTACTTAAAATAAATGTGACAGGATGGTAATTTCATTTGTGTTCGGGCTTCATCAATGAAATCCAAGGTTAAAACAAAATTGTGAGAAGTTTCAGTCAACATTAGTGCCGTTAAAATTGATACCCAATGGTCTTTAAAACCACAACCAGGGACGATTGGCTGGAATCGTGGAAGGATTTCACATCCGGACGGACCAATACAAATACCTGCCGCCAGTTGAGGTTCAATGTCCTCATAACTGCGATCGAACGGAGATCGTGAGGAACTAACGTACGTCAGGACAAGCGGCAACAGCAAAGCTTTTACACAAACCGTGTTCGATGCTGGCTAGTTGCCCTGTCAGTGAACCCCCAAGTCATTACTAGCACCAGATAATCCGGGCAAATAACTTCTGATTACTTTAGGTTGGAGATTTTTTAAAAACCATTTATCCAGAAGTTGCTTTGACAGTTGGAGAAACACAAAATTAGACATTGCCCATAGTAAGGAGACAATTTAATGAATAACACGTTAAATATACGACACCTTTCAATAGATCCTAAGGCAATTACATTAAAAAAAAGCCTTCAGCAGCAATATAATGACTGTGCATCGCCTTTGTGTCAGTGTCTAAATGTCAGCCCTGAATCTGTAAGGAAATAGGATGTAATGAAATCACTGTAGCTTCAATCATTGATATCCTGTTTGATAATAGAAGCTGCAAAGGACACAGTTATTCAGCTAAATCAAACAATAACAATTGTTGAGAGCGAGAGCAGCCGACACTAAGACGATTTCCACGACAGACAGCGAGGGTTGAACAGAAGAATGAACAAGGCGAGAGGAGAAATAGGAAAGGAAACACTATATTTATTCGGCGTGCCGTCGTTGAATCCATCTCGTGCTGGAGCCCTTCCTAGTTCATTTGGTAGAGCAGATGTTAATAGCTTAACAGGGCTAGGCAGTGTGTGTTTAATTAGGTCTGCGGAAAATGATTTATTCAACACATCTGGGCCCATAAAAAGACTCTCTGGCCTCTGTCCTTTATGACTCCCCCACAGCGAGCGAGCTGTGGCGTGGCGTGAGCGAGCACAATCCCCCGTGAGCACCGTCTGCGTTCCTGTAGTGATGTCACGTCTCCTAAAGGGGAGCGGACTGCACCTAGTGGGAGGAGAGAAGGCACAGCAGGGGGGGGGGGGGGGGGGTGTGTGTTTGTCAGTGGCGATCAAACAGTGCAGCACAGTTTTAGCGTTGAGGATTACTTGGATTTGTGCGTCGCCTGCCTGATCAGACCCCGTCCAAGCCACATGGAGCGAGGTGCAGATCCACTCGATCGCTTTGACTTCAGACCTCACTCAGGAGTCAAGGTGGTAGTTTTTGAGAGCGACCACATAACCAGGACAATGATGCAGGAGTTGGAACGTGGCCGCTCGCCTTGTACACATCAGGAATTGACTGAACTGTTTCCCTACGCTCTGCAACGGTTTCCCTTTGGACAAGAAGACCACGTGTTTCATTTAAATTCAAGATGCCATGAATGTGTCTGCAGCGACAGCACATCAGATGTTTCTGTCTGTTCCGGCCTCTTCTCTCTCTCCACCCTGATATTGTCATATTGCCATGGAAGAGAAAGCAGGTAATTGATTGTGTAGTTTTCCCCAGCTGCTACACAGCGACTGATGATGTGTTTCTAGCCTCAATGCAGCTGCACCGTGAGATCTGGCCAAAAAAAAGAATTTCACCAAAACCTGCATGATCACACATTCCACCCTCTGAATGTGAATTGCGTCACGTGTCACTGGTTTAACCGATGATGTCCTGCTGACCTGCCAGCCAATTAGAAATAGGTATATTTCCGGGCAGGATTATAAAAAGAATAAGGACAGATTCTCTCTTTTTTAATTAAAAAAAAGCTTCAATCTTTTAGTTAATTAAATCCATATAGTCATCTGAGAGTATCTAGTCCTTCTTGACACATTTAACTGGCTGGTTATGACCCATTTTTACTGTTAACGTGCATTTGTGTTAATAATTCACAACTTGACCGCTCACAATCAAATAAAAGCCCATTATGGATATTTGCACGTCACCACTCTGCAGCTTCAGGACAACAATATTATTTTTCTAAGCCGAACTAAACTTATCGGTGTTCAGAGTCAATTTCCTTATGCATGATGCTTTTAGGCTCAACTGCTTTGAATCTTTATTTGCCGTTTCTCTTATTGAATAATTGATGAAGACATGTTTATTTTATTTACCAGTTGGCTATAAATTGAAGATACGTCCGTACAGAAACAGAAAACGTTATTGCTGACTTGAAATGTCTGTTTCTGGAGATAAGAGCATAACGAGTAATAAGTGGTATCATTACCAGTCAATTTATTAACATTTCGAACTTGATACGAGTGCTCTGATACACGTTTTATGTGTACTTACATTTACCAAGTGCTTTTCCATACCATTGGAATTAAATTAGTGTCAAAAGGATTAAAAACAAAGCACAGAAAGATCTATTAAATCATATTCTTTACAGTATCTGGTTGTCCTGACAACAGTGTAACTTCATCACTTCAAACAACTCAATTAAGACTGTGTCGAATTTTTTAAATAACAGGGGGGAAGAATAATCTGAGCTCGTTTTATAGAGAACTCAAGCTGGGAAGCCTTTCAGCTTGTGCTAAATGTCTGACATTCACAAATACACATGAGGGAAATCAAAGAGATCCTCATATTACATCTTTTTACAGCGAGAGCAGCTTCTTCATCTTGAAAATGCTGTTGTTTATAAAGCCAATTACATATATAGGTTGTTTTATATAGAGTAAAATACACCCAAGAATAACTGAGGAGTGATTTCAGGGTTTTCCTCTGGATAAAGACCAAACTCTAGTCAAATAGACCTAGAGAAATTCAAGGGACTTTGGGGGCGCGAGGCAAACAAGAGCTGGGGAGCCAACATGGAACAAAACCACTCTCATTATCAAATGATTATTGTTGTATCAGCAGACATTATACACATAATCATAAATGATGATAAAGTAGTGAAGTTGTGCAAACCCACACCACCAACCCATAGGAAGCTAATGGCATGGGGGCCTTGTTAGGGGGTTTCCAACAGTGGTGTTGTTGCAGTCTCCTGTTCACAGAATTTGAGGAGGCTCTAATGACATTGCTGTGGACTTACACGATTAGCCTCTTTCTCCAAGGCCCTCTCTCAGCTTGACGCCCCCAGGGAATTGTCTACTTGGCCTTTCCTCTTGCATCACACCCCTGATTTGGAGAAACATCAGCAGATACAAGATGAACAACACTACTGTCGCTGCTAGCATCAAGCTAAATGTTACAAATGTGAACAAAAGATGTATGAACCTTTGGGACACTTTAAAGTCTCCATATTGCAGAACTATAGTTTATTAACAAATAACCTAGAGGATTAGTTCACATTACCACTACATTGTAGTCAACTACCTGACGTACCAGCCTTTAAAAATATGAAATAGAAAAGCACAACTGAGACAACAACGATAAACGTGACATCTATTCTCTCACTCATTATGTATAAGTGCCAGCGCACCCTGCTGACCCGAGGGGATATTTCTTCTTTCTATGGTCAGATAATGATTGGGAGTCTTGATGTTGTTCAGTCAGTGGCCTTTGGGATTTCTCCACACTGGGCAGCCAGAGGTGAGAGTAGATTCCATTGGCAGCTGGCACGAAGCCTGTGGCCTCCAAAAACATCACAGTGGATATCTGGTAATTTCCTTTCAGCGAAGCATTCCTGGCATCGTTAGTGGTACTGCCAGGATTAGATTTGAGGAGGAGGAAAACATTTCAATCTCAAGTAGCTGTTACAGTAGGTTAAGGATCGTTTATTGAAATGAATGACTTAATGAACTGGGAAGAGTCACTGGAGACTCTTCGTGGTGGTTCTGCTGCAGCGATGCACAACATTCGCCAAGACTTGCAAATGTCCTTCGTCTTAAATGGAGGCAGAACGGAAATGATATGTATCCACTGCTAACACATCACTCCCACGCAGTTCAATTCACTTACTATCACACACACATTTTTACTCTGCTGGCTCCTCCACTCCGTCTCTGACTTTCCTCCACTTCTTTGTGAATGAAACCTTATCTTATCTCATGAGTTAAATAAAAGGCCTCATTCTGACTTGGCTCATATTTTTATAATCCAGTTTTTATAAAGCCAGAAATGTTGATAAACCGTAGCTCCCTCTGCTCCTCTGGCTCTGTGTCACTTTTAACAATATGTTATTTGTTTGTTTGTGTTTGTTTATTTATCTATTTACTTCACCAAGGAGGTTTATTTTTTTTGTCTGCATGTTAGCAGGATCAGGCATATTTTCATACTTACTCCCCTTTTGACCACATCCCTCATAACTCTTACTGCAGGAAGGCTAATTTTGGCACAACCCAGGTGACTCAGGATATCTTAGAGTCCAGCATCTCGTGTCATTGTCCAGGTCCTGCCTGCTACTGGTTCACAAGAAACTCACAGACTATTTACCAGGTAACACCTGTGCAAAACTGAAACCTGGCACTGGATCCCCTGAGCCACTCCCACATTCTCCCCCTGCAGCTGAGCCCAAAATCATACTACACACACACAGACACACACACAAACACACACACACACTAAATTAACTTTAAATCCAGGGACTCCATGGATATTTTGTGCACTTTCCATATAATGAATCCCCGTTGCATGCTGAATAAGAACGATATCTTTCAATCTATGCAAAGTAAACCTCGTCTGTACTTTGCTGTTACTTCACGATCCTATAAAATGAGAATAAATAATTGAATCAAGAAGCTGAATGCATGAGATATCTAAAAAACGGAGGGTGACCTTTGTATATCTAGTCTTGTTATGCAGATGGGAATCAAAATTGCATTGTAATATGAGTAATACTGATTCTCAATTAAGAAGCTATTAAAATGTTATCAAGCGATACACACACGTACAAACACAATATAACTGCAGACTTCCACCAACTTCTTACCGTCGCCTTCAACAACCTTCATGTATGAGACTGCAGTGTGAAACATCACCTTCCTGTACAGGAATAGGTGTATTTACCTTCACCAAGGAGATCCTGCTTTAGCTCTTGTTTGTTTGTTCATCTGTAAGTTTGTTTTCAGCAGGATTGAACAAAAAAACAAGATCAGACTTCCATCAAACCTGCTTGATCACATATCACTCTACAAATGTGCATTTAAGTGGTGTCAGGTGAACTGAAATAAAAATGAAATCTCACCTGTAGCCTCTTTGGGGTTTGATGTTGTTTCCCAGCTCATCTTTTCCATGCTCTGGCAGCATTGAGTCGCCGTTGCCATGAAAGCAAATGTGCACGTGCAGTTCATGCAGCTCAAACAAACCTGGAACACAAACACACACATTGTCAGTTCCAGCCTTGCTGTACACTAAAAAGAAAACACTAACAGTGTATAGATATATTAAATATAGATGAACAGCATGAGGGGATGTATAGAGGTAAAGTGAGTACACCCCTGTGTCACTATGATATGTGCCTATTTGTCCACTACAGGGTAAAATATACTTCACCAGGGATCTTTGTTTGTCAGAGCAGCATAAATTATTTACATCAAAATGAGTCCTGGTGGAAAACTCCAATTTGATCTTCCATAAATTACTTTGGTTTTCACTTAAGCTGCCTTCACTTTGCTGGTTATAGCTATAATTATGTTGTGATCACTCCAGTCGATGGGGACACATATCTTCTTGGAGCACAAACCCTCGGCATCTGTAAGGATGTGGTTCGTGCAAGCAGATGTTCCCTCGTCAAAAAGATTATTATTGGTTGATTAATAACTTGGTGTTAGTTGCATTAATTAAAGTAAGAACTTTACTTTGACACTTTGAGACATCAAATCAAAATTCATGTAAAGTGTTTCTCTTTTTTCAGGTGCGACACCGAGATCTTGCAGTAGCATTTGAAGTCATGAAATCCCTTTTGAGTACATTCCAGACGGACGCTAAATTCATCTAATCTTAATCTGATCTGTTTGGAAAGTCAACAATAATTTGAGCACAAGAATAAAAAGAAACAGGAATAAAGACACAGGGCTGTCCTCTACTAAGATGCAATAACACAAAGCAACAATAGGGATTACATTTGATCCCAAAGTTATTTAGTCCCACAAACAAGCAAACTGGCTTAAAAAGTATCTACCAGACCTGAATGTTAACCAGAGAAGTAAAGCACAGCCGATGCATTCAGGGACTTTTATTAAACTTACGGCTGTGAAGCACTAATACTCAGACATTGTGACATTTCATATCTTCATTTCATATCAAGAAATCTAAAGCAGGTTTGCTCCAAGGCCACAGTGCAGATCCAGAATCTGTCACTCGAGCAATACAATTATATATATTAAAACACATATGTTTTCTATATGTTTTACTATTTGTTATTAATTACATAGTTAAACTGCAGAGATATATTCAAGTTAGTTAATGTGAAACAACAGAGTTATCTGCAACTGCTTGATTACAAAATAGACAATTTCCTGATATAAAAAAACCCCAACAATGACAACAACGTGTACGACTCAGACAGACTTTGATGCGCCTGCTGACCTGCTCGCCAAGGCTCAGGGTGACAGGCGCGTCTCAGGAGGAGGATTTGTGCGAATAAGAAGCGGTATCACTGCAGGCCAGAGGTAAAGATGGACCTGATGCAACAGCATTACTGAAACCTTCATTTCTCAGCCTCTGCAGCAGATGGAGACATGAAATGAAAACCGTGTGACGGCTGAAACATTTCACTCTTATTGCAAAATCGCAATGATTGTCTTTCCTCTCGTCTAGTTCTTAACTCCTCAAAATATCAAATTATTACTTCAAATTCTTTCCTACAAACAATGTGACAATCCCTATTGATCCTGTGTGCCTGACGGCTGCTTGTGTTTCCTCGTCACATCCAAAGTGACAGGGAGATCATTTGAAAGGGCGAGTATATAATAAACATGAATGTGTTTGTGTCGATGTGATGGACCTAAGAAAATCTGCCGTCCAGTGTCACACTGTGTGAAGTGCGAGAGGGTTTTATAGAGACTTCTTACAAGCAGATTTTCAAATTAAAAAGGACCACTGTCCATAAAAGTAAAAATGGCAAAAGCATATTAGCATAGGGTAACCCAGGGCAGCAAGTTGGAGAGCGTTGGCCTCAGTGTGTCTTCCTCGACTGAAATCTCTTGACGACTGATCAGAAAACATTTCAGTTGAATAAAATGTCAAACAGGAATCCCTGTATCTGTTGATAAGCAGGTTTATATCCACACATCTGTATTTAGTTTTCGTGTTTGTGTAGAGATACTGTAAAAATTATGTTTTGAAAATGATGTAGTCTGGGGTCCGTTTATGATGGAAAGCACAAAAATACAGAAAACAAACCCCGAAATGTCCTGTATTTTATTCCTAGTCTAGAATAATAGAAGAGGAAGTCTCTCTCGCTCTCTCAGCTAATGTTAATCTTGATGTAGCCGGCAGTTACCATATGCAGGAGGGATGGAGCCAATCCCAGCAGTCAGTGAGTAAGACAAGTAGCCAGAGTCTTTAGCGAACCAAACAAACATCTGCATGTCTGTGGACTGTGGGTGGAAGTCAGAGGACCCACAGAAACTCAGAACACACATTGGGAGAACATACAATCTCCACACAGACCACAAGGCGAATGGAACCTTCTCGCTGTGAGGCGACAGTGCAAACCACCGCTTGTAAAGTCAGGGTTACATCTTACCATTATAAAAATCTTACGAGGGCAATGATTATTTTATCTGCTTCTCCATTTATGTGTTAAGTACTTGAGGAAACATTATTCTTTTGTGGTTCAAGTATAAAAAAAATGTGAGGAATTCGATGGATAGGTTTGCATATAAATGCCACTGAGCCTCGGTATCCTGATGTGACTGAACTGCACCTCAGCTTTAAAAAAAAAAGTAAAGAGCTGGTAAAGAGCAAACTCACCTGGCATACATTTGTCACATTTTAAATGTGACTAAAAATACAGTCCCACAGCAGGCATACAGGAATGATGTGCGCAGTAGAAAAATCCCTCAACAGTACTGTTCTCAGTCTGTTTGAATATCTGGTTTGAGGCTATTTCTTTCGCAAAAGTGCCGAGTTAGCGGAGTCATTCTTACTGTAACCCCACCAGAGAATTCAGAGTTGTCATCATTTCTTATGCCCTCTAGGAAACGCAGTGTTGCCCTGAGGGGGCACGGAAACAGACGCTCACACACACACACACACACACAAACACACACAGATGACTCACAATCACTAAAATGAATTGGTGTGAACACTTTCTGTCACAGCACAAGGCCTCGGAAACACGACCGCATTCATTAACACACCAAACCGACACCGTAGCCCAAATTCAGAGTTTTCCGTAGCCCGGGGGGACATGGAGGCGACACAAACACCTAAAAGTTCTCTACCTCATCTCTGTCTACAATCTTACCTTGCCTCTTTCCCTTCCTTCACTCCTCTACTCACCATTTCACCTCTACTTATCTCTTTCTCACCAATCTCTCTAGGCGTGTGGCCTTGTCCATCATGTCTTCTACCTAAATGGCTTCAGAGACGACTCCTCTCTTGCCCGTTCTTTCCCCTTGTGTCGGTTTTTTCTTCTGCTCCTCATCCCCACCTTCTCTCTGCCACCATCACTTGCTCTGGTCCTCCACCTTCCCTCGTTTTAGTGTCACGCAGGAGGTCACGCTATTATCCCACTAGACGCTCAGCCTGGTCATACCACGGACATGCCTGACTGATTACCTTGTATGAGGTGCCTATACTTACAGTAAATCACAGCCAGTCACTCCCTTTAGTCAATCAGCCAGTCAATTAGTCAGTTAGCTGCTCTGTTAGACGTCCCTTCAACCAATCACACAAATGTCAGTCAAGATGACAGACACGTCAGTGTTTCAGTCCATTAGGGCAGTTAGACAGGTGTTGCTATGCAATGCCACTAACTGTGAGAGATCGAGTTGGAGACGAAAGCCTTCATGAGGAGAAAAGGATCATCTATTTTAGAGAAGTTCTGTGTTTATTTACTTAGGAATTTGACTTAATGAAATGAGCACTGCATTTAGAAATTAAAAACTCTAATAAACTACATAATATGCTACTGATTGTAGTAGTCATCTAGTACAGGGGAGGGGGGGACCTTTACGCTACAAGGTGCAACGTTAAATTATTGAAAATATATATCACACCGATCTCTCTGACACGATGTGCTTCTCTTTCGATGCATCTGATGTCAAATGGTAGTGATGATAATAATGCTATTCACAGCTAATTTAGCCCAAACGACTTGCTCAAGCAAATCCTCACCTCTAGCCGGGCTACTCATTCATGTAAAACTCGAAAAAGACCAGTTTGACGATATTTGTTATTACTGTTGTTTCATCGCAGGCCAGACTGAAAAAGTGAAAGTTTCCTGCTGCACTCTTCTGTGTTTTTTCAAAAATCTTTTACCATATTAGCAATCGGCTTTGCAACAGTTCTTCAAGATAAAATAAATCCAGAGTCGAATGAATGAATGAATCGGTGGTTTGTATGCATTACATATGATTTATGCTAGAACAGAAACAGTCAAATGCAATTATTGCTCATATTTCACCCAATAGACAAGATGAAAAACTGAAAAGCTGCTTGAACTTGTTTACAACACAAGTTTCATCATGCTGTCATTTCTTCAAACCTTTACTTAACCAAATACCAGTGGGAACAATTTCTTCTATTCTATTCTATTCTCTTCTATTTTCAACCTCATTCAGTTACACAAAGTGACTCCAGGGAGTTGCTCGATACAGCTACAGTGCGGCTCAGCTGGAGCAGGTGGGGTTAAGTGCTTTTGTCAAGGGCACCACTGGAGAGGTTTGATTTTTTTTCCTGGAGAACAAGGGGGTTGTTCCTCGCTTCCTCTGGTGCACAGTTGGGGAGATACGTTCACAAGCCGACATCCTCACACTTAAATCACAAAGAAAAACATTTTTGTTTGTTTCATTTTAGGATTGAAATCGATAGCTACAAAACCCTGACGCAGGTGCACAGGCAAAGATGGTTTCCTAAATAACCTTGGTTTATATATCAGTAAAGTTTCAGTTAGTGAATACCCATGTTGCCAAGTGAGATCAGAGAGTGTTTTATTTGAAATAAAATGTCCTTTTTAATTCGCAACACGAACCAGCAAGAACCAGATAATTAGCTAAGCTGTTCATCAAATTCATCAAGGCAGCCACAATATTACTTTTTACTAAAGTGCAATAAAATCATAGAGGGGAGTTTCCCATTTTTTTTATCTTCATGCATTTGACAAGATCCAAATGGCAGTGCCTGGGATACAAGGTTCATTACATAAATTCTTATGTTTTTTATGTGTTTTCATAGTGACAGACACAGACATGTGGCTGATGAATGTCATTATAAATAAGGTGTTAAGAGGTTAAAAAGACATTTGCACTTCATGATGCTCACTTCAAACTATAGTGTGCAAGTGTTTTGAATTTCGTACTAAACAAATACCAGGTTGTTTGACACACCTTCTACAACTGGGCTCAGGTTTTAACAATAGCAAGTAATCCAGGAATTATAATGTATAACATAGGTTTATATATGACCCTGTCCACTTCCCAGTGACAATATATTCATCACTCTTACCTGGTCTGAACTCAGCATAACTCAACTCACTGAATAATAATGTCCTCACTCATTAATATGATGCATTAAGTACTGAAGTGCAATAGAAAGTGTACATTCCAGACTAGCCTGTTGAAACTCAAACTTTGATTTTGATTTCAGTGACAATCTGTGTCCAGGTAACAAAAGTAACTAAAAGCTGTTATTATGCACATTATTTCATGTTGTTAACATTTAGTCACTCGTTTATGCACTTTCAACATCATGGCTCCTAGAAGATAGATCCTTCTAATTTTGGTGATCCCCTGACTCCTGTGCCACAAGCATTTTTATTATTATTATTATCCTGCAGAATATTTCAACATCTCATCAATGCAGTGAGTCATCATTTTGCACATTAATGGTCCCCAGATGATGATTCCTAATACCGTATCAACACATTGTGGAGAGTAAAGTCTCATTCCCCATCTAGCTCTGAGAACTGCTGTGTCCTAGTGCAGCCTCACAGAGATGTGTGCACGGACTCAAAGTCTTGTATTAGAGTTCACAAGACACAGCTGAACCTTAAATAACTTCATCCTCCAAATATAATGTTTGCCAGATTTCTCGTTGCAGCTGCCAAAGCATCTTTTTTTTTTTTCCAAACTTGTCAGACTCTTGGTATTAGACAAAGATCTGATATACTTATTTTTACGGTGCTTACTATTCTAAAGCAATATAGAGATTAAGCCACTGATCCATCCAGAACGTAAAAGATTATTTTAGAATACAAATCTTTTTGCAGCTTTCACATGTTTCTGGCTCATGCTGTAGCACAAGCGCCTAATGGATATAAATATACTGTATTTTAGAATTTATTCGAAAGAGTTTTTTGTACTGAGGGCAAGTGTGGTCAAATATTTGTGCTGGAGTTATCTGAAAGCCGTTCATTTTCCATCATACATGCAAGTGATATTGGAAGGGAAAATCAATCTCACCAGATGTGAGGTTCCCCAGAGTCATTATTAGATGTTGTACACCTAATGACCTCCCAGTAAAAATCCAATGACACTCCAGGCGTTGCTGGCTTTTCATTTGGAATTTCTCCAAGCTACAAACAAAACATGGAGGTACAGTAAATATGCTGACATTGGAAATCATTATTGTGGAGAGAGGACTTGTGTCAAACCACAGGAGACAAAATTGATGGGAAACAATATGAATAAAAGTTGATCATGAGCTTCAAACGAGTGAATCCCCAAGAGTAAAGCAAAGTTTCTGTGGCTGTAAGGTTTGAAAGTTAAAAGGCGTGTGTAAAACGAAAGCTTAATTACAAAAATACAGCCTAACAATGGTAAAAATCTTTATTCCCAGGACTAGAAGTAAAACTCCTTTTAAATTATCTGCAAATTAAGGATGCAAGTGTAACAGAAGTGTCAGAGCTGAAGCTCTACTTAGCATCTACCTTCCCATCTGCAAAAAAAAAAAAAGACAAGACAGGAAACTTGTGTACATTCCCGAGGGTAAAAAAACTAAACCTGACATTAAAGTGTGCATCATCACACTAAATATAAAATTAAATCTTTAAAAAGGATAAAACATGGATCAGAGACGAGAAAAAACAAATATGTACATTCCCAGGGGCAACATCCTGTTTCTGAGGTCATAATGAGAATTAAGGACACAATCAAATACAGTAAGTCATTTTCAAAGCTGGGGTTGCAGTTCATAAAAAGGGACACGGAGAAAAGGATGATTGAGTGGATAACTTTGTCTTAATCTAAGATACCGCATAATGGCTCAATAAGTGAAGTCTATTAATAAATGCACTTCCATTATCTTAAGCTGCATCCCTGCTTAAGCACCAGTATCTCAAATGTTCAAAGGCTTGTGTGGCTTTCACATTAAAACACCATATTTTGACATTATAAAATGCATGAGCCGCTGCAGAGGATTCAGAATTGCTTGTTCAAAAGACAGCAATCATGTAGTAATGGAATAACTTCATTTTTTATATATATATGATATAATACAGTGAATGACTTCACACAGTAAAGATTTGAAATACATATTCAATATTCAAACAACCTTCCGTCTTGTGACATTATCATTAGCTCAAAGCTTTGAGAGACTATAAATCCATTTTGATTGACTTTCTAAAAGGTCGTGCGATTAAGAAGGTAGTGGGACGATATTAATCTTTATGGTCAAATGATCACACACACACACGCAACACAGACAATTGTGGATGAAGTCATTAAATATGTGCTTTAACCACTTAGACTGTGATGTATGTATGTGTGTGTGTACAAAAAAAGAACATAATTCATTTTTATCTTTCACACACAGACAGTGACCTCTTTGCTGAAGAGAAATTGTATATGTGTGTGTGTATGTCTGTGCGTCTACATGTGTGGAGAAAGAAACAGTGTGTGTTATTTTTCCCCCCGAGCGAGAATGAGCTACACGTATTCTGAAAACAGACAGTGGCCGTTTCACACCACATAAAAACAGTGTTGGTGTGTGCAGCTGGTTTGGGGTGTGTGGGGGTGTGTGTGTGTGTGTGTGTGTGTGTGTGTGTGTGTGTGTGTGTGTGTGTGTGTGTGTGTGTGTGTGTGTGTGTGTGGTACACAATATTTACTGCGAGTGTATACACTGTACAAGAATGTGTTTAGTATGACAAATATACACAACAGCAGGTGAATTTAGTAAAGAATCAAATACAGTATGATGCACTGATGACATTTTTAAGGAGACACAGACCAGAACTTGTTGGAAATGAACTTTAAAGAAGGACTCACACGTTTGCAGCTTTCATGACCCACAGATGTTAGTCCTGACTAAACGGCCCCAAAACTCTGAAATTGCCTTAAATGTCACCCACTGTAAGTCTTCAGCTTCTAACGTGAAATGACAGAAGGAGTTCTACCTGGGGATCTTTGCCCGGGCACCGCTCCAAAGTGTTCCTTAAATGTGATGGATCAATTTTAAAATCAATCCTCAACTGCAAGTGGGAACCAATAAAGTTGAGCTAAAACCGGAGCAATATGCTGCGTCTTAGTTCTCATCAGGGGTCGGACTGCAGCCAACTGGAGTCTTTTAGCCTGCATGAGAGGTTTACTATTGCTAGGGTTACATATGACTACTGTGGTTTATTGTCTTCTATTCTAAGCCCCAAATAAAATGTAAAGAACAGAAAAATATAATAATAATGTCCATTTTGAAGGCTCTTCTATGCAGCCAACAAATGCATCCTTCAATCCCAGAAACAACGCTGCATGGATCCTTCTTTGGCCAACCTATCAGTATTGATTGTGTGTCCCGTTGAAGAAAAGGTTTGCCGAAGAGAGATAAAGGCGGCAAACGACAAGACCAAGATGTCAGAATAATAAACTTTTAAAAGTAAAAGGCTTCAACTCAATCAAATCCCCTATAGACCAGATTCAGTCGTCTACACAGCCCACAAAGGCCAAACCTCCATAAGACATGTCTCGCCAAGGAGTCAGCCCCTGAATTAGGACACAGCTAAAGTGCGTCTAATTGATTTAAGGGTTATTGGGGCAAGGGTCAGGAGCCAGTTACCTTTATGAATGGTTCTTTTTTTATCATAGCACTTCCCTGAGATGTGATTTGTGCCTAACCTATGTTTGACTGATGGCTCCAGAGTTCCCCTCGTCCCTCGATGACGGCTGTAATGCTTAGTTTTGCTTTGTATTCTCAGAAAGCCTTGTTCAGACTACCGAGCACAATCACTATAATTATTAGCTTGAAAACTTTCTTTTCCCGACAGCCCCTGTGCACAGAGGCTTTGGGCTATGCAAATTTCCATTTTTTCACTGAGCTTTAATTAAGACAACGAGGATTTAGCATCCTCCAATGACACCCCCCTGGAGACTAATTCTACCTCGTTTGCTGCCGTAACTCTTAAACAAAATAAAACGGCCCAAGACTGGTTTGGTTTTTGGCTTAAAATAAATTGGGCATGTCGTATTGATTATGTTTTCAGCAGAGCGGGATATTAAACGCTACTTGCCAATTGTTTTTGAAAATGGGACACAGTGCAATACAGTTTGATATTATAAAAATCTTACTTCACTTTCTTTCAACAGGATATTTATTAGACTGACACCTGTGTATTTTGTTTTTATTACACAAAAGATGATGAATATATTTTGCTGTATTTTTTGTCATTAAACTACAGAACAAGTGAACCAAACGCATAAATGTTTGGAGACAAGATAATTTTGTATGATGGCAGGAATATATCTCACAGTCACACCTTTAATTAAACATCAAATTTAAAATTGAATGGAACATTTTTAGGAGGACTTTACAAGCCCTACCTGAACTCTCCTCACATTATTCATCTCTGAAAATCAAGATGGAAAAACACATTTTGTGTTTCAAGGTAGCAAAGTATTTGCTAATCACTGTGAAAGTCTCGGATCTTATTATTAAATCTGAGCGAGCTTGGTTCTGCACCTTTGAACTGCTGCAATTCATAATGATGTTGTGCTCTGAGGTTTAAAATAAACAACTCAGCCAGGCAGAGTCTTCCTGTGGCAGAAAAGTAAACATTCATGAAAAATAATAATGATAAGAGTCTAACAGGGGATAAATAAACAAACAGAAATGCGAACTCCTTAATCAGTAAATGTTGTAACTTGCTGCTTTGTCTTCAGTTTCATCTAAAATGACGTTGATGGTTGGGATTCATCACTGATTGAGATTGGTTGGGGCAAACTACCAAGTCCTATATCAAGTCCTAACGAAAACAATTTTAAAAAGCCAACATGAACACATTGTTTAACTGTTATGAACCAAAGTTACACTCAAATCTCACAGTTTTTAAGTTGGTCCAGATAATTTCCAACTTTGCCCAGATTTACAACCTGAGACCTACTTCCTCTTCGCACTTAAGATCAGTTGCAACAGGTTACTCATTTACTGCAGGTACAGTTTATTTAGCAGACAGTTTGTTAGAGAGGAGAGCCATCAAGTGAAAGAAAAACAATAAAAAAACGCAGGAGGAACTAGGAGTATGTACCAAAAGGCAAATGGGAGACAGATTCAACACACATAGAAACTTAAGGAGTTTGCATTTCTCTCTATGTACTGTAGCTGTGTCAGCAGTGAGACAGCACTAGACAGGGCACGAGGAACGTGAGCCCATCATCACCTTATCATCTACAATCTCTCGTCCTGTCTGTCTGTCTCTATGCATCGCTCTCATTCACCTGATTCCACTATTCAGGTCTCAAAATATTTTTCTCTTACATCTCTCAAGTAGTTTTTTTCCTCACACACTCTCACAACACTCTGAATCTCTCGCTTCTCCATCGCTCTACTTATCTCCCTCATATTTCCTCTTTGTTATTGTCCCTCTGTCTTTTTCACTCTCCGTTTCAATGCAGACGTCCATCTCACTTGTTTGTCCCAGAACAAAGCAGATGCTGTGTAACCTTTTTCTTCTCTATTCATTTTGAGTGTGTGTGTGTGTGTGTGTGTGTGTGTGTGTGTGTGTGTGTGTGTGTGTGTGTGTGTGTGTGTGTGTGTGTGTGTGTGTGTGTGTGGTTTTTACATAGTAAAACAATGAAATACAGAAAGTGGCTGCCCTTTAGAAACCTCTGTTCAAAGCTGCTTTTTTGGCTGAGCGGAGCGCTTCAAAAGTTCAAAACCAGCTGACCTTTTTCAGAAAGACCACACATAACATCAACCACTGTTTTATACCTTGGCCAATCCATGGCCAGTGAAAAAAGTATAAAATGGACAAGGGAGGATGGCAGTTTCATAAAATAACAACAGAGATAGGGAGTAACTTACTGAACTGCAAGTACTTCTTGAAACATTAGGAGCATGCAGCTTGTGTTATTTCTTCTCCATATCCAACACAGTCTGCTACAAATGCAACAGACACAACACACACCACCAAGCTACCAATGTGTGTGTGTGTGGGATCACTGCTAATTTTTATAAAAGGGAGGATTCACTGTCTTTCAGTTGCTAGCAGCAGACTTTGTATTCTCATGGACGCTGAACAATACATAAACTTTTTCAATGCTGACACAGGAGCCTGTGTCACATTTCTTGTTTGTCATCTTACCTGGGAACACACACAGTAAAAGTTATGTTTCTGTCAGCTCATGTAAGCTCTTACACAGCCCTGGGAAAAGGCTAGCAGCCAACAGGGTCAAAGTTCAAACTGACTGAGCTTTGAAGGCAGCGCCTGCACATCTCGGTCGGCAGCACTCACAAATCGCTCTACTTACAAGAACTGGAGTAGAGAAGACGCCTTAACCGATGCAGAGAGATTTGTTTTGAGTTAACTTCTGTAACGGATTGATTGAAGCATGTTTGTCTGAGTTTAAGGTTAAAATATACACACACACACGTCGTCTCTGTGCAAAACTACTTGGATTTAGTAGTGCAAGAGCAAGTACATACTTCTCATTAAAACCAAAGGACCACCCACACGTGGAGAGAGCTCGAGTTATCTCGTAACAACAGCACATCCCTTGGATAGTGGGTTGGATGTGGGAGACATGGAGCAAGAATAAAGACCTGAGCAAGTTTGACAAGGTGCCAAATTGTTATGACCAGACGACACGGAGCATCTCTCAAACAACAAAGCTCCGGGCTGCTCCCGTTCAGCAGTAGTCGGTTGATGAAAAAGTTGCCGCTCTGCCTCACAACTTACAGGACTTGAAGGATCTTAATGCAACTTTAGACGTCTTGTAGAGATCGTACCTTGGCAGGTTGGAGCAGTTTTTGGCAGCTCACAAAGGACCAACAGCTTATTAAGCAGTGGTCATTACGATTTGGCTGATTAGAGTATGTTCTCTTGTTCCTTTCAGAACTCCGACAAGAAAGAATGCACACATTCTGAGACACAAGGAAATACACACATTTAACACACATTAAGACGCAACCCTGCCGACTCGAGCCACAAGTTTGTTTCACCGAGTTGCTACATTCTGGCCGAAAGTCAATTTTACACTTACTTAGTCCCATAATGAGAAGTCATGCTGACAACTTCACGATACATGTCTTCTTTCGAAGGGTGGGAGGGACAGGAAACAACGGGGTGGTGGGCATTTGAAGGTTTTGATAAAGAGTCAGAGAGAGAGAGAGAGAATAAAAGACAACAAGAACAGAGACAGAAAAAAACCATGAGACATATTTCATCACTAAAGCTTTTGAAAAAAAGTTACATTTTGATGGGAAGAACTAAGAACGTACTGCTCATTTAATACATATCATATTTTATATATTTATGATGAATTCCTACTCTTGAAATATCTTCATTAGACAGATGTAATTCCATTCACTCAAATCATGCTTTAAAGTTATAATTCTTGTGATTTGCATAAAATCAAACCCTGTTCTGGAAACTAATTACAAATGCCACAAAGTCCACAAAGTCCACCATTCCCACACTGGGGGAGTCACGGGAAAAAGAAGCAATCATGCAATCCAGTGTAACAGACTCACTGTTAACCGTTAGCTCATTTTACACTTTATCAAACTCTGTGTTGACTTGCTGCTGTGACACAAAGACAACATGCTGCCTAGGATCTACATGATAACTGTGATACATTCACTATGTTAAGGTTTAGATGTTGGACAGTGACTGAATCATGCCTCAGTGTTTTCTACAAGCTGAAACAACATTGTTATAGTGCCAGGAGCTGTCTGCTGTGTGGCTGGTAAACATGGGAAGGACAGCTGATTCAAATAGTGACTCATCAGAGCTAATAACAGGGTTTTAATTGGATTAAATACAAATAGAATAAAGACAGTTTCTATTTTCTTGTCGACGAGGGAAACGCACATTAGCCGGCTTGTCAGGAAGCGTTTAGCTCAGCTGTGCGAGGAAGACAGTTTGGAAGGAAAACTGTGAACGTGGAGCCCAGATGTCATTTCAAACCTTTTATGAAAACGAAAGGTTATATACTTTACAGATTAACTATAAAATGTACCATAAATAAATAGAAAGAATACAAAGCTAAAATGGTGACCTTCATCCCTTGGCAATAATTTACGCAGCTCTGTGTTTGTCTGTCTCACCATCATCCCCTTTCCCACCTACTACGGTGGGTGGTCAGGAAACTTGTATGTTTATGTCTCTCTGTGTTTGCCTTTGTCTTTTTGCTCTGCCCCTCTCTGTGAACAGCTAAAATGACAGTGGACCTCCTGATGTGCGGCATTTGATCTGGTCTAGTTGAGATAAATAGACAAGGACACAGGCTATTTTCAACCACTGGGAGATTACAAAGTTGTCCTTCACAGAAAAGTTAAAAACTGTGAAACGTACTCAGCATCTCAGGTTTGTCATGGTTCATGTTTTTATGGGATGAATGTTGATCACAAATGTAGGAAAGGATCAAATTATTCTCATTACTTTAGCAAGCTGTTTTAAACACCTTTAGAAGGCAGGGCACGTGGGGAGGGCTGGAGCCAATCCCAGCCGACGTTGGGCGAAACGTCGGGTACGCCCTGGACAGGTCACCCGAGTATTACAGGGCCAACACACAGAGACAAACTCCTATGGCTATTTTAGAGTCTCCAATATTCATAAACCTGAGGGTGGAAGCTGGAGAATCCAGAGAAAACCCATACAGCATGAAAACTGCACAGAAAGACCCCAAACTGGGAACTTTATTTATTGTAAAAAAATGTTAACTACATATATTTCTATTGAATGACAACTGCAATTTCTGAACCTTGATGAAAATTTGCTTCTAAAAAATAGAAGCCTTTATTTGTCGCAATGATTATACTGAACAAATTTACTGACCTAACTAACCCCAACACATCACAATTTTCTGCCAAATTTTAAACTGATTTAGTTTTTCGACGTGAGAGATTTGAGTTCAAAAGGCTTCATAATATAACAAATGCTGTTTTCTCCTTTCATAAGTCAATAGTGAAATTCGATTCTTCTCCACCTCAGCCAAACCCAAATGAAGGACACCAACACAAAAGTCTCCAATATGAAATAACTGAAACTGCAGCTGAAGGAGCCTTTCACTCATCGGAGGAGGCCGACTGAGAAAATACATTTTCAAGGCCTTTAACTATTTCTAAAACATCACCATAAATCAATCACTATTCATTTCTGACTGAATTTTCTGACTTGGGTTTACTCAGGAATCGAACATCGTCAGCTGGCTCGTGGCAGCGCGGCTTCTCAGGGAAACACAATTCTAGTTTGACCTCTCAAAATGCCACATATTGACATTTCATGCTTTAGTGGTAATTGTTGTAATATTGACTGGTGAGAGTTAGAGGTTAAGCCAAGATATGGCTCCAATCATTGAGCAGCGCACACACACACACACACTGCTGCTGCTGACAAACACAACTTGATTGTGCTTAACATGCACATAAATTCACACTCAATCAAAAATATGCTTCACATATATATACACTTTTTTCCTTATTATACATTATTTACACTATACAGATTAATACCAACCACCCAATGGAATATTTAACATCGATTGCGGGGTTGAGTTTGCTTTTGTCTTACCTGAGGGATTTCATACTCCAGGACAGGGAACATATGGTGAATGGGGGGGGGGAGGTGAAAGCCTGCATGTGTGATGCACTTCAAATAAAAACGCTGTTGCTGTCGTCTCGGAGAGCAAAGGTTTGATTTGTTTTCCTAAATCTTGAAGCCAGAGAGCGAGGATTATAGGACCTGAAGGACAGAGCTGGTTTCCAGGTTGAGAGTCAGTTTGACAGAGTCGTTCAGTAAATTATCCACAATCAGAGGAATTACATGGCTTCCTCTGTTGTGTTTCTGCTGCACACAATGATGAACCATTATCAAAGTCCACTGAAAGCCTTTATATTGAAAGCAATGGCCTGGATACATACATTTATATGTACATACACGTGTATCTAATAGAATCAAATGTTGCCCGGAGTGAAAAACACAAATATCCACTTATAATTACCAACAAAATAAGAACTACTCTTCTTCAAAGCTGCTTCTTTTAACAATACGTACTTGACAGATGCACGAGGCCTTCATACAATCAAAGACTTTTTTGTTAACACTGCTTTTCATCTCCCGGGCAAAAAGAAAAAAGAAAGAAAGATATTTCCACTTTAAAAGATAAATCTTTAGACGTGAGATAAGGAGGATGTGACAAATGGCCTTCCAGTACATTTGACAGGTAGAAAACAAACAAAACCTCATTCTGTTTGTAGGTTTACGGAATTATTTGTTCTTCTTCTGATAGGAAAATCTGATAAAAGAGCATTTCTCTGTCAAATAAAAGCGTTTCTGCTCACGAGGGAGAGCTGCTGATCACCTGACCTGCTGCACAATGTGAAGGTCAGGATACACGCCCGTCTCCTGGGAAACTGGGATGGAAAACTTTACTGATATTAATGTAAAGTTTAGCCAAGTGATTAAATGTTGGTGCCATGGCAACATGTTCTAAAATTCATTAAATAGCACGTGTAGACTTTTTAAACATGCATATGCACCTCTATTGTGTTTGCCATATTTATAAATCCATGTATGTTCTGTGCTCTCAATGCAAACACCCGTAATTATCAATTTGATATCCGCTCAACAACCTATTAGTAGACCGGTCAATAAAAGAAGAGGTGAGGTTCTTCAACAAGCAGCTATCTAACACTGCAGTGGCAGCCATATTAATAGTCTAGCAGTGATATTTCGATAATCACACCCAGCACATACAGACGTCTAAACCGGACGTACCAACCCTTACATTAGGAAACACTGATTTAGTGTAATAAATGCACCAAAAGGTAAGTGAAGGTCCGAGTCAGATGAATGCATTGAGGATCACCTCAAGGACCGAAATTCTAGATTATATAGCGAAAAAGCCAAATTTTATATTTTTGGCAGTCAGCTTTCCCGGGGTGACTTATAATGACTGAGCAGGTGTATATTCAGCATCTTGCTCAAGGACATTTTGACAGAATCCACGGCTATTGATGTGCACGCTGTCTGCCTCTGCAGATTGAATCTGTAACCTTACAGTAATGGGATGGTCTCACTAACCACTAATCTGCTCTGCCACCTGAGAAAAAGAGACAGAGAGGTAGACAGATAGACAGAGAAATATGAGAGCACGGATGAAAAAGAAAGAGGGAGATGATGTAGAAGACACCGACAGCTGGATGGGGGAGAGGATTATAATTGAGCAGGGGCAGAGACAGAGATGGTAGAGAGACAAACAAAGTGTGAGTGATGGTGGAGAGACAGTAAATGAATACTGAAGGTGAGGGAGGGGAGTGATTGAGGGGATGGAGGGCGAGCTAGTGAAATAGGTAGAAGGAGAGGAAGACCTGAATAAGGAAAGAGAGACAGAGACAGAGGCAGGAAAGGAAAGGAAACTGGATAAAGATAAATAGATACAATTTAAAAAATAAAAAGGACAGAGGTCACAGTTTGGTCTCCTCTGTCTGGACGTCCGTTCTAAATACTCATCAGCCATTGGTCAGGCAGGCGGAAGTGGTAACTGCAGAACCCCCTAACCCTTTATTTCCTCACTGGCAAAATCGGGCGTCCTTTGTTTCCACTTCCTCTCTATCTCACTTACCACCAGCGCTGTCACATACTCTCATTAGTCACTGTGGCAGCTACAACGTGAGTGTGTGTGTGTGTGTGTGAGTCCAAGAAATGGAAACAGACAAGGAGGCAGACTGTGTGTGTAATGATGTCAGGAGAGTCTGTACAATAAGGTATGATGCAGGGTTTTTGTGTGTCTTACTTCAGAGATAATGTGTGTATGTGCATATCTGAGGCAGTGGCTGTCACTTTATTGATTCTGTACCTGTTGGTGCTTGTGTGATTTTGTGTCTGTACTGACTTTCAAGAGAATCCTGTAGTTCTTGAAATATTTATTTTGGGACCAAAGTGTTGGATCGACTGATAGATAGATGAACATTACAATGTTGTGTTAAAAATGAGGGTCATGATTGACAGCTGACACTGACTCGCGATTATGTCCCCATGTCTCAGACTTTGGCCACTTCCCTCTCTCGTGGTGTCCAGGGTTACATTTTTCACTTTTGCTTGTCAAACCTTGTAACTAATCAAGAAGTGAGTGCTGTAGTTTCCAATTGTTTACCTTAATGGATTTTTAAAAATGTTTTATGAGTTAGATTCAAACAGTAGAGTTTGTGTCTAGAATTTTCTTTAGCAGCTTGGGCTGACTGTTCTTCTAAGCGTATATAAGACAAGACGTCCTGAAAGTTTGACAGAGACCAACCATGTGGATCTTCTCTCCGTGCTACACAAAGAAAACTGATTTGATTCATCACATCATGTCCGGATTTGTTCCAACAAACAAGAAGAATGTCTTCTACAAAATAACTTCAGTGATCTGGTATAATGAAGTTTCACACTGCCCTGTTCCAAACTGGCAGGTTTTCCTCAAAAGCATCCCAGCACTGACTGCTTACACAGCGCTCGAACATCGTGACTGTAAGCAGCTGCCAATCCATTTGGAGAAGAGACTCATGTAACTCCACATGGCCACAAATCTGTCCATCAGAAGAAGGAAGAACAGATTGGATTGGTACCAGACCAGATGCTGTTTCCACAGAGTTACTTTGAGTAACCGGTTCCAGGATGAATCGGTATGCAACCGAACAGCACTGTCCAAATCAAAGCAGCAGCATTAGCGGCCATGTGGAATTCATGTCAACTGCAGACTCGAGCGTCTCAGATTGAATTAAAGCTGAATATTAACACACAATGGCCAGTAGACTTTTGATATAGTATTTTTTAAATGTGACCTAACAATACATGTATATATTCTGTCAAGGAAAATATGACACATTTGATAAAGACTTCAAAACTCAGGAAGTCTCATGGATGAGAGGTAAAATGTCTTCAAGAAACTAAACCCAGTCCAGCTGCCTATGTACAAGGTGAATGAACCATATTTGTAAAGCGACTTTTCGACCACATAAATCCACATTAATAAGTAGTCAATGTAAAAAATAAATTAACTGATGAGTTCATAATTTTAGTTTTACTTTCCTCACTAAAAGGAAAGAGAAATTGTTTATTCGGAACATCCAAAACAAACCGTTTCAATGTAGTAGTACTTGTCTAATCTGCAGCCTCTGTGGTTTAAGTACAGTTGAGTGTAGACAACATATTCAACTCATGACAAAAAAACAATCCAATATGTATTTATTAATATACTTGTGAGTACAGTGTCGATAGGACCTGAATTAATATTAGCTTTGGTGTTAAAAGTCTAAAAATCTCAGCTGGACTTTAGCCTAAAAGGTCCTGAAAAGTGCAAAGAGGCCCCATAGACATAGAGCATAATTACACAGAACTGTTCTACCCTCTGACACACACACACACACACCTCTGTGATAATGTGACAGCTGAGGTCGGCGATAAAGAGGTGACTTTCAGCTGCAAGAAATCAAGTTGGCGTCGAGAGAGAAACATAATGACCTTCAGAGAAGCAGCAGAGGTGAATGTTCTTTATTTCAAACAGCAAAAGGTCACGTGTTTCATTACGCGAGCAAACTCCGAGCAGACTTTGCAATTAAGCAATGAAACTTTTTTTTTGTATTATTTGTATTCCCATTTTTGGAAGGAAGGCTCATCCAACACTTTCTACTAAATAATGTCCCGTTTGAACCCGTGCATTAAAGTCTCATTAATAAGGATTTTCAAAAGGAGTTGCATAACTATGGCAGGCACATATCGACAGTAAGCCCCAACACTTCGAGCGCTGTTTCTGGGAATGTTCACTGGTCTTTTTAATGATGTTTCACCAATTAAACATCAAAGAGGCCTTGATATAGAGTTCTGTGTGGATTTGTAAGAACCTCAATTCCTTTCTCCATCTTTGAGAGTCTCCCACAGTCTTTTCTCCTGCTCTACCTGCCTCTTTCCTTGTCATCGCTATCTCACTGCCTCTGTCAATCTACTGTATCTCTGTTCTCACATCCCGGCCCATGCTCATATCCTCTCTTGCCCTCAGCCATCCTGCACTTTTATCTCGCCCTATGCCTTATATATGCCTGCCCCCCCCCCCCCCCACCCCCCCACCCACCCAATCTTCTCTTTGTGGCGTAGTTTAGTTGACGAGTCGAGTAAATGATGAACATAGTGGCGTTTTCCCAATTCAAACACTGACCCAGATCTAGCATTTTAGCAAGCTGTAAGGGTTTTGTTCATTTTGTCTTTGACTGTTCCAGCTCGCTGCCTCCCTACCTGCCTCATTATATTAAAATACAGCTAAGGTCCATTACATTCTCCTTTACAAGGTGTTCCTACACCTACACAGTATCAGAGCTTGAGAATAAGGGCCAGGGTGAAACTAATAAATCGATGTTCTGTTCCAGACGTTAAAAAAAAAACATTTTAAAACTCATTTTAAAACCATTTTAAAACCATTTTTATATTTCCACGATTGCACAGAAGTTTCAGCCCTGGAATATATTGTTACTCAACAGGGATATAACTTGTAAGGCATTGGAGCAACATTGCTGCCCCTGCCTCCAGCTCGTTCTCCTTGGTGGCAAGAACGTCCAGGCAGACCGGTACAGTGCCAGTGGGAATCAAGGCCAGGCGGGGGAACATCCGGGTGCATGATGCAGGACCATTGGGAAAATCGTGTTTGGGCAACTGGAGTGGAAAATGGTGAGTGGATTACCAGGAAAAGGAGAAGTAGTCTACCTTTCTATCACTGCCAGACCATGTGGAGTTTTGAATGGGATTGATTAAGACTGCAAACAAGAGACCGGCAACAACGTTAAAGCGAGCACCAGAAGATCGCTACCGGGGGCAGTGTGCCGATGGCTTACACGGTGGAAATATTCTTTGCCCGGGCAGCAGCTACGGAGAAAGCTGTCAAGCAGCTTATCCTTTTTTTGGAGCTCCAACTCCAGGCATTGGATTTCATCTGTTAACTGTGAGTAAGCAAATTTGCAATCCACACAAACACACTCACAATAATAACTGGTTTTCAGTCCAAGTGTAAATGGGGAAACCTTAAAATGGCGAGATAAAGGTTATTCAACCACAGGTCAAAGAATACGATGACCAAAGTCAAGATTCTGGGACTAGTTCAGCTTCATTTATAATCGTAAGACACTGTTATAGACACTTTAGACGTATTACAGCTAAAAGTTGGAACGTTGACTGTTTCTCTCAGATCCTTATTAATCATGTTGTCAGTGTCAATGTGCCCAAACACTTTGGACTATTTTGCCTTTAAGTTCTTTCCTCCAACACAGTAGAGCACACAGCCAGCTTTTACTAATGCTCCACTCTTCTCAGTTTTAAATAGTTTCCTGCCAAACAACACTTTGTGCTATTGCAGCAGACATTACACTATTCAATTATTTATTAACTATCGATTGTATAATGGTGTATTTTTTACATCTGCCAAGAAAATTGTGTTGTGTTTTGCCCCGGTGAGCTGGTTGTCAGCAGAACTATGCAAACACGACTCAAGGGATTTTCACACAACTCAGTGGAAGGATGCGAGTTGGGCCAAGAAGGAGAACCATCGCCTTTCTTTTTTATCCTTTAATTGTACCTTCGGAAACAAACCAGGCCTGGTTTGGAATACGTGTGTTTTCCATCCCACTCACTCTATATCAAGCGTCGATATATTGAGCCAAGTATCAAGATCACAAAAACACATATGCAGTATGCACAGAAACACTATACAACACAACACAAATACAAACAAAGCTCCCCATTCACAACAAGATCAATCAGCCAGTCCGACGAGTAGTGGCTACACCCCAATTCCCCTAACAACCATCATTTACAGCCAAGATGTTTGTGTGTGTGCAGTGTGTATATTGTATATCTAAGCAGAATAAATGGGTATGTGTGTGTATGTGTGTGCACTGGACAACCTTTGAGTGTACATTCATTCTTTGAGCCTCTGTATCTGTTTGTATGCATGTCTATATGCATCTTTAAACGCATTGGGGAACAGAGCACAACAGAGGGAAAGAAAAGGAGTTACATAAAAGAGATTACAAGATGGGGAGGAAAAAGAAGGACAAAGGGAGGAGGGAAGGATACCGGAGGGAGGGAGGGAGGGAGAGAAAGAGATTAAGAAACTGAGAAAGACAGACAAATCATTAAATTCATAGCCTGGCCACGAGGTAGATGGTAAATTAAAGTAGTGAAGGTGAAGTTGTGACTGAGGATGATACAAAATTCAATTATCTCTATTAGTTCACTTCATTATCTTGGCTGAGGTGTTCTTATGTTCCCATTATGTTATGTTGGCTCCGTCTGTTTCGCTATCTCGCTCCTTGGTTTGTGTGAACTGTTGTCCTCTGACATTTGAAAGTTGGACATGAAAAGACAAAGGCAGGACCAGGTCAGTCAGTCAGGCTTCACAAATTATATCCAGGTTCACAACAGCCGAGGATCATTTTGTAAATGACTGATTGAGCAGAAATTGAGCAGTTATGTGATTATTTGATGTTAATTCAAATAGACCACAAGATAGGAGTTTGGCCAAAATGCATTGGAAAGCTGTTATTAGACGTTATTTAGAGCCAGACAAAAATGTGTTTGTTTTTTGGGGAGTTGACATATTGTCTATCTTTATATACGGAAGAAAATATATTAAGAAAAATAAGAATGTTAGCACTGTTAGCACTGTTAGCAAGAGCATGCCAACATGATGACATTTAACTCAAACGTACCAATGTTCCCAAAACAGAGCCTCACAGAGCATGGCTGAAATTTACCTCCAAGCTAAATAAAAATTGGTAAATGTGTTCTATCCTCGTCTAGAGTACCTTGCTCAAGTAGATCTTTTTTATGTGTATAATTCCATAAAGCAACACCTCTATTAGTTTACTTGTCTCACTCCATAATGAAGTTATTGTTCTATGAATTAGAGAGGCCCAGTCCAATTATGCTGCAAGGTCAGTGCTTATTGATTTACCATTCATCTGTTGTTACCGGCACAGTAGCTGTGATGATAATCTTGATAAAGGATGGATAGCACAAGTGGTGTTGTGAAGGAGGGAAGGAAAGAGGAGGAAGGAAGAGAGGAGGAAGGAAGAGAGGAGGAAGGAAGAGGTGTGTAAGAAGAAAATAAATGAATGAATGCGTAATTTAATTTTAAAAAGGAGGAGATTGAGTTTACCTTTGACATTCAGCAAAGTCATAAGAGAAACAGAAGGAAAAAAAAGATTCATTCATGATTTAAGTTGGGAATGGAAATACTTATCACACTCACACACTGATGATAATTATGCTCAAGCTTGTGATGCGACGTAGAGTGATTGCTCCAAATCCTCCCTATGAGAAACTATACATTTTTTATCTCTGGTCCTTTCCATTTCGGACCAAGTTTGTTCACCAAACACCATAATTGAAAACTAATAAATTGATACGAGCAAAAATAAAACATATCTGCTGCCTGAGTTGTCTCTGTCCAGTGCTACATTTCTCCAGGGTCTCCTCTCTCTATAGGCCCTGGATGCTTTTCAGTTAGAACCTCCATTAAAATGCATGGATAGGGCTTTGAATTTCAACGAGAACACAGCAGACAAACAAGTCAGCGGCTGAGGCCATTAGGAGGATATTGATGTCAAAGGCTGAAAACCTCGGGCTACTTATGCAGGGAGGGTATTACAGCCCACAGACCACGGTAACCCCAAACGATAACATTGTAGTCACATGACAGATACTTCCTAAATACTACTTAAGCTGTGTTACGTATATAAACTGTATCTCAGTCGGGCTCTTAGTTATCTATAACTTACTAAGGGAGCAGCGGGTATCATACAAATGCACATTAATTAACCGCTTTAATCAATCTACACTGGTAACTGCGTTCCCTCTCAGATGGTTGAAAGGACTTGCCAATATCATTCAGCTCTACTCACATCCAGAGATCAATTTTTAATGCCATTACCATCCTGATCATTCTACTACAAGAAGCATAAGCAACAAAACATCAATGATAGAACATCATCAAATATTTAAAAAATCGAAAGTCTAACTTGTATCCATTCAAAATCACCTAAAAGAGGCTGGTACACACACACATGCTCAAAATGAAAGCATGCAGTGTTATTTACGACACATTTATCAAGCAATATGAAGGCATGAGGCAAACACTGTTTCTCCAAGGGAAAGTGAATGATGTCTAGCTAATGAAAAAGAGGTTTCCCCCTTGGTGTAAATTGGTAAATTGGTGTGAGAGTAGTGAAAGAGACACAGAGAGAATCAGTATGCGTGTTGGTGAGAGGGAGGGGGGGGGACGGCCACAGTGGAAGGTGTCTGCATGTGTGTCTGAATTTGTATTTGTTATGCCTTTGGAGAGTTCCAGAAGAAATGAGGGAAGTTTAAAACTTGAATTTTACAAACAGAAGCAGAACGGCCGCAGCAGCAGGGGGGGAGGAGAGTGGTAAGATTTAACAACCAGGCAGCACAATATGGCTTGATCAGCGCTGCTGGGGAGACAGTGTGCACACAGACACGCACACAGACACACACACACAGACACAAATTTTAGGATTAAATCCTAAATGACTGTGTCATCCTAAAACATGGATTTTGTGCAGTTGCCTTGTCGGCTATATATGCACCCAGATATCTGAGAGATCACGTCTACCTTTAAAAGTAAAAATATCAGCCTCTATTCTGCAGCAACAGTGAATCCTGATCGTAAGCGTTTTTCACAGATGTGCAGTGCTCTTTGCCCTTCTCTGTGTGTTGTCCTAACAAAACATCCATTACCCGTTTTACTGTCCTCTGCAGGCAGGCAGGCAGAGCTCAGTTTAATAGTTCTAGCTTCTGCTTAAGCTGTGCGCTTTTCCATAGCAGGCATGGCGCTCAGCAGGTAGGAAGACATTGCTATTAACATCTGCCCTCGATGTGTAGCTGTCAATCGGTTGTACATTAGAGCGTACTACGTGCGTGTCCACTGGGACATCACAATAATCAACCCTCTTTTACCTCAGTACCTAACGGTGGTTGCTAAGACATTTACACAACTGCATGCTACCTCTATCTGCTTCACGCTGTCTTTCTAGGCCTTGTGTAGAGCAGAAAGCGATCCAGTCGTTCAAACAGCAGTATTAACCATAAATTGAAATTGTGTCTTTCTTCACTTTAAATTCCTTAATCCAAATATTTAATTTGTACATGCATGTATGATAAAACACATCTGTTATTGGAACTTTTTGTCACTATCTCACTTTTGTAAACATAACAGTTTGTTCAGTTGTTTTCTCAACTTTATCCACTGCAAATCACACACAGTTTAATAACAAGTTTAAATGGAGTACTTATCCAACAAATAAATCATAAAGAATATGTTTGAACAGTGCTTGTCTTTTATTTTGCTTTATTTTCATTGCACTCTTAATCAAGAGAAACTAAGCAGCAGGAGGAGAGCAGTAACTGTGGCCTCGTGTAAAGAGAAAAAAGATTTAACAAGTCAGAGAATATGGCTCGATCAGGCCTGCAGAGGGGAGAGTGTGCACACAGAGTATCATGCACACCCATGCAAACACACCAACACACCTCAAATTGTAGGATTAAAACCCATATGACATGTCTGTCATGTATTTTGTACACTAAGGTTTGGGCGATGTCTCCTAAATTGGCATATGACGAGTTGTACAGTAACACATCATGATGGAGGATTGGATGGGGTGTGTAAGCTCTAACGCTGATAATCAGCAGCAGCTTCTCATGTTTAGCCTGTGCTCAGCGTCACTGTTGCCAGTTAAACTGCTCCTGGTTCCGCTGTAACTAATGAACATGATGAAAGGCCTCAATTAACCTTTAGGTTGTCGGTTCGCTGTCAGCAAACCACTGTCAGTGATGGTCAGAGATGGTTTCTGAGAGAAGAGTTGCCACTCTGTCACACCAAATCCAACAGAGGGAGACATCTTAAGAATTTTGCGTCACGTCACTGTCAGGGATGGCATTACTCACACTGAACGTATCAATAATTTAAGCTTAAAGACTTTGTATATTTTTCAACCATGACCATCAGTATTTGGATCAAGATGCTGATGAAAATTAGGTGCGAGATGTTAACTTCTCTGCAACTGTGTTACTGCAATGCGTCATGTTTAAAGTAACGTAAATTAAGTACGGATCTGACTCATTGGCAGACACCAAACATAAAAAGAAGCAGATCAGAGCCAAAAAAAGACTCATAAAACATATGTAATATGGGGTATGCTGAATATGTCGACCCATACATCTACAGACCACATTATTCCAGTGCAAGTTCCAGGTAGACGAAATACCTGATTCCGCATTATATAACATCCACAGTGTGACCGAATGACAGCACCCTCTCCTGTGACAATGCATAGAAACTCACAGATTTAACCTTTGCGCTTCAGCTTCAGTCAACAGAGTTGAAGTGGTTCCCGGCTGAAGGCAGTACTGTGAATACAATCACTGATGCCACATATGGGATGTGTTCGGGCGCACAAGTGTCACACTGAGTTTGTGGTGGTTGTCACTGACAAATGTCTGCTTGCATGCCTCAATCTGTCAGTCGGGGGTGCACAAGGTAAGCCTCTCCCATCTGTCGCCACACTGGCAGGTGGCCTGGGTAATGATGTGGCATAGCATGGCTCAGCCGCGGCAGCACTCAACAGAAACGGGCAGTGGAGACATGTCAGCTAAACTCCTATGGTAGTATGGAAATGATTTTATCGAGTGAATGGTTTAAAGCACTGATATGCTACACAGGGGCCGGCTTGGTGGCTGCACGCATGCAAACTCCTCTCATGCAGGGACGTCAGCAGCATCTGTCTCTATAGTAGTTTGGGTTAAAAGATAACGTTTCCCATCCTACACAAAGTCCTGCATTGAAGCAATTTGTCCTCATCCTGCCAAGTCCACTGGTGCTGCACTGGGACTGGGCCTAACCTCAGATGTCTCTGTGGAGTCACATGAGGACACTTCCTGCATTAACCAGCTCACTGTGCATTATTACAGTTAATGGACTGCTAGCCCTCAAGGACAGCTTCTGACACTTAATAAAGTAATTCACATTTCAGTGTGGCAATCACCATCACACATCTGTTTTACAAGCATCTGAGCAGAGCTCTAGGAAAGCTATGTAAACATTTACTTTACATTATCACAACTTCTAATAAACAAGGGGCTGTGGCTGTAGTAGGAGAGCAGGTTGGCTGATCAACCAGATCAATGTTGTGTCAGGAAGGGAATTCAGTGTTTGACATGTACTTGTTTTATATACTTCCAAGTTTGCAAAGTACCACAGGGCAGAGGTCGAGGATGTATACTGTTCATGAACAGACCTCTACAGTAAATGCAGCAGAAGCATCAACACGCTCTATAACTTTCTTTCAAAAGATTTCCCCACACCGCTGCTGCTGGTTCAGCGTCTGCTGCTGACCTCCCTTGACCCCCACCAATCACGCCTTTAATGGCAATTGTAATAACAAGAAGTGTACTTGGCTGCACATACAAACAGGTGTAGGAGTGCAAATTGCTCTCTTGGCAACTGCTGGAAAAACATGAACAAATCAAGTGCAATGTTTATCACATGTAAAGTAGCCAGTAAGTTAAGGAACAGGAATAATAGTAACATAAGTAATATAAGCTAGAAATACTCTCTCAGTTAACTCGAGGCAGATGGATTCGGCACGTTGGGCAGCGGACACAGAGGTTAACTAAGGTGACTAGTGATGTTCAGCCAGAACAAACTCAAAATGAAGGCATCTCAAACAAGACACGTTCTCACTCTCAGTCTTTAACACTTGATTCTCTTGGAGGACATCCAATGAGAATTGATCTTGAGACTCCCTCAGACCCTCTGTTCCCCTACTCAACGTGTAGCACACGTGCACTAACACACTTCAACAAACAAACACACACACACCTTATACCACATGGGGATTATGAGACGAAATGTCCTAGACATGACACACTATCATGCGCACGCACACACACTCACACATAGCAAAGGGATAAGGATATTGACGGCTTCAGACTTGACATTATATAGGACTGTGACTGGAAGCATAACCATGGCACCCTCAAGTCCCTTGTGCGCGCACACACACACGCACACGCACACGCACACGCACACACGAGTGAAACTGGCCCCTCTCTGTCAAATCCTATTAAAAGAGAAGAAATGGTTGTAGGTTCTAATCCCACAGCTCAAACCTGAGCTGCACTGTGTGACAGACACACAGATAAAGTTGCAGGCAGAGAGAGAGACGGACAGAAACACAGAGAGACAAACTCTGTGGTATTTCTTTTGAACAAAATGTTTTTAAGTATCACTTCCAAACTGAAATGTGTGGTTCCCGCTGACAGCATCAATTTGACCAGGACTTACTGCAGAACCTGCTCCTACTTATCAAAGCTCCTGCCTCAACGGAGAGAGGAAACAATTTCTTGAAACAAAGACATTGCTGCTTTGTTGCCAGTGATGAATGACGGCTGGTTACTTGGACCAAATACAAGTTGTTTGGAGAGTAATTTTTTATTGTTGATATCTAGCAGCTTGATTTTATGAGGAATTAATAGAATAAACTGGCACTTGGTAGAGCACATCCAACTACCAATCAAGCTATACCACATTTCACACACTCATAGATATCATCTCGCCAAATATGCCTGGCTGTTTTCAGTAGGATCTATTGATTATTACCAATCTCACAATGTTAAAGAAGGTGAATACAAATTCCAGGATCTGGCCCTGTTTCATTAGGTGAAGATGTAACCTCCTTGGTGACGGTAATAACTCCAGTATTCTCAGTGTGTTTTCATTTTGCCTTCATATTGGGGTTTTCTTAACAGACATTGGTTAATTTCATTACAATCGCTGCTTTGAAGTTAACGTTTGTGTCAAAGAGCCCAGAGTTCACAATCAGACCACTTCAAGAAAACTTTCCAAACCATGAAAGCCATCCTCTCTGCGGCTCTAAACTGAAGTTAAATGGGTTAATTGGGGATAATTCTCATCAGGATCTCAATTTGACCAAAAAAGACCCAATAAAACAGATTAAAGCAGATTTGGACGATAACAAAGATAAGAAAGATTACCTTCCATCTGCACTTCTTACACTTTCTTTTTCCTCAAACCCACAGTGGGCAAACATTACAGACAGTTTCAAAGAGATACTTCTCTGTCAGATAACTGGATTGAGAGTTAAACAATAAAATGGAAAGATGAAGTGATGATTGAAGGATGCGTTTGCAGACTCTTCAAATTCTAATCATTAATACATGTGCTTTACGCTTCCCCTCTCAAACTGTTTGACGACAGATTAAGGTTAAGACGATTTGGTTTAATAATATATAACAAGCAGTCCAGGTCTATTCATTACTTGATTCACATGAACGTAGACTCCAGGTCCGAGACCCATATTCTCCAGAATGACCAGCAGAGGACGACTCCACTGGCTCTGTTTCTACAGAAGTCAATACAAGTTGTGGATACCGTGTCATTGACAGCTACTACCGGCCAATGGGTGCAGGTCACGGTCTTGGTGGGTGTGCCGGCTGACAACAAGGCTTCTACATGGACTTTTTGGTACATGGAGCTTTATCGTCAGTCTTTTAGCGTTTTATCTTCAAGTGCATATTTATAACCCATTTTCAGATTTCTCACTGTCAAAAAGAGACATTTAATCATAGTCAGATTAGGTTTTTTGGCCAGCTCATGCTTAATGAGAGCAGCTAGCAAGAGTCAATAACCTGGTTGTGACACTAATCATTCAAGCCAGGTGATTTTGTTTACCTCAAATCAAAACTGAAAGTGTAAAAAAAAAAACACCCAAAAAATGAAAATGGTAACATTACAGTAAACAGAAGAATGCTGCTGTGGAAAGACTGACCCAAGCGTCAACCCTTGTAGTTGCCTCCATCGCGAAGCCGTCGATCACTGTTGTTCAGGATGATGAAAACAGGCTGAGATGGCTGATTGATGGCACGAGAGAAGAAGTGGTCATAGACAAGACATCAATCATGGATGTGGAGCTAGTATGTTTTGTAGGAGGCACAGAGGGACAGTGAATGATGGCTACACCCCAGTACCAGCTAACATTATTCATCGGACAGAATGAGCAGCAGGGAAAGAGTTCAGGAAAATGACGACGGGGGCAGAAGGTGAAAGGGGCTGGAGAGGGAACCGTGACGGCTGCTGTAATCGGCTTCTTACAGAAACTTATATAAAATAAAACATGAAAAAGCCACTTGAAAGTGTTCCACTGATGGACAGGAATAGCAGGTTACACTCAGCCTCTGCATCATCATCTCACATGTGGACTGATCAGATCAATGGTAATCAGTCTAATTGATTGATCGCTGGAGTAAGGGGGCCGGGCAGGCAGATCCGTTGTTAGCGTGAGGCCAGTTTGTCATCATCTATGGATGATAAGTGATGATGTGACCTGTGAAACGCTCATTACTCAGCTGTCAGGGAGAGAGGCAGACGTCATGAGAGATAAAGACAGAAAGTCGAGGTGTGCGCACACAGACACACATCTCCTGTTGTATTAAAATGTTCACTTTGCGATGTGGCGTCTGAACCGGCGACCCTCTGGTTTGTTGCTAATCGTCGGAAAGATTCCATCAATAACGAATCCTAAGGAATCACATGAAGATTGATAGAAGCAGGAAAAATCTAAAGTGGAGGGGGATAAAGACGGACAAGCAAGTGGGTAAACAGAAGAAATGATACTGAGAGTGAGGAGAAATCATTTCTTTCCCTTTTCACTCTTTTGAAACTTTTATTTCCTTCTCCCTCGCTCGCTCCCTCCCTCCCCTTATGCAGCTGAGGGCTACGATTATAGTCAGTGATGGGGTTCAGGAGGGCTTTGTCTTGTGCAGTCTGTATAATATGCTTCTTATGAGATATTACTGGTAAATAATTCATACACTCAGTCACACAAACAGGCACACAAGCACATTTATGCATTAGCATGCACACACTGTGCTATAGTTACACGCACAGACTCTTGTGTCAGACAGATCCACATACACTTAACTGGCGACGGGGCATAAAGTAGTTTTCCAGTTAAAGGGATAATTCAGCCATTCTTCAAAGCAATTATGCACGGAACAGCCTACTAGCAAAACTGCAATCCAAGCTTTATATTTTATGGTTTTAGCCATTTAAGAAGATATTTCTATTTTTACTGCGTCATGCCTCGCTGTGAAGAGGAAAGCACAGAAAATCATCTGGAAAAGTGGTGTGTATCCACGTGCTTTCACACATGTGCATATGGAAATAAGAATCCAAGGTGTGTTTACATCATATCAACTACGTGGGTCATTTGCATATGCAGCCAATTTCCCTTTTGTGAGTTACGGCGCTGAGCAAATCTCACAAAATGAATAATTGGAAGCAGAAAAACACACGAAGCATTCAAAGTGTCGTCCCTGACTTTGTCATGTTATATGGGTTACTGTGTAGTTGTTCATTCTACAAAGTGATATTCCTGACATTTACTGGGCAGGGGTCTTCGGCCTCAATGATACTGTGACAGGATGGTAATTAAAGAAATCTGTCACAGGATCTTGCAGCATGTATGATTCATTTAAATTCAGAGGAGTAAATCTTTCCTGTCAGGACCCAGCAGGTCGTCAGGTGGCTTTTAGAAAGAACTAGAAAGAACAGACAAGGGACATTCATTATTTTCTCGTGTGCACTTTTGTTCTCCACCGTCTCTTGCAAACGGAAGAAACGAAGATTCTCTTGTTCGTTCAGTTTGCATCGCTGCACAAAGTAACTGGACAAAAAGGAAGTGTGTATGACATGTCCACAAGATGAATTAAACACAGCTTCATTATTGTCTGGCTCGCTGCCTGCTCTGTCACAGATGCCATCATCTGTGACTTGAAACCTGCATGAAAATGTAATTTATCCGTCAGAAGCGCTGACAGAAGCGGTGGGTGTGTAAGTGCCGAACTTAGAGAAAAACAACAGGAAATCGACAGCTTGACAGTAAAGCAAAGCTCCAAAGTGGCTGCGTGAACACAAATATCGTTCTCTGTGAACTTGAAAAGAAAAGTGCATCTGTTAATTATCCAGTAGATCAGAGTAAAAGACAAATGCCCCAGTGGTGCTTAGGTACAGATATTGTTAAGATATTAACTATATCATACGACTCTTACCGATACTTCTTACTGATGCAGTACTTCAATGGTATTCTTGGTTCAGTTCCTTTTGTAATTTGATTTTGGATCAGAGCAGTCAGAGCATCATAGATTTCACTCAAAATATACCAAATTAAATATGGTGCAGTATTCATTTTTGTATTATTTTCCTAAATGTAAGTAAAAGAGCAGCATAGTAGTTACTGTGAGAGAGAGCGAGAGAGCGAGAGAGCGAGAGCATGATTTAGATAAAGAGAACCGATAAGGTTGTAGCTTATTGATACAATGGTCTCTAATAGTTTAACTCGTTTAACAGCCAGTGTTGGCAGCCGTTCTTAGTAATACCACACATGCATTAACTGCTGCATATGCTACATTATTCCAGTTGTTCCATTTACACATCACTGATGTCATCCGGAAAACCATACATTCAGGAAAAAGTTTGGCAACTTGTTTGTTGTAAAGCAGGAAAAAGAATGAATGGCAGATACACTCGGTTCATTTCTTCTCAACTTGTTTGTCAGAGGGTTTGTTTTTGAGCAGGTTTTTTTTACATGACATTTCATGATTTGGTGGTGAAATCTCCTGAGCGTCTATCTGACACGAGACCCACTTTGGTTTAAATGTTTTTTGCAGTTTGCGACGGCTGCCATCAAGGATGCATTGTACCTGTCACACCTGCCGGAGCGTGCAGGACCTCATAATACCTAATCTGCACACATGACCCACGGAGAGTCTAAGAATACAAGACTGGTCAGCTACCAAGAGATGGGAGAGATTCAGCAGGAGAGATAAGAAATCTGCAATGTGGACGAGATACAAGTTCGAGTTGCAGATTTCAATGCATTTTATGAGACTTGTTTATGAAATTGTTTTGAGTAAAATAACTGTAAAGCTGTCAAATAACGAAGTGCAATTAAAACATACAATATTACCCCTCATTATTGTCGTGGAAAGAATTTATGACGTGGTATGAAATGGAAATACTCAAGCAAAGCACAAGCTTCTGATATTTGTACTTCAGAAAAGTACCCGAGTACAAACTCAGTCACCCTCCACTGCTGAATGATATAAAAAAGGATCCTCTGGCTGCTCATGATTAATTATTTGGGCTCTTTGTGGCCACCAAAGACGACAGCGTCTATCAAAAGACTTTGATTTACCCATGTGGGTGCATGTAGAGGTGATGATGCAGGATGACAGTTGCCACAACTGTTTAAATCAGTGACCTTTCAAATGACGTCATGCTCACGGCTCTTGGTCATTTAGTAACAGGCCGGTGTGCTCAGAAATCAGACTCCAAATTAAAAAGGGATCATATATTTTCTTCCCTCATCTGGATCAAGGGAACTGAACCACAGGCATGAAAGCACCCCTAAGAAGCCTTTAAAAAGTAATGCTTTTAAAAATCAACTCAACATATCTGACATATTCATTATCTGAGCAATAGCCACTCCAGTATATTCACTCCCAAGGTATAGGGGGGGGGGGGGGGGGGGGGGTCATAGAAAAGGATCTCATAGGAGGGAAATAATTCATTCTAATGCATATTTTAACAGAGGAATTATAATTAAAATACATATGAATAAGACCTGATACTGAACTCTGTCCAGATCAGTGTGAAGAGTAAAGCCTTGTTTTGTATATTTGCATTTGCTGTCTTTATGCCGTCCGTCTGAATACTGCCATACAGTTATGTGGTGCTCCGTCAGGGACGCCATCACTGGCATTGCTTTACCAAGCCCAGAGGACATTTTTCAATTATTAACTGCAGACTCGGACGCATAGCACAACCACACACAGTCACCTACACACACAGTCAGACAGAGAACGAGGAGCAAGAACGAAGAAGGGCCTATATACAATATATACTGCAACATTACTTGGTCTACATTCTTCTCTTTATAGATTTACTTACCGTTTAAGAAATCTATAAAGAGAAGAATGTAGTGAGTTGTTTAGTGAGGAAAAGAAAGACAAAAAATAGGTGCATGTCTCCAATGTCACTGTAGAAGTGCCAGGACAAACAAATCTATCCACCAGGGCTACAAAAACAGATTATTTTCTTATAGTGTTTGGTCTATAAAATGTCATAAAATAATGAAAATTTGCCGTCACCGTATTAAAGCCGAGGCCATTAACATGCTGCTATAATGTACTGCTAGAGCCAGCGTGCAGGAATTTGCTATCATTCGGCCACCCGAGCATTATTATGGTCAGGTACTGATGCTAGGTGATGAGGCCTGGCTATGAGGAGGCGCCACAATTTATCCTAAAGGTGCTGGACACTGCTGGGGGGTCAGTGAATATATCTAAATAACTCTAGTGGATACTGTACAAGCTTCAACCCACTTGTTCAAGGCACCATCTGCATGCACGCAGGGAGGTCAGCAAATACAAAACAAACACACCCTACAGACACAATTAAAAACAGTCCCTTTTCTAGGGGGAAACTTTTAATATAGACAGACAGACCCGCAAACCCTCCTCTGTGCTTCTCACTTCCCCTCTCAATCAGATGCAAACACACAAACAGGAGCTGGGGCGCCGAGTGCGACGCCAGTGGTGTAAACAAACACTGGGCAAGTAATGTGTGATAAGCTGTGACCGGTTTGCCTCTAAACTAACTCACATGGGGTGAGGGACTGAGGTCTCTGGCATGGGATGTGTACAAAAGGTAAATGTGCCCAAGAAACAGCCCATTTAACCTCTCTGTTGAATTATTGTTTTAGACATGCTTGAAAGGAAATATGACCCAAACATTGCGACTTGCTCCATGGACTCATTCTGATAGTTAAACTGAACAATGATTCATATTTAGATACATGTTTATATCAAAAATCTTCGTAATGAAAATACCACCTTTCCTAGAATATACAAAATACACGAGACAAGTTACAAATCTAATTTGCTCTTCCTCCACCTCCTTGATGCTTATCGGAGGTGCACATGTTTTTCCAGATTAAAAATAGGAAATGAGTTTATCACTGATCCTCCTTTCTCACCTTGTCGACTTTATCTCTGGCACATTCCTGCATGAACCCAGGGTGACAATGGAAGACTGAATGTGTTTGACATTAATTATAACTGAGCCTAACTAATAAATAAACACAGGAACACAGCAGAACAAATCAACAATGAAAACTAATTATTATTCCAAATCTCAAAAACTGAGTCAGTCATTTTGGAGCATTAAATGTGACATGAGGGCAACAAGTGTTATGATGCCTTTAGGTGTTGGAAATATTTTTAAATACAAGTGTGGATGAATGATGTAATCAAAGGGGGGAAACATGGAAGTAATAAGTTACTTATAGCGACTTTGCAGTGCTCAGGTCAAATGTACTTCATTTTTCAGTGAGAGACAGAAGTAGAACATAAAGAGCTTAATCAAAGTGTTTTTAATTTTACAAACTTTTGTTCAAATTATACAGAAAACTCAGCTATTTACCTTATTAGTTCAACATTGGTGCTAACCTGGGTTAATTACAAAGAGAAAAGAGTTTTAACAACATTTATTTAAGGTCATGTTTGTATCATACATGCATTTTTCTTATCATTTGATCTCAACTGTTGAAAAGTAATCATTTAGTTTGTGGTGGAGAGCAGAGATGAGTTTCATTGCTCAGCAACAACACCATAGGCTCTTAACTCTGAAACATGAGGAGCTGCCAGGCTGCTCCACTGGTGTTCTGGTTCACTTAGACTAATTAGTCAAAATGAATGTGCTAGTGACTTATTGATTTCCAAATGCAGCATATAGCACCTTTGAGCAAGGCAATGGGTGGCAGGAGGTACAGTGAGCAGTTCAGGGGAGTGAAGTACAGGGGAGAGAGTACAAATCCCTGTGGTGCTCACAGCATGTGGTATTAAGTATTAAGATCCTCTCGTGTGAAGGGAATACCTCGGTGGGGAAACGTGCTGAGCAGTTCCAGCATTTAGCAGAGTGTGTGTGTGTGTGTGTGTGTGTGTGTGTGTGTGTGTGTGTGTGTGTGTGTGTGTGTGTCATACAGAGATTACTTATTGATCTGAGCCGACTGTATGCTCTAATGTCTCCTCATAATTATTTAACCACAGGCGGACTGTTGGCCTGTATGCATGTTTGTCTGTCTGTTCCATGTCTCATTACAAACGGCATCATTCTTTTTAGATTACATTATTAAATTAAATAAACAGTTTTGCATTTTTGGCCAATGACAATGATTTGCTTGGTTCAGTCTTTGCAAGAAAGGGGGAAAAGTCCAATTTGGCAAAAGGTCCACTGGAGGACCAATACCATAGTCTGTAAATAAAGATGGATGACACATCTCCACTTTTCCCATTACCCAGAAATGAATCCCAAATATCCCCTATAGGAACGCTGCCATCTTGTGCCAGTGACGTCCTTTGGAGGCAGTCTGTGTAGACTTTGTCTATTTTGACCTTTTAGTTTGGTCCATGTCCCATCCACTAACATGGAGGAAGTAGGGTATATGTCCAATACTGCAACCAGACACCAGGGGTCAATGGGACTTTAACTTCACTTTGGAGGAGCCATCATGTTGTCTGTCTGTATATCGAGTCTATGATCAATACCACTTTCATGTCTTTCATGTTAGAAATGAAGCCAGAAGCCAATTAGCTTAGTTTCACATAAAGACTTAAAACGGAGGGAAGTTCAAGGGGGGGTTGACACATCCGCTTGGGATCAGAACCTCCACTGGTTGAATGACGACTGCTCCTGGCCCAGAAACAGTCCAGCACATAACCTCTCAAACTCAAACAGCAAATTGCTAATTTACACTCCAACTTCTGTACGCACGAAACAAAAAGACAGATGACATCAATTAGTGAGTTTTAGAGATGATGGGAGCAAGATGTCCCGCAGGCTCCAGCAACACATCTGCCATCAAAGCACGAGAGTGTTTTTAACTTTAACATATTCTCCTTTCTGTCCGTGACTGTAACAGGATTTATATCTTACGAAATACAGTGGCGAGGCTGGTTTTAGTTAAAAGGACAAACTTCACCAGGCGAAGCTCCCAGTTCAACTTCCATGCATCAGTCATATTTCTGCATCATGATCTCATATATTTACAGCAAGTATAGCTTGTGAAAAAAAGTACGCAAACTAAGCAGGCAACACTTTTATATCCAAGTATGAGACACACATTTAATCAACATTTCATTTATTCTGCTGCTCATCTCATTTGAGGTTGTAACAGCCATGGGATGTGAACACAAATTATGCTGCCACTCAAAACTGTAATGTCTCTGCCCTCTCAGCCAACAAGTTGTGACTGGAGATCTTTGAGTTTTAGTTATTTATATAGCTTTAGTTACACATGAATATGTTGAAACCAAAAACTAATTAGATTCTATAAGGGATTCTGACTTAATGAGCAGATTTGAAGATGGATTTGATCGAACTCAGACCATATCTTAAATGTGACAGCTCCGGCTGCCTCCAAGGCCTGACTGTGGTTCTCTCAGATGCAATGATCTTCAATTGCTGACCTCACATTTTTTTGTTGCTGGTTTATTGCTTGTTTACCTGAGTGTGTGCTCAAGGAAGCCTCATTCTCAGATTTGCTGATGCTTGCATGTTGTCCCGTACCCGTCATCCCATCAAAGACGAGGTCACAACAAGAGAACAGGCCTTTATTTATGAGCTAGATCTACAGGGTAAAAATAGATGACTGTTACAAACAGGGGTCAGATTGGGAATACATTATTATACAAAGTGTTGATTAAAATGTTTCCAGGAAAGTACACCAGAGTCACCTGTGTAGAAATGCAATAATAAACTGATTACTAACCATTATCTGACAATAAGTAGTTTGATTGATTATTACTTACTATCAGCTATAAAATTAATGACAAATTAATCAGATGCACTTGCCGAGGCTGTCCACTCCGGAGAGGCACTATCTCTTCGGTCCTGGGACATCGGCACCACCTGAGCAGCAGATACTCTCTGCCTGTACTCACTGTGGGGACTGTGAATCTGTTTTATTCTGAATTACTCACTGCAGGTTGGTCGTGATGTGTGAAACCTCACGTTCTATTGTATGTGTAATGTACTTATTGTTTTTTAATGTTTCACAGACCAACAATGATTAAATGTTCTATTTAGAGTGGACATCAGTTAACGAGCATTAGTTATTGGTGAGGAAATAAAGACGATCAAAAGATGAATCCCTTCGAGAGGATTGCAGAAGGTAACGCAGGAGGAGTGGATGCAGTGCAGGAGTTGGCCTCTATCCTGCACCAGTTAAGGTCAGTGGAATGACACCGCCGAGCTGTTGGAGGTTTGCAGCACAATAATACAAGAACCACATCCTGCTTGAACCTCTGGAGAATTGTGTTTTACGTAAAGTGAGTTAAAGAAGGATTTGGAGAGAAGTTTTTTTTAAAAAAGGAAAAAGGGGATTTGAGGTAGAATGTTCATTTTGATTGTTTGGATCCAACGAGTGAAAGAAGTAACATGCTCCGTCTCTTCAAGGTCCCGTTTAATCTTCTGAATTTCAAGAGCTCATTCTTGTGAAGCGAGCTGAGACGGCGTGAGATGTTGACACCTACACCGCAGACTTACATGATTGATTTGATTCGTGCCGTCTTTCATCACAGAAACAAAAACACTTTTTGAAAAATTCACTGCAAGCCCTGGAACTGTATTTGATGTTTTTGGTGGATCTTTGCAAAAACCTAACGCAGCGTACGAGCGTATGTTCCTCAGTCCTTGTTTGACTTGTTCTTGGCTTTCCAAAAGCTTCTGTCGTCACTGAACAGAACTGACACATCACGAACAAACAAAGTGTGCTTTAGTCAATCTACCAAACTGCAATGTCAAGCAATGGAGAGAGAAACAAATAACAGTAAACTACTTTCTGTCAATAACACTGACAAGACAGTCAGTTTCAAACGTGCCAAATATGTCAGAATGATGTTTTGGCACACTGTTGGAAAAAATATCGAAAAATAGACTCGTGAAAAAGAGACAGGTGTCAAAACGTGTCTGTTTTTACAGAAGTGCTTGAATTTTTTTCTCAAATGAAAGTGAAATGACAAAGAAAACATTCAAGCAAACTGAAGCTGACCTCATGCACTTCCAGAACAGCACTACGAGTTGGATGTGAAGTGGATAATCTGGTATTAAGTATATTGCAGAAAATTAGTGAGCAAGGACCAACGTATTCAACACAGCAGCTTAAACAGATAATCAAGCAGCTCAAATTTAAAAGCTAGATAAAAGGAAATAGATGCACCTGGTTTATACAAGAACCATGATATCAACTTTAATATAACCAAGAAACATTGTATCTAAATGAACTTAACTAAATTCAGCTGCGGCAGAAGCACTGAGTCAATCTTTTACAAATTCTGACTGTACTTGGCCAGTTTATAAAAATCACAAACTCAAAATGAGTCTGCAAACAAACACAACTGCCAATAATATCCTGGAGCCAGGTAATCTCCTGAATATGTGTCCAAATGTGTAGTTGTGCATAGCGACACACTCACACATTTGCATCAGGTAGATTCCATTGTGTGTGTGTGTGTGTGTGTGTGTGTGTGTGTGTGTGTGTGTGTGTGTGTGTGTGTGTGTGTGTGTGTGTGTGTGTGTGTGTGTGTGTGTGTGTGTGTGTGTGTGTGTGTGTGTGTGTGTGTGTGTGTTCATTTCCTGTAGCAGGTGCACAAGAGCCTTTGGGTGTATACAAGTGCACACTTCCAATCAGCCTGTATTAGATGTGTGTGTGTTTGAGAGTGCATGTACCAGCCTAATTAGCAGTGTGTTTATGACGCTAGATGAAAAGAGCTAAATTATACACTCATGCTTGATATTTGACAGACAAGACACACACACACACACACACACACACACACACACACGCAAAAGAGATTACCTGGAAAAAGAAAGCCTTCGGCTGAGGTTTGGTTTGCTTTAAGCCTCATTTAGAATCTGTTGTTTGTGCAAATCAGAAAGGTGAAGAGAGAATTTGAATAACAAACTCCAAATAGCTTCTGGATGGTTGAAGCAGCGTTGGGACCAAGACATGTTCGGGTGGAATCAATCTAATTTAAGCCCTTTTATTTACACACAAATGGATACAAAAAAAAAAAAAAAGCACCTGAAGATTCAATTATATAAGTTATATGTCTGCCCACCAGATTTATAGGAAGCATGTTAGCTTAGACTGTCAGCAGACACATGGAGGCTATCAAGTTTCTATCTGCCTCAGACTGTTGCATTGTACCGTCTCTGGGCTTCACTCTATAACCAGTACCTGTCCATTTATTTTGCTGAATAAGACCATGTCACAGGACTTGATATGACTTTATTTGGCAAACAGTAAAATAATAAAGATTTTCAGTTGTTTCTCTAAAAGAAGGAAAGATAAGAAAGCCCAAACAAACAAGGTTCGGATTCTTCTGAGTATAGATCGCAGGGAAACAGCAGATTGCTGCAGGCCTGTTCAATTCACTGAGCCCGAAAAGCCCAACAACAACAATCTAAATCTGCTCCCTGGGTCCTTGGTTTGGAAGAAGAGAAGGAAGACAAGTGAGAAAGCAAAAGAGGACATAAAAAAGGGATGAATGGATGAACGAGTGAATGAATTAGTGGATTAATGAGTAAATCGAAAAAAATGGATGGATGGAGATAAACTTAAGCTTGTTGAAGGACTGTTCAAATCACTGATCCTGAAAACCAGAAAAACAACAATCTGTTTTTATCCAGCGGCCACGCCAGTGGTCCCGTCTCCCTCTAGATTTCTTTTTTTCTTTTGTCTTTTCACTCTCTTCCTCTCAGAATCTATCTTTATTGATCCATCTGTCTTTACCACTTCATTCTGCCACTCCACACTCCTATTTTCTGTCTCGCCCATTTCCCTCCTTTCCGGGATCTTCTATTGCCACCGCCTCTCCCTCTCGTGTTATGGTCCGTTGGGAAATCAAAGAACTTGAATAAGTTTCATATCACCACGGGAACAAATACTCACATGGTCGCAGGGGAACACACTCATCCTGCCGCCGCCGCACGAACCATTTCATTCAGTAACCAGGGGAAATGACACTTTCTTGTTCTTGGTCCCTTTGATTGGCTTGGCAGGAGGAAATGGCAATTGTGGTTATGAGCAAAACAAAGATTTGTTGAGGTCAAGTAACCTCTAGGCGAGGGAATACAGACCTGTGCATAGGCAGTTTCCTATCAGGCATAAGTAATATAATGCAAAGATAAAATGAAAAACATGCTTCACATACCACAGGACTTTGTCTATAAAGAGTTTAGGGATGAGTTTGGATATTGCTATCCTTAGAAATTACCTGCATATCTTACAGTGCGTGCAATTTAAAAGTATTTGTAATTATTCTGCCTTTATATTGACCTTATTTCACCAAAGAGAGAAAATGTTCTCCCCCCCATCTTTTACATATAAGCCTTTTCCACTACAGTAACTCATCGTGTAACTCAATATGTAGTCGCTGCTGGGCTTTCTGCTTTTGCTTCCACTGCTCCCCAGTTGCTTTGAGACTGAGCTCCTGAACCTAACTTTCAGCACCGCTTAGGAGGTGATGCTAAATCTAAGCACCAGTCCCTCTCTGGAGGACTGAAGGCAGCAGTCTGCTTGCACCATGACAAACACAGCAGTTAATAAAGGACTTGTGTTGAGCTCAGCACTTCAACAAAGTCTGTCTCATTATAGAGGTGAAGTTCTAAGCAGGATTAGGTTGTGACGGGTACCGCGCTGGTTCATCTAAGTATTTTTTAAAACATGTAACATGTCTACATCTTAAGCAGCATGACCAGACACTACATTGCAGAAGGAGAGCGAGTTGGAAAAATGACTGTGCTGGATACTGCAATGTGTTCTCCATCTGATTCAGTCAAAAAGGCCAATCAAGCATCCAGGAATTGTCACAGGGTGGAGCTCAAAGAGCGAGAGTGTGGGAGCAGCAGCTGCCAGTGCTTCTATCTGCAGACGAGAGCTGGTCTGGAGCCAGTCTCCACCTCCTACTGCTGCTGGTGAGATGCTTCAATTAAAAGCCAACTGTTATTATATGTGAGCATCAAAGATCAGTACTTGACACATTTTTCTGTTCCACAAATAAACTATGATTTAATCAAATTTAAACCAAAATGTTGATCCTTGTGTCCTGTCCAAGCTTCGTTGCAGGTGAAATATTGTGTTGCTCTGTGTAAGTATTGCTTCACAGTCAGTATAGAGAGGACAGAGAATAAAGCCACAATTCACAACTGCAATCTGAATTGTATTGTATTTACCGCGCCAAGCTCTCACGTGTGCCACAGTCAAAGTTAATTTATGTTGAACTGTGTTATGTCCATTAGAAATGAATCTGTCAGCCAGGCATGGAATGCACAGAGGAGGAAAAGCTGTCCGAGTTCCTCAAGTTATATGACACGAGTTTATTATCAAGACCTCGGGAGGAAAGCTGTGTCATGGAAACAACTTGAGTCAAGTCGACGTCTCAGGTGTGTTTTAACAATCAGGTAAGTTGTTGTAGCAGCATCATTCTACCTTAATGCAGATTGGGCATGTGAGACATTAATAACTCCGAGCCCATCCTTAATATATTCTGAATATATATAAAATTACCATTCTTCATGCATAATAAATTGAATCGTGTTGGAAATGTTGAGCAGTACATTTGGTGTCTTGTCATGACTTTGCAGCAATTCAGAATTAATTCTTTTTCCAGCAAGTGGCACACAAAACAGTTACAGTAGTCATGTGGTGACCTGGCAGAAATTGGTAGTGACACATAATATCTTTTCTCTTTGAGTCTGCATTGTAAGTATAAGATTATTATATGTGTTTCACTAACTCAGATTCATACGTTGGGGCTCTAGTTGTATGAATGTGCCTGTGTCGTCACAAAGCCTCATTAATCCATTAAATCCATTAATGTGCCTCTCTTCCTTTCTCTCCATCTCATTATGTGTTGAATCACCTTAACAGACACACGTATGCCGGCACACGTGCACATGCAGAAATCCACGTCTTACTCTGTGTTTGAATGTGTGTGTGTGTGTGTGTAATTATCAGTGTGATAATTAGAGTTTAATTTAAATGGGTATTGAAAAGTCTGGTGTCAGAGAGAGCGCTGACCTTCCCATGAACCCTCAACGCACAAACACACACGCACATTCACGCACACACACACACACACACACTTCAAGTGCACACGGTGACACACGGAATCTGTGGTGGACTAGTAGCACACATTCGTGTCTGCGCACATATACACACTATTACTTTGAATAATAGACCTAATTTCTGGTCCAATGGCTCTACTACCGTGTGTGTGTGGGTGTCTGTGTGTGTCTGTCTGTGTGTGTGTGTGTGTGTGTCTTGCCAACAGGGACAGGAGAGAGTATACAGAGGTCGGAGCAGATGAAATTATTTTCTTATGACTTCTGCTGTGACCTCATGATGAAAACACCAGATGCTCTGTTGGAAGTACTTATTGAAATAAAGTTTACTAATTTAACTTTTTCATCAACACATTTCTCATTGCGGCGGATGACAGTGTGTAACAACCATAGAATCCAAGAGAGAAAATCGATCTCTGCTTTTCATGACCACATATTTCAAGCAATAGGCTGAAGATTTAAAGACTTTCTCAATCCATAGTAAACCTTTTGTGTAGCCGACTGCCATCACAGAGAATAATTCATATTCAGCTGAGCACATTTCAGAAAACCTCTCTGCCGTCCATCCCTCTGAATATTGTTTGACCTAAAAAACTTTGGATAAATGATCTCACAAATTCCTTCTTTGTCAGCATTTGTGCCACACCGATCATTACTTCTCTGTCATTTACACACTACTTGCTATAATTGTGTCCCTGAGTAAAGTGATGCACTGAGTAGTAATTTAGAAAACATTACTGCATGATTGCTTTATCATTTGCTGTGTCTCCTTAAGTGAAGTTAAGCATCATCCCGACAACAAGAAATTAAAAGAATGAACCATCAATTCACAAAAGGCCAAAACTAGAGACGGAAGGATTCCCTATGAATTGCTGTAATTATGTTTAAAGCACATTAAAATTAAGAGATGTGTGTTTTATTATGGACAAAGTGAGAAAAGAATAAAAACATACCAGCACACGTTGACTGTAGCTCCCTATTTGCTGAGCATGGAAACAATGCTCCTGCACTGCCACCATAGAACGTATATATATATAAAGATTGGTGGCGTTTTTATCTGGGATATTTTGGCTTCATTTTTGGATACTGGGAGGAAGAAGAGATGCGTCGTTAATCTTTATCTACAGTCTCTCAGTGCCACTCACACCCAGGCACCAATTGTCTGTGTAATGTCTGTTTGTTGCGCAGCAGATAAATGTCAACTTCTGTCTAATTCCCTCTTGCTGGTTAGTTGTTGACATCCGCTTCCTGTTCTAGCACGAACGCCGAGACAAGGATCATGTGCAAAATTATTTCTAGTTGATTTTGTTCAAAAACAGGCTTTTAAGGAAACGAGTGGCGTTTGTTGTTGATAAGGTAAATGTTAATTCTCTCTCCGACAGCGATTACCACAGAGACACACGTGCACTGGAGTTCACAGGCGACTCATTATTAAACAGATGGCAGTGAGAGACCCCAGACAAACACGGGATAACCCCAGTCTCCCACACACACACACACACACACCTCCCCCTCTGGTCCTTGGCTGCCCTGTGAAATTACTTCTCACATGAAGTAGAGACAAAAATAGAGACCATTAACATGCAGATCCCTTTGCCCTTTGATAACCTGTGGTGTTTTAGAAATTTGCCACCTACTCGTGAAGACAAATGCCGCGGTTATTAAAATCTTGAATAAATTAGTAACGACTGATTTGTTAGAATTCAATGTTTTTGAGTTGTTTTTTCACATTTAATGGCCACTTCACACAAACAGTACAGTCTGTCTGATACTGGATTTCTGAGCAAGCTGCTGATATTAATATTTTGAACTTAGATGAAAAATTATATTTATGGATCCCTTTGTTTGTTTGTTTTCCTTTGTAACCAAGATATAAACTAAATGGATTTTGTAAGGGTCTACAAAGCTACAGACCGCTAAGTTATAATACTTATAATTAAACATTTAGGTGGGATGTACAACAGAGCCTGCAGTGTGCCATGCTCCTGTGTCAGTCTGTCAGTGGGATTAGAATGTGGCCCAATGCTACTGGCTTTGGATTCGTGCCTTGTATCTGACCATCTCGCATTAAGTGAGAAACAGTAACATGAAAAATGAATATATTTCACAATTAAGCTTTTTTTTTATTTTTTACTGGAGGTCATTACATTGAGTAATTTATTGCTCGGCCTCTTGCCTGGAACAAAAAAGATTTTTGCCAGCAAACCAAAGGGGGCTGATGACCATTTGCTGCTAGTGGATTTGTTGGGTGCCATTTGTATTTCTGCACCTTGGTGTGAGTGAGTGAGTGAGTGAGTGAGTGAGTGAGTGAGTGAGTGAGTGAGTGAGTGAGTGAGTGAGTGAGTGAGTGAGTGAGTGAGTGAGTGAGTGAGTGAGTTAATCATAGTTGTTTGTACGACCTCACATTGTGAATATACACGCGGTCAGAAGAAAACACATTCCTCTCCACAAGCACAGATATACTCTAAGAGCAGTGTCTAGTATTTTGTTAGAGAGTGATAGTAAATTACATTACCTAACTATATCAATTTGTTATGCATGATGAACACAACAAATAATTCCAATGGCTGTCACTCCAGCTGTCTACATATAGTTTATCCATTAGAGTCGTCTTTTATGTCTGGTCCTGCTACTTTACTTTTGTTTTGCACATCTGGTGTTTTTCTGTGTGTATATATTGGTGGCAGAGACCACGTCAGACCTTTAGACAGTGTGTGTGTGTGTGTGTGTGTGTGTGTGTGTGTGTGTGTGTGTGTGTGTGTGTGTGTGTGTGTGTGTATATTGTCTTTGTTGACGTGGGGAGGTCTTTGTTCCCTCTAGAGGAGTCACAGATCATGGTCAGCTGCAGAGGGGTGTGGGTTCAGTATCTTGTTGAAGGATGCTGCTGCAGGATTCAAACCCGAGTACAATTGGATATTTGGTATTACATATGCCATGTACATCGTTTTGACATTAATAAATCATTGAACATTGATTGTGAGCCATTAGTATAATTACCATAAACAGTAAGACCCTCTTCAGGGTTACTGGCATCCATTAAGTCATTGCATATTGTAAGACTGACCTTGGACAAATTCCTCATAAAGAAATGTTAAACCACAATATTAATTCTGTTTATTCATAAGGTCCCATATTGTAGAAAGTGGGAATACTATGACTTTTCTGATAAGAGACAATATGATAAATAAACACTGATCAAACTGCTCAATCCATATAGAAAAACAGATATTCAGACACAAGAAGAAGTAGCCAGCTTGAACTTCCACTCAATTTGTTTATGGATTAAACAGATGTTCATTATTGAGCGCAAGAGGCATAATTTCCTTACTGTCACACAAAGCTGCTTTTGCTCAAACGGTGTGTTTTGATCAGAGACAAAAGTTGTTTTCATAAGAATATGCCTAGCTACTAAGTTAAAGCTGCGATGCTACCACTCCGTAAAGACAGATGGTTAAAAATACATCAAGTACAGAAAGAATTAACGGAATTCAAGATACTCTGATGTGCGATCATTCCTTTTTTTTTCTAGGTAATAACGTCTAAGTGTTAATAAAGCATCGAGACTGAGTGGCTAGTTGCCTATTCATCACCATGGCTGATTGCCAGAAGGCCCTTTGGGACTTCTGTCTTATTGATTTTTAGCCATTTTGTGACCACAGTAACACTAAGGAAGATTGATGTGTAACACCAAATTGTAAGAGGGTGCTGTTCTTGGAGTGCAAATGGACCTAGAGCTTTCACAGTTTCTCACAATGACAGACTTTGGGAACAAGCGAGCTAAATATTTTTCTCCCCCCGTGTTTATTTATCCTCAGCAAAGCAAGAGAGAGCAGCTTGCACTAAAAAGTTTCATAAATATCATAATCACTTGTAATGACTTTTGGCAGTGATGAACTGTTATTACTTCGATCTTTAAATAGCTACACAGACACTTATTATTGTTACTTAATATTTATGCAACACCTGCAGTGTTTTTTCTCAGTTTTCATGATGGCACTGACCTTGTAATCGTCCTACAGAGAAAAACTGCTTAGAATGTAGCGTAATGCACTGAAGAAGCTTGTGAATCTCTGTTCTATTTTGTTATGATGCTAGGTCTGTTTGTACACAGCGGTGTTGATGTGAACAAAACGTCTTTGTTCTGCTTCTTCCCTCATTAGTAAACAAACCTACGACCCTGAACAATCTTTCCTCCTTCCTTGTTCCGAGTGTTTTTCTTTAGTTTGCCTCACCACTCTGAGGTTTTGACACATTTATTTATTTATTTTTGCTTAATATTTGTTTGATTGTTGGCTTTGTTATTTTGATATGATTTAAATCATTTCTATTTTTGCACCATGGGACTTTGTTTTGACAACTATTTTTCAGCAGCGCGCGTTTTATTTTTTTTACTATTATGCATCTAATTGAGGTGAAAAAGAACGAAGATGTCTTTCCACATCTATCATTTGGTTTTCTTATTACAAATAGGAGATGAAGTATATTGGATGCCAATGATGAAAACAAATGATCAGTTATACATATTTACAGGATCGCAATCAAGAATCTGACTGGAAAAGGCCTTTCTGAAAAAGATGTCTGCGATGACACGGGGGAAAAACTGAAATAAAAGTCTGTCAAAACAATGTGCTTGTTAAGGAATGGATGGTAAGTGGGTATCTATTGATGCTGCATTAAGTTAAAACTGTTATTAAATAAATCATCTAAATATAGTTTCAAGCCGATCAGTCCCAGTGGGCCTGTATGTCTCCTTTCCAGCATGCATGTTAAAACATCCATGACGTTTTTACCGTCTTTGGCCGGCAGAATTCGGCATGACTCCCCCCAAACCAATCATTTCCAAAACGTTAGGTCTGTAGATACCCTCCCAGGTAATAACCCAATCAAGTTTTGTGAAAATACTGTATGTCCATGTATAGTTGAGATATTTTGTAGGTTTCATTTTGAAACAGAGCTAGTGTCTCCAACCCCACTGTAGATTTCCTCGATTCTCTAAGTATCCCAAGCTGAGGAGCTTCCACATCTTTCACTCTTTAATTAGGAGAGAAGAGAATAAAGAGGATCACGCTCTGTCTGACTTCAACCTCACAGTGTCTTAGAGATCACTGACAAGCTTGTAAGCGTAGTTTGTCATAAAACCTTGCCCTGACCCTGCCATGTGTCAAATAAAGTTCACAACCCCCTTAGCCACACAGGGATATATGGGTCATTTGTGTAAAAAAATATTAAAGCTGTTGATCTTAATTCCTCCAAAGATACAAGGTTTTCACTTGAGAGAAGCTAGTCATATCTTCTCCGCTCCATTTTAATTTAAAAAGACAAAGATGATCCCTCTGTTAATATGGTTTAGGAAAACCAGCACTTGAGAGGATTAGGGAGACAGAGGGGAAGGAAAGGGTAATAACGAGAGAGGACACATGGAGAGCAAAGGACAAGAAGTGAAAAAGAAACAGTTGAGAGAAGGAGTGAGGGGCACATGATAAGAAGGGGGCGGGGTTGTGGGTGGGTGATTTTGTGTACTCGTGGGGGGATTGCCGTACCTAACAGCAGGGTAGATAAATTAATGTAGCGACCGGAATATCAATGCTGGTTTTAACATCAGCAATCAAAGACAAAAGACAGATATAATTAGAAAATAGTTGTTTTTTTTGTCCAGTGTGAAAGGAGCTTCAGTTAACATACTAGTCGACCACAATGTCTATCAACACCTTTGCATAGACATTTTTCAAACAGAGTTGACAAGGAAAATGCTACCTGTGTTTTCTGTGCTACAGTGATGAAACGTGCCGTTGATTTACCAAGAGATTTACCAACGACTTTTGGAATCTCAAAAGATAAAAGAAAATGAACGCCCAGTGCTGGATTCACACCCCATCAGGCAACAATTTCCTGTATAAGATACTGGCAGAGATGGTGGCGTATGACAAATTTACATTTAACAGTGTGGGGAAATAAACCCCTTTCACAGCAGCACTGAGAGAATAAGAATCTCCATATTCCTCCTCGCAGCTACAGCAAAGTCCAAGCTGCATAGTCAAAGAGTACATCCTCTCCCAGAACAGAAATTCCTTTTAGAAGTTTCAGCTGTGGTAGAGAAATATGAATCCCATTCATAAAATAATCATGCTTGAATATTGTAGTTATTGTTGTTATATTTTACACATGCAGTTACACACTGCCAGCTAAAACCAGAAAGTGGCCTATAAAAAACGAGTTGCTGTTAGATTTGGAATACACCAATACCCCAGAAGGGACGAGATGAAGACGTATCGAGTTCTCCAATCTTGTCTTTCCTAAAAAAAGGTACCTGATATTTCACGGCATTGTAAGCAAGCGTTATCCCCCACAGACAGGAAGAAAGCGGGAGGATGACAGATGACACGAGAGATAAGATGAGATTGAAATTTACTGAAAGAATGACAAGTAGAAAATTTGAAAATAATACAAGCTTCCCTCTGTATCATTTACTGCGATGCCTGACAACAACTTTGAATGTTTTTGTTAAGGTTTGCATTTTAGTATTTACTGTCTTACCATCGTGGCTAAAGACACCACCGTTCTGAAGAATTCTTGGAAATGTCGAGTAACACAATGTATGTCAGTTTTCCAGTGCTGGAATGAAACCTCTCAGCCATTCCTTGAATATCAAGTTACACTGCCAGAGCTCATTTGAACCATTTCAAAAGGATGTTTTCCACCTGTCCCTGTGTATAATTAATCAGAGTGCAGGACTTAAGCAGCTCAAATACACAGGCGATCTCATCCTCAAGTAATTGCAGTATTTTCTCAGGAAAGTACTAGAGACAAATTCAGCGATGCCAGCTTGATTGTTGCATCTTCATTCACTTGTTTTTGAAGATGAGGTCACAATATTCCATTTAAGTGATGCTTAATGCTTGGTTCCTTTCATATCTGCAAATAAGTATTATTAGTGTCAGAATAATTATATATAATCTTTATGTGGCTAATTTTCTCAGTTAAAGATGCTCCATGTTCCATTTTGACGATGACTTCAGTGAATGCTAACTCATAACGTTTCATTTTATCATCAACAGTATAATGAGTTGTTATCTTCATTGTTAAACATCTCATTGCCATTTTATTAGGCTGGGATTCCTTCAGTGTTCAGGGGAGATTTTTACCGGGAGCTGAATTTTCAACAAAACAAACTGACCACGTAATTAAAACCAGTAAAAACACTGAATTAAGCAGTTCTACGTTTAAAAGAAAATCATTGTTCTCTCTACGTTCTTTGGCAGACACAGGACGTCATGAGGCGCTGCAGGCTGTTGGCTAAGCTAAAACAAAACAAACAGAGGAATTAAAACCTGATTAAAGCAGTTTCATGTTCTGCGTTTTGCAGAATCTCTCGGGCAGACAGGATGAGCGGCTGTTTGCTCAGCTTTATTTTACTGATAACTTCAGATTCAGACGTCCAACGACTAAACTCCTTAATCCGGTTAAAGGTTATAGTGTAATATAAGAGTTATAAGTAAAAGATTGAGGTCATAAAAAGGACATGAATGGGTGAATGTAAAACTGTACTGTAAAGAGCTTTGAGTGGTCATCAAGACTAGAAAAGCGCTATATAAATACAAAACCATTTACCATTTAAATGTCTGGCCATCTGCCTGCACTCTAAAAAAAAAATACAGATTTTTAAGATCGCTAATGTGATTACATTCAATGAACAGGAAAATATACTTCATCCAGTTTGCTGCCGTCTTAAGGTTACGACCAATTTCCAAGTTCAAGTGCGTTTGTGTATTTGTGTGTTCACATGAATATATACATTATGTAAATGATGTCATATTTCAAGATTGTCCAACACCAATCTTGTTGAATCACTGAAGCTAGATGGACCGCATTTTTATAGCGCTTTTCTAGACTATGGACCCTCAAAGTGCTCTACACTGTTTGTGTCGTTCACTCACACATTCATACACTGATTGCACAGCATCAGGAGCAATCAGATGTTGCTCAGAAACACCTCGACACACTCGCTGGATGGAACCAGGAACATGTAAATGGAAGCTACCTGATTCACCTGTGTATTTTCTGTCTTGAACACAAACTACTGATTGAACTTGAATCTCTCAGTGAGTGTGTCCCTGCACGTTTACGGCGCCGATGAGTGAGAGCTCTGAACGGACTGAGAACAGGTTGTTTCGTTGAGTGATTCACTTCCGTTTGTTCACACACAAGAGCAATCAAATGCAGAATTGTCTTTGTTTTCTGGACATCACACTGTGGTTGATCAAAACATCTATCCCCCCCCCCCCCCCAAAAAAAGTATTTTGTTGTCTTGCTTCAAAAAGGTCTTTTAACCTCTCGGCAGTTTTCAGAACTTAGTCTCTCTATGGACCTTTTCATTGAGGTACATTAAACTTATCATGATTCCTGTTACACGTGGTTCACCCCCAACCATGACACCCGTTAGTGCTGTAATAAATATGGAGAACACCGAGCAGCTGGGACCAAAGGCAACAATAACAAATTCCCTGTTGTGGAGTTACAAGCTGGTAATATACAGTTTGCTACTTCAATTTAATGTAGAAGCACAATAATTCAAACATGAACACATCTTTGGCACTATAATGCAATAATGTGCGAGTCAATCATCCTGTTGGTTGGCTGAAGTGATTCCATTCAATAGAACTTTTTACAAGACAGCTCCACACTCCAGCTGCACTGTTGTCATGAGCAGATTAACAGACAAAGCCGCTGAGAGCAGAAACTGAGCTGTTGGGGCTCTTTCTCCAAGTCTCTGCAGTTTATTCAGTTTGGTTATTATATGAAACTGTACCTGAGCTATGTGTTCTAGCAAAATAGCACTATTCCTACATTTTATACTGTAAAACTACAAGTCTTGTGTGGTCTCCTCTCTACCATACTGTGGGCAGTGACATTAACAATAAAATTGAAAACAACTTGTGAACGTATGAACAAAAACATAACCACCCAAAGTTGTGCCCCAATGAACACTTTTAATTGCACAAATTAAAACAAGTTTGTCTTAATAGTAGCCCTGACAGACCGAACCTAATTTCATGCATGGCTGGCACTGATTTTCTATCTTCATCATTTGTTACATTAAGATCTAAATGGACCCCAACACATTTAAAAATATTTCTCGTCTCTACTGGCAGATGTAACCATAGATGCAGCTTCACCATGTCAGTCTGGTACAAGTCTATTGTTCCCCAGTATAGCACCGCGGTGTCACACTTGGGGGGGTCCTGACCCTCGTCCCAGCTGCTTCACACTCAGCTGCAAAGGCCCTAACTGTGCACTTCAGGTCACGGCCCAGTGAAGCAAGTGAAACTACTTCATCAGCAAAAAGCTTGGATGCAGTCCTGAGGTCACCAAATTGGATTAAACTCTTCAGCTACAGCAAGAGATCCAATCAATCACTGAAAGAATTTGTTTACCAACCCAAGTGTATTGACTTTCATGTCAGTGTTTTATGACCCGCGAGGGACTCAAGAGACACTGGGTCTACTCGTCTTGTTAGTACATGACAACTTCCCCTCACTTATGTATGCCCACACACTCAGAATACTTTGTCATCAATGTTGAGACAAAAAAGTCATGTGATCGTAATATTCATAAAGGTAGTAGTCTTTCTACTTGAACACTTTATTTTGTTAATTCCATTGCCAATGTAATATCATTACTACCAGCATCCCCAACTCAGAGGTGAAAACTGCAAGCAATCCTGCAAGCCTGTGTAAGTAGGCTTCTATTTCTACTTCTTATGTAATTGGAAGAAAAGTTCGAACTATCCAAAAAAGTGTTTTAAACCATGGTTCAGTTTGATTCAGGCAGAGACAGCTTCTGGTCCGAACACCATGTTCCAGGCACCTCATACACTTGTTATTTTAGTTCAGACTAAACTGAAACTTTCTAAGGTCTGGACCAAAGAAGGTCATTGTGAAGGTGCCCTTAATTTTCGGATCCAATTTCAGATATCATTGGCAGCTCTTTGTGTCTCTCTGTCACGTTCGCTCTTTAAAACAGTCACAGGCCAATCTGGACTGAAATAGGAATGGTATTTGGAAGGGCTGATTGACGTTTTCCAGTCCTTCTGTTTGAGGCCTGAACATTTCACTGAGGTTTCATCATTGTCTCCATTTCCTGTTTAACTCTGTGTGTGTGTGTGTGTGTGTGTGTGTGTGTGTGTGTGTGTGTGTGTGTGTGTGTGTGTGTGTGTGTGTGTGTGTGTGTGTGTGTGTGTGTGTGTATTCCCATATATATCCGTATGAACACGTTGTGTGCAGATTGATAATAAAGGGCAGGTTTCAAACAAGAGGAAACCTGGAAATTGTCAAATGTCGTGATGTCATGATGATGACATACTGTTTTCAGAAAATACATTTCTTTAAGTAGAATCTCTTTGAACCCATATTCCATGACCATTTTCTCCTGAACCACCGAGTATCTCCAAGGACTTCAGTTGACGAAAACTTCTCTATACTTTTAGTGATACTCTTGTTAGTGTTTAAATAACGTTAACATCTAAAATAATTGACTGCATTATACATAACTGCATTAATGTAATACTGTTTGGTACAGTTTAAATGACATTTGATTCGAAATGGAAGATTATATATGAGTATACATTAAAATTGTAAATTATGAATTTGATTCCTCTCCTCATATCAAAATGCATCACAAACAACAAAAGGTTATATACATAACCCAGGTTCTTTGAGTCATACGAGTAAGACTCAGTATATTATGAAAAAGCATAGCATCGAAAGTACAACATGTTTACAACTTAACAGTTTCATTAAAAAAATCAAATCTTTAGTATGCCTAATTTTTTTTCAATGGCTTTATTCACATTTTTAACCTCACTATGTATTTTTAAATACCTTTTAGTTGATCTGCATATATTTGAAGCAATTGTAATTTTCTGTCATAAAAGAGAATAGGTTTATAAGTCTTTTAATCTAACACATTCCTCTGAACACTGTCTTGTCATATTTAATGTTTGAACAGGAACTACTGAGGACAGTAAAAAGAAAACAAGACTCAGTCAATAGCCCATTTCATCATGATCACTTTTTAGATGCAGAACATCATCGTGACTCTGCCCTCTCTTTCTGACGACACCTTCGTCAGTCATGTCGAAGCAGGACAAAGGTGATCAATCACCCCAGACACACCTTCACTGTCTCTCTTCACACCACCGTTCAACATCATTCAGAGCTGCGTACTTCAGAAGAGATGGGGGGGGGAGAAGAATGCCGTTCACACTCAGGACCAACCGCAAGATTGAATGCATCAATGGGCACAATGTTGGCAGCCTCGACAGATTGCATTTACATTTAAAGCCACAGATCCTTTTTCTCTCACCTGTAAATATTGTGTCACGCTGCCCAAACATCCAGAAATGTGTCAATATAATTTCTTAGAAATTAGTGTCTCATTAGTATGTGCGTTATGAGATGAACCCAGAATTTTTAGAACCATTTAGATTATCCATTATGCCATTTTGAGTTCTGTTAGGTTTGTCACACAGTGGTTAAATTAAGTACAGTAGGGCAACCAAAGATGAAAGAATACGCTGACACCACTTCATATCTGTATAGCAAATACTAACAACAGCTAGTTAGCTTAGCTTATCACAAAGATTGGAAAAAGCTCTAGCTTGCTAAAATCTGAGAAGAATATCGCTCCACAAAATAGTCTGATATATGACTCCCAAATAACTGTTTTCCGTCTTTATGCTGAGATAAACTAACTGGAAAGTGGCTCCAGCCACATATTTACCGCAGTATTGACAGAAAATAGGCATATTTCCCCAAATGCTGTTCTTCAATTCAACCGACATGACATGAAATGAGCTCGGGTCCAAAAATATGTCAAAGCACTTTTGTAAATTGAAGTTGAAGTGTAACGTTTATTCAGTTTTTAGATTAATAAAAAGAAAATCACTGAGCTTTAAAACTCTCCCTCTTAAATCCAGTCACCGTCCCGCTGGCTCAATGTCTGACTTACCCCAACATGTTGAGTATACCTGCATGGACAGCTTGAAAACTCTCCTGATTGAGGTCTTGCAAGCTCATTTTTCATGATAGTCTGGAAAAAAGATTTACTGAAAGTCAATTGAGCCTGACAGCTGGAAGTAGAACCAATAAAGGAACTAGAAAGAGTGATAAAGATGATGAAGACAGCGAGCATTGGACTGTTGCTTGCAATCAAAATTATGTACTTTTTCTATACAAATTCCAAATTAAAGAGAACTCCACTAAGGCCACGAATAAAAAAAAACCCTAGAGGACATTTTTAAGTCCAGTCTTATCCCGACAATTATATATAGGAGGTATAAAAAGAGGTAACAAAGGTGAACATTAAAAGTTATGACCCCACTAACTCGAGTAACTCATGAATAGAGAGCGTGTACTTAAAGATAAGCAACAAACAAGAAGATAAAGAAAACTGGTCCAAAACACTAAAGGGAACCCAGTGAGAAATAAAAAAAAAAGAAAGGGAGAGAAGATTTGAACTGAACAGAGTAAAACAAAGGAGAAGAAGAGTGGGTAGGGGAAGTCAATGTTATGTTAGACCCCATTTTAGCTGCTCTACTTTGTAGTCAGAGTGTGAGTTGGATTTGATAGAAAAGCATGAATGGCCATTATAGGTCATTCTGGCAGTTTTAAACCAGCCAAGCTGCAACGTGACCTTCACAGGAGGAGTTTTCACAGAACAGACCTTCAAAAAGAATAACAGAGGAATTCAAATGATTGTTTTTCCCCCAATTCTATCAACACTGAAGTTTGTCCTCTTTCTGCAGACAAGACAACATATATAAGACAGAAAAAAAAACTAAGGAGCTTTTACAAATATGCGCCTTGCCCCATCAGAAGTGGCAAGAAATTAGACTAATGTTGGAGCTCATTTGAAGGAGCTTATAAAACACTGGGTGCGGCGGACCACAACTGAGTGCAAGCTACTCCAGCATAAAGCACATGCCTATAGGGGGGGGGAAAGTGTTCACCAGAAAGGTGAAACTCTGGACAGGAGGAGGCAACGCTGACACTGCAAGCCTGCCTGGACTGCACTGTGTGGGAGGAGTTCATCAAATCATCTCGGGACATGAACAGAGTCACAGCAGTGGTCAGCTCATGGGTATCACACTGCGAGGGCATCGATGTCCCCTGAAAAGATCTACCCGAAGAGCAAAAACCTGGAGCGAGGGGAAAAACCTTGAAGTTTTATCAAATAAGAAAGAAGACAACAACATCCCTAGAAGGCTGTTAATCTGATCTGACACCTGCTTAGAGGCTTGACATGTTTTATTCAAGGTGTGATGTGCTGACCCTAACCCCTGTTTCGAAACGCATCGTATAAAACTCTTGCCAATCTTGTCTCAACCATTTCTGAAGGCAGTGTTGCTACTTCAAAGCTTCAACAAGCCCTGGCCTCTGTGACATCGGAAGCTATATGCTCTCCCGCTGTGCTGGCCAGTCAGACCCAATTTCCAATTACATTTAACATCTCCTGTCAGCATAGGTTCCCCTGACACAATATACAATAGTGCCTCTTGCAGAAACTACCCATCCTAAGACTCGTAATGACCGCAGCCCTGCAGTAGCCTTGGCCGTTTGCATACAGAGCAAACAGTGGTGTTTCAGAATGCAACTCGAACTCTTGGAGCTTGAACCATTAGAAAGCACTGAACCAGTATTGTCTGTGGACATCTCATTAACTTTTAACACCATGACGCCTTACCTGCTTGTTCACAAGCTTGTTTGTGTTTTGAATTGGACCTCAAAGAGTGAACTGACATTTCAAATGGACATTTCTCTGGGTATAACTTCAACATCTACCAGCTTCCCCACAGGATTGTGTCCTCCCTCCTCTTTAATGATGCATCAGTCAGTTTTTTTAAAGATAAACAGACGAAACACAACAATCTGTTTAGGTACTTCTGTAGTTTCTTATTAGTTTTCGGGCTACATATAAAATCGAATGTTTCAGCATTATGATAATAGAGGGCCGAATATCTGTCTGGCCAATTAATTAGTCCAATTCTAGTGAATACAAAAAAGTACTAAAGGTAATAGGTGAATATTGGACTCCATTCGCTACTTGCCCGAAGCATGACTATAAATGTATGCTCATGTTGTTCTGAATATACTCCCCAACGGTTTAAGAAAACACTATGAAAGAATAACTGATTTACTGCACATGTATTTGAAGTATACGAGCAGCTTATGAAGAACCTTTGAATCCTTGATCAGTGCTACAACCCAGCTCCTGCATTAACAGAATCATATGTAGCTCTTTCTCAAAACCCGACATGACAGGAGGGAAACGTCCAGTGAGATACCGTGACCTCTAGAAACAGAAACGGGTTCAAAACAGCTTCTCGTAGTAGAATTATCAGCAGAGACATAAACCAGTCAGAGGGCGAGATCTGGAGTCTTATATTTAAGGTTGATAAGAATACTAAAATCCTCCGCATTTTTCTGCATATACACCAATACTGTAATTAGAAGAGGAGCCAGGAAGATGTTTTCCAAAAATCTTTTTTGAAAGAAAAAAGGAAAAAGCAGCTCCGGCATTGTAACCACTTTTTAATATTTGAATATCCAGAGCTTTATTACACTGTGGGACACTAATCTATCAGCCTCCAATTCACATTCAACACAGCTACATTTCCTTTATACACCAAATGGTGTCATTTCAGCATGAAAGCTGTTCTGTGTTATAATTTTAATGAGGTCTAAGAATATAGTAGTTTAAGATGCAAGACATACATTTTACTGATATTTCAAAAGTCAGCAGGTCGTCTAGAGATTTCTTGTAGACGCAGCAAGAGCAAAGTGCACCGACAGTGTTGTAAGTATATAAGTTATGAAACAACTCAATTAAAAGTCGTGAGTAATATTTAAGTTGTTGGAAGTCTGTAAATAGCAAGATGCAGAGAAGGGCTTTGGCCACTAATTAAAAAGGTAGGTAGGTCTGGCAGAAGTTATGCAATCATTTCTATTTCCTGTTCTTATTCTGTCCCCAACTTGTTTTGATTAGTTTCTATTCCAACCTTCCAACTGACAGTTTGTTTACACAATGGGAGTAAATATCCTCCTGCCTCCCGCCTCTCCCTCTGACAGATGAGAAATGGAGCAATTGATATTTCTGACAGGAACTCAATTAAATCCTGTGGCCACCGTCACAAAAGCTACACGAGAAGAATGTATGCATGTCTATGAGATTCACACACACATATTGTATATACTATATACAGTATTTATGAAAATGTTAAATAAATAGGGTTTCCACAACTTCTTGAACTATTGACATTCAAAGACTTCTTAAGAGCTTTTCAGGCCAGATTCCCATGTGTGAGACATAGATCAAGGTTAACTACTGTCACATCAAACAACTTCCAAGATGAGAACTACACGTCTAAATGGCGTTGTGTTATGTTGTGAGTCTGTCACGTGGTCACACGTCCCTATCCCAACGTCAGTGCTGGTAATGTTACGAGATCTGTGACGCACAAAACCAATTTTTTTTAATGTCCTTGTCTGAGCAGAATTAATAAGAATGAATGTTGCTGCATAATGAACAGTGTTGGATTACTGTTCCTTATTACATGGGCTACTCTGGGAATTTTGTGACAATACATATATTTTTTATATCTTTTAATAAATAGGCAGCATTCCGGTCGTGATTGCGACTTTGGTTAACTGGTAAATGGGTCAGCCCTAATTTTCATTATGTTAATTCCAATAAAATTAACTTATATTGTAAACTGTTTGTCAAATCCATATTTCCCTATGGCAGAGAGAGACACGCAAAAAGAGAATTGACAGAAACCTAAAGATAGAAGAGAAATTCGGACTGTGCAAAATGCAGAGAGGGAGCGGAGCCACCACAGACAGACAGACACACGTTGCCCCTGTGGCACTATGTGATAAGGATATTATGTAGATTGAAATGCTTCATGCAGGTTGAAATCAGAATAAAATGGTTCAGCAGTTTTGGTCTTACTCACATATTCTCAGTCATGGCTTTGCTGTCAAATTATACACAGACTCATCTTTGAGTGTGATGTGAATGCAAAGCGGGTTTATAATCTCATCTCGTCTGGAGCACCTTTGAACTCTGGAAACATGCAGTACAAGTACACACAGTTGTTTGGTAGGTTTCTACACTTCCACACAACTAAGGGTCAACCAGCAGCACACCAACACCACGGTGCATGTTTAAGGGAAATGCTAGTTTGTTACATAAATCATAATCTAAAGTTGCAGACAAAATGTACTACCACACCTTAAATGCAGCCAAGCCTAAGTAATAAATTATAATGGCTATAAAATAATATTTGGAACCACTGGACCACAGACTGCCTTCCCTAGAGCAATGCAACTCAGAGGACAAAAGTAAAGGTGTGAAATAATTTCCATGCTTTACAGTTTACTTAGAAAATACCCATTCTTGCAGTAAATCAAATCCTGTTTCTTGAATATGCAAACATATGCGTGACCATGTCTTTCAAAGAGACAGATATTAGATGATAGGAATATGGAAACTATTACTACAACAAGAATATAAATTGGAGAAGACTTTCACATGATGTAATGACCAATCAGCTGGTCTCCTCAGCGTTCATGACAAATGTTATCGTTGTATTGCGACTTGTAGACACAGAGATAATGACTAAATCTAAACAAATTTCACTGAACCATGAACTGTGTTGTACGCAGCAAATTATAAGGTGCAGAGATGTTATAAACTATGATTGTTCCCCCTTTTTTTTGTCCTAACTTTTAATAGCAAACCCATCACGTTGGTATTGCAGGGTGGCTAAGTGCAGCATTTCCAAAATTGGTGTCCAAAAAGTGGTCGGTTTGAGAAGCCCCAGAGCAAAACGATAAATAATTCATTTTTATTAATTTTTCATACTCTGCACTCTAGTATAGAGATGTGATTGTTTCACTGAGGCTGCTGGCTTCCAGTTTAACTGCTTTTAAAATTGATAAAAAAAACAATTACAAGATTTGTCCCAAACAACTACACAGGATTTTGAATTTGCAGCATAATTGCAAACATCAATGATGAAAAGTTATGCGTTGTAGCAAAGTAATTGCACTTCACAAAAGACTTGATTGAAATAGTTTAGTGTAAAAATTATTGGTTTATTTTGCAACAGACTAATGCATGTTTTGTCATAAAAGATTGCTTATTTTTGTAAAATCAAATTCAATATTAATTTACAAAAAGCACTGTGAGGCATAATCATGTGTTTACAAATGTAGGATTTGCATCAGATATTTTTTTTGCCCGTCAGTTACATGTTTTTCTTTGTAACCATCCATTAAAATATCAACAAAATACAGCTTTTAAGGCAAGAGCTCTGACACAGAAAGTTCACGCTCAATTTGGAATAATGGCACAAAAATATTCATTGCGGATTTGCATTTACTTCATATAGATGAACCTGAAATCTGGAAAACAGAGTTACTAATAAAATATTGATACCAAGAGAATAAAAGAAAGGGGATAATATACACTCCTCAACTTGAAATATACAAAAAGGGGAAAAGGGCAGAAGCCAAGAGTAGAAATAAATGCTGCCAGTCAGAAGGGAAGAAGAGACAAGAGAGGAAACAGTAGAGATTTAGTAATTACTGAGTTCCAGTGCTATTTCTGGGACCCCAATCTCATAATCCCCTGCCCGCCAACAAAGCATTTTCAAACTAATTTCCTGAGAGCAACACGTCAGCCATAAAACTCAAAATGAAGCACTAAATAGCTGAATAACAACAAACCAACAATTTCTGCTGCAATTGTCTGTTTAACAGTGGACAACTTGCCTCCACCTGCTCATTTTCCTTTTATCTATTTTTCTGAACATTTTCCAAAAGACAAAGTGTGACGGGGTTGTTCTCTTTAAATTGTCAGTGTGAGAATCAAAGTGTCCATCGCATCTCTCACTACTGTATGGGGTTATAAACTTGTAGTTTGGCATTATATAACTTTCTCAAATGGGCAACCGTTGTTTTATGCTGAACACCCAATTTAAAACATTTTCTATGACTGGTTTCCTCTGTTTATCTCACGCATTGCAAAAGTGGACCCACACGCACAGAGGTGACACAGTCCTGCAAATTCAACTGATCCAACAAGTGGAGGTAAAACCCTAAGATCTGCTGCTGTGTGCAAACAAGGAAGGAGATGCATTAAATACATATATATTAGAGGAATGTAAACATTTAATTGTTTGCAAGAAAAATCCACAAGGCAAGATTATGCATTTTGGATCACTACGATATTCCCTAACTCTCATTCCTCTTACACAATCATTTCCCCAGTTAACATATTCCAAACTTCAGTTTTTAGATCTTCTCAAGTCGTAAGATCATCATCTGTGACAGACGTAATCCTTGGCTGTTCTTTTTACCCAGATTAATTTCTGCAGTAAAACTTGTCATCCATTTATTTCCTCTGTGGCAGCAGGACATTTCACACCAGGCTTCACAAAGCAAGTTAAAGTGAAGTGAACAAACACTTCTTTATTCTGAAGGACTCCAAATCAACCACTATAACATAGGTCTACAAAATATCCTGGTACTCTCCTTAAAAAACAATATCTTTTTTGATGAATGAACTCATGCCTGGTTGTGAAATATAAAAATAATCCCCACTTTTCAAAGCTTCAGAATTCTCTTTTAAATAAAATAAATAAAAAGGAAAAGAAAAATATCACGATGCAACATACATAGAGAAAAACTGAACCCAAAACAATACGACGTTTCAGTAAATTTCACTAAGCTTATATTGTAATTCCAATGAGCCTCAGTACTGAACTACGAGTCAGTTAATTGCCCACCCTCTTCTTCCACAGCCTGTCTCGCTCGGCTTTAAGAAGTTGTCAAATATCAAAGGCCTTACGACTACAAAGCCTTACACCTGAAAAACCATTGCTGTTCACTTTTTTCGGCTTGATTTTCTAAGACCGTAGGCAAGAGCGACAAGGTTCACATTATAGGATTTCAAAAGGTAAAAGAAGAAAAAGAAAACACCTCCTCATGCAACTGCAATTAAATCACCCACCATGAGACACTGAAGAAAATCGAGCATCTCTACCTGCTGATTAAAACAATCCAACAGCAATGCAAGCTATGGAAAATAAGGAATTTGAGTTAGTAGTCTTGTCATAAGAGACATTATATTCTCATGTCAAAAGTTTGGTGCACCCAGTGTATTAATACGACTTTATGGTCAAGTTCATTTGTTCAGACGTTGAATAATGCGGGGGTTTAACTACACCCTTGCCGCACTCTGCGTCCCTATGAAAACGTGCTTTTACTGCTCAGTCTTTATTGGTATTCATGGTTTTGATGCAGTCAAACACCATTACTGCTTTCAATTAATTTATACAACGCCCTTCATGCCGAGTCAAAGGTTTGCTGTACGTCCACAAAGCCATATTTCAATATGCTATGTCTCGCCCCTTGTTTCAGACAGACACACACCACACACACACACACACACACACACTGAGTGCTGGGTCAGACCGAATATGTTAAATCATTTATGAGTCTTCAGCACTGCTAATGCAAACTGCACACCAATACCCACTTAATAATTAAAGCCTGGTATTGATTGTGGCTTGTGTTGAGGGACATTAGTCAGTGCTGCTGATGATAATAACACTGCTGAATCGCTCCTATAAAACTAGCTTTAATTCTGTGGGTGAGTGGAGATTGAGGGAAGGGGGAGGAAATGAAAAGATGCAGGGAGGGATTTCAAAGACAGACTGAAAGGGAGTCTTAGGGGAAAACGAGAAAAACAAAGTATTGAAGGAAGAAAGCTGAAAAGAAAGACTGGGCACAATAGCAGACGACATGGTTTGAAAAGGGGAATTAGTGATTTGAGAAACAAGTGCACTCAACAATGACCAATGTGGGGGAGAAGGATGTTGGGCTTTAGGGTTTGATATTAAGCCAATACCCACTCTGGACTGTAAGATAATGAGAACGAAAGAGACCATGAGTGAGAGTGCAGCAATTCCAGTCCACTTAGTGGCAGTAATGCGCCTCTAAGCTGGTTTGCCAACTGCTAAAAAACACGAAATAAGAGGAGGAAGCGGAGTGTGAAGCGGCACCACGACCACCAACAGAGTTTCGCATTGTGTTAGAATTACAACAAACATTTAACTTTCTTGGTTTCAAATCTAAACCGTTGTCTTTTGAGATTAGGTCCACCAAGTTTACTCTTGTCAAGTGTGCATCGTCCCCCTCTCGCTAAGTGATCTCCCTCAAGCTGCCATCAGCTTTTCAGTAAATTGCACTGGGCTCTTCAGACACAAGTGGATCTCTAATATTATGGTAATCATGCTGCTAGTGCTAAAGCAATTCAAGTTGGATTTAGCACTGCTTCACTGCTCTAAAAGCTGGTATTAATTAATACACATTATGGGACAACAGTGTGTACACATTTTAAAGAAGTGCAGATAAACACTCACAACACATACGACATACACTTCACACACGGAGATAAACAGCAGCAAACACTTACTATGTTTTGTATGTCTGCAATAGAGAGCAAACTAATTCAAGAATGAGACAAACATATCTGACAAAGGTCTCATCATGGGAGGCTCACTGTCATCTGAGTCACATATTAACTTACATCAATAATAACTACTTTGTACCATTTGAATTATAACGGAACTGGAGAAGCTGCAGGTTCGATATGTAAACTGTGTAAAGGAGAAACATGGTGCTACAGCCAGTTCAGCTTCTGAGCTTTTAGATGAGCATTTCTCAATCTGTCATGTGTGCCATATATGTTTGTGGTAATCAAGATGACTAAAATGCCAAACAGTCCAAATACTAACATCATATACTGTACAGCCATTTTGACAATGAATGTTTTATGTTTATTTCACCCCAAAAGTTCTGTACTGATGCCAGTTACAGCAGTTTTTAATAGGCATTGATGTCTATGATGAAAGTAAAAAGCAACATTTTTCAGTCACAAAATCTTTGGAGAGAAATGCACATGATAGCTGCTCTGGCATTTTCAGCTCAGTACCCCCTGACATGACTGAGCTTGAAGCTTTATCTCAATCATTATTTCTGTTACTGCAACAACTGAGTGAAAGAGAAACGCACAGAGATGTGTGTTCAGCTGCTGCACATCACCCAAGGCCAGTCTTTGCCTCAGAATTAGATTCCATCTGTGGTGGTAGCTTCGGGGGGTGGGGGGGACTCAGATCGAGTCGATAAGGGCTTATTATTGTGAGTGGCCAGTGAGCCCAGTCCCAGTACATGCATGCAGCAAGCTCTCATGCGCAGCCTAAATGGCAGGTGCACAGAGAGGACCAGTGTTATGAAGTCTGTCTGCTGAGAACTGTATGCCCATCGCACACAGCTTAAGTGGGAACTACCTGTGTTTTGCCGAGTTCTGCCTGCTTGCCAAGGACAGTAGAAACTTTATGGATTTTTTGACGGTCCGCTGGGCCCTCGAAGAGGTGGGATTTGTACTGGTGCTGCCAACGGCCAGTCCACCTGTGAAAGATGGGTCAATGTGTTTGTAAGAGACAGAGAAAGTGACACAGCATTCTAAACTGAAGTGCTGCTGCAGTGGTGCATAGCTCCAATATCAAATCAGACCATTTTAACAATGAGCATTTGTCCACTTTAAGAGACATTTGGCTTCTTTGACAAGCACGTTTTTAAAGAAATAACAAATCAAAAATTATTATTATTAAGTGTGTCAAATAGACTGTGCCAAAATTCCAGGTGTATTGGTCAAAACCGTTGTTTGGTTCAAAGCCTAAAATCATTCAATGACACTCAAGTCATAATGTCCCATGTGAAGAAAAAAGAAATACAGTTTAGACTTATTAGGGTCATTTGTTTGCCATCATATGATGATTTTAAGTTCTGAAGTTTACTGTGTGTTAGATAGGTGATATGAACTTTGTGTGCACGCATTTCTCCTTTCTACACTCAACACGAGACGTAACGTGTGCGGTCAGTTCCCGTCATAAAATCATGGCATCACCCCAAAGAGGTGGTTTCTCTGAAGCTGACAGATGGCTCTAGCACCGATGCTGCTTGTCTAAAAAGGCTGAATGAAAAATATTCCCTCAGCAACTGTATGTCATTCATCATCATCACCTTTATTCGCCACTGGTAGATTGACATTGAGTGCTTCGAGGGCTCGGAGCCAAAGGTAAGAAGGTTTTTGTTAACTATAGAGGCGGCAAAATAAAAATTAGAGCCAAAAATCCAATAGTTGAACATGTTTGACGTTAATAGATGCAGTATATTAAACTTTGTGATGCCCTGTGAACACATAAATAGATTTAATTTTGATTGTTTATTTAGTATATGCTGTCAATTATATTTCCCTGATCTTCCAGCTCAAAACCTTTCAATCACTCTCAAATGAGCAAATTTAAGATCTACCTCATATAAACTTAAAAAATTTAGTGTGTGACAACTTGTCCTCAGGGCTTTAATTGATGCTAATGTTACACTGCCAATTAAATACATGGACATTCATGCTGGATATAAAAGTTACGGCAGGCTAAAGCTGTAAATGAGAGGATTGAATGGCACTTCCATTAGCACAATTAAATCTAAAAGTTTCAAGCTTCAAAATTATCAAGATAATTTACTAACGCCTTGACACTACTGGACACCTTGACTGCTTTACGCCCTCTCTTGCTGTTCTTGTTCATATCTGATGATGAACCAGAAAGAACCATTATGCTCTAACGTCATCCTTCATCTCGTACACTCATAATCATTATTATCCAGCCACCTACATCCTACAATTTGTCATTTCACACTTCATTTGCACATGTAGAGTATGGGCCACACAGCACACACCCAAAGCAGCTCTGAGCTCTCGAGATGTAACATCTTTTACCATCACACAATCATTCAACCATTGATGCCCCTCCTTATCTTTCACACAAACACATTAACACACAAAATGCCCTGACGTCCATTTCTTTGTGCATCATCACTCGAGTATATGAAGCACTCGGTCAATTCCACAAACATTATATAAAATATGAAAGCAGCCGAACAGAAAGAAAATCCTAATATGATACACAGACGATGGGTATAAAAAAACAGAGACACACAGACCCATTGAGACATTAAGTGTAATGTTCAAAGTGTGTGAATGCCTGCATGTGCACGTGCACGCGCATTTCTAGTAACAAAATCAAAGAGAACGTATGAAACCAGCCTTGAAGTCAAAAGTTGAGTTTATAGATTTTTTTCGACTGCTCCTGCCTCAAATGTAAGGAGCCTGTGTGCACATTCAAATACACACACACACACACACACACACACACACACACACACACACACACACACACACACACACACACACACACACACACACACACACACACACACACACACACACACACACACACACACACACACACACACACACACACACACACACACACACACCAAAATGCAGAAAGTAAACTCCTAAATACAAAGAAAAATCATATGGTGCAGATTTATTCTTCTGAGTAATTGTCAAACCACTTAGCGGTTGCAGTACGACTCACTAAAACAACATTTAGCTGTTTCTGGCAAAAACAAACAAGCTCTGGCCCCTTCGTCAACATCACAGATGATAATTACTCTCACGCTTTTAAGTGATGCTAATGTTACACTGACTATTAAACTGTCGGACCAATTTCCATTTGTATAACCTAGAGGATGAATCGTCATGACCTTGGTAAACTCCTGTCCACTCGTACAGCGCCATCGGTAGGTTAAAGTTTTCCCTTGTACCATTCTAATAAAATAGTCAACCTCAATTGTACTTTGTATTTTGTTCTTGAGGCGGGTAACATCCTGGACAAGTCGCAAGTGAAATTCAATGACCTCGAGCATGTCAAGTTGCCTTTGCATCGTACATTAATCAAGCTCCAATTCATCTGCTCCTTAAGCTGTAGGAAATTTGTATTTTTCAATATTTTCGGACAATTTGAGAACCAAACGCGGAGTTGAAAAAGTAACGTGAAAATTAGCTTTTAAAAAACCTGTAAAAGTGGTTTCAGGACAGTCTGGGTTAACATCGGACTGAAAACATTGTTGACTCCGTCATTCATCGACTGAGCTTTTGATCCAGATACACTGTGTATCTCAAAGCCAAGGACCCAGCTGCAGTGTGCGGACCGCTGGATCACTGTCACTGCTCCGGCTGCTTAGACAGCAGATAGTCTGGATCTTGGCTCTACTACCTCTCTTTGAGGTATTTGAGCCGTTTTGACCTTTTGGTGACCACTTAAAACTTTTAGACAGGGAGCTTATTGTCTGTCAGCAATGATTAATGTTAGCAGGGACAGTGAGGGAGGAGAGAGGAAGTCACCGAGAGAGGAGGATGGAGGAGCAACATACAAACTGTATCTTCTCTTTCATTGTAAAAATATTTTTGCTAAAAATATGAGGCAATAAAGCATTTATATGGAGCACAGTAAAACTTACATGTGTTACTTGGAATTAACTTGTGTTATTTGGCCTGACTTGAACAATAGACCTGCTGTTCAACAGCAAAATGTGATCACTGAACCGTTTTCATTTTATCCTCACTTGAAACGCCCATGGCAAAAAGTGCTAGTGTTTAACAAGCGGGACTGAGTTTACACGACGTCAGTTATGTTACAATTAAACCAATGATGCTTGAGTGAACAAACATGCTAACAGCTAAATTAATACAAAACAGAAACAGAAAACAAATTAGGCTTTCTGTCTGTCTCTATTGTTCTATGTAATTCAGTAAGTTCACCTTAGAGCAAACATTATTCTCGTTGCCACAGATGTTGTATCTGTTGCAGGATGGTGTTCATCAGGGCTTCTTCTTAGACATCGTCTCATAGCTCCGGAACGTAAAGAACTTTTATAGTGACAAGAGGAATTACAAAGAAACCATTAAGTTTTATTCACCTTTGTTCAAGAAACTAAACTTTAAAAAGGTGCCATGCTAGCATGTTATTCTCTTTCCTAAACTTTTTTATGTTCCATAGAGGTGTTTTTAATTAATCTGGCTGGTTAGAGCAGAGCCCATAGCCCGATGTAAAGACTGTGTTCGTATCTTGTGGTAGCCATTAATTCAGCTATTTATACCTGTGCTTCTCCTGATGTGGCAAGTCAAAATGCCATTTGGGAATAAATGTATGAGTAATTAATTATGTATGACGTGATTTGACAATTAAATGTAAAAGGTAAAGTTAAGAGCCAGTCAGTCCCTTGTGTACTGTCTCCACTCACAGTTGCACCATGTCTCTCCTCATGTCTGCATCTCTCCCACTGTTTCTCTCTTGTCCGACCTACTTGATATCCCCCCCCCCAAATCTTTCAAACTCTTTTGACTCTCTATCCTGTTTTATCTTCCTTCCTTTCTTTTTCTCTCTCTCTCCCTCCCTCCCCATCGCTGCCTCCACTGAGACAGCTCTCCTACTTCCTGTTGTCTCTGTTCTCCTTGGTGATTGTTCTACACTTGTCTGAACCTTCTCTGAAACTCCCTGCAGGCTGGGAGGTGGGTGCACAAACAAGCACGAGCACACACACACACACACATTTCTACCTGTGTTTTATATGTCCATACAACTACCATTCAGACAGAAATAGGAACATACACTCAAATGCTTACACGCACTTTTAGGAAGCAACAAGCCCCAGCCACACGCACATACATGCATGCACACACACAGCTGTTGTCATGACATTTGTAATAAATTGCTTAGCGGAAATTCCTCTGGTGGTTAAAAAGGATTGAAATGCCACTGCAGGCATGATCACAAATCAATAAACCATTCTCAAAGCTGCCATTTGAGTGTGTGTGTGTGTGTGTGTGTGTGTGTGTGTGTGTGTGTGTGCGCGGGCAAATGGCAAAATGTTGTTCTGCCTCTGCAATTCCATTTGCTTCTCCATTCATTTCATTTTACCCCTTAAATATATCCCTAAACCGTGTTTATAAAATAAGATGAACTTTATTGATCTTCAGGGAAAACTTGAAGCAGCAAAGAAAAAAAAAATAATCAGAAATTGCATATAGAATAGAATTGTCCACACTGCGTTCTTATCATTGAATGGATTTTGTACGGCGTTGACTTTTTGTTGCTGCTCTTTTCCTGTGAAGGTATACCTGCTGCTTTCCCAGAGCGTGTCTATTTTAGCTACCACTAAAAGCAGGACATTTACCACAATGGCTGCTTACTTCAACAATTACTCCACCATCCTGCGAACAATCACTTGGACCACTTTAATTTGTACCACAGGCCTTCATGCTTTCTTTTTTTCGTAATGGAGCACATGTTGTCCTACATTGAAAAATTTAGGAGTGCACGAAGAACTGATGTGTTTTTTCCCTGATGAAGGGAAACAAGGATGCACCTGCAAAAAGGTTTTATTTGATTTCTCTTTCCAAGTAGTTTGACCATGATCCAGGTCCTTTAAGTATTTAGTATTTGCACACAGCCCTGGACGTCTTCATCTCGTAAATCGCATAGTTTCTCCCCTTCTAATCTGAATACTGAAGGTCGTGCTTTAAATTATAAAGTTTATAAATGTAAATATACAGTATATTACAACTGTACAGTGCAGTAACACCATGATCGTCTTTGTTATGTTATCAAATTTTGTATTTTAAAAACAATGCACGCTTCTGAGGCAGACTTTTGTAATGAGCTACATGCTATTCCCACACATGCTCCTGAACACATTTCACAGTTTGCACACATCTGTTTTTGGTCACAGATGCAAGTGCAACAGCAGCACAGTCAATCCCTCCACCAGTCTGGTTTCATCAAGTACGTGTCAGTGTGTTTTATGGTTTGATCGTCACCCAGAGAAAAGATTAAATAAGCGTGAATTTGGGGATTCCAGACAGATTAGTAATGATATGGTAGAAAAGTGCAAAGGGACACGGATTAAGGTGTAAGTCTGATTCATTTACGATAAATCCACCCTGCCTCGCTATCTCTGCAATGGCTTTCTGGCTTAAAAACGTGATCCTCTTCACTTTCTACAAACTAAAGCACTTCGTGAACTAACTATTTAATTTTGCATTTTCCTGTGATCACTGCTACATGCTGGTATTTTCCTCGATTCCCTGCTTACAGAGTTCAGCACGGGACTGAACTCCAACATGGAAATGAACACTCTAATTTCCCCAGAGAGCTTTGTGTACCCTAATAACAGTTTATTCTTTTTTGAGGACTAAGTGAATGTATGAATAATTCTTGCAGTTAGTCACACTGTGGTGCTGGAGAAGGCATGGGAGGTGATATGAGAAATGCAAGTCCAGCATGGCGTTATTAGTTACACCACCACAGCAGGAATCTTCTGCTGCTGCTGCTGCTGCTGCTGCTTTTGAAATACTGGATTATTTCCAGTACTGCCTCCACTGTACTTAAAACTTGATGCAGTAAGCAGGATCACCAACTCTGTGTGCACTTTCCTTCCCTGTCACTGGATGTCCCGACCTGCTTGTCCATCAGCATTTAACCATTGATTGATGGCTCCCTTCTGTTGTGAGCTCAAGCCAATCTGACCGACACTTTTATTTTTGGGAAAACTGGCCAATGCTCCATTCAAGCACCTAAAAGTAAAAGATCTGACACGTCCCTTAAAGCTAGGGTTGTTTTTCAAAAACCTTCTTATTTGATGAAATCATCTTCACACTCCGATAGCCATCAATAAATAAACTTGTCAGAAAAACAAGGAAAAAGTCTGTGGCCTTTGTCAGGCAGGGTGTGTTCACGTGGGCACTTAGCGTTAATGAGAAGGATCTCAGAGGGGAAGGGATGTATTTGCAATTGCTAACTTTTCCACGATTGATCTTAAACTGAAACTGACAGGATCGTCAAAACAAAAGCCACAACCCTACTGTAAAGTCTCCTTCCCACAGGAAGTCACACTCCAGCTGCTCTACCAGACTCTGCTGCTGTGTTATTGGCAATTCATCCCTGAATCCATTGAAACCATACCAAACGACAATAAAGTTACATTTTGAACCTTGAATGTCCTCATTTCCCCTTAAAAACGTCTATACACGTGACATCCTGTGTTCTGTATCGACCCAAGCTACTATTTTTCAAAGTAAAGGAAGGGAACGGTCCATGTCAATCATATTGGCACATACACAGGCACCAAATGAGCAGCTTAGCATGGGGACCTGGTGGAAGCAGCTACAGCCATTTTACTTTCCTTTTAAAGAATCATAGAAACAGGTTTAACTACATGTTAGCATTAAAAATGTCTCATAAACTTTAAACCTCTTACCTCTGACGTCTTCATGGTGGAGACAGGGATGGACCTGACTTTTAATCCCGACTGAGAAGTGATTTAAAAGCAGTTTGTCCTTTTAAAATGAAATAGAAAGTGAGTGACGCAGAAGGTCCAGTGCTTCACTCACTGATGAAGAGTCTCCTCCTCCTCCTCCTCCTCATGTTGGGACAACAGGTGATGTTCAGGCTTAAATTACCGGATAAAACAACACAAAATGGCGCCTGGACCTGAACCTCTCCTCTCTCCGCCTCCCGGTTGTTTGATAAAAAACATTTTTGTTTTACGGTTTGTTGAAGTTTGTTCAGTGAAACGTTTCCTCTCGATGAAGAACTTCACCGGAGCGTCATCACCGGAGCGTCATCACCGGAGGAAGCTCGCACCTGGGGCGCGTGACAGCTGAGTGACCCGCAGCAAAGCATCATGGGCAATGTAGTCACTTTTACGGAAGGTGCTTTCTAACGTTGATTTAGAAAAGTGACAAGTAAAGTTTATTATTATTAGTAGTAGTAGTAGTAGTAGTAACATCTTATCTAATTGGGATATATATATACAGGGCCTTTTTTACAAAGCTATATATATACACATATTCACATCTGCATACATACATATACATACATACACATATACAAATATTGACTCTTGCTTTGTGTTTGTAATAAATAACATAAATAACTTGTCTGTTGTACAGGAAACATTACCTATTCAAAATAAAACTATTCATTGAATTCCTGTTTTTTGTGCAACAAGACTTTGGTGCGTTTTTTAATTGATTTAATTGCAATGACAGGACTTGGGTTTTATGGTTGAGAGCCAAACACAGACACAAACATGTATTTTGAATGAGTTTTACAGGCCCTTACTTCTACATCACTCAATCAATGTTTTCTTTGTATTTTTGTCATTTCTCTTTCATCAGATCTTCAATTGACGCAGAGAGAACAACATCTTCCCCTGCTTTCTGTGTCCTTGACTTTTCCAGTGCAGCTAAAAGCTGGTAACTCGGGTTTATTTAATTTCTGGCTGATTTCCTATCATTTAATTTAACCTTTCAGGATCCAGAAACTACATGTAAATATGAAACATGGTGAGATGGAGCCATCAGCTGCCGATCTGCAATTGCATCACTGTCCTGCAAATAGCATTCCCTCGACTGTAATGTCTAGACACTGTCAAAACGACCAGATCCATGCAAAAATGGCTCGGTACCGGTGGAGCAACGGTTATGAGTTCTGGTCGTCTGCCAGCAGCGTTTGGCATAAATGAAGTCCTGGTCCCTTTTGGACCATCTCAGAGGGAAGAGGTGGGGGGGTGGATGTAATGTGTGAATGCTGTGAACACAATAGCATTAAGAGGGACAAGAAAATTGAAAATCAACTAATCGTTTGTTTGTTTTTCGTGGTCGAGTTTGAGTGGATCTGTGAGTGAGATCTCAGGAGAAGGGGGACAGAGCAGGAGGAGGAGGAGGAGGAGGAGGAGGCTCTAGAGGGAAAAGAGAGAAAGAATGAGCTCAGCCTGACCCCCCCTTTTCTGCATCAACAGCTGCACACACACATACAAACAAACACACACACACACAATTTGAAATTCGTGACCAAAAGTTTGGGAAGAGTGATTCACATATTCTACTGATACTTCCCCCACAGCAGGGCACGCTTTAACACACATATTTTCCCCGTGATGGGAAAACCAATCATATCCAACAACGATTCAATTGTCAAACTCGCCCTTTGCCAGCACTATAACCGCTGCCCTGCTCATCGCTTATGTTCAGCCATCTGCTGGAGGTCCCAGAGTCACCTCACCACAGCGTCATCACCTATTCTCCTCCCTGCAAATCAAGCGGACTCCACCGGGGCTTTTTCAGCATGAACTCAATCCATCACCAAATGGCTGACATTATAGTGCTGCCAAACAAACGTCTGCCTTTTTTCTGATTTTTTTTAAAGCCCTCTCTGGCACAGCGAGCGCAGCAGTTGTCTGAAGTGTCCGGATTCTTGATGTCCTTTGATACAACACGCATTGTGCCAGAGAGATGTTAAGTGGGCAAATATGCACGACAAGTGTGTAAACTGAGAGGTCTGGAGTTAAGTACTGACTGGGCTGTGTCCTGTTTGAGAGAAACAACTCCTTCAGATCAAATGCCAAACACATTGTCTCTACGCAGAGTTCAGACCAACACACACAGGACACACTCCCTTCTCCCTGGCCTAATATCTTTTATTATAATTCATTTCTTGGATTTTTTTGTGTGAATCACTTATAAACTTGTTTAGATAAGTGCTATACAAATAAAGTTATTATTATTATTATTACAAAAACAACTTGTTATGTGAAGATCAAGATCTGCATTCAAAGGTCAGGGAAGTGTTGTTACCGTGGTTACAATAATGGCCGTGTGTATACAGGAATGATTGTGGGCATAGTTAAAGAAACCAGTATTTGCTGTTCGGTGGAAACGAGTACCGAACAGTGGGATCCATGGTGACATCTGATGTTAGCGTGTTCTTCTTGTGCAGGGTGTGTCATACCTTCCGTCCATTGTCAACTGGGATTGGCCCCATCAACCCATCTATCATCTATCCTTTAAGGGTTATAGGGGGATGGGGCCAACCCCAGCTGACATTGGGCAAGACTGGGGTTATTGCCCCCAACCCTTCACGACCCTTAAAAGATAAATAATGGATGTATGGATGAACTAGCCACCTGACCTCCTCCCCAAGCCGACATCTTTGATATCAAGAGGCAACACAGCTGCTGGAGCGCTCTAGTCCTTTGGTGCTCTTATTTGTTTTGTTGTGACAGTTGGTGAGATTTCATCACCTCTCTAGATCAGTGGAGAGCACATCATGCTCTCGCTACAATGCTTCACTCCTCTGGTAAGTGGTTTCTAGTTTTTTTATTTTTTCGATTGAATGGTTTTGTTATGATTTTAGTTGAAAACTTCTTGATACCAGAAATCCAAACACCATCATCTTTTCCAGTGGGAAAGATTTACCCACTGTGAGCCCATGCTTCTCTGACCTGTCACTTGATATGCTTCAAGTTCCCATGTGCTCCTTCCTCACTGTACGTGTGCTCACTGTGAGAGTGTGCAACTTTCTCAGCTCTAAAAACTTTTCAATAAGAACTATATCGGCCATTGCAGCGGTGGGGTACAGAAGTTTGCTCTGGCCACAACAGCACCTGCAATTTGGTGCACAGTACACTGGAGTGTGGCAGCCTCACAGTTTGGGGGAATAGCATGGATTTTTCACTCGAGCAATGTGTTCAGCTCCGGCAGCGATCATTCCTCAGAAAAGGATCACGGGCACATGAACTGCTGGCACTTTTACAAAAAAAAGAAAAGGCCCGCTGTGACCTCAGAGTACGTTTTACTTCCTTTGACTTTATGCTCTTTCGCTAAAATGTACCTTGCATTCAATATAAACATACCTTAAGACCTTCAATCTCTTCTTGACAGTTCTTCAGAGCCTTTTCTGCATCTCCACATCATGCGTGGATTTAATAGAAAAAGTCAAGTGGGGATCAGAGCTCTGACCTGGATTCACAATGGTGAGACTATTTCACGGCGAGGAGCATATTCGACGTTTGAAGAGAAAATTCTCGGCCTGAAATGTGTGGACTCAAGAAAATATACTCTCAAAGTTTTCTCCCACACCTTCTCAAATGTTTGCCTCCGTGTGTGTGGGTATGTGTCACGTATGTTTATGGTGTTTATTGTATTTTTTGTGTATTCTCTGTGCTGGTGTGTGTTTCTATATGAGTGTTGTGTGTGTGTGTGTGTGTGTGTGTGTGCATGCAGCTTACCCAAGTGCACGCTGTCTCATCCTGTTGTCGTTCTCCGTCCTGTAATGTTTGTGCTGAATAAATCAGCTGGGAGCCAGTGAAAGAGCAAATCTTCTAGAAACTGGAGGATCAGGAAATCCAAGCTGTCGCCACAAAACCGTCGGAGGCTCCAGTGTTTGTGTTGGTGCCACTTGAGTTCAAGGTCCACGTAGTCCCCGTCCTTAGGTACTAAGAAAAGTGTTCATCCTTTAGTGCTTGTAAACCTTTACTGTGTTTGGGGCCTTATTCCCTCAACCAAGGAGGTTTTGCTTTCATTACTGTTTGTTGGTCTGTTTTTTCAGCAGGATTACACTTTATTCATTTTACTGAATGCAGGAATCTTTTTTTTACTTTACTTTTTACTTTTCAACATAGACTTCAATTTAGAGAGGATGTTCCCCGCTGTCCTGTTAATCGACTTCATTTTTCTTTCAGTCACTGATGTACATGCTTTTGTTGCAGCTACTCTAAAAGCAGTTGTCCCAAAAGGCTTCAGTGAAGTGATGTTTGGTTTCTAGTCACAAAAAAAGCATGTAATCTTTTATGATTGCTGGTTTTGCCCTTTTCAGTGTTGCTGTAGTGTTGTGAAAAATAGTGTGTTCACATTTTTTGTCTCTTTTTTAAGTTGAGAGTTCTCGTAGCAAGATTTTTATTTCCTTTTGACAACATAACATGGCAAAAATCAATTTTCAATTTTTCCAGGGAATAAATGAAATAATAATTCATGGACCTTGATGGAAACAAATCAGGCACATTTAGGGAACTGATGAGTACAATACAAACATGTGCTGACTCAGCAAGCCACCAGGGGGCAATTGATATGCTTTGGCTCCACTTTTGGGGAGCTGTCATGTCTCAGTCTATGTGGACACAACAGGTGGTCTGTTCATTGTGCTGCAGACTCTCTGGTGGTGAGTTTAGTTCAGCTGGAGTTGAAAGAGTTAAACCCGGATTCCGATATAATGTGATTCTCTAAAATTCTCTAAAAACCACATTCACATTGTTACTCCAATGGATTCATTCAGTCACCTCATGCCAATCCCTCTGTCTGTGCCAACCAGTTAGCCAAGCCCGTCCCAGTGAGTCACTGCTGGCTCAGCAGATCCCTGCATGTATACAGCCTGGGTAGGTGGATGTCATTTGTTTGCCTGCGCATGCATACAGATGTGTGTGAATGTTTGTAGATGCAGCATGTGTGGTGCCGTGTGGTTGTGTGTGGGAAATGTGTCATCATTGTTTTCATAGAGTCTACAGGTCTAAGACTTTATTCTATTATAACCCGATTGTCATCAAATGTGGCACCAAAAGTCATAGCCCCAAAGTTTGAATCCCAATGATCGAAGTGACATTTCACTTAGTCTAGAAAGTCAAACATTCCTAGTTCACAACAAGACACTTAACACACGAATAACTACATTACTATTAGGTTTGCCCACTAATCCTCCCATGAAGACGCTGAGTTAACACTGACCTCTTCATTGGTTTCCTCTGCTTCTTAAAATGGAAAAATCCATGAGGACCCACTGACCTTTCCTCTATACCACAAACTGCTGGGCAAACGGTGTGCTTGTTACACACTACGTCTAAAAGTCTAAAGGGCACATTGTCATTTGCTGGGCAAATTTATGTCTTCCACAGAAAAGAGCATTTTAATATGTTGACCACCCTCCTGACCTTTCCACCAGCACCCATGTCATCATTTACACAACCTGTATGCAAGATGCTGGGTGAGATACAAAATCAAAACAGCAATATGTTGTGATACTCTCTTTATCGATAGATGATTACATTCGTAGCTGTGACACTTTCAATGGTATCTGATTAGTCACACACTGTCACCAATATTGATTTTATCTAATAAGAGGGAGAGCGGTATCCTCTGATAACCATGGATATCTTAATATTAATGAATAGATAATAATGATAATAATAAACCTAATTATCTCAATTCATGCAAGTGCTTCATATAAGTATCATATAATTTATGATAAAGCAGTACAAAATGAGCAAAATAGAGTAAAATAAACTTGAATTGAATAAGGTACAACAATCAGGTAAAGAAAAGACACTTCAGAGGGAGAGAGAAATAATAAAAAATATGTTTGTTAAGATTCAATGTTTTAAAGTGTCAACAAGTTTACAGCCACAAGGACCTTCAAGCAAACTCTTTCTGAGTTTTGGGGTATAATCAACAAAGGCTTTTTCGTTCTGAACCCAGGAAGAATGAAGAAGTCTGATCATCCGAGGGACCATGTCAAATGAGGCAAAGCCCTTCAGTGATTTTGAAACCAATTCAACAATTGTAAAATGAAAAGTAGATTTTAGGAGACTGAGGTACTGTGAGCTCTTTGTCAGATTTTCCCACAAAACAGCTTTGAGTGACTAATAGCTTTATTCGACACACCAGACAGAAGAGCCTGCTGGAGACCAGCACCTGGGAGAGAAATGGTCTGACTCTGGCAATATTCCTTAAATGACAGGAGGACATTTTGGTCATGTTTCATAATTTGATTTCATAATCTAGGTCAGTGATAAGAGACCAAGGTTTCTGACCTTTTCCTTGGTGTTTAGTGACAGTAGCTGTATTTGCTCAGGCAGTTTGTTTCTCTCAGTTTTTCCTCCAGTAAGTAGAATCTCGGTTTTTCTGGATTTAGCTGCAAGAAGTTGTCGGTAGAGCTTTAATCATTTGAGTGTACAGAGATATATGGTTAAATTGATAATGAAATTTCTAATAAATTTGCAGAGTGGTCACATAAACAGATTGAAATTGGGCCGAATATGGAACCCTGTGGGACACCACATGTCAGGTGTCTTTTATAGAGAATGGTCATTAATGGCCACATTTGTCAATCATTTTAAAAAGAGTTGACCCGCTGAAGAATTCTGCCAGAGACACCGACCCAGGGTTAAAGTCAGTTTGACAAAATTATATGATCTACGATATCAAATGCTGCACTGAGATCTGACAGGACAGACTCAGAGACCTGTTTCTCATCAGTCTTCACTCCGAGGTCATTGACAACAGACGTTTCTGTGCTGTGCCCTGGAACACAGAAATATCACAGAGGAAATGCAGTTTGACAATAATGGCTTTAAAAGCTGTAGAAAAGATTAACTGCAATTTGATAATAATCATCGTTAAAACTTTTGCTGCAAAACTGTTTAAATCCACCTTTTCAAAAAGTGTCAAGTTTGAGATCAAGGACACAAGTATAGGATTTTAATCATTGAAAACTTTCTTGAGCTGTCAACTTGTAATTGGGTACGTCTTTCATTCCCACTTTGCACGATGTTCCTGCTCTGTGTCTTTGGCTTAAACTGCCATAATCTGCACCGACAAGAGTACTTGCTGAACCTAGATCAGTTAAATACATTAGAATTAATCAAAACAGCAAAGAGAAAACTTTTAAAATATCAAGAATCCTATATATGTGGATGTTTGTGTGTTTAATGCAGCGACAGGAGTTCAGGTTGAGGAAACTGGGGATCATGAGGGATATAAACAGGCTGTGTTTCAGTTCAGGAAGTCAGGTAACAAGTCGGACGTCCGGTCGAGTGATTGATGGGCTTTGTTTCTCCGCCGCGCAAAAACTGCTTAAAAGCTCCGACTCAGAGTCCAACAGAAATACTTTTCAAAAGTTACATGGCAGAATTGAAGTTCAGCTGTGGCAAGACTAATAATCATTATTGTAACACGATGTGCATAAAAATTGTGTTATTGCTCAGTTGTCTTTACAGCTTGATAGGTCTCTCTGCCGCTCTACAGTCAGTGTGGACCCTCTTCTCTTTCTCTCCTTTAGTTTTGTATGATCCAATAAGGAATAAGAAAGCCGGTTCTCTGTGGCGCCATCCCTCTCTGTCTGTGTGTCTGTCTCTATGTGTTGCTATTTTTTCCGACGTCAAAAATAGACCTGTTCACTCCTTCTCTCTTTTTTTTTTCTTCCTCCCTACTTGCCCCCTCTCCTCTCTCTCTCTTCCTCTCTATCTGTCGTTCGTGGATCTCAGATGCTTGTGTGCTCTGAATGTGGAGTGGAGGTGATGTTTGGCTGTTTTGAAGCAGAACTGTCTGTCTAACCGTCTGAATGCAGACTGAGACCTATTGATTTCTGCTTTACAAAGAGATCAGAGGCTAATCTGTATGGCGAACACACAACACACACACACACACACACACACACACACACACAAATGTACAGAGACCACATGCTTGCATTCAGTGACAAATGTCTTCCCTCTGATTACAGTAACTACGTGCTCCCACAAAAATTCACAGTGGAAACTGTGGAAGGCTTTCATGAGGAATCGTGACTTTAATATCGCAGCAAAAGCATTTGAGCATGCACATACACACTTGCACACACACACACAAAGCACAGTTGACTTTAGGTCACAACAGCAGTGAAGAGTGTGGACTGAACAAACTCAGTGCAGTGTTGATCGGTGCAGCAAAGTGTGATCATGCTTAGTGTTTTAATTCAAATTAAACACTGATGTAACGTAGACTTTATATGAAGTTGGACGACATAGAAGCTCCCCTAAAGTGAAGCCAAATCATCTTGATCGCCCCCTGGTGGTTGGCTGCAGTATGGAGGATTTTTCTACAGTGGGAGGAACTGGAGACGAATCATCCATCTCTACATGCACTATACGTGATGTGATAACAGGCTTTGTCTGGTAATAGATTGATATAATTACAACCTTTAAAAGAATCAAATCAAATCAAGTTTATTTCTTAAGCACATTTAATTTAATGAAAGAAGATGAAAACAAAATCAAAGAATAAAAGTGAAGAAAGAAGCAATTACCGACAAACAACCACTGGGGGGGAAAACAAGAGAGACGATGATTGATTGTGTTGTTCTGTTGGAAGGTCAGATCTTTTAAAAACTAAAGTAGACTTAGAAAGTGTTGCATGTTCTGTCCTGATGGTTTGTGATGTAATTGGGAGGAAATAAAAACCCGAATGGAACAAATATGTATCATGAACTCACGCAGACGAATCTCTCTGACCCTACGGCTGCTGCTGCTGCCGTCAGAGCGAGAATTATCTTTCCTCTGAGCTTGAAACTCTCTGCTTTGGCGCTGCTCCAAAACTGATGCACCATCTAAAGTTAGGTCACTGGCTGATTTAATTGAGCCCCCGAAATTCTTCTGCACGGAGATGTACTGATGTCAGAAAAATGTATTTATAAAGTCCTTTGCATAAACAGGCCCGTCACAAAGTTCTTTGCGGAGAACAAAGGATTATAAACGCAGGAACGAGGAGGAGATAGATAGGACAGGAAATAGATCAAAATACACACGAGCACAGACGGCTGTGTGAAGTGAGCGCCTGGTTTTGTTTTCTTTCCAGTTGCATCCCACACAAGATAAATCGCACACATTCGCTGATACGAGCCAGAAGCCAGTAAATTGTAGTAAATCTTGACTGTGGTTGTAAAGCTTCGTCTTCTGCTACCTGCCACTTTGGCCGGTTTCCAAACCAGCACAGGTTCACTCAAAGCCCCTGAAATGTGATTAATTTTGCAATGCACAAACCACCGGGGCCACAATCCAAAAGAGGATGTGTTCTCTGCTCGGAATATAATCGGGTATAGGAGAGGGAGTATCGTGTCATGAAGAGACACGGCACATACTGTACGTGCCGGTAGATGAGTCTCCACGGTTACAGGCGAAAAATGTGTTCACAATGAAAAAACGTCATGGAGAAAGAAAGTTGTTCCCCTGAGGAAAAACTTTAAATGGAGTTTGTTAACCTGAAAATAAAGAAAAGTAAAGTGGTAAGTCACACAAACTAATGCAAAAGTAACTTATATTCATATTTGTTTTTTTTTATTCTGTGTACTTTTGAGAGCGATGTCACAAGAATACTTAAACGTTTCAGGAAATATATGTATTATTTGCAGAAGAAAAGCTCATTCAGCTGCTTAATGTTCAGGCCCAGTCCAGAGTGAGTGATTTGAATTGTGCACTGCTTGCTTTATATTTACTGAACTGAAATTACTCTTTAGGTCTGACACTGACTGGCTGGGCTGATACGAGGATTATCAGGATGTAACAGCTGAGAACACATTTTAAACTGTGGAGAGGTTCCAAGAGAAAAAGTGTTCTTTAAATTAAACCTACAGCTGAATGTATATCTGTGGAAAACGCTGTTTAAAATGACATTTTAGAATGAAAACATATTGGTGGAGATGTAGCCTGGAAAAAAACAACAATCATTAATGTATCATACACAGTTATACACTTGTTTTGTAGTTTAGATGGGTCACATATCCTGTGATCCTGTGGGCGTCCGTGGCTCAGTGGGTGTTTCACTGATCGTAAGGTCACCGGGTTGATCCCCGGCTCCTCCATTGCACATGTCGAAATGTCCTTGGGCGAGAGACACTGATGCTCAAATCGCTCCCAAAGCCACGACTGTGTGAATGGGTGATTGGCCTGTGAATTGATGTGTGCATGGATGAATGTGACCTGTAGCATAAAGCAATTTGTGGTTGTGGTTGTTAGGACCGTAAAAAGCCGTATAAGTATTATCCACATAGGAGATTATTAACTAAACAACAAAGCTATGATTCAGAGTTGTACCACAGAAATTACACAGGGTATAATAAAATCACCTGATGATAAATGGATCTACTTCCCACATCTAAACTGAAACCCTTTCCTTCATGTATAAAACTTGTAATCAAAAGTACATCCTCATAAACATCAAGTGTCCCTGTTGTGGATGAAAACACTTTTGGATGGTTCAGACTTTCGGACCAAAGTTGAGACAGAATTAAACCATAGAAGAAGAAGGCTTGTTCACGACGACGATATTACAAATCAACAAAGTGAATGGTTTAATTCAGAGTTCATTTTCTCCATTCAAACAGAAACACTACTACCAGCTTGAATTTACAACACAACCACACTAATTGTTTTATTGTATATATATTTATTTTCCTCCTTGGATCTTCCCACTGGGTTCTCTGTGGATTTGTTCTCTCAGCAGAGCGGTTTTCTTTCATCTGAAGGATTTGATCACTCTACAGGTGAAAGGTGGCTCAGATTAAACTGACATTAAAGCTCTTCTGTGTTTCCGGTTATAGACTTTCTTAATCGGCTTATTTCACACACGGTATGTTCATTTGGTCTCTAACGGGATCATCTTTATTTCTATTTAATTCTGTTTGATGTCAAGTGCTATAATCTGGAGGAGGTTTGCTTATATTGAATATGATGTAAGGCTGAAAATGATAAAACTGCTGCCTTATTAGGAAGACATTGCACTGACTTAGATTCATGCCCTGGAGAGTGAACTTTACTTAAACCATAAAACTAATATCTAATATACTTAACTTCGATACTGACCCACCTGAAGCCTGAACTATAAAACCAAACGTGAAATTGATGGTTTACCTTATGAGGAATCAAATGGGAGGTGAGTCTCCGTATTGTTAGTGTAGGAACAAACACACACGGCTGTGGACGAGATGCTGGAGACAACATTTCATCCAAACAAAACGGGAGTTAAATAAATAAACCCTCCGTGACTGTTTTTCCAATGTCTTGCCAACTTTTAATAGTCTTTAAGGTTGATGAAGTATTTGACGTGCATTGTCTGGATGTCTTTTTTCTTGCCGGTCAAGGCTCAGTGAGATTTCGGGAAGCTGCACACTCAACCTGGTGGAGTGTGTCGCCTCCTCTTTCTTTGGCAGGAGGAGGAAATGAGGGAAAGCAGATGAGGGAGACGGAGAGAGAGAGAGAGACAGAGAGATAGAGAGATAGAGACAGAAACGCAGACAGAAAGGAAAAGTGAGATGGAGGTTGGTTGTTGGTCATTACTGTAATGTCAATGTTTTCAAGAGTTCTCCTCAATGTCCTTGAACCTGATGCTGATTCCTGATACTTTTAACTTCAAATGTAAGATGGACAGAAATGACAGAAATGACAGAAATGACAGAAATGAGAGAAATCTACCACAGCCAGCTTCAGAATTGGATATTAGACATCTGTGGCAAAATCTGGCCGAGCGGCAGAGATATCAGTATTAACTCAGAGTGCAAAGTGAATGCAAATCCCGTTGTTGGGTCGTTGTTGCTCATCAAGGCTGAAAACACGGCCAGATGATATTTTGCAGAACAAGGCCTTGCGATTGCATGATGAGGGACGACCCTCCAATCAGAACTAAACCAACCTTTTCATTTTCCGAGCTGTTGTCGGCACCACAGTGGCGTCCTGGCGTCCTTGATGAAAAGATGGTGATTAGGAGCAGGGAAGCCGGGCCTGCAGCCATCCCACAGACTCGTCCTCTAATTCAACCGCACGATTTGGCTCCGAGACTAATTTCCAACGTTCAGGGGGCGGAACCCACAGTTTACCTGCAATGTCACAGCATGGTTTTTTGTTCCGACGTCAACGCAACAAGCAGAACACAGGATATGTTATGCATCCATTTAAGTCTGTGTGTTCATGTGGAAATCCCCTGTTTGTTTGTGTGTTTCATCAACACCCTTGTGGGGACCCGGTTAGCTCAGCCTCGGGCAGCCTTTACGAGGCAGACAGTCCGTCAACATGAGTGACAAGTGAGTGGGAAATGTGGCTTAGCTCCTTTTGTTTCACTGTTTCCGCAGCCGGCTCCACAGCCCACAGGATCCAGCCTTCCATTATCTGTACCGCTGATTCTTTGAGGTCCGCAGAGGAAGCTGGAGCCGATCCCAGGTGACACTGGGATGGAACCTGGACAGGTCACCATGTTTCACAGAAATGTATAATAATATTTTAGTTATTTTGTTTGTTTGTTCCTAAAGTTAGTGTAAATGCCATTAGAATACAGTAAATTATGTTTGTTAAATATTAACCATAAATTAAAAGTTGTAATCTATTTATTAATATAACAGGAAATTGTACATTTTCACCAGATTGTTCTAGTACTTAATGGTCTTGAATGTTTAATTACTTTGGATTCTATGCAAAAATACAAAACTTACACATCCTATTGCTTAATGTATGTTTTTGATCTTATCTGTAATCCTGTTTTTTGGACTGTGGGAGGAAGCTGGAGTGTCCGGAGAAAACCCACCCTGACACAGAAAGAGCACGCAAAAAGACCCGGGAAGAACTAGGATTCAAACCGGGAACCTTCTAGCCCATAGGATGATCCTGCAACAACATGAATTAACACAGCAAACATTTTAACTTGGGATATAAAGTAGTTGTCGAACGCCTCTGTGGCTGTATTCCCCTCCACTATGGAATCTGACCCCCAAAGTCCATGACGTCTATGATCTGAAACTTCAGTTTATTTTGGGGGAAGGATTAAAAAAAACAAATTTCTACAGTGAAATGCTCGAAAACAAAAGAAATGCAGAAGCAGTCACATAAAAAAGCAAAGAAAACTATTTACCCTGCCAATGACTAATCCACTGATTACTGAGGCTGGAGACAATCAATATTTAATGGCCTAATCATCCCTCTGCACTTGTTTTAGAGATATGTACAGGCCGTGATGATTTATCCGACTGTCACGCCTGTCAGGAGGAATTCAGCTGTGCCGAGATAAAGAAATGTGTAAGTGAGAGAGAATGAGACGAGGACAGAACAATAAGCTGAAGGAGAAATCTGAGAGTCGGTGAGTCAGAGCAACTGAAAGACAAGAGTCAGCAGAGGGAGGAAGAGATTGTCGCTCATTCATCCAATCTGGCGAAACAACAGGGTTACAGACATTGAGGAAGACGAGGGAGACGGGGAAGGAGCAGAGACAGCGAGGAGGATCTTGTTCGGCAGAGAGATCACAGCAATTCTGATCTATTTACAGATTAGTAATGGTTCTGACTGAGACACACACACACACACACACACACACACACACACACACACACACACACACACACACACACACACACACACACACACACACACACACACACACACACACACACACACACACACACACACACACACATCCGCCCCTCAGCAGGGAGCAACAAATAGCCACACTGCAGTTTGTTGTTGATTGGCTGTAATAGCGGTTTATTTTATTATTGTAAGTGTTTGTGCACCCTCCACAGGCCATTTCAGGGATTAAGTTATATCTGTACGAATATGTAATACAGATTATTTATACACTAATCCAAAATTTGTGCCTCATCAAAATTACATGCACGAATATGCCCCTAACTGCAAGTATTTTGGACTGAGAAGGCCTGAAGCGCACAGTTATAGATAAGCCGCAGTAAAGAATGTGTTTTTCTCGTGGTTTAATTCGGAGCACTTGTTGGAGAGGAGACGGAGGCAGGCGAGATATTTAAAATAGTCTGTGCCCAGAAAGCTCAGCTGTCGCTCACAGGACACACAGGTTGTGGGTTTTACTGACATGATTTCATTAATGAATTCAAGCTCGGTGCAGGAGGACTCAAGACGCCGTATGAGGAGCATCGGCACTACCAGGGGATCAAAGTCCTCATATAAAACCTCCTAGATGGTTGTATGGTTCCATTAAGATCTGCTAATGATGTTAACAACGCCCCCTCCTCTTGGGGAAGTGGAATCAATGCATCGAATCCAAATGCTGAATATGTGTCTGGGATTTAAGTGTGAGGAGAAATGCTGGAGAGATCAAGAGAACATTACATTGAACTTGTGTAATAAAGTTGAAATTTGATGTGCGATTAAAATACATAATGTCAACATTTCTTTTTTGGATCAACAACAATAAAGTGACAGAACTCAACCGAAGCCAAACTGAATGGTAGCACAGAGATGGAAGCTGTATGTCCATCACCCTCTGCCTCACTGATGCCTTCAGGCTCTGCAGCCGAGGCAGCTGTTTGACCAGGGTGGTCTTCCTGCCCTCCGCCCCTGCATCCCACCACCTGGTGCCGGAGAGCAAAGTGCACTGACCACGACTAACTGGTGGAACATGTCGCGTGCTGAATCACGTTGAAACACCTGAGCCTCCAGAGGAACGTGCCGCTCTGCTCTCTGCCTCTTTTTTTCTGACAAATAAACAGTTTGTGGGCTTGCCAGGTTTACAGGTTTACATCCCGAATGGCGACAGGTGTTGGACGCATCCTTTTTCGCTGGTATTTATCTCTGAGCGGCAGGATAATAGCACCGCGGAGGCACGAGGAGTCGAGACAAAAATAGCTGCAAGGCTGAACTTTAAAAGAAAAACAAAAAAACAACATGCTGCATCTACTTTACATTTATATTTCAGCCCGACACACACGAATCAAAGGACACTGGGACGTTTATAGCACAAATTATTATACAGATGTGGTGGGGACAAAAGGCCCAGTGCTCTGGAGGACGCCCCCCCCCCCGATGAGGCAGCAGACAACCGATTCCACAGGGACACTGGTAAACCTCCCCTGGGGTTCACACAGGAGCACAAAGCAAGAGACGTCACAGTTATTATCAGCAACAGTGATGTGAAGGAGCAGCAGGGAGAAGCTTCATTCGGTCCGACTCACAACGTCACATGTCTGAATGGAAGTTGGGAGTGGCAGATGATGATCTTGAACCAAACAGTCAGGATCGGTTTCAATATTTGGTTCATTTTCATTAATCTAGTATCCAGTCTCACTTTACCTTTTACGCTTTTAGCAGCTTGTTTCGAACTCTCCTGTGAGAGAAATTTACATTTTTTGTTAAGTGGTTCTTTGTCATAATTGTTGCATCAAATTAAAGGTTACATTTGTATTAATTTGTGATGACTTAACGGTTAAGTTGCTGAGCCTCTGTTAACTTACTGTAAATCATACTAAGATAAAGTGCAGTGGAAGAAGTGCTGGGTGTCAAACAGAAGAATATATGAGAACTCTAGAATTAGACAACCTCGACCAATTAAATCTTCTCCCTGGATCGAGCAGATCGAACAGCTTTAATCTGCAGCAGGGCTCTGTCCTGACCTACTGTATGAAGACCGTGAGAAGTTACATTTAATTGTTGGTATTGTTCTCAGTTATCTGTGTGCTGGGTGGGAGCTGGGTTGGGTAACCGAGGCGGGGACTCTCCTCCCTTCGCTGCTCGCAGAGATAAGAGCTGCAAGAGAAAAAAAACACACAAATGTGTCAGAAACCCCCCCAGTTCACCCTCAGCCTCAAGGACTCGCACTCGTTTACAATGACTGATTCAAACTCGACGTAAGTACGCCGCTCCTCTCTGTTTTCACTGAAACTGCCTGGATATCTGTGTATGTACATAGGGCTGAGTATATGTACAAGCACATGCAGGAGTGTCACTGCATGAATATGTCCTTTAGTGATAAGACGCTGACGGAGGCGACAGCGACGGCCTGAAAAGGAGCAAAAAGAAGCAGAGGAAGGAAGATGCCTGGAGACCAGAGGGGCCCAGAGACCCATTTGTCATGGTTCGTGTCTTTGTGTGAGGCCAAATATGCAGTGATGTGTTGACTCAGAAACTAGTACTTCTTTCTGCCAGTCACACACGACACAGACAAATGATTCTGATGATTAAAAAGCTATTTTAACGACGCTTTAATGACACTTTTTCCGTCCCAGCTGGACTCTCTGCCGGAGAAGAAGCAGCAGGAGATCCAGAGAGCCCTCTACCTCTTCTCCGCTGGCCCGACTCTGCCCAGACCCTGCAGCAGGCCAAGGGACATACCTACCGCTTCTGGGACACCCAGCCTGTCCCCAGACTGGGTGAGGAAATAATGAGCTGTTTCAAAATGAATCCAACTGTGAGCGTTGGAGGAGCAAATCCATCTTGTGCGTAATTTTGTGAATTTAAATATAATATAACTTCTCTTCTCAGCAGGAGAGGCACATTACATAACGATCTGTTGAGCATTGTAATCTTTTATTCAGTCATTATTCAGAATACATTCATCGTTTGAAATGAATAAAATGTTTGTATTGGCGGATCTTTGTGGTATTTTGATGTAAAAATCTTTTTTCGTTATATTTCCCTCCTCAGGCGACGACATTACAACTCACGGCCCGATAGCAGAGGCTGAAGTCGGTGTCCGTGGGGAGCCCTTCTCTCTTCCTCCAGGTTTTTCCTGGGACACTCTGGACCTGAGCAGCTCTACAGTGGTAAATTACTTATTCTGATATTCATCATCAGAACGTTCACACAACGCTGTCAAATCCTCATCGCTCAGAGGAGAGGAACTGCTCCGTGCTCTGGAGTGAGAGTCGCACATTTTCCTGCATGTGGTGAAATTCAGGTAAAACTGATTCACAGTTACTGCAAATTCAAAGCTTTTGCATCCATCATTCCAGCTGACGGAGCTTTGCACTCTGCTGAATGAGAACTACACGGAGGAAGATGACAACATCGTCAGATTGAACTTCTCTCCGGAGTATCTGCAGTGGTGAGCTGTCACTCTTCATCTCTTGATTTTGGGATATTTGCATCTGAGTGCACTCGCTCTCCATGCAGACAGTCAGTGTTTTCCTTTTTAGCCTCTGAGGAAATTAAAGCTTTGAGTGTCTTAACAGGAGGAGATAATGTCCCCATTTAACTTTCTACTCCGACTCTCCAACACATCGAGGCGGTACAACTCTAATCTCTTTACCACTGCCATTTTTCTTCCCTGTGATCTTCTGCATGAGTGGTGTCTCCACCTTTAGGGAACACTTCACATCAAAAACATAATGACGTCTCCTTTGAAACTAATGCTCAAGAATCCAGGAATTGAAAGTCCTCGACCCTGAAGCTGCTCCATCCTTTCAGCTCAGTCGACTCATGCTCAATTCTTTAACTGGAAATGATTAATCACAGTTTATTGATCTACATTTACATGTATTCATGTAGAAACTCTGATGCTTCTCCTCTTCAGGGCTTTACAGCCTCCTGACTGGCTTCCCCAGTGGCACTGTGGTCTGCGAGTGGACGCCAATAAGAAGTTAGTTGGCTTCATCGCTGCTGTTCCTGCAGACGTCTGCGTGTATGAGACGTGAGTGGCTTGTAAATAAACATATGCAAATACACATATGCATATATTTATGAGCATAATATACATGTTCATGAATATATGCAAAGATATGTGTTTATATGAAACCTGATGGGTAACATTAGTATTCAGAGCATTTGCCGACACAACTGTAGCAATTTTCTAGCAAATGTCTGAAAGCAATCGGTCCAAACGTGTTCTGCAGGCGGAGGCGGATGGTGCAGGTCAAATTCCTGTGCGTTCATAAGAAGCTGCGCCTCAAGCGGATGACTCCGGTTCTGATCAGAGAGCTCTCCAGACGGGTCAACCAGCAGGGCCTCCGCCAGGCCGTCTACACGGCCACCGTGGTGCTGCCCACTCCTCTGAGCTCCTGCAGGTACCACAAGCCACAAGCCACAATCATCACCATGAAAAAACTCACTTTTCTTATTACAGCCACAGTTATATTTCAATATAACATATTTTTTTATGGATGATCATTTCTAGCAGCAGGTAATAATAATAAAACCATTTAATATATATAAAGCTTAACGATGCTCAAAGAAGCTTCACACAGGTTACAAATATAGAAGAGCAAATAAAAGCTAATAACTAGAATAAAATACACTTTAATCACACGTTAAATCTGAAGAGGTGGATTTTGAGGATTTTTTTTAAAGTAGACAGGTCGGTTCAATCTCTGATTTATTATCTCAATGTTTAATTAATTTTTTTACTTATTGAAAAATAATAATTTGATTCTGTGAAGGTTCTTGAAACCAGGTTTTCAGGGGCTGTAATGTGAGGAATAAATAAAGAGAAACTAGGCCATTATCTGTTATGTTATCTGTACCACTCTCTGATTCCTTAATTAACATACACACAGTCATTGTTTGAAATAAACAAATAAGATATTATGGGGACTACAAATGCATGTCTATATATACCAACCTTCTCCGTCCCTGTCAAATAAACAAGCTCATCATTTCAGATACTGGCATCGTCCTCTGAATCCCCGGAAGCTGATGGAGGTCAACTACCCGGGTCTGAGACAGAACATGAACCTGCAGAGAGCGCTCAAGTTCCACCGGCTACCTGAGGTGAGTGAGTGCTGCCACCAAGAGACGAAAACATGTCAGTGCCACATCAGACTGACTCTGGCCCCAAAAACACAATGATCACAATATTGGACAAAGATGAGCCCAAAGATTGTTGCGTCCTTGTTGCACTTACTGAGAAGGATTGTGTTTTCTGTCCGTCCTCTCTTCTTCTCCAAGGGGACAAAGACAAAAGGTTTGCGCCCTATGACCCTAAAAGACGTAGCGGGGACACATTCACTTCTCAAGACAAACAGCAGCAAGTACCAGCTCAGCTCCGTCCTGTCTCTGCAGGAAGTGGAGCACTGGCTGCTGCCACGGGAGAATGTGATTGACACCTACGTGGTGGAGGTCTGACGTTACAGATTCACAGCATCTTCACTTTAAATCTTTTAAGTCTATTGTTGAGGGGGAAAGCATTAAAATCCATTCTCCTCCTCACACTCAGGCTGATGATGGGACCCTGACAGATGTGGTGAGTTTCTACTGCAGCTCCTTCAGGGTGCTGAATCACCCGGTGTACACTGACCTGAGAGCAGCTCACCTCCTGCACGTGGCCTCCTCTGCCACAGACCTGACGGACCTCATGGAGGACGCAGTGGTCCTCGCTAAATCTGTGAGTGCAATTAACCACCACATCAATTTGAGGGCTGATGTAGCAGACGCGTGTTCAGACGCTGAAAGGCTCCTAATGGATTATATATTACTAATTAACTTCCTCAACCCTGTGATATGTATAACTTACAATATTCACGTATCCACACCCGACGACCTGCGATTGATTTTGGATTTCTTTTCCCTGAACTTACATAAATTACGCAGTTAATTAGCAATGAGTTCAATTTGACATCTAAAGCTTATTGACCCCTGTGTTAATGAGAGGGGGTTTGCACCAAATTGCACACACTCAGAAAAATCTGTCTCTTAAACAACCGTTGCTTTTTATTTATCAAGATCCACGAGAAATCAACGAAAATGTTAAAAAATACATTTCTCATGATGTTAAATAAAGAGAAAATAACATTTTCTAAAACAAACAAACACACGAAAGCACAGTTGTGGTTATTGACGTGTTTTTCTCTGTATGACCACAACGTGCATGTCCTTCCGCAGAGAGGCTTTGACATCTTCTCCGCTCTGGACGTGATGGAGAACAAGGATTTCCTGGAGAAGCTGAAGTTCAGCGTCAGTGACAGCAGCCTTCACTACTACCTGTTCAACTGGATGTGTCCTAATATCAGTCCTGACAAGGTAACGATTACTGCAACGTCAGCGCCCTTCAGTTTAAAAGATTTGGCCCAAAAGCTGTGAATTTAATCCTAAAAGTGAAAGAAAGTCTGAAGTTTATCATCCCATTTAAGCAGCTTTTCTGAAATACATATGTGGAAATAGCTTTGCTGAAAACACATGAAACTGAGAAAGAGAAAGCTTGAAAATGGTTTTAGATGAGACGGGCTGCTGAAATGCCCAAATGTCTAATCTTGATTTGTATTGCTGCGCTGAGAGGCTGCAGGAAATTAACTCACTGCAGCTGAAAAATCACTCAGAAACACATCAAGCCTCCAAACACAAAGAGCAAAGGTAAAGAGCTGAAATACAAAGTGCAGCACTGATGCATGGCCCTTTGTGGAAAACACATTTCCAGCCTCATAAGTGTTGCACTCGGCCCGGGATGATCATTGTGTGTGATAGCTGTCCGTCGTCAGTAATTCATGCTGACGGGGGGTTTATGTGTTGCAGGTGGGTTTAGTGCTGCCCAAGTAAGAGAGATGAAGAGATGAACGGATCACAGTGACCGACAGGAGAGTGGAAATCAAACTGCATCAACGGCAGTGAATAAACTGCCGAGCTGCAAAAACACACACTGGGAAAATCCATGCAAACGCAATAAAGATCAAATTCCATCGGTAAATACATTCATCACGTGGCTGTCAGTTACTCACGGGGCTCGGCACCTCTGCAACGGGGGAAAAATATCATTTCAGACAAGAGGGAAAATGGAGACAAACTAATTCCTGCGGTTCAGAAAACGCTCACGTCAGTTTGTGTGTATTTCACCAGACAATTTATACAACTGGTGGTGACATGTCACTTAATATTAGTGGGAGCAATACACAAATGTGATTAGAGGACAAAGTCATTAATCCTTCTCTCTCACACACACACACACACACACACACACACACACACACACACACACACAATCTAATAAATGTCAATACAATCCAATTTCCGTCTGCATGCTGCAGATACATCATTTTCAATACAATCTCACCTAGACATGTTATTGAAATAAAATGTATGTTTACGACGTTGTTAAATTCCACAAATCCAAATTAAATCTATATTTCAATCTGCAAAAAAACCCCAATACATAATTCTGTCCTCTTCTCACCTTTCAGATAAACCCTGTAAATAACAATTTGTTGATTATTGACTAAATCCACCCCCTGGTGTTTTGGTGAAAAGTCAAGTTACAGCATCTGAATTACTTTTTTCTTTGGTTTATATCATACAACAGCCACTGAGTACTACTATCTGTCATACATGTCCAACTTCATTTGAAAACAGCATAATACTGTGACGCCTTGAGGTACGTCCGTTGCCTGCAGTGTCTAAATACGTCCACCAGGAGGCCCTGCGACACCAACACGAGAGTTTCACTGTGGAGCATTGTTCAGAGGATCAGTGAATCTCAATTTGCATTCATATTTGAATGTGTAAGAAAATTACAAACATGTTTGTTTCCTCGTGTTGTTCAGTGACAAAAAAATAAAGACAGAGGAACAAAGAGGGGTAGATAATGTGCCAATAAATACATTTCTTATTAAATTTCCCTCTGGATCAATAAAGTATCTATCTATCTATCTATCTATCTATCTATCTATCTATCTATCTATCTATCTATCTATCTATCTATCTATCTATCTATCAGTAAATCCCTGCTACGTGCTGTAGAACTCATTACTTTATACAGAGAGAGCTGTGTCTGACTGTTATTCACCAAACCCTCACTGTTTGTTTCTGTGTAATGCAAAACAATTCAACAGCACCACAGCCTGCGTCCTGTAAATGAGACCAAAGTTGAGTCAACATATTTTCACCACAAACTTAACATCACAGTAACACACTTTGATGTGATGTTTACTGCAGGACTGTTGTTTCAGCTGCGTGTACCTAATAAACTGACTGCTGGGTGCACACTATGTTTTATTATAATGCAAAATAAGAAACACTGGTGATAGTGATGATGATGGCCATGATGATAAAGATGATGACGATGGTGATGATGAAGACCATGATGATAAAGATGATGATGACCATGATGATGACCATGATGATGAAGATGATGATGATGATGATGGTTTCAATGGCGATGAAGATGATGACGAATATGATGATTACAATGATGATCGTGTATTTCCTCATAGCGTGGTATCATCTCTTGTTTCGAGTTTTTCTTCTTTGCATTATTTCAAAGAATATTATGTTTTCATTAATTAAGTTTATTAAATATAACACATGCATATTTAAAAATCAAAAATAGAACCTGTCACAGTAAGCTCCTGTTCCTTGTGTGGATATCACCACGTCTCGACTTGTTAAAAAACATAAACACAAATCCAACTCCACAGTCAGCCAAAGTGGGCGTTTACCGGAGGCACGTGAACGCAGCACGGCCCCTGCGGACCAATGAGAATCGAGGGATGGTTTTAAGTTTGAAGCTGCTCCGGAGCAGAGGCAGCTCCTCTCGTCAATCTCCCCGCCGCCGCTGCACCCTGACCCGGCCTGGACGGAGCCGTGTCTCCCCCTCTCCTCTCCTCTCCTCTCCTCTCTCTAGCTCCTCATGCGTCCAGAGAAGTGGTTCCTGTGAAGAACACGAGGGTGCGTTGGTTTTCCTCTTCCTCTGCTTCCATTGCCCCTCGCGCTCACACGTCGGGCTCCAGGTTGACGTTTTGCTCTCGAGACGAACTTGTCCCCCCCCCAAGAGACGGTTTTCTTGTTTTGTTTGAGCAGCTGTGCATCATGTGCGGGTGAAGTCCTCCGCGGACCCCGGGGGCTGCAGGTTGTGCCGCTTCCTGCTCGCTCCTCGGTGTCGGTGGATTTGTTTTTCTTTCTGCAGACTCGAGCTGAAACTGTAAACTTCCTGTGAACATGGCAGGTACGTGACGGGACGTTTGAGGAAACGCTGCACGCGAGGATGTAGTTTTGTGTCGTAACTCCGACAGTCAGTCGCGGCTGCTGTCATTGGAGTCGTCGCTGTGGTCAGTGCACAGGAAACACACTGGAGGAAATGCTAACTTAACTTAACTTGACTTGACTAACTCACTTAACTTACTCAACGTTACTTAAATTTCTACATTTTATTTTTGACATTTTGTCCGGTATTGATGATTATCGCGATAAATGTCACATTACGATTTCTCTTAAAGGGACAGTTCACCCCAAAAAGTGAAAATTCACTCGTCCTCTCACCACTGTGCTGATGGGGGGAGTGTTTGAGTTCACGGAACACTGTTGGAGTTTCAGGGGTAAACAGTGTTGCAGCCAAATCCAATACAATTCAAACTCAAAGATGCAGTGTCTTACTTAGGGATGGGCGGTAAGATGAACGTTTTCATATCGACGATTTCGATAATTCACGCAATATATATATATATTTGTTTTTTCTTTTAAGCTTAGATACTGCTTCTTTCTCCTTAGTGAACGTTGTGGTTTTAATTCTTTGTGAGAGGAGAATAATAAATAGCAAAACCTCTTATAAATCTGTTGTAGATCAGTTATGTGTCGTACGTCCTCACTCCACTTGCACAATGCATATGCAAAACATGGATATATATATATAGACTTTTTTTATATTGTGATGATTACTGATATTGGCCAGACCTACTCTCATCCACTGAGTATAGCTGAGTCACTCAAAACCCAGAGCGGTCCCTCTGTGACTCAGACCCAGTGGGGGTGTGTGGTGACTGAGTTGTGCAAAAACCACCTGTGAAAACAAAGCATGAGAACACATACTATCTGCACCATAAAGACTGCAGCAGCGTCACCATACACTCTACAGATTATGTAAGTTGGCACGGAATAGTTAAGAATCAAAGTCATGTTTATCTGTGTCAAAGTACTGCGGCTGTGCAAACACACTGCACACACGCACTGCGTACTGTGTACACCGAGATGGATGTTTGATTTATTTTTGAAATGCTGTGTCTGTACTGAGGTGCAGCCCGTGTGTTTTATACCCTCTCATTTCTCCCAGCAGTCATTGTCCTTGTGTTTTCTCCTGGACACGACTCCAACCACCTGCCAAATATTGTCATTTCACACTATCTTGAAGATTTATCCCACATTCATTTCGGTTACCTCCTTCCTTCCATGTCAGTGCTATCAATCATTTTAAGAGTAGTTCTTTTCTCGAGTGCTGAATAGAATCAAACCCAGTGAAGCTTTTTGTCCGAGGGCTATGCTGTTTGAGGCTTGCCAGGTTGTAATTTTCCCCCTGCAGTGGCCTGTGTCACAACAGGCTTCCTAAGACCGTCCTCAGTTAGCTGGTGTTGAGCTAGAGACGAGAAGAAAAAAAAAAAAATGCAAATCTTGATAAGACATACTAATTGTGTGTCAGGACAGTACACGTTTGTGTTGCGCTGTAGCTCGTTGCAGAACAGGACACGCTGCTGTTGTGCGATTTGGGGGAAATAACCGTGAGTTGACGGAAGAGGCTCAGGGAGTGGCTCCCGTCACGCTTCCTTTTCTCCCCCACCTGCATGATCCTGCTGCTCTTTACCTGCCTCCTCTGTCGAACCATGTAAAGACCCCAAACAAAGACACACACACTCCATTGGGGTTGAGCAGAGTGTCATGCGATTGTCTTGAGTGATAGCATTCACCTGAACGCAGGCTCGTGTCAGCCTGGGGGGGGTGGGCGCTGTGTGTTGCGCCTGCAGGGATCTTGTTACTCAACACTGACGGGAGGGCGGAGGAGCTCCAGCTGCAGGGACTTGTCTTTGTCTGCACTAGAACCTCAACTTGTTACTCGCGTTTTCATGAATGCGACTATGGATCAGGTTTCATTTGCTTGATCACTGACATCACGAAAACAATAGCAGGGGAGTGCAAAGGTCTGAATCTCAACTTTAAAATGCCTCCTGGGCCTTTTCTATACAATGGTCATGCATTTCAATGAAGTTGTAGCTCGTCCACGTTTATCTTAACTATTCAGTTTAATCTGAATTGAGCAAGTTGCTGTTCTGATTCAGTGGCCCACTCTGTGTGTTTTCTCACTAATTCACAGAGGCCGTCAGGGGACTTCCCCTCGTATTACAGCGTCGGAGGGATTGAACGTCTCTCATTAGGCCTTTTTGTTTCGCACATTGTGCTGCTGTTTTGCCAGCACGCTCTCAAAAACAGTGTTTTTGGAGTAAATGCACATCCCACAGGGTGTTGCTTGGCTGAGAATCAGTTAAAGGGATGTTAAAAAACAATCTATTTTAAATTGGGATTGTAACTTGGATTTATATGGGTAATTTGGGCTTTTTAACAAGGCGCTGAAGGCGAGAGGCCAAAAAGAAGTGAACTTGTGCACCTGTATTGACTCAGTTAAGCCTGAAATTAGAAGCTAACTACTTTAATATCTATTGTGGATGGCTGTAGTGACGCCTAAACATACCTTCAGTCGTGAATTTACTAAAGCCCCTTATATTATGCATTTATACACCTGGTGACATTAAAACCAGTCGTCAGATATGAACTCCGGAGAATGTCCCGGAAATTTGGGTCCGGACATTCTCTGGAGTTTGCCTTTCACATATGAAGAACGCTGAAGGGGATTATCCAGGTCGGACATGTTCACATCAGCAAGAAAATGTCGTGCGTGGGTAGAGAATGCAGGAGGAAGGACATGGGGGAAAAATCTGATACTCAAATCATGTTTTTCTGTGTAAACAAGCGACGGCCCTTATCAAAAATGACCCTGGAATTCAGTTTTCTTTCCAAGTTGACTTCTTTATCAGCGTCTTCTACAAGTATGTTATTTTGCATCCTGATATATTTAACATGTTCCTGTTGTATTCTTACATGGACTCAGTTGGATATTTTCCAGACCTTTTACTAGAGGACTGGCAGGAAAAGTTTCAGAAAATGTCCAGAAATCATTTCTGAAAACAGCAGAAGTGAAATGGTAAGAGTTCCTCTCAGGCTCCTTTTCCTCTTGTCTTCATATTCAATGCTTAGTGACCGCACTGTATATTAAGAAGACTTAGGAACCACTTGAGAGTGTTTCCTTCTGTCTCATTTGTAATAGAATTCCATAGTGAAGCTCTGAAGACGCTTAGCACATTAAAAGGGAAGACCACATTTATTTATTAGCATTGCATGTGGTCAGTGAGACATAAGTCTTCTGCACAGTGCTCAGTCTTGCACAGTACCTGCTTGCATTACTTAACAGTTGAGTAACATGCAGCAGCTGAACTGCAAAAACTTGGCTGCAAACAAGTGGAGGCACTTGGACCCTCCCACTCAGCCCCATCTCATCTCTCCGCTCTCTCCAGGTCGGAGCCAACCCCTCTCCGGAGGCTTTAATGTCGGCTTCTCAGCCAAGAAGTTCCTGCAGTGCAAATATTTACAAAAAGCAGAAGGGATGTGACAATGTGAGCAATAGGAAATCCACAGGGAGGAGTCCTCTGGGTTACCCTCAGGCTAATCTCCACTAAGACATATTTATAAACTCTGCTAGCAGTTAGGGTGGACCGCTTCCAGCGTTGACACCGTGATGCTAACTGTATTTGGACAGCGACTGCACAGCCGAGGCCCAGTTCAGTGTCATCTTTAACCAGCGTATTATTTGCGTGGCATATAAACATATGGTTATACTTCTGACGTTCATTTGATTTGTGCACTCGTAAAAGTTTCCATGCACGGGGGCAGCAGCACAAGGCCTCTCTCCGTTGCCAGAGCTGAATTTCATCTGTCACCATCGTCAAATCTGAATAAAATATCCGAGGGTGATTTTGAATATAAAAACAAGAGGGTTTATGCAAAGTCCTTAACCAGGGTTTTATTGATTTTGTGGCCACGCGAGTCACAGATGTTGGTGGAAACATCCATTAATTAAAATGCCTACCAACAACCATATCTTAGGTGGTAAACCATATGTAGGGAAAGGATTTGGTTGAATTTATCCTAATGGGACATGTTTACAGAGCAAATCCAAATAATTCTTCCCCTTTTCCATCTCCGTGTTATTTTAATTGTATGTGCGGTCCATATATCTTGAACAATAGTTCCTGCGTCATACATGATTCTGCTCTCGTGTCATTATGGGATTTGAGGAACCAGTTGCACTGTAAGGTTGAATTCAGGTTAGTTGATCTTTCACAACACAGGTTATTCTCTGTCCACTTCTCACAAAGATCATTTAAACTAATAATAATCCTTTGTATGTTCAATATGAAGCTACATCCTGCAGCTAAGTTTAGCATAAAGACTGGGAACAGAAGGTGACAGTTATCCTAGCTCCGTCCAGAGGCCACAGAATTTGCTTAAAGCTTATTTACACAAACATTATGACCATGCTTATTCGTTTTGCTGTTCTTTAATGTCATATGAAGCAGCAGAACATTCTTCTTTTCCATCCGTCTGGCTCAGTGTTGCGTACCCTTACTGTTAATACCCCATCTTTCAGCCGTGACCCATCCCCCTCAAGCTCGGAGACCCCCTGAACCCCCTCCACCCCCTCCACCCTCTGCTCGGTAGCATTCCAGCTGGCCAGATGGTGTCTGCTCCGCACAGTGGACACCAGAGAGCGGAGAGGGCGAAGCCCCGCAAGCAGGATTCTCTGGATGAGACATTCCACTCCACTGATCCCGACCCCTCCTCACGTCGCCCCCTCTCTGTCCAGGCTTGTCTGTGTCCTGCTGATGGTCGTTCTGAGGATGAAGACCATGTCTATAAGTCGTTGACAAGGGGAAAGATCGCATTAGGGGGTTTCTAGGGCAAGACGGCTCTGTAGTTAGAAAAAACCCATATTTGTATTTAGCGCACAATTTCTTGTAGAAAGACTTTGGAGTTTATGACGTGCACATGTACATACTTAGAAGTTCACATATTTCTGTATAATTAAACATGCCACGAGTCTTCTCTGTTACATATGCTCCTCTGGTGGCTTTGAATCTAGCTTTATCGTACAAGACTGTGTGTTATTGCAGAGTTGATATAAAGTGGCTGCAGGAAAAAGTCAAATAAAAGCTGGATTTACGAATAAATTCAACAAAGCATCGGTTCTCTTCAAAGGGACTGGCCTCGTTCAGCTTTAAAAATTAGTGGGGAAAGCTCTGATTGAGGGTCCTGGTAAATGCTTTTGTCAGTTTGCACATTTTTTTGCTCTGTTTTTGTCAAAAGTCTGCAAATGATATGCACATGAAGTGTTGCTGGCAGGGAGGCGGTGCTTTCCATAATGTTGCTGTACACCAAAGAGCAGAGATTGGTGTGAGCTTTAACTGCTACGGTATATCTGTCCCATTAAAAACCCTGCGTGGGTGTTGTTAGTTTCTGGCCCATGTTAACTCTTTGAAACGCATCCAATTTAGCACATTGTGTGTGTGCATGCATGTGTGTGTATTACCCCCCCGAGCTATAACCCACCCCTCCTGTTCACCACTCCCCTTCTTGTTGGAGAGCCTGTGTGTGTATTCCTGTCGGCCTGTTTTCACCATTCTTCAGCCGGAGTTTTTTTTTTTTTTTTTTCTTCTGCTGTGTGTTTCTGCGAGAGTTTGCTTGTTTGCTTTCCCATACGTCACATTTAATGACTCCTTTGAATGCAGCAAACAGAGCGCCGGAAGTCCAGGGGACAAAGAGCTGGCCTGTAAAAGGAAAGAGGGAAAATATACCCGTGCTCTTCTGTCTCTAACCTCAGAGCTTTGTCGAGACTGAACGACACCAGCCGCCGCCGTCGTCTTCTCGTCAGAGGTTTCATGGAGGGGAAGCAGCATTCTTTCTTTGGCCCGTGACAGTGGTAGTCGGCCTCAAGCAGGTCCGAGCAGTTTTTACAGTGTCAGTTACTGAGGAGAAGCAGAGTGCAGGCATGAGTACCCGGCGGGGGTGTTGTGTCAACTGCCTTTCGGGTGACTGGCTACAGTCAGCGGGACTTCTGGTAAAAGGGATTTGAGGGACTTTGTGTCTGTGTGAGAAAAAAGAGGGGGGAGATGGAGAGAGGGAGCGGGAGAGATGAAGATGGATTAGTCTCTGGCCCTGTTTTTTGCTCCATCCTCGTCAGTCTCTGCAGCGGCAGCAGATCTTGTCCCCCGCCCCCCCGCCCCTCCGACCCCCATACCACCAGACTGGGGCCCCTTGGCACATGCCCCACAAAGCCATCACATCCCCCCCCCGCCCATCGCCCCCACAGAGCCCATTCTCTCCAGCGCCCTCCCTGTGCTCCGACCTCTGCAGCTCTCTCTGGTGCCCACCCTTCTTTGCTTCTTTTCATCCTCCCCTTACCTTTTGTATCCTCCTCCTCCACCCCTCCATACTCTCCTTCCTCTTGCCTCTGCTTTCCCTTCCTGTGGCATTTCAACTCCCTCTCACCCAATTCCCCTCTCCTCCACCCCTGGCAGCTCAAAGCCAGGGAAGGGTTGAGTCATGTGAGGGAGAGGGGCTTTTGCAATGTTGGACAAACACACGCCGCCTGTCACGATCGTCCATTTGAAGCTCTCTATTAGCGGAGGCCCGTTTAACAGGCTAGAGTGTTGTCAGCTTCGACAATTGCAATTAAAAAGGTCATGTCGCCCCAGTGGTTGCAGGCACTGTACTTTAAACGCCTTAAACGGTAAAGGATTGCTTTTTAATGAGAAACACATTGGTCACTCAGTATGTGGTTGATTGTTGTGCAAGGGGGGGGCTCGAAAAACAGTGAGACACACCCTGGACCCAGCGGTTTTCTGGTGCATCTGTTTGGTTGAATAGATCGGCATGAAGCTGATGGTTCAGAGTCCAGTACGTGGAAGAGGGAGTTATTGGATTATGGACCAGTGACCCATACCCAGGGCTATCTGTTTTCAATGGTTGGTCACATGACCTAGTTGTAGTCGCACACACCCATGCATACAAACATGCTGTAGGAGACATGGCTATAATATTTGAACTATAAGTCAACATTTGCCTGGTATGACACTTCTTCTGGATACAACAGAATAACTATAAATAAGATTCTTATTGTGACTCCCTTCCTATAGAGATTTGGGTTAGATAGGGATCCACACAACGTGAGCAAACCTCAAAGCAAGGAAGTCACTCAGATATCCTGTGCAGGGAAACTCTCGCCTCTTTACTGGAGACCGCACTTGATACTTCCATCTTTTGTTTCGCTCCTTTATGTTTCCTGAACACGGCTGAAGGTTTCTCAGAACTTTACCAGCGAAGAGAATCGTCAGTCTGTTTTAACCCTGGCACCTGGTGTTCTCTGCCGGAGCAAAGTTTCCATTCTCCACCTTCTTCCCTCAGGAAAAATTTGTGTCAGGAGTTTGGCTGTATCTTTAACGGCCTCCTCTCTTTTTGGGCAGCAAGGGAACGTTGATGTTGAAGTCTCTCTGATGCTTGTGGTTACTTTATGTGGATTCTTGGAGGTTTCCTTTGGCAAAACGTTGTCATGATTGCTGCAGCTGAAGAGACACAGTGTGTAGTGTCCTTTCAAGTGTGGATACAACTTTACAGAGGTGGATATTCTGAACCAAATGAAAAGCATCGGAGGGGCGACGCATGCTTTTGTATATTACCCTAATCGGGCAATGCTAACTTTTTTTAAATTATGTAATAATTTCATTATGTCATTGTGACATCATCTGGAACATCCTGCCTGTCCAGCTGCCTCTGTGACCCGATCTTAGATAAGTGGAAGAAATCGATGGGTGGATGGATGATTGACGGAGGACTGGTCGTGTCTATTGTCCCATAGGACGCAGAGGTGCCTCATTTTTGACCTCACACGATGGAGAATAACTTTCTGATTAATATAAGCTTTAGCTTGTCTCTTGGGAAATTTGTTTTCCGGACCACATTGTCGTCTTTCACCTCCGTCTGTCGCCTCCAAAATGTTGCTGAGTGTCTGTCCATGTGTTTTTATCACACATACTTAAGGATAAAGATGACGACTGATGGGAGACTCTCAGGAGAGTGGAACTGAAATAATGCTGAATAATCAGACATGTTGTACTCAGGTTTGTTGGTTGCCAGCTCTATATGTTCCATTAGTGCCGTGAACCCTGTCATTACATTAAAGACGTGTAAAGAGCTACTGGTTTTGTGGTAAAACTCAAAGACAGACAGTCTGTCCTGTCGGAAATGTTTGCTAAACAGAGCTTACATGCACATTGCTCACGGTCATGCACCAATGAAGTGAGCAGGGTATCGCTTTGCCTCCACAAGCGTCAGTTTGTGTGCGTTTCTCACTTCTTGAGAAATCTCTGGATCAAGATCTCTTACCTTTCCCATGAATTTCCACTGTTTGAGTTGGGGCGTATCCTGCATTCCTGCTCTGTCGTCTTGTGTGGAAATCTGATTTCAGGAGAACACTGCCGGTCTTCAGGTCAGCTATTTCCTCTGAGGCGGCTTTCTGTCTCGTCCTTGTCTTGGAATGAGTCAGTGGGTTAAGGTGCGTGTGCTCCCAATTGATCTGTGTGACAGATATTCGTTTCCCGTTGCTTCACCTGTGTAGTGAATGACATATAGGATATATGGGCAAGAATGAAAATCGTTAAACTTAACTAGTATGTTTTCTATAGTTCATCAGGTTAAAACAAACCTTCAGCAAGTTTAATTTGAACCACTGCACCCAATTTGTCATAGTTTTCTTTCTGCAACAGTTCATGTTGAGCTTTTCTTTGCTTTGCATGTCTTTATACCTGGTACACAAGTATTCACTAAATTCATCGAAGTCTGTGTAAGGCAGTAAGAAATTTGAATGATTACAATTCAAATTCAAAACCCTAAAAAACAAACAGCCGCACCCACGGAGGGAGAACATGAAGGAAGTTGACCTTCTAAATATGGTTAGTGGTAAGGGTGCGGTTTAGACGCTGCAAATGCTGTTAACAAATGACTGCTGCAATGATAATGGGCGTGTTGGAAGGGGGCGTGGTGTTGAGTCTGCCCGGCTGCAGCTGGAGCCTTCTCACAGAAATTGGCAGGAAATGGGAAAATAAACCCAGTGAGACTGAGTGAGAGACAGAGACGACAAGACTGAAGTTCATTGTTTAAGTTCAAGTGTCCAAATCATGAAGCTGCTGCATGTAAGGTTGAACAGGAGCGTTTCATTTCTGTTGATGTAGAGGTCCTGTAACATATCATGCAACAAACATTTATATTGCATAGACGTTTGTGATTGTCACTTTATCCAGAGTCACGCAGCCCTGCTTTGTTCACAGAGGGATACTGATAGAACTAATTGTCTGCTGCACAACAGGGCTTTTCAAATAGTGAATTTTGAAAACTTTATGTGCATCTTGTGTCTAAAGGCTGTTCTCACCTTTGGGTTAAATCAAAACTATATCAGGGCATCTGCAGTTGCAAGGGGTCAACATCCATTATATAAATCATATGAAACTAGAAAAGGCTCCAAGCAGAGAGCATACACCTCAGCCAAGGCCCGACAGTTCAATTCAAAGAAGCTGCATGAAATTTCACACACCATCAGTCCTGTGACCGCCTCGAGTGTTGACACTTCTGCATTTGTGGTATATTGCAGTTGTATTATGTGATCTAAAGTAACTCCTATAATCCTCGGTGGTGTTTGCAGAGAAGTAGTTTGATAAACTGAGACCATCACAGAGTTCTCACTGGAAATCATCCAATACTCTCTCGCTGCCGGTACCCATCCGTCCCTCGAGAGGAGTTTTTCCAAGTTGATGATCAACGTTTCCTGATTAATCGAGTTTTATGAAGGAGGATATGGAGCACGGTCAGGAAGTGACACACGTGGCCTGTGTTGAGACAGATCTTCCTCTCGTAGCCAGTATCAACTCCCAGCGGGCAACAGAAGGTCAGAGAACACCACGGGGACTGGAAATGGAGGATTTGGTTTGTTTACATGCCCTAGAGGAGCAGAAATACTATCGCCTGCATGAATTGGCGCAGAGGACTGGTCTGACTGCATACTGGGCAAGACACGAGCACTGTCATCAGTGGAACAAAAGACATGCGTGAGCTCGGATATATTTTTTTCTCATGTGGGCATTGACGAACACCTCCGACGTGATGAATGACATCAGCACTTTAGGTCTCATTCTGAATCCTGCTCAGGTGTTTTTTGTTCCTGCTTATTCCACTTTCTGAAGAAATCACCTTTCTAGGAAATGTCACCTGATCCATCGTGGCTGTGTAAATCGCCCACTAAAACAATTTTATTCTGGTGAGTTCACGTTCGCTGATAGGCGTGATGATTTTTTAAAGTATGACTCACATCTGTGTTTTCAGTCCCCCCCCCCCCCTGGTTGCTTAAAATAACAGAGGCAGCTTCCAAACAAAGCAGCCTCGATGTTCTGGGTCTCCAAGGACCATCTTTGGCATACTGTTGTTTAGCACTCCTTATATAGGTAATGACCTGGGTGAATTATGTAAGCTTGTGCTTTGGTCCTGAAATCAACATCCAGAATCTGGATCATTTTGCCTTCATAAGGTAATTCACAGGCATCGGAGTGACACCGAGGAGAAACTCTGAAGTTAAGGACATCTGCAGTCTGCTTTGTACTGAGGAAAACGGCTGTTTGCCAAAGTCGGGTCAAGGAGCATCACAATATACTACTGACTCAATTTTGGATTTGTACTTTTTTTTTTACCGTGATATTAAATTGACTCTACAAGCAAAACAAACATTGTTCGAAACTCTGTAAGATCTTATTAGGCCGTGGAGCTCCTGAAGCAGTGAGGCTGCTTTACAATGGCAGGTAACTCCTTTTAAACAGCTAACATGTTAAGCACAGTTTTCCTCCCTGCATAACATAAACCAAATAATTGATCTATATCAGATTTGCATAATGTCATATTAATTAGTGTCTGGCCATAAAGACGAGTTTAAAACCACAACCTTCAGTCAGGAACAAACAGGAGTCTACAAACTTTTAGAAATATTAAAGACTTTCAGAAAGAAATACTAAAGTGTTAACTATCGTGATATTAATCTATGTGGACCAATATGAACATTTAAAAGTTTTGGCCATATTGTCCATCCCTAATTTGTCGTGAAAATAATTGTATTTACAGTTATTGATAATAAAGTTTATGGTTAAACTGTAAAATATTAACCCTCAGTTGCATTTCTTTATCATTAGGGTTTGATAACAGCCTATTGCCAAAGTTTATGGCTTTAATATATATATTGGCTAATAAATCATCATTCACTATATCGGTATTGGTCAAGCTCAACTTTACACTCCAATGATTCTGTTCTCTTTCCTAAAAAACAAATGTCCTGGCCCGGTTTAATTGACATTGGATGGAGTGTGTTTTTCCCCCAACCTGATCTAGAACATACGTTCCCCACTGTGTAGGTGTGATGGACACATCCGTGCTCATAACCAGGACCAGACAACATGTAATGGTCTGGCAGAGTTACAGTTTATGGTGAAACTGCACTTAAATGTACACAAGGGAGGCACTGTGGTCCTTTATTGTTTGGCCAAGCACTGTTATGTTAGGTGGAGGAGGTCAGGGTGAAGACACACACACACACACACACACACACACACACACACACACACACACACACACACACACACACACACACACACACACACACACACACACACACACACACACACACACACACACACACACACACACACACACACACACACACACATCCCCTGACATATACACTGATTTCCTGTGTAATATTTCAAAGCTGTATTTTCAAGTAGGCGGAGAGTCTTGATTCAGGGCTGTTTTTTTTTTTTTTTAACGGCCCAGCAGGTGGTCAGGGGTCAGAGGGGTGAAGTTGAGATTTGTTCAAGCCTGTCATCATTACAGAAAAGACTCTCATGCTCACCTCTTCTCCCTCTTGCCTTGACCCATTCCTCACTTTCCCTCTTTGTTCTCGACTCCCTCATTACTAACACTGTCCAGACACAGCACCCTTTTTTTTCAATTTTCCCCCCCGTTCCTGACTATAAATGTGAGAACCACGGTGCTAAATTAACTCCTGTCCTGTAGTTTAATGGATGACGGGGGCCTACGTTTAACCCCAGCCTCTCTTTAACATTAATATACCTCCTTTTTATCGACCATCTTCCTTCTTTTTTGCTTTTTTACGCACAGAAGCCCCAAAGCACCGAAAGCATACTTGCGCTGTGAAAAAGTGTCTGTGGAAAAGTGCTAGTTGTGGAGCGATCAGAACCTGCACACACGCACAATTTTCATTGCCGCCGTCAGCTGGCGATGCGTTTACATGAGTGCAGTTTTCAGACCTCCGCGTCCGAGCCACATGTGGTTTTCTGCTCTGTGAACGCTCGATGGAACAAAATGAGCTCAACTCCGCCGCTAATTTTTACCTCCTAAATTTAACGTATTGAAAAGTGAAAAGCTATTTAAACGAAGACGTTGTTATTGTGCTAGATGTGGAAAGGAGATGTTTAACAGATTCAACTGTTCAGAGATGCAGGAGGCGTCTGCACACGCATTGGAAAAAAGGCACAAATATAGGGGAACACATTCAAACTTGCAGGCAAATCGGAGTTTCTCACGCACTATTTTGTGGTAAATACAGGCTAAACAAGTAGTTGTTTATGTCTGGCATCCACTCTACTCTGGGTTTTTGCTTTAGACAGAGACATTTTGAAATGCTGCCGGCCCCACGTTGTCGTACATACGAGACGTTTGGAAAAGATGACGCAGTCGCTTGCACTCGCCTCCTGATTGCTTCTCATCAGTCGAGACTCGACTACCAGAGCTGAAGGCAAAACATCGTTAGAACTTTCTTTATGTCACGGTTCCACCTCGTCGTCGGCCCAAGAAAATGCATCCCTTGTCTTACTTTTCACCGTTGTTGTTTCCCATTTGTAGTATTTTCTGTAAGTAAGGAGCCGGCTGCAGGGTAGACAATCTGCTTCCTGTTCACACCAACACGCAGATACCCAGTGCATGTGAAGGGTCGTGTTTTATGCATTCTCAGTGGTTATTATTGATGGGGATTATTACTGATGGACAGAGATGGTTTTAAAAGGAAGAAGTCCTCGTCAGGATGTAGCCACAGAATCATAACGGACTGGGATAATTGCTCCAGTTGTAATTGACCTTGACTAAGTCTCAACTAAGTGAGCAATTAAAACTGGATGAAGATGATATTTGATTTGTGTTTCTCATCGTGTCCTCACTTCCTCCTCCCTCTTTCCAGTCTGCTCCATGTGAGCCAGTGGAACAGAGGTTATATGAGAGTCTCACTGCGGTGGTCGGCTGTTTTGAGCAGAGCTGGCTGACATCATTCTCACAGGGGGGGTGTTAGTTGGGGCAGGGAAAGGCTTGGCTTGTAGCTCAGTCTCCAGCCAAGCCAGTTTCCTATGAAAGCGGGAGAAGTATATGTCTGGGTACATCTGGTTTTACACAGCTTTAGCGAGCCAGTCATCTGAAATTGTACTCTGTAATTATAACGCACTAATGATGTCTTCTTTTCTTGCTTGCAGCCCTGGGATGCTGTTGATGGAGTGAGACATTGTTGTCAAGGGAGATCATAACCAGGCAGAGAAGCAAATTTGAACCTAATCACTTAAACGGAGTTGGAACGGCACAATGGACGGAGTAGACGCCTTGCAGAGCTCGGCCCCAGAGACCAAGGCTGAGCGGATCGCCCGCTACAAAGCAGAGAGGAGGAGGGAGCTTGCCGAGCGCTATGGCAACACAGAGGAATTCACCTCCAAATATGTCCGCAGGGACAAGAAAATTGGTGAGACGACCGAAGCAGTGTCTTCAGCGACCAAGGATAATGGATCGGAGCCAACGTACAGCAGGAGGGGCCTCAGGAGTAAAGTGGTGGAACCTGCGGAGCACACTGAGGACGAGCCCACCCAGGATAAAGAGGCAGCAACTCACATCAGAACAGACACAACTTTATCCTCTAAATCCGAGCTCGTCTCCTCCAATAAGACGTCCTCTCCTTTCAGGTGAGTTTACTCATTCATTCATTCAGGAGCAGTAACACTGTTGTCCTCATTAAACACTAAGCTGCACCAGAGACAGAGGCTCAGAGGGAATAGTCTGCAATTAAATCCTCATTTATTATTTAGATTTTCCTGTATGTATTTCAGTTTTAACTCGGATAAGAGTACAGGCTGAATAGAATGCAGAATGCTGAATACCTAGACAGTCTATGCACACATGACTTAGAAGTAGAGCTGAGCATAATGTTCGGATCCCCCACGAATTGAATCAGGTTCAGTAGCTGCTGTCTCGGTTATTCTTTATTTAGTATCTGTGGTTGAGCCATTAAAGACGTCCATAGCTCGCTGGCTCTCACTGAGTGAAGGGGAGGCAACAAGTCTGCACATTGTGGGACCACTTAGTCTTATCTTCTGTTTGAAGTAAACAGGGCTGCTCACATTTCCAAAATTGGCCATGTGTGCAAAGCAGAGACGTGCCACACTCGTACTGCGATGACATGCAGTCGCTTGTTTTGCTCCACTTTACAGTCATGTGGGGGGGAAACCTCGCATGTTTGGGATTCATAAGCCGGCAACGTCAGGTTAACCTTTTCTCATTGGTGGCCAGGAATGCTCCTTTGAGAGTTGTACATACATGGAGTAAAACCTGTCCAGTCGTGGTGCCGGGCACCCCAAGTTGGGGATTTCACTGTGTGCACAGAGCCAGACTTGTCAGCTCTTGAAAAACAGCCTGAGGGAATGATGAGAGAGAGAGAGGGCGAGAGAGAGAGGGCGAGAGAGAGAGAGAGAGAGAGGAGAGAGCGAGCGAGAGAGCGAGCGAGAGAGAGAGACGTTTTTTTTAGATGGTTTCATAGTATGGGGCTTGTGGGGGACGGGGGGGGGGGAATTGAGTCCTGCCAAGTTGTCATGCCCTGCGCTTAATGAAGCGAGATGTCGAGATAGCTGTGATTGATGGTTTGGACCAATTACTTCATACGATCGGGAGCCTTGTGTTGCAATAGAGTTTGAAAAGTACACGGAGCACAACAAGTTCCATCAGATCTCAGCTACCAAGCGTTGATAATGAAACTCGATAAGCGTCGTTAGTTTGAAAATGTTTTGTGGACTCGATACAATTGTGTTGTGCACATGGTTCGGTGTGAAAGAAGATGTTTTTCTTACAGCGTCACCGCAGCAGAAAGAATATTTGGCAAAATACAGGGTGAAGTCGCACGCACACACACATATGGACTAGGTTTTGAATTACAGAGAGCACAGAGATGGGTTGACGCATTGATGTGTTTGTCTGACATGCCTGTCACGTTAGCCACTAATCTTGTCAGTTCTGTTGCAACATTCTCTGCGTGTCAAAGTCCAGCTGTGCAGTCATGTGTGCAGGCGAGTATTACACAGTTATTAGTCACAAAAGTTCTTTATAAGATGTTTATTTGTGTATTATCTTGTTTGTTATTCCTTCAGAGTAATTTCAGTTTGTTGAAAGTCTGTTTTCTTTCACAGTAACCTTATATCCTTCTGCATGGAAGATAAATAGAGTTGCATGAGCTTTATTGTTCACCGAACCTTCTTAGGCAACATATCTGAGTGTGTGTGTGTCTGTTACTGAAATAGTATCAAGGAAGCTGGGTCGCAGCTGTCGCAGTGATAATGAAAAACTGTCAGTCAACACGTTTATCTGACACAAACATGAATCCGTCCTTGGTAAAGTTGAAGAGTGACATTCCCTGAATGCTGCATTTTGACATCTGACGTCCCACTGACGTATCTCTGCGTGTCCATGTGATGTCACCGTTTAAAGAGAAACCAGGGACACGAAGTTCCTCGGAAGCTCAGTACAATCACAAGTGCACAGTTTGTACAAAGATGTGATGTGACATCACAGCAGGCGGCCTCCAGACATATCAGGCTTCTTAAACACAAAGCAGTGTCAGATAAAAAGTATGATATGATATAGAACTGTCTGTATATCTCTGCTTGTTACTTACAGGAAACAGATTGTGGTTGATTGGTAGATATTAGTCATTGTAGAGATTTTCCGACACCAGCATCAGAAAAGCTGCTGAAGATTCAGGGTCAGACATCGGAGAGAATACAAATCTATATACTGAACCGATACCACGTCTTAAAAGAACATCAGTCTCACCCAGACAAAACTACAACATTTTCTTTTTCCCGGAAATCCCTCTCTGGGTTTAACCTGAGCCAGGAAATACAACCATGATAACAATCATCACTCCCATACAGGGTTAGTCGCACACAGCTGGTAAAATGAGTTTGAATTTTCTCAAATGCACATGAATCAGATCCGTAATCACTATCGGCTGATATGCGACGACCAGGTATCGATATCAGAACATCTGTAATTCATTTATCGTTCGAGAAGATTCCTCCACATGTGTGACTGGTGTATTTTTTTAAGTTGAGGGTTGAATTTTGTGTGTGTGTCTGTTTGTTTGTGTGCGTGTTAGTTACAAAGTGGTAAACACCAGTAACTGTGTGACTGGCACTTTGGATTAGATTATACACAGATCGAATGGGATTGAGGCTAATTATTGTTTACATGACCTGAACCATTGCAGACTCGAGTTAGCGAACAAATTGTAGACGACGAGATTTAAATCTTTTAATCAGGACAACAGTCATGATTATACTCATTTCATACTCCGCTCCACACCCTGGCTCCCAGCCTCGCTTAATACCTCTTCTCAATGAAAGTGCTCAACCTTTCTCCCTTCAGCTTCCCCCGGGAGTTTGTCCGTGTTCTTGTTTTTCTCCTCGTCCTCTCTCTCTCTCTCTCTGCCCCTCTTCTTATCTGGGTAGTTTTTATGGCAGCGGGCGGCCCGACGTGTGCGGCCTCTCCTCGTCAGAGAGTGGGTGGCGGCTGATGAAGTGTCACTGAGCCCTGCAGTTGTAGAGTCGAGCGTTTGAACTCTGAGGCATCGGTCACCGAGAGTGTTTGCTGAAACTCTCCAGTTACTTTAAGTGGCTGCATATTGTAATGCTCTTTACCCATGTGGCTGAAATGTTTGTGTGAATATTCCACAGCCACAGATTGTTGGTGTGTATTTAAACACATTATTCTTACACCTACATCAAGTTGTCCTCCGTCACATTTCCCCATCTCCAACTGCAGCGTATTCACACAGCATAAATACCTCTGTCTCACATATTCTCATCTCTGACACCAGCACGAAGCTGCACTGAGGCATGTCGGCCAACAACTGTCTGAACTTTCTGCAGAAGCTAAACCCAAGCCCCAAATTACACATAATAATATCCTGCTCTAAAATTGTTTGGCACTGAGACAAGTAAAGGTCAGAGGATACTGAGTCAGATTTAATATTCAGGTCGGTTTTAGTTTTTCCCTCCAGAGCCCGACCGATATGGAGATTTGGTTCTCGTTACCGATATTAGAGAGTAGAATATTTCTGAGACCGATATATCCGTTGATAATTGAAATGCGATGAAGGCTTGATGGTTTACAGTATAACCATGAACTTCATTATATATAACTAAAATGTACATGCAACAAAACATATATCACTCTAATTAAGAAAATATACATAATTTTGTTTATATCAGCAAACATAAAGGCGATATCAATATGTCTGTAGAAGTCTCATGTCAGCTGATATATCAGTCAGGCTCTAGTCCACACTAAGCCTACAATATTCCTACTTTGATATTATTCAATCAAAGCATTTATTTGATATTTTTGACTGTATTAAGAAACATATTCTAAATCACAGGTTTTTATTTAAAGCCCGGAAATATGTTATATAATATGACATTTGATTCACCCTCAAAATGTCACAAAGCTCCCGTGCCAGCTGCCATCGCTCATTTTCATGTGATCCCTTAAAACTGTTGGCTGCTGTTTGTGTATTTTGTTTTTTTGTGCACAGTTTTTTATTGGATGTGCTCGACATAAACAATGGAACATGGACGGGGGGGGGGCTTTATCGAGCCAGTAACTTAAAAACCGTCTGGACTCTGCTACAGATTTTGATCGTGCAGGCGAGCTTGGGACTCTCCCCCTTTTTCAGTAACCTTTGACCCCTCCCAGATGTCCACCATGACTCTATTGTGTGTAAAGCAGCCCCCCCCCCCCACCCCTCCCTCACCTCCTATCCTCTTACATCATCGCTGCAGCCCCAGAGGCAGCTGCTGTCCCCGTCCATATCTAACGTCCATTACTCAGAGATGAATGGCCATCTTCAGATGCCACACAGACATTGCTGTTGTGTCATTACCATCAAGGGAAGGGTATGATATTAAGTACATTAATATCATACAAGGGAGAGTAGGCATCTTACAGTGGCCCTGTTCTATTGCATCCTTTTTAAACCTGGTTATTTTTGTATTGGCTGCATGAAGACGACTTTATTTCTGTATAGTTTGCAAACATCGGTCGCAGCAGCCATGTCATCACATCAGTGTTTGAGAGAGTGACCTCATTCGTCTCCATCTCTCTCTCCCTCTGTCTCGTAGGCGACTGGAAACCGATGACACAGAGGAGCCACAAGGTAAGACGAGCCCTCCACTTTCACTGACTCACAGCCCATTGTTCCACAGGCGGCTTCAGCCCTCTACTCATTCACGTTATCTGTATTACTCAGCGTTATACGAAGCTCGTTAATGATGTCACATCTCCTACCTGGTTTATAGATGTTTGTTTTAGTTGATATTATACAACTGGAGGACTGAAGGAAAGCAGATGCGCTGAAATTCTTGGCTGTGTTTTGTTTGCTGTGTATTTTAAATTGGATGTTGCGCTGCAGGCTGTGGTTTTCTTTTCTTAAAACATAAGGGAGATCATTTTTGGCACGTGTCTGCAGAGTTTTTGTTCAAATTGTGTGCGTGCGCGTGTGTGTGCGCGTGTGTGTGTGTGTGCTTACAGCTGAAATGTTTGATCCAATGAAATTACACTGGAAGCTTGTTTCAGTCAGTTAACATTATGGACTAAATTTGGAACCTGTCGCTATAAAGAGAGAAGAAAATAGCCAAGAGCCGCTGGCTGCTTTTCTGACTGTCAGCCACCTGAGCCCACAGCCTGAGTGTGAGTGGCTCTGTCTGACTGTGTGTGTGTGTGTGTGTGTGTGTGTGTGTGTGTGTGTGTGTGTGCGCGTGTGTCTGTGTGTGTACGTAGATCAGGAAGTGTGTGTGACCCTGTCTCAATAAACCTCAAGTGTATATTTAATTAAGTGTATATTTAATCAAAACAAAGAAGTTGAAAGATAAAAACTTGGATTGCATTATGCTACTTCCCTTATCTCAGACCTTCTCAGTTGAGTATTTAAATCACACTGACACGTTTTTAAACCTCATTGAGTTCAGTGTTTTTCATCCTGTATGTTGTCAAACATTTAGGAATCATTTTAGTAGAATTTAACCTGTTAATCCAAATCATTCATTTAGACAAAATTGTCTAAATTAAGGACGTTAGCTGAGTAGGCGGAGCTTCATATGTGGCCCGGACACATTTGCGTTTCCAGTGCAAACGGATTGTGGCCACATGCATCCCAGACCGTAGAATATGTGAACCCACCCAAAGGCGTCATGAGATCTGATCACTCAGACCACAAGTCCACGTGTGATCAGATCACGCAGGACACAATGGTCTGATCAGGGTCTACGCTGTTTCATCATGTATTCACTCATGTGCCGGCTCCGTTGGCCGCAATAAGGTCAAAAGCTGACTTAGCTGCCTCGTGTGATGGATGACGACACTTAGGGAAGAATCAGTGAAGTTAAGTGGAAGTTTTTCCATCTCTCTCTCTCTCTGTCTTGGATTGATGATGTAAGAAAAGTTTGGCCCACAGTCAGAACTAGAGCGAGTCTGAGAGGAATCAACAGTCGACAATACTTAAAGTTTCATCATCTGATCTAAATCATGCTCAGCTCTGGACAGCAGGGGAGCGATGAATCATAAATCATAACCTGAGTATTAATAGTCCTCAACTGAACTTTTTCTTCCAGTGGATTCGGGGAGTTTGTCAGAAACCTTTTGTTTTCCTTGGCTTGGAACTAACATTGTTAGGACAATAAAAACACTCCTAACGAAATGGGAGACTGGGATTAAGTGAGCTGATTTAAGAACTTTGTGTTGTGGTTGGAATACCATTAAACTTAATCGTTTCCTTTTGTTCTGATTAGAAGTTTATTCTACTCCCGGGGCTGGTTCTGATCAGATAAACTCACATGAGCATTTATTTTCTTTCTCTCTCACATGTAAGTGCAAACACACGTCACTGTCTTCCTTTTAAAGGGAGAAATCATCTCACTGTCCCACTCATTGATGACCTCAAAGACTCGGACCTGAGGCCAGTGCACGTATCTCCCTCTTTTTCCTCCTCATGAGTGAAGCCGGGGAGATTATATCCTGTCAGGTTTCCTCTCTGCACTTTTCAAGCTGTTTTCCCCGGTGAGGAAAATGTCCACTGACCTAAAAAGACCGTGTTGTGGGTTTGTGTGTGTGTGTGTGTGTGTGTGTGTGTGTGTGTGTGTGTGTGTGTGCGTGTGCGTGTCTGTATGCAGCTCCTTGTGCCTTTTTGAATACATGCATCAAATCACCTATTAAATCTACCTGTGCATAGGTGTCTGTGCTCAGTTCTTGTATTGTAATCTGTTTACAAAAAGCTAATATCAGAACCATTAATTTGTGGATTTAAAAACACACTCTGTTCATTTTAAATCGTTCTAACGTGACTTTTAGTTTGACAGGTCTCACAGTTGTTTTCATAACCAACCTTGTGTTTGTGTTTGTCTCCTTTAGTCCCTGATACACCTGTTAACTCCTCCAAGAGGTCTACTGCAACCAAAAAGTCTCTTTTCAAGGTCCAGTATCAAAGCTTTTTCTTCCATCTCCTGCATGTCTGTGTTACACAAATCACATGTTGCTCGAATATTTGCTCTTTGTCCTGGTTTCCATGGTTTCAAATAAAGCTGAACAATCATTAACTTACTTTTCTTTACTGGGGAATATCCTCAAATTGTCATAGAAGCTTTCGCCATTTTCACACATGAACTCTGGATAATGTTTGCTCTGAACAGACTCTCCAGACTTGCTCCGGAGTTTGTCTTTCACATATGAACAATGCAGCAGGAGCTTTCCACTCAGATGCATTTGAGACTTCGCAGAAATCTCTGGGGTATTCAAGCGAGGGGCGACGCAGGGAGGCAGGACGTAAGGTATAGATTGTGCTGCCGGGATCACAAACGGCATCAATGCTCCCACTTGCTTGGGGTGAGTCCTCTGGATCCTTCTCATTTGGACATTATCCAGAGTTGTTACCAGGGGATTGGCCGACGCAACTCCGGAGAATGTCCGCAGCAACTGACTTGGACATCTGCGTTCTCATATACAGCCCCTCTGGATAATAATAGCAGATTTTCCATAGTTCAGTGTATGTCTGAAAGCAGCTTTCACTTGTCTCAACCACCTGCTTTTTTATAATCCTCTCTATTTTTAGTTTAAATGTCCTTGCTCCCGAAACGCACACAGTTAACCGAGCTCCAAAACATAAAAATGCATGAATGATGTCACAGATGCTATATCTATATTTTATAACCAATCCAGATTTCATCCTTTTCATTTCTCTTACTGATTTACTCTTCCAGAGCAGATGGTGTTTGCTTCAACCCTCCTCAATGCAAGTGAGCTGTCCTGCACCTGGATGCGCACTCGGCCAAAGCCGTGACTTCAGCGCAAACAGTTCACGGGTGGCTTAAACGCAGCGGTGGGAACCGAAAAGTCTAGGGAACTAGAGGATGGACTTCGGAAAACAAAAAACTCGATAATGTCCCCAATCCAATGGGGAGATATACACACGTGTGCTTAAAAGTATCGGGGCTTTCCCAGGCTGCTTGGGTTTCGGACGTGGTTAGGTTTCCTGATATTGGATGTAAATAGTTGTTCTAACTTGGCCTTCGCGGAGCAGGAGCAGTGCCAAGGTTGGCCAAGTGAACCCAGATGGCAGCGAGTTGCTCTCGCTGAAAACCCTGCTGGGAAAACCGGCTCCTACAAAGACGCTACATCTCACAATCACACTTAGATTTTTTTTTTCTCCTCCCTCCTGTTCCTCCTTTTCAATGTCTCCCTCGCCTGAAAGTCATCAGCACCGACAGATGCTCCCTCACTGTCGTTACTTTCCCCTTATCACTCCTTTCTCCTCCACAGTCCCTGTTGAAAACCAGTGAGTCAGTGTCTCCAGCAGCAGTAGGAGTGAGGTTATAGTGCGTCCGCCTTCCAACACGGACGAAGGCGTCAAGTCTTCTGGAGAAAGACACGGCTCATTTATATTTTGAATTTCCAGAGAGTATAAAAATAACTTGTTTTGCAGAAGGCGATATACTCACAGAGTTATTTCTTTATAATCGGTATCGTAATCAGGATGCGAGAGGCCTCTAATTCTGTTGAGCTTTGGTGTGTAATTTTGTGAAGAAGGAAAAAAAAACGGCATTGGATTTTGGTTGCTTTCCTCACAGCTGGAAATCCACTTATCCGCACCATGTCACCCCGGGGCAGCGGTGAAGTGTTTACTGACGACACTCTCACAGCTGCATGGGTCACACTTTGTGCAGGTTTTTAGAACGTTGTGTGACTATCGCTGCTTTCAGACCATCGCTGAAATATGGAAATATCTCCTCAAATTATCCACAGGGGCTGTTTGTGAGAGAGCAAATGTCCGAGCTAGTTGCTCCGGAGTTTTTCCAGAGGTTTTTCCCCCCTTAGTTAAAGCCCATGTGAGAATACAGCAGGATATTCTCACTGAGATTCTCAAGAGATGACGTGCACGTAGAAGATGCAGAAGATGTCTACCTTGAAAGACCAAATGTCGATGGGCTGTGAACAAAAACACTTGAACACTCTTGAGATTTTCCTGCTGATGTGAACGTGTCTCACCTGGACCTGCTGCGTTCTTCATACGTGAAATGCAAACTCCAGAGAAAGTCCGGACACAATCGTTCAGACATTTTTCAGAGTTCATGTGAAAATGGCTTCATAGAACAAAGTAATTAAGCTGGTAACAGACTTTCATCAAACTTTTAAACATGTACTTTCATGTATCTCAAAAAAGGGAAATCTGAGACCTCATCTGCTCTAAATGGACATTGAAGCAATATTTAACCAGAGAACATAAAAATAGTCGATAGGAAACAAAATGACTCCCTTAAGGATAGTTTATTGTGGAAAATGCAGCACTCATCTTGTCTTCATTTTGTGTTTGTGCACTCTATGCACTCAAGGTTGGGGATTTTTCTCCCACCCGGTAAAACTCTGCTGCCACAATCTCACACACACACCACAGCCTTGACCTCTAAGCAACTCAGCTGGAGCATTTACATGTTTAACTGCTTTGCTCAAGTGGAGGGGAGGAGCTTAACTCATTCACTCACTTCCTTCATCAAGGTTTGTTTACAGCCGATGTCGTCCTCCGGCAGGATTTCTAAAACCCAGCTCCTAATCTTCAGCTCTTCTCTCCGCCCGTAGGACCCGGAGGGGACAGAAGATGGAAGCAGCCCCCGACAGGCCGATGACGGAGTAAAAGGTCTAATGAGCAGCGAGGAGGACGAAGCCTTTACCAGGTGAGCGGGTTCACATGTGTTTCTATCAGAGGAACGACGTTTCAACTTTGAAGTCGTCTTCGTCACCGGTCGAATAAAAGTTTTATGGATGGTGATGAATTACGTGTAAAACAACAGGAGCGGAGAAGAACTTTAAATCAAGTGACGCTCTCACACAGGCCGAGTGCAGAGGTAATTACAGAGCAAGTGAAAGGTTGTGTATTGATGTAAATAGCAGCAGTGACAAACCAGATAGACCTGCAGAGCTCACCCTTTAATACCACTCTTTCTCTCTTTCTCTCTCTCTTTCTCTCTCTCTTTCTCTCTCTCTCACACGCATGCACACACACACACAAACACTTAGCGTGGTAGCCATGGTGATGCAAACCAGGCTGAAGTTAATAGCTGCAGCAGTGAGAGCCAGACAGTTCAGTCCTGTCTTTGCCCACATGGAGTTTGAACTGTTCTCAGTTTTCCTTTTCGCTTCAGTGCATTTGAGCGTTTCAGCAAAGCTCCACTGTTTCTAATAAACTAGAAAAGATTTTTATAACCAAAAAGTCCACGTTAAATATAATATTTATTATCTATATTTATTTGTGTTCGTGAAACTACAGGAGAACAATGTTTCACTCCCTTCAGTGGAAAGCCATCTGCGGTTTTGAACTTTTAAACGTTACTTCACAGGGTGGATTCTGTTTCATTGAGTTTCAGTTTTTGATTGAACCTTTGTCTCCAACATCTTTGTCCTTTTCTCCCTGATATATCAGGCTTCATAAATCTGACACAGGCCAGACAATGGGGGAGAAGGAGGCCTCAGATGAACCTTCATGGAACGAGCAGCAGGAATACGGTGCCGCCGCAGAGGAGAGAGGGGTGAGTCCTTCTCGTAAGGGTATCTTAAAAAGATCACATGGTTTTCATAACTCCGACGAAGTCATCTCTGTGGATTGTGTTGGGAAAGATAATATTTTTGACCCAACACTCACGCTCACGTCTGAAAAATCTCACCACCGCATGCGAGCCAATTCCAGAGCTCTTACTCACCTCGAGCTTGGCTCCGTTTCTTCCCAGGTCATATTTACATTAGGTTTTTTTGTTTTTGCAGTCCATGTGTAGATTCTAAGTCGTTTTCAGCACCGACACACGTCACCACATCTTAAACTGATTACACGCACACACTCGACTCCCCACACGGGCGCCCCCACGTGTTATGCACATTGTGTTTTCCGTTGGAGCGGCTCGCCACCTGGTTAGCATTGCACTTCAGCATCCAGTCAGCCGCTGTGTATTCTCCATCTCCTCCTTAATCAGCACTCCCTCATCACCTTTGACCTGTCAGTAGTTTGTCTGCTGTTGTGTCATCTCACTGAGAGATTGAATTAACACAAATGGATTTGTTTGTTTCGTAGTGGCTGTTCACTGTGTTTTGAAACATGTATTGGCAAAGTTAATGTATTTTAAAGGGATAGTTCACCAAAAAATGAAAAATTATATTTACCACTATGCCGATGGAGGGGTGGGTGACGTGTTGAATTGTATTGGATTCGGCTGCAACGCTGTTTACCCCTGTGGACTCAAACACTTCACCCACCCCCTCCATCAGCATAGTGGTGAGTAGATAATGAGGGAATTTAAATTTTTTGGGTGAACTATCCCTTTAACTTGGATTAGAGGAGAGTTTGCTGTGTTACTTCACATACGTTTTTCATTTCTGCGTTTTTTTCTTTTATTCCTGGAAAGCACAACAAACACATGTGTTGTCCCAAACAAGTCTTGTTGGAAAATCCTTTAGTCTTTCTCTACACACGGTTTCACTCTTTGATAATCACTTGTTCATGTTTCTTGGGGGGGGGGGTCTTTCAAAGGGTTGGAGCTAAAAGAGTAAAAGCATGATCGCCCTTTGTTTTAAGCCTTTTCAAAACATTACATTCTTTGATCTCAGGGGTCCCGGAGCAGGGTTAAAAGTTCGGAAATATAAAGCGGAGTCAGACCATGTAGTGATTTAAAAGTTATAAATAGAATCTTGAACTGAATTCTGCAGCGGATGGGGAGCCAGCGTCGTTCAGTGAGGACTTCAGTGATGTGTTCTCTTTCTACTGTAGACGGGCAACTGCTGCTTCATTTTGGCAAGTGAATAATGAATTGCAGTGGTTAATATTTAGAATTTGTAAGTAGCAGGATTGAACAAGGCTCTGATGGAATTTGACGTATGCCTCATACTTCATCCTGTTCATCTGATGCAACAGCCTTCATCCTCCTCTTAACAACAGTAGGTCACTGAAAGCTGAAACTACATGAGGCATATTTCAGTCTTTGAGACTTTGGGGTAATAGAAGAAGGTTTTTACCGTTTATGTGGAAACTGGAGAGGAGTCGCTATTGGAAAATGTCATCAGGGATGGTTATGTGCTATAATCAAGCACAGTAGAATATACTGCTCCTGCAATTTAATAGTCTTTTCCAGATATTATAAATATAGTAGTAAAAGAAAACTGTGTCTCTCTCCCTGTCTACACCAGCCCTCCAGTCTCCTTTCTGACAGCAAGCACAGAGACGCCTCTCCCCCCCCCTCCCCTCCCTGCCAGCCTCCCTCTCTGCAACGCCAAGACTCGGGGCCTCGTGGCATCAAGGGAATCCTAAAGAAAAGTCGCTCCACCAGCGTGGAGTCGGACCACAGCGAGGGCTCGACGCCGGAGGGCCTGCCAGCTCGACAAAGCAGCGTCACCCTCAGCCACCATGAGAGTGAGGAAGAGACGCAGAAGGCTGATGAAGAGGAAGAGAAGGAGAAAGAAGAGGAGGAAGAGGAGGCAGAGGAAGAAGAGGCAGAGGCGGAGGAGGAGGAAGAGGAGGAGGAAGAGGAAGAGGAACAGGAGGAGGAAGAAATGGAGGATGAGGACTACGAGGAAAACGAGGGAGAGGATGAGTCACCGACTGACGATGTCACAGACGGCGGGAGCTTCAGCATCAACAGACAACACAGCGAGGGCAGCGGCGGCAGCAGCAGAGGAAGTTTTGAGGAGATGCCAAGTTCGTCGCCTGACGAGAGTCTGGAGAAGATGTCCACGGTGTCGGAGGATGCTGAGGAGCTGGAGAGCAGCTTGGATGGAAGTGGTGGCTCCTCCCTCAAACAGAGGTCATTGGATGAACACCAACACAGCATCATGTTTCAGTATAGTAAACTAAATTGGCTAAATTTAACTGTATAGAACCAAAACAACATCAAAATACAAATAATGCAGAAGTATTAAAGTCAGTGACAGATTTGTTTAATAACTAATTAATCAATTAGTCGCATTTGTATGGATTCTAGCTTACGATCCATATTTAAACCTTAGGATTTGTAAATATTACTTTACTATATTATTTTCAAATGGGGTTTGGATTCATTTTCATTTGAGCCTATAGACTCAATATAAAGATGGACGACATGACGTGATGTCAAAGTGTTTGGCTGCAGTACACGTCATAAAGCATGTCTCCTTGTGTTAATGGATGGGACATGGACCAAACGAAATAGCAAATGTCAAGTAAATTGTAAATTACGTGTTTCCAGTGAGTTTATTCGTTATTTGATGCTATAAAAACGCAGTGAAATGTCATGATTGACAGCTGAGACTGACGCACGTGTGCATCAGTGGGAGCTCGCTACCACGGCGACATACCACGATGCCTACATCACAGAATCTGGCTCTGAATTCGCAAGTTGGTGGCAGTTGTGTCTGGAATATTTTGGATTCACTTGTGGAAACCTGTCTGTGGTTAAGCCATATTACTGAAGCTCCCAGTAACTAAATATTCTCTAAGATATACAGTACAGTATTTCAAATTAACAGCACCATGAACTTGTGAATTGAGGCAAAAATCGAAAAAATAGCACCCAGGGAGTTAAACGTTACTCAGACTTGCGTAGCTCAGGTAAACCAGACTTGTATTTTAATGCTGCTGCAAAAGAGAAAAGGAAAATAACCTATTTGTCTTTATCCTTTTTCAGACTGACAGAGTCCAGCAGTAAAGAGGAGAAGAAAGACAGACTGAAGAAGTCAAAACCAACCGAGCTGATCCAGACGTCACTGGCCGATCGCTTCAATCAGCTCCAAGGTGCCGAAAATGCCTGGAGGAAAAAGGTGAGTTATCACATAACCTTTCCTTCAGTGCAGTGGGGTAAAGTTGTTACTCATGTGGGAGGAATAACAGGTCTGCAAGAGTTATTAAAAATTAAAGCCAATTCTTTTATGGTATTGGTTTTAATGAGCAGATCCTGCCACATGTTGAGGTTTCCCCTCAGCATCGTTCACAGGGAAAGACAGATTTTGGCCGTGCACACATTTCTTCCTCTGCTGAATCAGCTCGTTTCCCCCGGCGCTGCTGCCAAGAGGGCGTGAGGTTCGGAGGGCTCGGGGTTGCAGCAGATTTGGAAGTGGTGTTGCCAAAGCCAGTGATCCAGGGCTTAGTTAGCCTCACAAAGAGAAAGAGAGACACACCCTCTTCCCCCCACTTGTAAAAATAAAACTCTACACCGCGACCAAACACCTGCAAACCTTCCACGCTAATGCCTGCTTCCTTCGCTGGGTTTTACAGCGTCTCACTTCTCCTCTCCTCAAAGTTAGAAAAACAATCTTCCACAAGCAAGCTTTGTATTCTTCATACACTCGAAAAACGTATATAAACATGCAGATGGTTCAGCGTTTATTGGACACGGACACATTTTGAAGGAGTGTTGAAAGTCCATGGAGGCCCCCCCACGCCCTCACAAGTGGAAAAAATCCTTTAGACTATATAATAACCACCACGAGGACACTTTGTAAATATCTAATGATGTTTCAGTGGAAGAAAAAAACAAAAGACTGAAGTGATGACATGTTTAAACGTATGAAGCCTCCCTTGGTTCGTTGTCTGTCGAGGTCACGGAACCTCTCGGGGCTTTTCATGGTTTGGGTTCATCCTTCATCCAAAGATGAGCTAAACTTAGAATAAATCCACTTTATACGAAAGTGTGGGCAGCCGAAAATCTTCACTCGACTAAATACTGAGTACATGTTACATTCGTGTGGTCTGTCTTTATTATGATAAATCATCAGAGTCCATATAATTTAGTGTAATTCCATTAATGGCAGAAAGGCTGCAGCCGCAACCCCCAAAAAAGTCTGCAGGCTTCTTCCTTTGATTCAATAAGAAGTGGTCTTGAACTTGTTCTGCTGCTGTAGAGCTCTGGGAAACTAAAGGTGCTTTCAGACAGAACCTCCAGGCAAGCGGGTGCTATCAGGAGTTTGCCAGAACACAGCAGGAGATTCTTCAGTCCGACGCGTTCACAACAACAGTAAAATTAAGCGTTCAGGCGAGGGCTGGCTTCAGGGTGGAACATGCAGAACCCAGGACGTCACGTAAAAACTCTGCCGCAGAGATCATGTGTTTTTGTTTACAGCAAATCGACACCGCGGCCGACCTTCATCTCCAAAAGCTCTCAACTGTCTCTTCTACATCTACGGCTCCTCTTCGTCACCCCGAGATATTGATATTCACGGAAACGTCACCAACTCGCTTGCGGTGAATCCTCCGGTGATAATCTCCCGCTGTGTTCCCACATGGCCTCCTGCAGACTTTCTCCAGAGTTTTTACAGGCACATCATCTGTGTGGCATCCATCGTATGTGACCGTTCTTGTTACATTTCTACCTTGAAGAAAAGGCCCTTCTGGTTTCCATGTTCAGGCTTGTCAGTCCATCTCGTAGCCTGCCAAGCCCAAGCAGATGTTGTTGCTCTTTGTTTGATATGTGGGAGACCAGGGAATGTAACATGCATGGTACACACCGTGGTCATCTCCAACCAGCTCCAGATGTTTCCTGTAAAGCCGGCTACGCCGCTCGGTGCCCCACGGTTGTGTTGTAAAGTGAGGCCTCCGCTGTAAATTAAATTTAAAGGTCTGTCGTGTTTTGGATAATGATCGTTAATAATACGTTACTTTGACTGTTCGCAGCCTTTCACCAGTTAATGATTAATGCTGTCCTCGAAAAACTATACTGCTGCTCTGTCAATATCAATTCAGCTTTTGGAATAAGTTACAAATTTTTACTGTCTTTTACAAAAATCCATGCAGACATTAGAATAATATTTAGAGGGTTTTCTTTTAAATCCTGCAGGATTTGCTAAGTGTCTAGTTTTAGTTTCCCAGCGATGACTCACTGTAGACGAGTCTCTCCACGAATCAAAACACTGACACCGCAGCTCCCCCACTGACATGTCACTCCATTAACACGCAGTGGGAAATATTGTCTCTGAGCCGCGGTGAATCCCAGGAAAAATAGGAGCCGAGACAATCGGTTAAAGATGAGTTTATTAAATCCAATTCATTACGAGCGTCTTGATTTCCCACTAAATCACGAAGCCAGATTCCTGCTGTTGTAAGTCAGGATGATTCACACGTGCATCGCTCTCAGTTTATGGTGTTTTGCTCTCTCCTCATGCGTTGTTATAAACAGTCTGTTTCCCTTTTCCTTTTCCTCCCACTCTCCCAAACGTTACGGCAGGTTTCAAATGACCTGTGTCTGCTCTTTGCTCTTCTACGCTGAAACCAGCTCACGGCCGCTGCTGCAGTCGGACGTCGCCCTGCCTTCCTCTTCCTCCTGCATTCTCCTCTGATCGTTTTCCTTTCCTCTTCTCTTCCTACAACTTCCCCCTCTTTCCACCCTTTTTTCCAGTTTCCTCTGTCCCCCCCAACTGTGGACCCTTTTTTTGACACCCGCCTGTCCGCCTTTCCCTGTCCCTCCAGGTGAGTGCATACGTATGAGGCAACCCTGCATTTCTCTCCCCGTTTCCTGGACAATCTCTCACACTGAGGAATCAGAGCTGTCGACACACTCGCTGTTGCTACATGAATGCGGTTTGCCGGCCCTCGGTTGGTTGATATCTGTGTCAGTGGTTTGGCCGAGGTGCGGCCTGCTCCGTACAGTCAGGCAGGGCTGAGAAAAATGGTTTCCTGTGAGGCTTTGAGGCCCCAAGCCCTTTCCTTTCCTCCCCCTGTCTCTGGGGTCCTGTCAGTCCAAGGTATTTCCCTCCTCTGATTGACTCCAGAGATGGGCTGCCGGCTGGAGGGGCTGTGTCGGTGTGGGAGAATGCTCCAGGGCTGTGACACACTGTAGCATGACTGCACAAGTTTCACTGCACAGAGAAACCGTGGTTTACAAGGCATATAAAGTGGTGTTTTTGATTATTCAGGCTGATTTATGCTGCCTTTACGCACAAAAAAGAGACCCATGTGTAACATACCTCCATGCATCCTTTACATTGGCATGGTTGATGAGCAATACATCCATTAGAGGGCAGTGCAGAGTCTACAGTTTCTGACAGCAACTAGCATGGCAGCGGTGGAGAAGGTTGTGATAACGCACCTCTTAAAAAAGAATCAAGAACAGCCATGTCTCGACATAAGGAAGATGAATCCTTAGTTGAAATCGATTCCTCGTGTCTTATGGTCGTCTCGCTTAAACTATTGTCTACACTGCCCCCCCATGATTTCCTGTGGTACTGCTCTGTTTGCTGCGTTCGTATCTGTAAGCTTTCAGAAGACGTGAACAAATACGCAGAGTACGTACGCACGGCTTTGTCCATTTACTCGTACGCGTCTAATTTTGAGCATAAATGAGCCTTTAATCGTTACAAGGTACAAGAAGCAGGGTTTTCTCAGTCCTGTAATTCAAAAATGTGTGTTCAGTCCAAATCAACTTAAAACTCACATCCCCACTCATAATGCATTCAGGACCTGTATGTGCATAAACATGTGCGTGCGTCCGTTGTTATGAAAATCAGCGAGCCTCCCCTTTGATGCGGTGTGTGTCGTCTCCCTGCATGTCAGTGTGATTCAATGTGTTGCTTTGAACTTTGTCTCATGTCACGCTAATATTTGACCACAACGTGCAACATGTTTGACATTAGAAAAAAATCTGTTACCACTTGTACCTTTGCCATTGTGTGTGGTGAGAGAGAGAAAGAGGGGTGGGGGGGTGAGTGGAAGATTGTTTGAAAGAAACTGAAGTTTGCTCAGAATTAGACAGTTTGACTGTTTAAAGCTAAACTATCAGACTCTTTTACCTTTAAAATGAAAAGCAAGAAAAGTATTAAAATATCAGGATTTTCATTCTGGGGTTGGAGCTTTTTTCTTCGTCAAACACAATAAAAACATGACAAAGTTAAACATCTGTGGGTTTCGGATTGTCGGCTAAATAAAACAAACAGATTTAAAACGTCACTTTTCGGGCTCTGAGGAATTGGAATTGGAAAATTTCCATTGCAAATCATCCAGCTTCCATCCCATCAATTTCTTACATTGACTTACATTTAGGGAATAGACTATTAATACTGCTCATGGACTTTTTCCTTCTCTAATGCCTCCCTGACATCGGCCTGGCTGCAGCTCAACATCTTTTTCTTCTTAAAGCTCTTGACATCTGCGGCTGTTTAAGTTGATTCTGCAGAACCAACAGTAGAGCTGATGTTTTAAGTTGCAGACTGACAGTCAGCAGATCACACAGACCATCTTTCATCCGCTAGGAAAATTCCTCTATGACTGTAACTAGCTATTTGGTTTTGGTGAATCCTAAACATTTGTTTGTCATTTACTTTAATTTCATGCAGCACAAACCGCCCTGTTGCCGTCGTATGAATAAACGTTGTATGTTTCAGTAATTTACAGTGAAAACATGCAAAGAAAACAAGTTTGTAGAGTTTTTGTTGGACTTTCTCTTGTTTTTGTCTTCTTCTGCCTGTTTAATAAGCGGTTGCTCAACAGTTGTCTTCAACATCATGTTCCTCGTCTGCTCTCCCGTGCAGAAATAGATCTTCTTTTAATTTTACCCACTGCAGAAAGGAAGTTGCCGCTCATGCTACGTTACACCCAATAAAATACTCATTATCAGCGAAAGAGTAAGGGGTGGCAGCTTGTAAAAAAAAAAGCCCAGACAGCGCGATGAAATGCTTCAAATATTCGGGAGTGGAATATCATTAATTATTGTTCCACATCTCCGGGGCTCCGCGGGGACCAGGGGGCAGTAAACCTCTGCTAATTCATTTTTAATGGTGGTTCAGGTGCAGAAATGACAGCAGGAGTAAATCATGTATAAAAGCTCTGCTGTGCACCGGGTGATGGACGGCCTCGCTGTATGAACAGGGATTCCGTGTTTTATTATCAGGACTCGACATCCTTCATGCCTTTCTGTTGTAAAAATAAAGTTTGACTCACAGTGAGAACTTCTGTGGAAGTATTTGCTTTCTCCTCCAGAAATAATTCATAGAGTAATGTGTTTTTTCATAGCTGGCATAGATACAATAATTTCTGCCCGTGTGTTTGCTTCACTACATTATCGTCCTCCACCATCATCAGTGATCTCCCTCTCCTGTCCTCGTGCAACCTTTCTTGCTGACTCGTGGTTTTGTGTGTCCTTAGAACTGCCTCTTAGAAAAGTAGAGTAAAACATCTTTACTGCTTACGAAGAAGCGATATCTGAAATTGGATTTTATTCCCGACAGAAGTCCGGCGTAGAAATGGAGCCCAAGATGTCGCTGATGGACAGGATGAAGATCCTCAAGGAGAAGGAGGAGCTGTGGAAGAACAAAGGCAAAGGAGCAGCCAATGACTCGGTCCAGTTCACTGTGGCCGGACGCATGGCCAAGAGGGGTGAGCTTATTCTGAGCTAATTACTAATTAATACCAAACTTACTGAATTTACACTTGAACAAACATCAGTGTGAGAAGAACTATCCAAAACTATCCAAAAACATGGAGGAGGCAGCCAGCCACCTCCATGTTAACGGCTTCACTTTTGCGAAGCCGTTATTTATTTATTTTTACTGAAAATGCCATTTATACTTTATTTAATCGGACAATTTGCTGCTTTTAATTCACTTACTTCAAAGTAACTCGATATCTGTGTACTCTGATCTGTTGGTCGGACAAAACAAGACACTTCTTAAAATATTGATGTTTATTTTTCACAATATTCTGACATTTTTAGATAAAAGTAATTGAATTGAAATAATTCATTAAGATATTTGTCAGATGAATGTGTAACAAATAATAATCATAACTTGGAGCTCTAATTCTCCCCCTGTGTTCCATCAGGTGTTGTCTCAGAGGAGTCGCCTCGTATCGCTCTCAAGAAATCGAACAACACACCGGTGAAGCCACATGAAGGTACGATCGTTGAGTGAATCACTATATTGATAAAGGAACCAGGCTCTTGTGACCTTATGTGTCACATGTGCCAGTAATTCAACATGACTTCAACAAAACCTCAATTTAACAGACCTGTTTGTTTCTACTGGACAGAAATCTCCAGTAGATCTGATGTCAAGGTGGAAGGAGACAAACGACTCGACAAACTCGAGTCCTTCCTCGACAAGCTCCACAACAAAGGTACAATCCAAGATTATATTTAACTAAACATTGTGTTATTAAGGACTTCTTGTAGCGTAGCCATCGTGTATTTCAATCGTTACTCATCTTGTCACCAAAATGCACAATTATCTGACGGCCTGTGCAAACATTTCCTGTTTCCTTCCTTCCTGTTTCCTCATGTTGTGGCGGGCGGGTCAGGCGTGTGCAAAAACAAGATTTCCACCATCGAGGTGACGGCAGAGACGGAGAAAGAAGTGATGACCCTGGATGACGACGAGACGTTCGGCAACTTCTACAAATCTTCACCCTCCTCGCTCCATGACTCCAGCGTGATCGTCACCGAGGAGGACTTCAGCCAGATTCAGGCCGATACACCAAAGTCAGTGAATTCCTCAGTGGCTTTTTCCTCCACATCAACCATATCCATCAATCATATCCTAAAACACTTGTATTTACTGTATTTTTAGACTCATCTCGACCGTCACAGAACACAAGCGTGCGATGCGACCCGCCCGGAGGAACCAGGGCTCCAGGAACCCCCTGCGAGCTCTGGCTGCCCGCAACGACCTCCGGCAGGTTTACACCGAGCAGCGGCTCAATGTGGCCTCAGTGGAAACCAAGAGGATCCAAGTGGAGAGGAGTAAGTTCTTAGATGGCTCGACAAGAAAACACTTAATATAACCATTAGTATAGTTTGATAGAATGTCATGGTGGTCACTTTTCCATCAGCTCATGCAGGAATTTGGACGTTGCTTTTATCAGTCAGTTTTAGTTTCTGTTGGACTCAAATTGAATTATCGTAAATAAACAGATGCATAATTTCATCCTGATGTTTATGTGGCCAAACGAATCACCTTTCTGCTGCAGACGTTTTATTTGGGCAAATTTGATTTCTCATCGCCCACCTGATTACAGACACAGGCTTTCTCGTTAACTTGGTATTTTTGAGAAACCAGATTACTGCAGAAACCCAACAGTTGCCCGGTTACTGAAGCGTACGCACTGTAAACAGTGGAAGTTGAAGATGACCTGAAGGTACGAGCAGCTGTAATAGTTTTCTACCTGATTTGTTTGTCTGCGGCTTGTCTACTATATTCAGTTCCTCTCTATTTAAGCTCTGCACAGACTCGGTTGACCTTAGGGACCATTTCACAGTTAAAGAGGAAACGAGACGGCTCCATGTAGTATGTGACGTCTAGTGCAGGAAGAAATAAGAAAAGACATCTTTTCTTTCATAATTTACTCTACAACAAAGTGGTTTTTATTGTTGGATGGCAGATTACATCACAGTTATGATTCAAAATACTGCATCAGTTCGACCTGGAACTTGTAGTAGTTGATAACTTGTCTTGTTTGCTCCCCCCCCCCTCCCTCAGTGGCGAAACACTCCAAACACAACCTGGCCGACGTGGCCTTGGCGGGTCTCGCCAGCAAGGAGAACTTCCGCAAGGTCAACCTGCGCAGCACCAAGTCCACAGACGTCGTGACCAACAACAGTGCGCTGCCTTTCAACAAGCTCATGCTTATTCGCATCAAAGGTCAGAGACACCAGAGCATGTGCTGTGTATTGTTATGAAGAGGAAACTAAATCACACTTAAAGCTCCTCAAGTTTGTTTCTTAGGGATATGAAGTTAGTTTAATTGTGAGATAAAAGCAATATGTATGTATGTGTAGGTCGGAGGCACGTCCAGGTTCGCCTGGTGGAGCCCACAGCTCGCTCTCTGAACAGCGGCGACTGCTTCCTGCTCATCACGCCCAAGCACTGCTACATGTGGAGCGGAGAGTTCGCCAACGTCATTGAGAAAGCCAAGGTAGCGAGCCTCACACAAACTGGATTTTACTAAGAATGTTTCAGAAGCAGCATCGTGTTCAGGCAGGTGCTGCTACAGCTTCATGAAGCTCAAAGTAAAACATGCTGCAGAAGGAAAACTTTTAAATGTCTTGCCCCAGGTATTTCATGCTCTTTTGGATGCACTGAATGTATAAAGAGACTAATCTTCCACCCATGTCGTAACACGTTGTACATTATGCTCCGTGTGAGCAGGCATCGGAGATGGCGTCGTTCATTCAGGCCAAGAGGGACCTCGGCTGTAAGGCGCCGCAGGTCACGGTGCTGGAGGAAGGAATCAACACCGAGACCAGATGGGCCAAAGAGTTCTGGAGCCTGTTGGGAGGAAAGACCAAATACAGAGGTGCATGCAAACATATTTATTATGTTTACTGAAGGAGGAACAGCAGCTAATCAGGTCGTCTCAGCTCAGCTCACGATCTTTGTCTATAACTGTTACATTTTATTTGGGTATTTTAGTGAAAGTAAACGAGGACAGCAGCTGATCTTTTCTTACACTTTTATACAGTTTGATATATAATATAATATTGTCCAATAGAACTTGTAGGTATCTGTTGTTTTTCTTAAGAACACTTCAGCTGTGTTGATGTTTCCTGACTCGGGCTTGAAGCTTGATTTAACATCTGAAGGATCGTCGGTCTAACCGTGCTGCCTCCCCTGCTGCCCTGCACATATGCTTACCTTCCTCTCTCTGAAATGTGTGTGTGTGTGTGTGTGTTATAGGTGCAGGGGAGCCGGAGGAAGATGAACTGTACGAGACGGGGGTGCTCGACTCTAATGGGGTGTACAGACTCCAGGGAGACAAGCTGGTGCCTCATGATGATGCATGGGCCTCCATCCCGAGTGTCTCCATGCTCGACTCCAATGAGGTAAAAACCACTAAGAGAGTAATGAACCCCATCAAAGTTTGGTCCTGCAAGCAAAGTCTGAAAAGAGATAAACATAGTCCCGAAGGACATCTCAATTCCCATCTTTATGCCTCTTGTTGTCTTGCATGGTGAGATAACGGCTCTCTGTTCTGTCTCCTTGCTGCCGCCGACACCTGACACCAGGTGCTAGTGTTTGACTTTGGCGGTGAAGTGTACGTGTGGCACGGGAAAGACGTGCCCTTGGGGGACAGAAAAGTGGCCGTCAAACTGGGCAAACAGCTCTTCAGCGGCAGCTACGACTACAGCAGCTGCAGAGTCAACCCTCTGGATGCCTCCTGCACGAATAAGGATGTGCCCCAGTGAGTGTGACACAAGTTATTAAGGTTATTGCTTGTGTTGTTGTAGCCCCTAGTGGTTTTATTTGGCCAGTACACCTTCACAACACTTTTAAACGATAGTGTGTGTGTGTGTGTGTGTGTGATATCCAGGCAGGGGGAGGGTCGTCCGAGCTGGACTTTGTTTGGTCGGCTGTCGGAGCACAATGAGACGGCACTGTTCAGAGAGAAGTTCCTGGACTGGGCTGAGAGGAAGAAAGAGGAAGCAGCTCTAGCTGAGGAAATCAAGGTAGAGGAGATCAGACGTTAAATTAGCACAATAAAATGCACAGAAAAAACACCAGGCAACGGAACAACTGATATATTCATCCACTTATATATAAACTTGGTTAAATTACAAATTCAAAACCAAGTAAAATCGCTGTGTCTGCTCAGAGTCCGGTCCATTCCACTGCCCGCTCCTCATTCGACTTGGAGCTGCAGCCGTGCGATGCCAGAGCGCTGCTGGACAACGAGCCTGCGCCGGTGAAGACCGTCCTGGAGGGAGTCAATGTCCAGCGGGGCCACGGCCTGGTGAGGACGGAGGACGGGAGGCAGGCGGAGCTGGCTACCGTAGCTGTAGACGCCTGGCACATCAAAGAGCACAGCGAGGAGGAGCTGCCCAAAGAGAGTCTGGGCCAGCTACACGAGGGCGACGCCTACATCATCCGCTGGAAATACTCCGTCACCACACTGGGTAAGTCGGGTTTTAAATTAAGTCAACAATTGATTCATGCATCTATAAGGGAAGTGCGTGTATAAGAGGCATCGTATCACTGAGGAGGTTAAAGTGCTCTGAAGCTCACTGTGCTTCTGTTCCCTCAGTGGGGAAGCGGCAGAAACCCGGGGAGCTGAGCGCTGGAGCTCCCGGGCGAGAGAGGACGGCGTGTTTCTTCTGGCAGGGCCGACAATCCAGCATCAGCGAGAAGGGAACCTCCGCTCTGATGACAGTGGAGCTGGGCAGCCACCGGGGGTCACAGTGGGTCTCAGCTCATCACACCATCAATAGAGTGGTGTCTTTATCTAAGGCTTCACTTGTCTTTTTATTAATTCATGGTAGAAGTGTGACTTTCCTCATCTGGTTGTGTGGCTCCAGGTGTTGGTGAGTCAGGGGAAGGAGCCGCCGTGCTTCCTCCAGCTCTTCCTGGGAGGTTTGATCATCCACAAGGGCAGCAGAGAAGATGGTGCCAACCACACAGGTAATAGAATCAAATGTTTACTGTTATCAGTGATGCGCTGAAAAATATTCTATCATACTAGTCTGGACCATACACGTGTGTTAAAACAGATGTAGACTCCAGTTTCTATAGACGGTCTTTTGACTCACAAACCAGTGCATGACGCCCCAGTTAGTGATTTCGAGGATGGACTCTGATGTTTTCTTGCCGTGTGGTGTGTGTGTCCAGGTGGCTGGAGGCTGTTCTGTGTCCGTGGCGAGGCGGACGTGGAGGCCTCGCTGGTGGAGGTGAACTGCCAGAGTGCCAATCTGCGCTCACGTGCCAGTCTGGTGCTTCTTAACGCCCAGAAAGCTCAGCTGTACCTGTGGCACGGCTGTAAAGCACAAGCCAGGGCCAGGCAGGTCGCAAAGAGAGCTGCGGACAAACTAACCCAGAGGTAGGAGACGTGTGTATAATGGATGTGCCTGTTGTACCCGCTGTGGTGGAATTAACTGCAGTGTTTTCTGTGTGTTGTGTTCAGATGTCCCTCGGAGTTGGGTCTGAGCAGCAGCAGCAGTGTGACAGTTGAGGAGGTGGAGGAAGGAGCTGAACCCTCGGAGTTCCTGAAGGCTCTGGGCTTGAAGGACAAGAAGGCGTACGACTGTATGCTGCAAGGTTCGTCCTCACACTGACACACGCTACTTCAAACCACTCGGCATCATCCTGAGTCATCTCATTAACGAGACGTGCACGTTGCCCCCAGATCCTGGGAAGTACAACTACACGGCCCGGCTGTTCAAGCTGAGTGCCAGCTCTGGGGTTTTCGAAGGGGAGGAGCGGCTGTATCCTGCTCGGGTGTCGGAGGGAGTCATGGCGATGCCGTTCCTGCAGGAGAACCTCTACATCGCACAGCAGCCAGGTACCACTGATGCTTTGCATTTGACTAAACATCCCCATTTCTTTCAGGAGCACAAATCTATGTCCCCTGAAAACGAAAACATACAAAACTGAATTCATCTCCAGTTAGACGTGATCACAACAGAAGGGAAATGTCTGGAACATTCAGGCGAGGGGCAGCAGCTGGTAGAGGATGCAGGAAATCCCACGTGTTTGTTTTCAGCAGATCAACACTAGTGTCTGCCCCCTCGTCGAAAACTCTCATCGTCAAAAACTCTCATCGTCCAAATATCCGTAGTTCAGTTAATGTCTGAAAAGCAGGTTTCTCATTTGAAGTACGACATAGAAATTACACAAACTTTCAGTTCCACTTAGTTGCCTGTTTTAACCTTGGACTGATGAAAACTTGATGGATTTGTTTTATTGTTGGGGCTTAATGTGCAACCTTCAAACCGTCACAGCAACAACAGTAAACAGTCTGACACCCTGTCTCATCCTGGCATCATTACTTCTGCAGCTCTGTTCCTGCTGGATAACCGTATGGAGGTGTACCTGTGGCAGGGCTGGCAGCCGGAGGACACGCAGCGCACCGGCTCTGCAAAGATGCGCTGGGACAGCGAGAGGAAGTGTGCCATGGAGACGGTGCTGCAGTACTGCAAAGGTCAGAGGTCGCACACGGGAGGAAGCTTTGCTAAAAGTGTATTAGGGCTGAGCTGTTCACATTATTTCCACTTTTCTCTCTTTTCCATCCAGAAAATGTCTGAATTCAAAAGCATCACCACCTTTTTACATTTCTGTCATTTTCAGAGAAGAACCATCGGCGCCCCCCTCTGGCTTATCTGGTCTACGCAGGCTGTGAACCCCTCACCTTCACTAACATCTTCCCGTACTGGCAGAAGGATTCCAGCTTCACTCCGGAGGTGGGACACTTTTCTCTTTCTACTGCGATGTGTGAAATTCCAGCTACTTAGAGAAATGAAAAACCACACTTTTACATCTGTTTACCGATTGTGATTTACGTGTGTAAGCAGGTGGAGAACTCTAAGAACAAGGTGGTGTTGGTGAAGGAGGCGCTGTCTCGGCTCAGCAAGGAGCAGTACTCCATCGAGGAGCTGACCCGCAAACCTCTGCCGGAGGGAGTGGACCCCCTGCGCCTGGAGGTGTACCTGTCCGACCCGGACTTCAAGGTGGGACACTTACTGTTAGACGACCAGGAACAGTTAGAAAACTGATAAAGCGTTTGTAAGAAATGCAAATTGAAAGTTTTTGTGTGTCAGAGCAGATAAACTGAATAAGTATACCAACTTATAATGTGCTGACCACGACAACGTCCACACACCAAAAAAAAATCATGACCAAACACTTTTTTAATACTTTATTTTAAAAAGGGAATTCGAGCGCTCACGTCTCTTTTTCCCCCGACCACCAATGTTTCAGATCCTATATATATCACAAAAAAAGCTCAGGACCAGAAAGTCTAACGTTTGTGAACTGTGGCTGTTTCCTGTGTGTTCCAGACGCTTCTGGAGATGAGCCGGGTGGAGTTCAACGCGCTGCCGAACTGGAAGCAAAAGAATCTGAAGAAAAGCAAGGGTCTGTTTTAAAACCTGTTACCTACACAAACTCGCCTCTTCTTCATGTTCTCTGCAGCTTTTCTTACATTTTTTTTTTTTTTTTATTCCAAGAAAAAAAGACATTGTCCTTATTTTGTCGAGGATAAAGAAAAGCGAATGTACAATTTTGTTCAAATGTTGATCTATTTTTAATAGCAGCTCCATTTTTATTGTTTCCTTGTGTCCTTGAAATATTTTACCCAACAATTATGTGCAATTGTTAATCTTTTAATGAAATTTTTTCCTTGTCTGGTAAAAAAAAAAAAGACATAGTTACCCTCATATTATAAATATGTAAAATACTATAAATGAATGTGTTTTTATGTTTACTCCAGACGTGTTGATTTTCTGGTGACAATGTATTTGTATAAAAAAAATTGCCTGTTGTGTGAAACTGGGGGAGTTATTCATCGATTTTTACATTTCATGGGAAGAAGAAGTCGGCTCTGTGCGGTGGGAGTAAACCGTTGACGCTCTGAGGTCGACACAGAAACGACAATAAGTCAAAACAAATTGCAGCTCAGAGAACAATCCCTGTAATCTGAGGTCGGCTGAAAGAAAAAGTGTGGGTGTCAAACTCAGCCTGTGTTCCAGGCGTCTAAACAGAAGAAAGAATCCGTTTTTATTTTTCTCTCTCATAACCAAAAAACCAAAAGTTTCAGCAAAAATTGGTTGAAACTGAAATGATGAAAGTTTCAATTTTAACTTTGACATAAAAACTGACACTTTTTTTTCACCAAGTTTGGTACGAGATATTTCCTGCTTCTCGTAAAGAACTGCCTATAAACCGGTTGCTTGGGACCAAATCGAATCTTTTGTCTTGTTATAAAGGGTTTTTGTAAGTGTGTGTGTGTGTGTGTGTGTGTAAATGTACAACTAAAAGTATTAAGTGTGTGTATGTAGGAGAGACTGTGTGTGTGTGTGTGTGTGTGTGTGTGTGTTATCTGTGCTCCTTCTATATGTTTATATCCACAACATACTGTCAATACGTGTCTGCCCCGTGATGTGCAAAGTAGAAAACATGGTTTTCTAAACAATCTCATATTCATTTGTTACAATGTGCATTTTTATTTTATTTTTTTGTGATATATATAGGATCTGCATTATATGTGGAGACAAGCGACCAGGTCAACTTTTATTTCTGAAACATTGGTGGTCGGGGGAAAAAGAGACGTGAACGCTCGAATTCCCTTTTTAAAATAAAGTATTAAAAAAAGTGTTTGGTCATGATTTTTTTTTTTGGGAGTGTGGACGTTGTCGTGGTCTTTTATTTATTTTCCCGTGAGACAGTTTTATCGCGTCACAGTAGATAGAGGTGATAAAAGTGATGGGTGGTTTACTGAGGCGACACTTGAGCAGAACGGAGGCGTCGTAAATGTTATTTGTGCTTTTACCTACAAAGTGTCTGTTGTGAAACGAGCTGCTGGGATCAATACTTCCAGTTGCTGCAGAACAAACACAACACGGGGCTTGTTTGGAAAAAGCTCATCACACTCATTTGTTCCACTGCTGAGTGTTTTTACTGTGGTTTTAAAAGGCAGCGCTGGATGATGATGATGATGATGAGCTTTGGCAGCCGGAGCCGAATAAATCATTTTTTTAAAACAGATATATTACTTATTTAAATAGAAATTGGCAATAATTCCCAGGATGACGTTATCAAACCCTTGTGACATAGAAATGCAATCAAGGCTTGATATAGATAACGATAAATAAAAAGAAACACTAATACAACTGATATATATCAAACTTAATGTGAATTTTTCATATAGATAAATATAAACGTAGATATCGATGTCTGTGAAAACATCATATCAGCTTATTTTTATCAGCCAACAGATAAATCAGTCGGTTCTAGTAAAAGGTTTAATTCTTTTCTCTGTGCCAAAAGATTTTACTTTTATTTTTTCATCCCTCGTTCTTCACTCAAGCTGCTTTAACGTCTATAACAGCTGCAAACAAATTACAGACCATTTTTCAAAAACATTTCATTTGCCTTTTTTCCCTGCAGCCGTTTGGAAAAAAATCACATTTCCAATGACTCCAATTTGATTCTCCCTCTGCCAGTGAAGCAGCAGGCGGCCACACCAGAGCTGGACACGCTCCATGCAAACTGAACACAGCTTTTATTCTAATAACACCTGTGTTGGACAAAGCCGAATGTCCACAGTGGGGGAGGAAGGTCTCGCTGGCTCTGTTTGATCGGAGGCTTTAAGATCGATGGAGCCGTCAGACCTCAAATATCAGTTTCATTAAAAAAAAAAACCTTGAGGAGTCAGATGATGATGTTGGTTTTGCTTTGTTCACGTCTGCTGTGTTTAATAGAGGAGGGAGGTAACATCCAGGTATTCAGTAGCTCATCCTTGTTCATTGTACATTTTTTAAACACAGGGTGGTGGTGGCCAGGATTTATGAATATTAAGGTTGTAGATCCAAGTCCTTTTTCCTTATTTCAGTGTTAAATAGACACAATTATTCCTTTAAAAGTGTGTTTTTCGAACTTGGTGGAAGGATGTGATGTGATTCAGGGAAGAACCCGTTTAATTTTGGTGCGTAGGCTGCATCTGGATTTCTTTCACTTTCTCAAATAATGCCAGATAGATATTCTTCAACCTTTTTGCATCTTTTCCATATTTAGAGGACTGATCTCTATGAGTGTGTGAAATGTGGTGCAGCTTGAATTTAAGGGCACTGTTGGTTTAGCTAGGAGCTGAGGAGTGTTGCTGTTCATCATAGAGTTGCTCCTCCTGCACAGTTTGCTGCAACCCCCCCCCCCCCCCAACAAATCCCCACCAAAGTGAATATAACTGACTTCCTGACGCCTGTTCATATTTTCACATTTGCAAACTTCTGCATTACAGTCGCAGAAAGTTAACATTTACGGTCATGTTCCTATTTAACCACCAGGGGGTGTTGTCAGTCCAACGTTGACCTTCTTTGCTAAATGTTCCTTTAACCTCAGAAAGTGATGAAAAGAGAATGAAACATTTAAGACAAACAAAACTCACGAAGCAGAATGATGCAGTTTTTTGTCTTTTCTCTGGAAAGTATCGTGAACATTGAGTCAGAAACATGAATATCAACCATGTTCTGACTCATGCGTCGGCCGAGGTGTTTCAAACAACACCTGGTTGGCTGGCACCGGGGGTCACGCAGACAATATGTCCAACACACACACACACACACACACACATAGAGGTGTGTGTGTTATTACAGCTCTGCACCTCTGCAGGAGCCACATATCAAGCTGCTGCCAGAAAACAGTAACAGTTCTTTCCAACAGCATATGGCGGCGAGGGGGGGGGGGCCCAGCTACTGTTGCCTCCTCCAACAGTAACCGGGCGTCTGGTTTGTTTATTTATCACCGGCTCTGTCCTGGGAGCATTAATCACCTGCACGGTTGTGCCTCCTGGCTCCGGGGCCGCCGCAGCCCACAATGCGGCCGCTGACACACGGTAGATTAGCCCGGGTAATAACAGGCCGGGTGTGAGATGACGGAGCCGGACGAGCGGCCTCTGAAGAGTCGATACGCAAGAAATATTTCATGGCCTCGTGCTTGTGTTTCCCTGAAATACTAGTTATTGAAGGGTTTTCCAAATAAAACACACTGTACCTTGTTATCTGGGTTTCGTCAAGATGTACTAAAGTGAAAAGGGTTCATTTGGGGACATTTTGGGAAAGTGGCGTCTGTTAGACGAGCAGATCGATTTCATTCACGTTAAATATGTATGACTATTTGCACAGCCTCCGCAGAAACACACTTTTGCTTATGCACAACATGTTTGGTTTTCAGGTTACGTTTTCCTCACTTAAGTTTATTATTTATTTATATATTACTGATAATTTGTTGACTATTAGCACATTTGACTCTTCCTCTGTAATTCTGATGTATTTTTCTTGCCCTGTCTGTATGTTTTAAGCTATCAGATCCCTACATTTCCTCGGGATCGATAAAGTATCTCTCTACGACACAGCTGAAGCATGTGTGGCCTTGACTGGAGGTAAAAAAAAAACTCTGCACCTCTAAAGCTTAAAGATTCACACAGTATATTTTAAAGTTTTGACCAAAGGGCAGAAATGAAACGCTGCAGTTTTGTGGAGTTTATGTGACCTACAATTTTCAGGCCGGGAGCAGTAACTTCCTGGAGACGCTCATAAAGTCGCTGCTCCGAGCCAAGAAACGGTTCTGCACAGACCCGGGCATAAAACCACAACTCGTCGTTTTAAATCATTTTATTAAACAAAATAAATGCACTACATTGTCTTTTTTATTCAACCACATGCTTGATGTAGCGCCATATTTACCGTACTGATGGTATTAATCTTCTCCTTTGATCATCAGAGGAACACTGACTCGTTCTCTCCCTGAACGTCTGATCTTGCTCCGTTTGGTGAGTGGGTACGATCTGGAACTGAGTCACAGCTTCAAGGGTCAGAATCAGGTCCAGCAAGTTGAAGAGTAAAGCTGAACTGTAGATTAGTTAGACTCAGAATTAGAATTCATTCATAATCTGCGTTTTTCTCCAATATTCTGCCGGGAAACTTTTGAAAATATGAAGAATTCTAAACAGAGTTTGGTGGATTTGCTACAGCGACTGATCTTCTGGTTTAGGAAGATGTAATCACCACATGTGTCTGTAGAACGGCTTTTGCTCAATAAGAGTTAGATAGTGACTCTTTAAAAATATAAATTCCCAAATCCTCTGGGAATGTTTGGCTCCAGACTGCAGCAGATCGGCTGTTTACCTAATGGATGGATGTGATTCGCTGACAAGATTAGACTGTTTCTTGCTATTTCTTCAGCTTTATCAAACCGTCCTCGCCAGCCTGTGCAGCAGTGATTCAGATCTGTCTCTTTGTGCTGTTTACAAACCACACAATTCAAACACCGTGCGTCAAGATGCGATGAGGTCGTAAACGCATCAACAAACACGATCGTCTTCAATGGAGCTCTCGCAAAGAGCCGAGCGATTGTTTTTTGAGAGACGTCTTCTTTCACCGTGAGATGAGATGCAGCAGGGATGAGCTCAGGGGTGGAGACACATGTGAGTCCTTCAGATTCTCAGAACTCACCAAGCAACAGAGCCTTGAAAAGAAAAGAAAAAAACAGTATGTGGGAAACCTAAGACCTTGAATTGTTAATTGTTCACTCTGAGTGCAGGAGTCGATGTTATACTGAAAAAAACCTGCATTACCTTGTGTGAGTGTGTGTTTGTGTGTGAGTGTGTGTGAGTGAGTGTGTGTGTGTTTGTGTGTGTGTGTGTGAGTGTGTGTGCGAGAGGAGTCTCAGCAGGAAGAAAGTGATAATGTTGCTAATCAATGCTGCTCTCTGGCTTCCCACCCAGCAGCTGGCCAAGCTCTTCCAGAACCCTCGGGGCTACGGTGGGATTAACTCTCAGTTCATGATATTGACTGTATTGAAAGATGGACGACTCCCAATTAGTGTCGCCCCCTGGTGGCTGGCTGCAGTGGAGGTGCAAGATTGCAATTTGTTATTGAGGATATTTTAGCTTTATTCCCGGAAAGCGGTAGGAAGAAAAATGAAAATAAAATGGTTTGATTTGTTTCTTCCTTCCTTTATTTAAGAGCATGGACTTCCTGTTTTGAATCAGGACTTTTTGATTTCATGTTCAGACTCTCTAATGCTTTTCACTTCAAACCCTGCGCTCGCACTCAAATAGCCCCCGTTTGTGCTTAGATTTGCTCTGCTTGTGCTTAAACTGTGCACTTACACTTAGATAGTTTGATTTGAGGCTCTCGAACAGGCTGTTAATTCACTGTAACACCCCCCCCCCCCCCCCCCCCCCCACACGCTTTACTCCAACACCAGCTTTTAGAGTTATGCTAATGCAGCCCTAATGAGGGTCGGAACATATAATTCATCAACACCCCACATTCTATTGCTCGGGTAATTTTGACATGACGTCTTGCAGAGGGAAAAACACAAATCCAAGCGCAGACGTTTCTCGCGCTCACAGAAGCAGCGTGAGCGCACGGAGAAGAGCTCAAGCACAGGGCGGGTATATTTGAGTGTGAGAGCAGGGATTTGAGTGAAAGCGTTGAGTCCTGTTCTTAAACTGAACGAGTACACTCTGGAATAACAGGAGGAAAAAGCCCATATGGTTTGACGTCTTTGAATCCGGACTGAGACACTGGCTGTTTGGACTTTCTCCACTTTTCCCCCCAGTATCGGTCACAGGAAACGATGGGAGTTCTTTTCATTGAGAACCTTTAATTCCCTCCTCTCCTTCTGTTCTTTATCCTGAACACGCACAGATTTATATTCAGGCCTTTGTCACAGTGAAGCACCGGTGTTACTCAAAATACCAACAATAGCTCCGTTCTATTCACGCGTCCCGGTAAGCCAGCACGCACAATGGCAGCCCCCTGACGGTATTAAGCCATCACTGATTTATTTACACCTGTGCTTTTCCTGCAGTGACGTGTTGAAATGTCAAACCGTGAAAATTACATACCATTATCCCCCCCCACCCCCCCACACACACGCACCGTTCTTAAGAATCTTTCGAGAGCTAATCTTCTCGTAAGTGAATTTAAACAGAGAAGGAAACTAAGATCAAACATGTTGGTGGATTAGGAGAACTGCTGCCACCGATCGAACTGCTGAGGAGAGCGTTTATATTGTCTGGTGTGTTGTGTCAGCGGGTATTTTCCAGGCAGCAGATGGTGACAATTTGCCTACTTAACTTCAGCGCCACACACACACACACACACACACACACACACACACACACACACACACACACACACACACACACACACACACACACACACACACACACACACACACACACACACACACTTCAGTTATACAGACTTCCACCACACGGAGAGAAAACAAACAAATTCATACCCCACGCTGCCGCCCCCCGACACAAGCAGGTGCTCTACACCACTTGCATGCATAAACACCCCTCACACACACAGACCACCACACACACGCACACGTCTCCTAGTGACAAAAGCCTGCCTGTATCGACCATGACATCAGATCAGCAGTTTCCTGCGGATGAGAGGAGAACTGCGGACGACAGATTGATTGAAAGATCTCCTTCCCCTCGCTCATCCATCATTTCAGCCTCTTTATCATCCGCTTGCTGTTCAATCAATCGGCCACAAAGAGAGAGAAACCCATTTAGGCCAGCCCTGACCGTCCAGCCACCCGCTGACCTTTTTTTGTTTGTTTGAACAACACACACCTGGGGCTCGACTGTCGCCAGAGGACGACGCCGTGTTTGGCGTGAATTAATACAAAGCGCCATTTGTTTGAGCTTCTGTCTAGAAGTGTTTTGCAGACTGACACCCTGCCCTCAATAATGAGGATGTTTTGCAAAACATTTGATGGACCATTGATGTAGGCTTCATCGCCACCTACTGGCACAGAAATGCGTTTGTAGTCGTTTTTGTGTTCTTGTCTGGACGGACATATTTTATAAAAATAAAAGTCGTGCGGACGGAGATTTATTTTTTTTTAAACACAGAGGGGAAATATCTGCAGTAGTGTAGCCGAGGCCTGAATCTTAAAAGCCCTGTGGTGTTTAAGCTGCTTGGATATTCTAATGCCCCAAACTTTCCCCACTAGACTCCTAAAGTTTTATCTCAAGCCATGAAAGGATTTGTCAGCTGATGGTGAGTGAATCATATATTGTGCATGAGAAACTAAACCATACTCCCTTATTTCACATGAATATCATATCATCTTATCCGTCTCCTTTATTGTGTCTGTGAATCTGTTGCATTTTGCACCAAACAGCGACGTAAACAATCGTACAGATCAACGTGCAGATGGGCCTTTCGAGATCGACGGAAATTAAAACACCCACGCAGAGCACTTGTCGGCAAACAAACCCAGACTGACTCAGACAGAACAATGTTTTAATAGTGGAATTCGGTGATGATTCAGTGTGAGATTTTGTGTTGGGAGAGTGAACACACAACACAATAAACCCAGACTTCTAGGTCGCGGATACAAACAGCACTCTGAGAGCAATGTCAATGTCAAGGATGTAGACACACACTCCTGTATCCACGATAAAGGATCTCAGTCAGAGCAGAAACAACAAAGCTGAAAGGCTTTATACATGACGGTACACTGGCCAGTGAGAAATCTGTGTGGGAGCTTTGCCTGAAGAGAAAACCACTGGGGGAATGTGACTGAAACAAGTCCTGCATCTGCCCCCTGTCACACATCCACACCAAAATGTAATGGGATCCTACCTGAGTCCGACCACATCCTTCCACCAGTTTTGTGGAAATCCCTCTTGTGGTTTTTGTGTAATTTTGTTCACAAACAAACAAATCAAGCATGAAATTCAGTAAAGATGTTGATGTTGGCTCCAAACTTTGATCCCCTGATGTGTCATGGTCCTGTTATTGGGTCGAATTTTGTGGTTTTGCCTTGTGGCTCTAATCTTAAAACCTAAATCAAGTGGGTTTGCACTGTGACATCCCAGCAAGGTTCATTGTCTGTGTGGGTTTTTTCCAGCTTCCTCAACAAGACATGAAGATTGGGGGTTAAGTTAATTTGAGACTCTACATTGTCCGTACCGTCCAGGATGTTCCCCCCCCCTCGCCTTATGTCAGCTGGGATTAGCTCCCGCTCCATCCGTGACCCTCAAGGGATAAATTGCTCATAGTTGCTGCCATTGTGCTTTTCTAATCTCTGACATCGGACTGAATCAAAAAGGTCTTTCATCGTCCAACATGTGTCAGATGGAATCCAGCAGGAGGAGATAGCTTCACAATTGAACCATCATGTCTTTATGATGATGGGACTCGGCTATAACCCAGTACAGTCGGCACTTATCACAGCCAGTGGACTGGTTCTGTGATTAGCATCTAATCCCTCTCCGAGCCCGTCAGGGTGTTGTGGCTCGGCTGAATGTGGCTGATATGCAGTGACCTTCTCTGTGGCACAGGAAACTGAATCCGTTCTGCCACGTTTCACTTTGAGTCCTCACATAGAACCTGCTTTTTATAGTTTATTAACTGAAATAACGTTTTCACCATCGTAAGACAAGTGTGGCTCTTTCTTTTAACGGCCCTTGAAAGAGATTGATAAATGTCCAAAGACGAACAAAATGGTCCCTTTTATATATAATCTCTGTGTTTTAGTGATTCTTCACTTCCTCTCATTGCTCCTTCCTCTTTTATCTCTTTTTAACGTTAACAGTTTATCCTCACTCTGCCTCGTCTTCTCACTCCACCCTTATCTGTAAATGTATAATCCACTACTGCAACTGTGAAAGCTGCAGTAGAGGATTATATTCCATTTTTGGCAGCTCTCTAAATCTTAGATATTCTTTTATTTTTTTTATCAGATCCATTACAATTAATGTTGAATACATGTGAGCGGGGACACTATTCTATCGATTTGACCTGGAAGTTCAAATCTAATTCCTCCCCTCCTCAGCTCTTCACAGGTCCGTTGCCCTCTCTCTCTCCGACAGTCTCCAGTGGCGAGTGCAAACTGCTGATTGGGCCTCCCCTCGTTCATTTGGACGTGTGATTGCACTGCAGCTCAGGGTTTTGTTACACGGTTGATGCTGTGTCTGGATTTCATCTGGGGCTCCGCGAGGCCCGTCCATTCACAACACGCGTCCTTCCTCACGTGGAGGCAGGATGTTGAGAGGTGTGTGTGTGTAATAAAGCTGTCACCGTGTGTGTTTGTTGGAGTGAGGCGGGGGCTTCGGGCTCCACTCGTCTGCTTCGTGCTCCCAAGCTTTCATATTTTTCCTCTGGATTATGCCTCTCTGATGAGGTACCGTTTCTTTTTTTTTCAGTTTTTTATGGCTGTTACAACAATCTGAAAAATCATTTATTTTTACTGTATGTGTCTCCTGTGGTTTCATACAAACGCAGATGCTGTGAAATTGCTTTTATACTGGTGTTTACCTTTGCCTGTAATGCTTACTGCACACACACACACACACACACAAGTAAACACATATATGCACATACATGCTGCACGAGTACACATACACACGTGACTTCAGAATATTCAAGATTTATATCAATCAGCGTGTCTCTGTGGATTTCATTTCACTGCAGGTGTTTTCTCAGAGCTGCGTTTCTTTGTGCTCCTGTTTTGCTTTTTCCTCCTCGCTCTCATTTCCCCTCCATTCCCTCGTCCTCCCATCCATTTATTCCCCCTGTGTCTCTCCCTTTTCTTTCATCCTCTCTCTCTCTCTCTCTTTCTCTGTCTCTCTTTCAATCTGTCAGCCTCCGTTCATCCTCTCCCCCTCCCCTCCATCCTGCTCCCCCTCCCCATCCCTCTTACATTTTCAACAATCAGCAGCGGCAGCAGTGAAAGGACCATTTTCCCATCCGTGCATCAGCACCGGCATCTACAGTTTTGGGTCAAAGGTTTGGTATTATACACCTCAACACACCGGCGGGAGAGAAGAATTGTGGGTAATGTGGTCTGGATGGTTTCCCCACTGACTAACAGGCTTCCTCTTAATATCTGCCCGAGGATATTGGGTTTTATTTGCTTGGAGCAGAGGTGAATTTATATTCTTTGCCACTTTGTTCTTCATCCTTTAAGATATATTTTTTTGTGTAAAGATATTTTTGGGCATTTTGCATTTTATTGACAGGACAGTTGAAGCCTGACATGGTAAAGACACACAGCAAAAGGCCGGGGCCTGAGTCATTCTCAGCTCTCAGTGATGTTGTTTCACCCTGTTTTCATAACGTCAAATGAAAAAATGTGTGAAATGATAGAAACCATCTTTGAGAGAAACTTATTTGAAACCACACATCACTCCCTCTTTGACTTTAGTCAGCCACCGGGGGGCGATCCAGATGCTTTGGCTTCACTTTTGGGCAGCAGCCATGTTTTCCATCTTCATCTCCAGTCTATGCTTTTCCCATTTGCAGCCTCACAGGCTGTAACCAGCTGAGAAATGTCTCAGTTAAATTACAGACTTCTGTTGGAGTCCTGACGCCGCTCCAGCGCCATTAAAAACAATGGCGACTGTGTAATTGTGATGAATGTTGTGTGTCACTGGGAAGCACTGATGGAAACATTAGCCGCTGCGATGACTAACTGGCTAACCCTCCCCGTTGGGCCCCGAGGAAGAAGTGAACTGACTCAGTTCCCCTGGCGTGTGTCATCGTGCACACGCACTGCCGCAAAGGGTCTCTGCATTGCACGGTACACACACGATGACGCAACAACCTTCGCGTACGCACTCATGCACTGTTTCGTTATTACCCCTCGTCTTCACCGCGGAGCGACGAGGGAGAGCGAGTCAAGTGTTTTCTCAGCCACAGACAACATGAACTTTCATTTCACGACTTCAAAGAGATGTCCCCCCCCCCCCTCTCGGTGCCAAACCTTCTGTTTATTTCACCCGCTGGAAAAAAAGAAACTGACACAGAAGCGTGATTGTCTGTGAGCAGCACGACGCCTGGACTGTTCATGTCTCGGGCCAGTGCTGTGTTCAAGGAGAAACTGTGAAGGTGAAAAGTCCAGAAGATGGTTTCGATTTTTGTTTGATTATCGATTCCCCTTTTTCTTCGTAACTGCAAATGCTGGTGGGGGGGGGGGGGGGGATTTGTTTTGGCAGGATCCTCTGTTGTTTTCTTGCACCAGAGCGAGAAAAAATATAAGCGACACAAACATCAGCAATTTTCTACGAGGAACTCAATTTCAGCTGCAGCAGAAGTAGTTGCTTCCGCTGTGTTGTTGTTTCCTACACGTCTCACCTCAGTGCAGTCCATTAAATCGAGGCTGCTTTTATCAAGGGAGTTTATTATAGGCAAAGAAAAAAAAAACGTGATCCCTGTATTTCCACCACCTAGCATGTGTTTCCTATAATAACAACCACACGCTTTGACATGCTTGTAAAAATTATCTGTGCCGTGACCCCTCCTGACAAGGGGTTATGAGCAAAAAACATTTCCTGCTGTTTTACAGCCTCCTGCTCCTGCGGGCCCAGGGTGCATCTGCTGCGAGCACGCGAGCCGTCTCAGCGTGACCCCCCCGAGGTCGTCCTCTGATGCCACGCCGCCGTTTTTTCACGCACTTAAAAGAGGAGTAATCTGTGTGTTTGTTGTCATCTGTTATGGTTCCTTTGATGGATGGGATGCAGGGGTTCTCAAATTGGCCGTCAGTTTAATTATGTGGTGAAAATCCTCGTCATTACCGCCACTGGTCACGTGCGTGTGCTCACATGCACACGCATTCGAACGCACATTCACCTACTTGTGCTGCACGAGTGTAACAACCTTCTCTCAACCTGGAACAAAGAGATTTTTATTAATAAAAAGATATTAATGAGGTGAATTTCTTTTCCTAATTTGAAAATTCCTTCTGAAATAGTTTCCTTCAGGCCTTTTCTTTAGTTGCCCTTGTGAGACACATTGAAAATCTCTCTCTCTCTCTCTTCCGCCTCTCGAGCTGAGCCTTGAAAAATCAAATTTCCTATAAAACCTTCAATTAGCAATAATTGCAAAAGAACTCAGAGTTTCACGGAGACTCCCCCATGTCCCAGTTGCTGTAAAGAAATATGAATAATCATACTAATAATAAGTGAATGTAATCTAGTTCTGAAGCCTTCTCAAGTCCTTCGATATTAAATTAGGAGCGAGCCGTTGCAAATGAGCAAGAAGACGCATTAAAGCCTCACTATAATCGAACAAAGGCTTTATTCAGCACGATAATAACCTGACTTTTCATTCAAAGGAGCCAAATGTCAAACGATAATTAATCTTTTCACAGGGGTCACGTGCTGCTTTAGTTCTTCGCCGGGATCCGTGACATCATTCGGCATGACGGCCAAATGTCAGGGAAGAGTTTCACACATGATCCAGCAAGAAAAAGCTCATTGTTGTTTTTGTACTTTGGTATTTAAGGACGGTTATGAGAGGGATTTGTTTTTAAAATGATTATAGGATGATAAGTTTGTCTTTATGTGACTAACATGTTGTTTTTTCCACCTGTGCAAACAACGTCGATGCATTAAATGTCACCTGCTCATGCGTAAGACGCAGTGAGGCTGGATTTCACTGACAGCTCTCGTGGACACCTCATCCCCTGTGGTTAGCCTCTGATCCAGCCAGTGGAGGTTGAGTCCTCCCACAGTCTAAAACACACACACACACACACACACACACACACACACACACCACACGGAAATACACACACACACACACACACACACAGACATACACACACACACACACACACACACACACACGGAAATACACACAGTACACCCGACTGAACATTTCACCTTCTGTGTGGTTCTCCGCTGAGGCTCCATCTCTCCCCTCCATGCTGAGATGCACACACTCACTCACACACACACACACACACACACACATCAGACACAGTTGGACGTACACTCTCAAACACTCACTGTACTTAAAAGGCTCCAGCACTCACACAACACATGTACTGTTTAGAACTTGCTGCACGTTTACCCGTCACCCCTGGGACTCAGTGCAGGTACACTACAGTAGCTCCGTCAACTCAGTGGGGCGTTTTAAAGAAATACACAGAGGATCGGCTCGAGAGAGGACAGAGCAACAAAATCATGCATTTTGGAAGAAATCAAAATGTGTGAGAGTTTGGCAGAGCTGCTGGCTTAGCTTGTTTCAGTATCGCTCCATGCCCGTGAATGGAGGCATTATGTGTTTGGGCTCGTCTGTGTGTACCGCCTCATGGATTACAGCGAAAAGGATGTTGTAACTGTCAGGAAAGAAACCATTTAATTTTGGTGTGCATCCAAACAATGAGAGATGTGGAACTTTTCAACATTTTGGTTGGTTTATCAGAGGGATTTTGGACTTGTTTATGGGACTGATACTTGTAAATGTGCAATTTGGTGCGTACAGATGTAGAGAATTGAAATGTGTTGGTCCTTGGTGGAGGTGTGAGCTCTCTGAGTGGCATTCTAGTTTCTATAAAGATTTAAGTTCTTTAATCTGTTGCTGTATTATATTAAAAGTAGGTGGCAGGTGCGTCTAGATGCTGCAAGTTGAAGTGGAGATGGAGAAAAAAAGCTTTTCACCAGTTACGGCTGAATGTGGGATCTGAGGACATTGGAAGGTCTGTTTTCAAGGTTATTCACCTGATATATTTATATATTTTTTATCTGTGCTGGGTTTTTCTGAGTGTGTAATAAATCTCTCAGATGTGCACTGATGGCTGATAAGCTACCGTCTCCATCGCGGCTCCTTTAGATCTGCACACTGGTTCACTGTTCTGATGTGACGATCCAGGGAAATGAGGATTTTCAACATGCATCTTTTAGATTTATGTAAAAATGTATATTGATCCAGTGGGTTCACATGGTCCAGTGCGTGTTCACGTGTGGTTGTGACGTGTGACGGGTCAGGCGGTGCTGGTTTGGTGGACCCCAGCATGAACGGTGACATGGGCAGAGTGTCACAGCCATATGGTGGCGATGCAGGAGCTGATGAATGACACGGATGTGTGAAACGGAGGAGTGTTTCTTTTTTTTTTAAATCTGAACTCCTGACTCAGTGCGAGAGCATGGAGCGTACGTGTCTGCGTGGTAGTGAATGACAGTGTGTGTGTGTGTGTGTGTGTTCCAGATGGAGCTCTTGACAGTGAAATGGTTCGGTGTGTGTGTGTGTGTGTGTGTGTGTGTGTGTGTGTGTGTGTGTGTGTGTGTGTGTGTGTGTGTGTGTGTGTGTGTGTGGCGACATTGAAATGATGTCACTCAGTCCTCTTCCTGTCTCCCCCTAATTGAATCAACTCTCTCACCTTGTCTCCCTCTACCTCTCACTCTGTCTCACCCTAATTCCATCCAATCCGATCCCCGTGTGTGTGTGTGTGTGTGTGTGTGTGTGTGTGTGTGTGTGTGTTAGGAGCGCAGGGGGTTAAACATGCGGATAAGAAGACAGTGCGTGCAGTAAATTCATGGCCTTTCCCATTTGACAAATGACTCTGTCAGGCTGTGGAAGGGCAGCGGCCCCTCCATCGACCCTCAAGGTGCCCTTCCACACGTTCTACTGGGACGAACCACAACTGCAACCAACTTAATGAACAAATATGCAGCTGAGGCCCCTGGGAAACCCGGTTAACACATTTGATTGTGTCCCTGAGCACAGACACACACACACACCTCTAGCAGGGTCGGCTGCAGAAAGAATCACACACCTCTCTCTCTCTTCATAAAGACAGAGCACTAAGATGTACACATGGCTGTTGCAGGGATCAAACCTGTGACGTGCAATCTTGTTTTTTTTTTATAAAGACATAATCATTCTTTTAAATGACAGAAGCCTGAGGCTGTAATTATGATTAGATAGATAGATAGATAGATAGATAGATAGATAGATAGATAGATAGATAGATAGATAGATAGATAGATAGATAGATAGATAGATAGATAGATAGATCAACTTCCCAAAAATGAAGCCCCCTGGTGGCTGGCTGCAGTATCATTCGTAAGCCCTGTCTCCCCCATGTTGGTGGATGAGACATGGACCAAACCAAAAAGTCAATATTCACAATAAATGCATTTTTCTCAAAGAAACAGCTGCGTGACGTTCAAAGCAAGTCTCCGCTTCGACACGGTGACTCAGTTCGGCCTGGAATCAGATTGTGGAAATGTTGAGTCTGAAGGCTCAAAGTGTTCACAGCCGTTACGAGCCGTCGCACCTTGAAGGTAAAGAGGCTGCTGCGATGGTGAGAAGTCAAACACGGTGAATCACACAAACACTCTCCAGCAGCCTCTCCTCGGAGATGAGCATGTATTGGTTTTTCTCACTTGACTTGTTTTCTCATCAAAACCTCTGACATTTGAGAGACAAGTTCTTGTTTTCAGTCACTGGAGGATTCGTCAGTTCTTGTTTCTCTCCTCCGCAGTGTTGAGCTAAATGGATCACTTTCATTTTCAAAACATTATTGCACAACATTTCCTCTGATTGCCTCTGGGAACGAGAATCTAATCAAAGTCATCAAACTGCTCAACTCTCTAATATTGACCTTTTACACCCATTACAGACAAAAAAATGATAAATTGGATTTTTCTCTTTTTTCTCTTCCAAATGCAATTTTCATCTGCTGAGTGTGAGCGAATCATATTTAATGGCACCGTGGAGGTGGTGGGGGGGGGGGGGGGGAGGACGAGGCTTCCATTACAGTTAGACACCGTGGCGACAGCGGAGAACGAGAGGAGTGGGTCTGGAGTGGGCGGGCGGGATGTGACTCCCCGTGTTGGAGAGCGGCTGCGTTTGATGGAGTTCGGACAAAGTGGGCCGATGGAGTTTGGATCTACGGTTATGAAAGCGGCTGTGAAATGGAAGCGTGTGGGTGCCAAGTGCCTCGTCGGAAACACTGGCTTATTTAATTGCATGTCGACAAGTGGGGAGGGAGGGGGGGGGGGGGTAAGAGAAAATTATCTCTGTGTGTGTGTTTGTGTTTGATTGTGTGTGTGTATCCATCCCCCTGCCTATTGTAATTCCGTCACATGAAATCCACATTAATGCCTGTGTGTGTTCTGTGGCTTCCAGCTCGTGCACTCGTGGTCACCTGCTTTGAGGATGTAATGAGCTTATTTGTTTGTGTAGTTATAGCATCATTAGTGTGTGTTTGATCCAGTTTACAGTGCACGTTCATTTGGATGCACTTCCTCGCCCACTCCGTTCCTTCGTGTGCGAGGTCTGGAGGAGGACTGAGTCCAGTTTGGTGGTCAAAGGTCAAATGTCGTGTTCACGGTTCACCTCACAAAACCCTATTACGGCCTCTTGGAAGGGATATTTTAAGATTGGCTCAAAAAGTAGATTGGACTCAAAGATAAACTGATATATTTAATATTTTCATTCAATATAATTCTCTAAGTCTGTGTTGAAACAACTTTATCGAAAGCAAATTACCCCCCCCTGGATCAATAAAGCATTTCTGATTCTGATTTGATTTGATTGTCGCTGGCAAATAGCTCTCTCTCTCTCTCTCTCTCTCTCTCCTCTCTCCTCTCTCTCTCTCTCCTCTCTCTCCTCCTCTCCCTCTCCCTCCTCCTCCTCTCTCCTCTCCTCTCTCTCTTGTGAACTGTTCAAAGATGTGACCCTCGGGTCAGCAGACGCCTGACAGTTATCTAGAGAGCTAATTATCTGGACCTGTCTCTGTGTCCAAATCCAGTGGCGTGAAAAGTGTTGAGACTGTTGAGCTCCAGCCAATGAGAGCACAGGACCGGGGACAAACCAGGAGGGGGGGGGGGGGGGCGATCATGAGCGTCCTGTGTCACAAAAGATGCTCAGAAAGAGAATATACTGAGAATTTGAAGCAGATTTCACTGAAAGATAAACTTATTATAAGATGATGAATGATATTTACTTTGTGATGAATTTCTCAGACAAAGATTTAATGATGATCCAAACAGTTACATGTTTTGTAGCATATTAAAACCTTAGTTTTGTTTGTTTCTGGCGCGATAAGCTTATTTAAATGACTCCTTGTTTTCACTCTGTTTGATATTAAATCCGTTGAGTGTCAGTTGCTTTGTCTAGTTTCCCTCTTTTCTGGTTGTCTGCCCCGGATGTGTTTCACCTGTGTACAATAACCGCTGCCTCCCTTGTGGATTTCGTCTTTGTGCTCCCGATCCTCTTTGTCAGTTCGCTCGTTCTGTTTCCCCGGCGTTCCCTCGCGTTCCCTCGCGTTCCCTCGCGTTCCCTCGCGTTCCCTCGCGTTCCTGTTTTGTTCTTACGGTTCTTTCTTTGTAGCTGCTACCTGCTCGGAGTTATTTCCGTGTGAGCCCTTTCCGTGTGAGCCCTTGTCGTCCTCCAGTCGTCTCATCTGCACGGGAGCTCGGTTTTTTGTCTTTCTTCAAGAATCTGCACTGCCTCTTCCAGCTCGGTCTGTGATTTGACTTGTACCGTGTTGACAGATTCCTTCCCACTGGTTAATCTGTGATGTAGATAATAAACCACAGCTACAAGAAAGTCATGTAGTGTGTACAAGGCCTCTGATGTTAATGGTAGCACAGATGTCTGCTGGGATTGAAGCTGCATTTCATGGGATTTCTGTGACAACTACTACTAAATATTTCATTGTAAAGCAACACTATGCAATGTAACGCAATGTGTGGAGTGATATTGCCACTGACTGATCTGAAATACAACTGAGAGCTGTGGATATTACCCATGTGCCCCGGCTTCCTGAACCAGAAGAGCTGCCTCCGTAAAACATATCCACCGGAGTCTGTTTAGAATTCTTCATATTTTAGAAGTTTCTTGGCTGAATACTGGAGATAAACACTGGTTTTTAATAACCTCCAAGTCCTTTTCACTGATCTCCAGCTCAGCGTACCCACTCACCAGAGTTACATCGAGCAAGAACAGGCAGCCGGGGTGAGCAGTGGGAATGAAAGAGGTCAGTGGGCCATTAAACTCATTTGGAAGTTGCTGTTGTAAGTAGAAAAGAAGTTTGTTTTTGTGTGTGTGTGTGTGTGTGTGTGTGTGTGTGTGTGTGTGTGTGTGTGTGTGTGTGTGTGTGCGCGTGTGCGTGTGTGTGTGTGTGTGTGTGTGTGTGTGTGTGCTGACTGTTGGTAGCAAATGGAAAAGGGAGGTCTTTCTTATTTGAGTCAGACACTTTATTGACCCTAGAGGTTCCAAACAGCCGAAAACATACACTTGTAAACTTTGGCATATTAATAATTTACATCTCATTCGAATGTCTTTCATATTTTTTCTCTCCTGTCTGGGAGCTGCATTCCGCAGGGCTCGTATAAAAGTGTCCACCAAGTCATCGAGAATGAGAATATGCGGTAAATGCGATCGTGCAACTGAAACATGGATTCGGGCTCTAACACCTGTGAAGAGTGAGGCTCAGCAGCTGTGACAGACAGATGCAGGAACACTGTTCATGTGCATTAGCTCCTGCGCCACTGTCTTTGTAGGGACCCATTTTAAATCTCAGGCACTGGAAATCTTCTTGGGACCGACCCCTGCATTGGGAGCCACTGGTTTAAAACAGCATGTTCATTTAGGTTGTGTCCAAATCCTCTTTGCTGGTTTATGGTGGAGCCAAAGGTCAGTTTGTCAGGTGCACGGGTCAAATGGTTTGTGTTAAGTCTCTTAATTAGTCGTGAGTGACCTTTGAGCGTAACAAGCAATAAACCAATCAGTGGAAGCCATCTATCATTCCCTTCAGTTTAAAGCCCAGGCGTGTAGCTTGGGTTTGTGCATCGACCGTGTGTGTGTGTGTGTGTGACAAGCAGCGATTGTGCGCTCTCCCTAAGTAGATGTATATTGCTGTAGTGATATCGTATAATAATGCACCCTTCAAATAACAGTGACATACTGGTCCACTGGCTTCAGACCAGTTTTTTTTAATCGGTCACAAGCTTCTCGCTGCCAGACCACACTTCAATTTAAGACCAATACACTCCTGGGCGTTTGGATGGCCGCAAGTGCATTTTCCAGTTAATCAACTTTGGAGCTGGATGGTAAAATGACAACTGTGTCGATCTGAAATCAGAGTTTACTGCCGTACTGCACCGGGTGTGAGATGACGGCCTGCGTCACGTTATTAGAAAGTGATGGTGGGCACTCCCTCCGAGGCTGTTCGAGAGTTCAGACTCGTTGGTAGGTTTTAGATGAGGGGAAGGTTTAGTGCCTCAGGCTTTAGGAAAAGAGAGTGTGTCCATTACGGTCCTCACGAGTACAGAAATGGAAACGTGTGTGTGTGTGTGTGTGTGTGTGTGTGTGTGTGTGTGTGTGTGTGTGTGTGTGTGTGTGTGTGTGTGTGTGTGTGTGTGTGTGTGTGTGTGTTGGGGTTCATCTATACAGCGTTAACAATGCTGTGTATGTTATAAGCCCACTGCTGTGATGAGTATGTATGGAACCCTGTGCACCTGCTGCATTATTAACAAGCAGATGTGTACGTGGGCACACAAGCATGAGAATGTAAAGATGGAGATTCAGACACATCCACCCTTCCAGTGCCCCCCACCCCCCACCCCACCCCACCACCTCCTCCTCCTCTTTTACCCAAACATCAGTAATGAGACATTCGGCTGCGAAGGCCAGATTGAGTCCTAATGCTTCACCTCTGAGCCGTTCAGCCCTCAGACCCAGCGTCTGTCCACAGTGTGAGATGTGGACTTAAGCTCAGGAGCCTGTGTGAGGACAAGCCGAAGAGCTGTGGATGTCTCAGTCAGAGAAATTAACCATGAGCTGGGACCACGTAGATTTCATGTTTCATTCATGACTACCGCCACAGGGCGGCATGAGATCAGGTGTGTGTGTGTGTGTGTGTGTGTGTGTGTGTGTGTGTGTGTGTGTGTGTGTGTGTGTGTGTGTGTGTGTGTGTGTGTGTGTGTGTGTGTGTGTGTGTGTGTGTGTGTGTGTGTGTGTGTGTGTGTGTGTGTGTCTTTGGAGTTAAAGTTGATGCATGTGCGCTGTGCCTCGGAGGAAACTGTGTTTTATATGTGCATGAATGAGCCACGGTTGACAGGAGCGAACGTCCCTGAGGAGAGCGCTCTTGTGCATGTGTGTGTGTTTTGCATGAGTGCACAATTGTGTGTAGAATCCCACTTGTGCATTCATATGGCATCTGCAACGTGTTTTACCTTTAGTGTACATGCTTGTTGTCTTAAAGGGATAGTTCACCCTAAAATGAAAATTCACTCATTATCTACTCACCGCTATGCCGATGGAGGTGTGTGTGTGTGTGGGGGGGGGGGGGGGGGGGGGGAGATAATGAGTGAATTTCCATCTTTGGGTGAACTACCCCTTTAAGGCTCATGGCGCGCGTGTGAGTTGGACAAAGCTCTCGGCTCATTCACCTTTTATTAAAGACTCAGGCCTTGATTTCCTTTTTTCTAATTGACCTCTGAACGATGCATCTCGGACAAATCCGTTCTCTTAATGTTTATTTGATATGGACAGATGCAGTTTTTATGAGGACACTGCGTCCTCAATAGAATGCATCACAGCATTCACAGCATATCATCATCATCAATTATTTGCCATTTCACAATCCATTTGTCCATAGGCTTTAACAGGTGGACACTCTGCCTAACCAACAAGTAAGGAAACTACTAAACCCTTTTAACAGGTAAAAAGAACGTAGAACTCAGAGAGCCACTTAGGGATCCCTCCCCAGATGACAGAATGCATGATTCATGTAACATGACCAGATAGTTTAGCAGCTGATAAGGTAACGTGATGTGATATGTCTAACGGTCAGTCTGAAGTACATCCTGATGCCCGTCCCTAGTGGGGCCTTTAAAAGACATAAAACATGTTCACAGACAGACTCCCCTCCAACAGAAACATCCTCTGAGCGGAACCTCATCATCAAACCCAAAGTGATCCTCCTCCCTGCGCCTCAAAATGCTCAAAATCCGTTGGCTCGGAAATGTTCCCCCTCAAGTGAAGTCTTTTGAAGCGGCTGGTATCAAAACAAATCACGTTTCCACTTCTCCTCATTACACTGGACCGCGCTCTTTTCGAATCCACCCCATTGGTGTTCACACCAGTTAACATCACAGGAGGAAGTGGCTGGAAATTTGCATCAGTCTGAGGCCGCGCTCTGAACCTCATTTTCATTTCAGCCACGCGAGGGGTTGCAGGATATCAGGCGTCAGTATTCGTCTCATTATGGAACCTTTACGTTTTTGGGGTCATTTCTTTTTCATCTGTCTGTGTAACTAAGGGAGATGCTGAATAAAAAAAAAACTGCTTCAGACATGCACGACGTGTTAGTTTCCTTTATCAAAGTTTTGACTCATCTGATGCTGAGATTTCTGTGACCATGACGTTAAATGGCATTTCATTTGAAGGCTCTTCTTTTTAGGGGTCAACAATGTGACATTAGGAAACATTTAAAGTAAGAAGAAGTGTCAGAAAATCTGTATAAAAGCATATTAATGTCAAAACATGGGATTTTAATCATACAATTGAACCCAAAGTACTTTACAAATTCTTGTCACAACCCTGTAAAGGAGGTCAGGGGAAGAAATGCAACCAAATTCTGCAGCTGCAACCGAACTGGATGTTGAAAATCGATGGTATACAATTTCAAACTAGTCTCCAGAGACACCCTGCAAATCTTAATCTCTCTTAATCTCGACAGCCATGTGTCTTCTCAGTGTCTCACTTGCTGTGGATAATCCTCAGGACTCACTGTGGCTGTGATGGAACCTCGGCACTTTTCTATCGTTAAAGATCCTCTGAAAACTGTCGGCAGCTTGCAAGAACATTCTTATCCAAAATTTCTCTGGTATTTGTTTGTACGTTTAGTTTCCATGCACACGACGCATCGCATTCAGCAGGTCAACGTGCACCAGCAGGCACATTTGCATAATTACAGCGCCCCCATAATACTATGTGCGGCTGCACTTCCTATGTCAGAAGTGTTCATTAATGAAAATGCTCCAGTTCGGCACATAATTAAATTCGCAGTTAAACCATTATTTGAATTCCAGAGTAAAACAGAATGTCAACATAATTATGAAGCGTAATTTATATTCATTTGTTTTATTTAAAGGGATGAAATATACAATCCATCAGGGAAGAACCCAACCACACCCCCATCATGCTCTGTCTGTCTCCAGTTCAAACCACCCACCCTTCTCCTCTTCTCTTCATCTATTCACCCTTCGACCTCATCCCTTCATCTTCTCTCCCTCCATCCCTCGTGTTGTTGTGGTTTGATCGCTGCTAGTGAAGGAAAATTTAAAATACAAGAAAAGTGTTAGTACGAATACTTCCACTTCAGCTGATCCTGAGCGGGAAGTGTCACTACATCTTTTTTTTTTTAAATGACATATAAACCTGAATACTTATCAACATGTATATTCGTGTTCTCATATCTGCGGGGCATCGCAGCGGTTCTGGTTCCAGTGTCGAGTCGATCAATCCCCGGGAACCTTTTCACTTCAGCTTGTTTGCGTAATCAATCAGAAGCTCTGTCCCCGCTCGTCGGCCGAGGCTGTGACTGCGCTGACGTGTCTACGCAGTGTCTCACTTTAACACTTGCAAAGAAAAAGCCACAAATGGATTTTTTCTTTTTACGGAACGAGACGAAACTGGTGTCAGCGGAAATTCTGCTGTTGCCGTTGATTCGCTTGAGCAATCTTCCGTTATCTCTCGCAGGGCCCGGAGCAGCTCGGCTGGCTGTAACCTTGCTTTCTTCGGGCCGGAGGCACAAAGGAACATGTTTTACTTTAATGGCTCATGCATTTTTAAACAGCGTCTCTTGCACTGAGCTGCAGGAGTCTCCGAATGTTATTTCTCTCTTTCCAATCTCGAGTCTCATCTGCGTCCTTTTGTCAGGTCCAATGTGTTCTGGGTGTGTGTGTGTGTGTGTGTGTGTGTGTGTGTGTGTGTGTGTGTGTGTGTGTGTGTGTGTGTGTGTGTGTGTGTGTGTGTGTGTGTGTGTGTGTGTGTGTGTGTGTGTGTGTGTGTGTGTGTGTGTGTGTGTGTGTGTGTGTGTGTGTGTGTGTGTGTGTGTGTCTTCCAAGCAATTATATATTCACACGCAAAACAAATGTGTTGTCTTAGTTCATCATCTCGGTCTTATCTTTCTTCTTCCTCTTGGCATCTGCTTTGAGGTTCAGGATCATATGTAAATCACTGCACAGCCCTCATAAAGAGAAAAGTCAATTAGTGCAACATCTCGATGCCAACAAAAGCCGGGACAAACCTGAAATAACCCCAATTTCTCACCACGCAGCAGCAGCAGGTCTCCGGGGACGGCATTGTCCGTCCATCTGGCGTCCACACAGAAATATCTCATCAACTGTTGGATGGATTTTCAGTCAATTTTTGCAGAGTCTTTGTTTCCAGATGACGAATATTCCTGACTTCAGTGATCCCCTGACTTTTCCCCATGCAGGTTAATGAGGTTCACATTTGTGGTTTTGAGTGAAATATCTGGACAAGTGTCGCATTGGGTCACGCTGACATTTACTACAGACCATAGACTGTATAAAGAGATGGATGACGCACCTCCACTTCCTCCCTCTCTCCAGAAAACAAGCCACATCATGGCACCGCAGGTAAGACTTTCAAAACCGAACCCTTCGTCTTTACAAAGACCGACTTATTGCAGAGCATGGCACGGAATACCAGAGTCGAGGTTTGGCTCCAATCCATTAATCACGTGTCAGGTATCATGACCACTGAAGATCCTCTAAATTAAATCAAGTCTTTTTTCATTTTAAATTACAGTTCCAGCCTCTGTCCCTACAGATTCTCTCAAGGATGCCAGAGGGTCTGTGTGCTCGCCGGTATGGGGATTGAGACATTAGCATGCTAGCAGCATATTGGGATCGAGCTCGGGAAATGAGTGGTGGACAGAAATCACCAACTGTCTTCAAGCCCCGGGGAAGGAATCATGACCTTTTTTACTCGTTTAGTAGAACCAGGGGATTTAACTTTGCAACAGTACTGGAGATGTGCTGTGTGAGCAACTTTTTAGAAGGTCGGCTGCCAAATTTTTTTTCCTAAATTTCCCCAGATAATCAGGACACAGGTTTTTTAATTTAGAAAAGAGTGTTTCTGTAATGAGACAGAAGGACACCAGGGGAAACACGGAAGCAGGAAACGGAGATACTGATGAAGTGAGTCAGTGTTTGTACATGATGGAAACACAAAGGGACATTACTTCAGCTAATGAATGTTGTGTTGCTAAATATATGAGGCTGCGTAAGTCCCATTTCTATTTGACACTGATTAAAGAAAAAGCACACGATCGTTTTGCATGGACGCGCTAAATCCTGTCCACAAGACAGGGGACAAATTCTCCCAGTACAAAAAGTACAAAAGCATTTAGTATCGACCTGTGTGTGTGTGTGTGTGTGTGTGTGTGTGTGTGTGTGTGTGTGTGTGTGTCCTTGAAGATCAGTACAGAGTGAAGCAGTGGGGCTGGGACATTCATTCCATTCCCCCGTGAACAACTACCTACAACTGATCTCGGAGTCTGACCTCATTGTATTTATTCACTGCTGGATAATGTGGTTCTAAGTTGAGGTGGAAGTTGAGTTGCCAGGGTTTGGTTTTAAATCAGGAGGAGAACGGACGCAGGAGAAGATTGCCCAGAGGAAATTACATCTTTGTGTATCAGTGAGCGATCGCAACACTACCTGTGATGGTATACAATTTCAAACTAGTCTCCAGAGACACCCTGCAAATCTTAATCTCTCTTAATCTCGACAGCCATGTGTCTTCTCAGTGTCTCACTTGCTGTGGATAATCCTCAGGACTCACTGTGGCTGTGATGGAACCTCGGCACTTTTCTATCGTTAAAGATCCTCTGAAAACTGTCGGCAGCTTGCAAGAACATTCTTATCCAAAATTTCTCTGGTATTTGTTTGTACGTTTAGTTTCCATGCACACGACGCATCGCATTCAGCAGGTCAACGTGCACCAGCAGGCACATTTGCATAATTACAGCGCCCCCATAATACTATGTGCGGCTGCACTTCCTATGTCAGAAGTGTTCATTAATGAAAATTGCTCCAGTTCGGCACATAATTAAATTCGCAGTTAAACCATTATTTGAATTCCAGAGTAAAACAGAATGTCAACATAATTATGAAGCGTAATTTATATTCATTTGTTTTATTTAAAGGGATGAAATATACAATCCATCAGGGAAGAACCCAACCACACCCCCATCATGCTCTGTCTGTCTCCAGTTCAAACCACCCACCCTTCTCCTCTTCTCTTCATCTATTCACCCTTCGACCTCATCCCTTCATCTTCTCTCCCTCCATCCCTCGTGTTGTTGTGGTTTGATCGCTGCTAGTGAAGGAAAATTTAAAATACAAGAAAAGTGTTAGTACGAATACTTCCACTTCAGCTGATCCTGAGCGGGAAGTGTCACTACATCTTTTTTTTTTTAAATGACATATAAACCTGAATACTTATCAACATGTATATTCGTGTTCTCATATCTGCGGGGCATCGCAGCGGTTCTGGTTCCAGTGTCGAGTCGATCAATCCCCGGGAACCTTTTCACTTCAGCTTGTTTGCGTAATCAATCAGAAGCTCTGTCCCCGCTCGTCGGCCGAGGCTGTGACTGCGCTGACGTGTCTACGCAGTGTCTCACTTTAACACTTGCAAAGAAAAAGCCACAAATGGATTTTTTCTTTTTACGGAACGAGACGAAACTGGTGTCAGCGGAAATTCTGCTGTTGCCGTTGATTCGCTTGAGCAATCTTCCGTTATCTCTCGCAGGGCCCGGAGCAGCTCGGCTGGCTGTAACCTTGCTTTCTTCGGGCCGGAGGCACAAAGGAACATGTTTTACTTTAATGGCTCATGCATTTTTAAACAGCGTCTCTTGCACTGAGCTGCAGGAGTCTCCGAATGTTATTTCTCTCTTTCCAATCTCGAGTCTCATCTGCGTCCTTTTGTCAGGTCCAATGTGTTCTGGGTGTGTGTGTGTGTGTGTGTGTGTGTGTGTGTGTGTGTGTGTGTGTGTGTGTGTGTGTGTGTGTGTGTGTGTGTGTGTGTGTGTGTGTGTGTGTGTGTGTGTGTGTGTGTGTGTGTGTGTGTGGTGTGTGTGTGTGTGTGTGTCTTCCAGCAATTATATATTCACACGCAAACAAATGTGTTGTCTTAGTTCATCATCTCGGTCTTATCTTTCTTCTTCCTCTTGGCATCTGCTTTGAGGTTCAGGATCATATGTAAATCACTGCACAGCCCTCATAAAGAGAAAAGTCAATTAGTGCAACATCTCGATGCCAACAAAAGCCGGGACAAACCTGAAATAACCCCAATTTCTCACCACGCAGCAGCAGCAGGTCTCCGGGGACGGCATTGTCCGTCCATCTGGCGTCCACACAGAAATATCTCATCAACTGTTGGATGGATTTTCAGTCAATTTTTGCAGAGTCTTTGTTTCCAGATGACGAATATTCCTGACTTCAGTGATCCCCTGACTTTTCCCCATGCAGGTTAATGAGGTTCACATTTGTGGTTTTGAGTGAAATATCTGGACAAGTGTCGCATTGGGTCACGCTGACATTTACTACAGACCATAGACTGTATAAAGAGATGGATGACGCACCTCCACTTCCTCCCTCTCTCCAGAAAACAAGCCACATCATGGCACCGCAGGTAAGACTTTCAAAACCGAACCCTTCGTCTTTACAAAGAGCCGACTTATTGCAGAGCATGGCACGGAATACCAGAGTCGAGGTTTGGCTCCAATCCATTAATCACGTGTCAGGTATCATGACCACTGAAGATCCTCTAAATTAAATCAAGTCTTTTTTCATTTTAAATTACAGTTCCAGCCTCTGTCCCTACAGATTCTCTCAAGGATGCCAGAGGGTCTGTGTGCTCGCCGGTATGGGGATTGAGACATTAGCATGCTAGCAGCATATTGGGATCGAGCTCGGGAAATGAGTGGTGGACAGAAATCACCAACTGTCTTCAAGCCCCGGGGAAGGAATCATGACCTTTTTTACTCGTTTAGTAGAACCAGGGGATTTAACTTTGCAACAGTACTGGAGATGTGCTGTGTGAGCAACTTTTTAGAAGGTCGGCTGCCAAATTTTTTTTCCTAAATTTCCCCAGATAATCAGGACACAGGTTTTTTAATTTAGAAAAGAGTGTTTCTGTAATGAGACAGAAGGACACCAGGGGAAACACGGAAGCAGGAAACGGAGATACTGATGAAGTGAGTCAGTGTTTGTACATGATGGAAACACAAAGGGACATTACTTCAGCTAATGAATGTTGTGTTGCTAAATATATGAGGCTGCGTAAGTCCCATTTCTATTTGACACTGATTAAAGAAAAAGCACACGATCGTTTTGCATGGACGCGCTAAATCCTGTCCACAAGACAGGGGACAAATTCTCCCAGTACAAAAAGTACAAAAGCATTTAGTATCGACCTGTGTGTGTGTGTGTGTGTGTGTGTGTGTGTGTGTGTGTGTGTGTGTGTGTCCTTGAAGATCAGTACAGAGTGAAGCAGTGGGGCTGGGACATTCATTCCATTCCCCCGTGAACAACTACCTACAACTGATCTCGGAGTCTGACCTCATTGTATTTATTCACTGCTGGATAATGTGGTTCTAAGTTGAGGTGGAAGTTGAGTTGCCAGGGTTTGGTTTTAAATCAGGAGGAGAACGGACGCAGGAGAAGATTGCCCAGAGGAAATTACATCTTTGTGTATCAGTGAGCGATCGCAACACTACCTGTGATGGTTCTTCAGTTCAGCAGTGAGTTTATATTCAGTTCAGTGTAATCGCACAATAACAGCTCGTCCCACTGGGTGAAGTCCAGAGTAGTTTTGAGAGAGAAGTTTTTGCTTCAGTGGGACTGAAGTTTTTTGTGTAGCTTAGTCCTCACTCTGAACAATAGACTCTATATCGAGATGGATTCGAACATCTTGATTGACAGCTGTGATGGACTCACGATTGGTCGAGCATGTTTTTTGATGGGACCTTGCAACTGCGGCTCCGTCCTCGATCATTACTGCACAGACTCTGGCTCCATGCACAAGAGGGTGGCGTTCAAATCCTGTGAAGAAGTGGAGATGCGTCGTCCATCTTTAAACAGTCTCTACTACTATATACTCTATTTAGTTTTTCCATTTCCATAGACACGCTTGAAGCCAAATATAGAAATGCCATTCTGCGACTTTAATCTTCTCCTTTGTTCTCACGTAGCAGAAGTAGGACTAAACCCTCCTCCAGGTAGAAGTCCAGACAAGAAACGAGAACAGGAAGGCAAACTTACAAACATGTAATTAGGTCAGCATTAAATAATTGAGTTATAGTGCCGCGTCGGGCAGAAGAAAACACAGCGAGTCCTCATGAGTCCATGAATGTGGGGACGTGGGATCCACACTTTCACAGCAAGAAGAAACTAGAGGTAAAGTCTCCTGAGGACAAAAATAAAACAATCCAGTTATCCCGCTCATGAAACCATCGTCAAAGTCTGCGTTCACGGACATTTCACTGTCAGAGCCCTTTATTAAAGTTCTTCTGAAATTACAATCGTAAACGTGCATTCAAGAATCAGCATGAATTATTAAACCGCAGCAGATGAATAAAATATTAAACCATATGAAGGTGTGAATTTTGTCTCTTTTTGCACAGACTGAGGAGCCACACCCTTCACGAGCTTTCTATCCATGCATTTGTATCTATCAGGCGCCCAAATCAAGGACAGTCTCGACAAGTGCTCCAGTTCCTTAGTAGTTACTCTCTTGATTCAATCAGCGAGTAATCAAATCAATCAAGTAATGAGATTTAAAAAAATGTCCCCAACTGATAGAAGGTTGTATAAGAAATCACAGACCTCCGCAGAACACGCAATCTGATTAAGTTCCTCCCAAACACAATTTGTCCACTGTTAATGAAAATGAATGAAACCTGCCTCCACACACACGGGCCAGGTTAGTGCAGGTTGCAGAGCAGCGCTAGTCCAATCACGTTTACCTCAATGTGAACCCACATCCACATCCCGCAGCGTTAAAGTGTCAACGACGCCTCATTTCCATGTTCCTGTTTGACACCTGAGGCTCTCGTCTTGAGCGGCTCCCAAAGACAGACCTGGGTAAATAGGAAGCTTTGTTGTCGGGATATAAAAGGGGCGACATGTTTATTGCTTGACAGCCAAACCAGACAAGTGATATGTCAGTGAAGGCAACACCGTGTCAGCCGCTGTAAAAGAGATTCATCCTGAAAGGTGGACTGGGGGGGGAGAGTCACATTTGCATAATGTTGACGACACACTTGCCACTCACAGGTAGTGACACCACAGGAGGAAACCGGCGAGCGAACATCCTGGTCACAGATATCACCGACGCCCCGCTGAGCTCCAAGCCCTCGATGTGAGGGATCACATCCCGAGCTGTGCACGGCGCCCCCCCGAAACAAGCAGTGAGAGCAAAAGGCCAAAAAGAGACGTAGTACTCACTTTATATTCACAGTCAGAGGAGAACAAAGTACCTGTACATGCTACACACGGTCATGAAAACACAGTGAAAGGTGTTTTCTGTGTTTGCCCGTGTTGTCGTGTCTTTTCCTTGCAGTGCGTTGAGCTCTCTCTCTCTCTTTCTCTCGGCCGCCGGAGTGGAAGCTGAAGTTGCCGTGAAGTTCAGATCAAAGCGACGAATGGGAAAAACACAAAATGCAACAGTCAAAAAGTAAAACCCTATTACATTAACTTCTAGCGGTGTTTTCGAATTTCCTGTTGGGTTTTTTGATTTGTTGCGTTTTCTGATTTGCCTCTGTGGTTTGTGATTTTGCTGTTGTCTTTTTTGATTTGCCGTTGTGTCTTTTTTGGTCAGTTGTGGTGTTTCCCCATTTGGCATTGTGATTTGCCGGGTCAGGGTCCACCATAGAAAGCAGTAAAACAGCACATAAACTACAAGAGGCCCACTCTCCTGAATTCCTCCTGAAGATCATGTAAACTGAAATCTATGCGTCTGTAGCCAATGCGACTCTGCACCGGTTTCCTCTCCACAACGTGGTCAGCGGCCGCCTCTCCTGTCGTGTCTGTGATACCTTTAACCAATGAGCTCAAACATCGCAGCTTCTTTTTCCGCCCGCAGGAGTTCAAAAGGTCGTTATGGGAATGGTATTCCCGAGGACCAATTTCATTTGCCTGTTTCCCCTCTGTGGTAGATTAGAGCGTGGCAAGTCTTATCAAGTGCATTTCAGGACACGAGACTCGCTGTGAATACTGAGAGAGAGAGAGAGAGAGAGAGAGAGAGAGAGAGAGAGAGAGAGAGAGAGAGAGAGAGAGAGAGAGAGAGAGAGAGAGAGAGAGAGAGAGAGAGAGAGGAGGAGAGAGAGAGAGAGAGAGAGAGAGAGAGAGAGAGAGAGAGAGAGAGGGATGATGCCTCCGCCCCAAAACTGGAGCTGAGTCAGTTAAGGGACAAATCCGCTCAATGTGGGAAATCATTGCTAACGAAATGTCAGTGCTTGGCTCCATCTGGTCTGTTATTGCCCAAATAGATATTTCTGTATGTACCATATTAGCCAGTATTATAATATCACTCAATTTTGAACATATAATCAGCTATAAATGCATTTTTTAAAAGATATTTTGGGGTCATTTTGCACAGTAAGCATGAAATGGGGAGAAAGAACAGGGGGAAGATTTCTCAGTTGCACCTTCACTTTGGGCGTTGGGTCATGATTGTGCAGTTGAGGTCATGCAAACCATTTCCTGCTCGTCCATATCACACAAACCTGCCTCATTGAAACAATTACCTGGCAGCTCAGTGGAGACAGATGGCAGAGAGCTGCTCCCTGGGAAACATTCAGCATGACAAAAGGTATCTTCTTTATCCTAACGACATCTCAGCTGCCATATTGTCTTGTTACACTGACATGAGAACATGATGTGCATGCAGCTCATTTTTCCTCAAGGGCATTTTAACCGTGTAAGCCGTTCTCCTCCTCGGCTGATAATTACCTTGACACGCCGGGCTGCCGTAACATTAACACTAGAGAGTAAAAAAGACTTTCATCAAATCCTGGTGGGAGCACATCACTCGACCCACTTTACTGCCAAACGATATCAGACATTACAGAAGGTCACCAAAGCTCCCTGAGGACATACTTTTAGTTCTCTTAAGTTTTATTAAGTCCCTCATAATAGACTTGGCTTGACCTCTTCAGGAGATATGGGGGGGGGGTGGAGCAAGGGCACACTTTACAGCTTCAACCCGTATTCAAAGCTTTAAAGCTTTTATTTGCTTTACATTCATTCACCAAACACGTTCTTAGTCTCTTTTAGACTAACGACTATATTTAGTTTGTTTGATTTCTATTTTGTTTTCATACAGTGGTTCTTTTAGAATTGTGGGTTATTGCTCACGTTTTAATTTACTTCACAAAGACAGGAGCATGTCAAGCCAGGCCAGGCCAGCTGTGCCCTTGTATAAAGAGTAAAGATGGATGTGTGTGACTGAAAGATTATTCTGTGTGTGTTCTGGAACCATGTCCCAGCATTAGTCCGCAGACAGCGCATGAGCGACGCAGTAATTGGTGTTGTCTGAGTGAATCCCATGGGGACTTCCCAGGTGAATAATGCAGAGCTAATCGATTGGAACTACTCCCAATTGATTGGGATACTGGAGTCAGTGAAATAAACCAGAGAAGTAACAGCCATTGACGTGTGAGATAGATAGAGAGACGTTAATTGAAGGCCCACACACATGTTCCCCTTTCTTATTATAGTGTATTTTTATTATTCAACAAAACCGTCTGACTTTGAGGTGTCACCGATGCCCCACGAACAAATGCTCCGTGAGATAACAATCTGCTTGGTCAGGTAAGACTAGAAAGGAGAGGTCAGTGTCCACGGTACAAATGACTGACTTTCTTTCCTCGCCAATTTGTCCCCTCCCCGCGCAGCGATTAGCTTCACCCAGAGGGAGTAAATCAGCCTGGCAGCAGACGGATAAGAATCTAGCTGCTGCTCAGCCTCCATCCTGTTCAGCAGTACATGGTTTTATATCCAGGAGACAGACTGGCACGGTGGTCAGTCTGGGACGTGTGCGCTGGACATGTGTGTGTTTGCCCGAATGAAGAGCCTGTTTGCTCAGCTGCTGTTTTCTTCCTGAAACTGGCAAATGCTGGACACATCGTTTTATTGGTCACTCAGCTGCACCGATAGCAAATGTGCTTTGAGTCCACAGTTTGGCAGCTAAACACTTATAGGCACCACAAAAGAGTTTGACCCGAATTCTGCTTTGTTGGACATTTTCTTTTCTTTCCTTTGCACTCAGATACAAACCACAAAATAAATCAGATACTTCTGCAGCTTCCAAGAGATATATACAGTAAGTGGTTGATTTTTTTTACTAACTAATAAATATTTGATTTAAAAAAGAAAATAGAGTAGAGGGAGATATCTCCATATAGAGTCAGCTACAGTATAAGACTTGAACAATGATGCAATGACGAGTGAGATGAAAACATGCAAACTAACCTGCCTCAAGAAATGAATTAATATTAAGAAGGATTTGTAGAAAGTAGTGGACAAATGACTGAAATAGCTTAAAATATAAGTAAATGTTGAAATGAAATTAGCGAACAGTGATGGATTTTAGATTAAATAGCTTCAGACAAAGAGTTAATAAATGTATCTTAAAGTAACAGATGAGTTTAAGCACTTTGCTAAAGGCTACCGGCTGAATTATAGAAATAAAAAAGGTGGAAACATCCAATAATATTTAGTTTACATGAATTTGGAATGAAATATTTCCGCTCTCAAACAGAAAGAGGTGGAAAAACACATGTTATGTTTTTCCGCTTCACTTCCTTTAAAGAAACACTTATTACAGCCGCCGCTGTTGTCTCATCTCAGTTTTTTTTTTTGTGGAATTGCTTCACAGCATCTGGGTGTAATAAAAGTTTGAATAATTTATTGAAGTAAGCGCACAGGAAACATCCAACACTGAATCAGCTGTCACGGCGCCGTGCTGAATACGCCTGTGTGCTCGGCAAATCTGATTTATCTGTGTCGGAAGCACAAACCTAAAACTAAACTGAAACCAGTGGACGTTGATGGCAGCATGTTGTGGGTTGATAAATCTCAAAGTCAGAGCTGTGATACAATATTTTTCAGTATTCGGATGCTTCATATACAAATGTTTGTTTCTTCGAGTTTTCCCTCCATGTGTCAGAGTTCAGTCACATCCTTCCCACCGAGAAGTGTGAACGACGGAAATCAAGAAGAGGAGCTGACACGTCTGTGTGTCCCAGAAAATATGGAAATGTCTTTTGAAAATATGTAAATTTTCTGGGACGTGAATTCTCTCGCCTCTCTTTGAAGATTACTAAATGTCCCCACGTGTTATTTACGGAAGGAGTTACTTAGGTAATCCAGAGAGGAAGGATGAGTTAATATGATGAAGGCGTGAGGCCTTTAGGAAGATCAAAGGTCTTTGGAAAAGGTTTTCAAGTAGCAGAGGTACATTTTCTTAAATTTCCAACGGATCAAAGACGGGGAAATGATGCCTTTGTCACTCGCCCGAAGGTCTCACCTGAATCCAAAAGAGAGAACGAGGATTTAACCGAATGACAGATGAGCAACATGCACCTCAGCTGTGCAAAGAATCAACAAAAGATGCCTCTCTTCAATCACCACATTCCTAAATTTGCCCGCAGAAAGTGCAATGAAAAAACGATCCTTTCAATCTTTGCACCACTAGATTGTAACAATGCGGCTCTGAGGCCAAACGTTTCACCTAAAATATCAAGGTCGGCGTTTTATTCGAATGTTTCTTCACAGACGGATGAAGTCACACATTCCAGCAGGAACGTCCTCCCAGAGTTGTGCTTTTCACTTATTAAACGATCCATCAAATATGTATTGGACAAGCACGGCTTTTCACGAGAGAGAAACACGCTCGCGCATTTTCAGTCGTGCAGCCGTTTGAATCCGACCATAAATGATTCCGTCTGCTTCACCGACTCTTCGCTGAAGTCTTAAAGAATTCAGGTCTCCCTCCGTTTGCTGCAGAGAAAGTCCCGTGAAGACAACCAGGCATTCAAAGCAGCGCCGCCTGCTCCCGAGGTGCATCATCGGCTAATGTGCCCTGAATTATTTCATATTCACAGTGGCAGGATTGAAAAAAGTCTGAGTGTGGAGACCCAATTAGGAAGCCAGGAAGGGGCATGTAATAGGATTCTGTCACCCTGTAATGGAGTGACAGGGCTGGTAGCACGTGCACGTTGAGCACCTCACTCTGAGCAGACTGTAATCAGGGTCGTCCAGGTAAACAGGACCTGCTTCAAAAGTATAATACAGCACCGGTTTAATGGTCGTGAGAGAAGGAACTATATGATTCACTGCCAGGTTTCTACAGAGCTCAAATATTCTGTCAGGTGATCGGCTGATATGTCGGGTGATTGATAATTGATATATTCTTTGATTGTAACTTTCAAATAAGCTGCATGATTTGGTTGTTGCTTATTTAGTCGTGATTATCAGACCAGCATTAGCAGTCATGCGCCGTCACAAGAGTCACGTCTTTATCTTTATTCTCTTTTAATTTATTCCTTATCTTTATCTCATTGGTATGGTTAACATGTTTCCCACATCCAGCAATTAAAACCAGCACGTTGCTGACTACTTTCCGGATGCCCGTCCAAAATGTACTCTCACAAAAATAACAATCTCCAGCCCCCCCCCCCCCGCAACCCTTCGAGGAAAATATATAGATATAAGATATAAGCAGATGTATAGATAATGGAATAACTGAAATAATAATAATGTAATACATAACTCTTCTTATAGCTCTGTTTTTAGTCTCCACCAATTAAATGACACATCATGTTGACCCCCTCCTGACTAACTATCTCTGATTCCATTTGGTGCTGAGCAGGTACAGTGTTCAGTGGTTCAGAGGATTTCTCTGCTGGCTGGAGCTGGAAATTAAGCTGAAAGAGTTGAGAGGGAATCAACACATTAAAGTTTTGCCTGAAAACCACAATAATGAACTGAAAGACTCTGAATTATCCAAAGAGCTGAGGGCAGCTGCTGGCAGCACTTTGCTCGTAGTGATTCATTGTTAATATATTTTTATAAAGAGCAGGATTTTTTTGCAAAATATTCACAGTTTACATAAAGAGAATATATTTTTTTTTTAACGTTTAGTGCATAAACGTCTTTATGCATATGTATGTGAATATAGCTGGATTATGACTGCCTGTGCTCGAACTTCAAACCTTCACTGTTCATTATATAATCATTAATAGCAAACATTGAGATTTATAATTGAACTTTTCAGATTATGAGACTGATCTTTATCGACTAATTGTTGGTCCCTGATACCAGGGTGGTGCCCCTGTCTTTGATAAAGTAGAATTACAACTTTTATATTTCTTAATTGATCATTTTATTGTTTCCATTACTGATCTCAGTATTCGTAATTGATAACTTTATCATTTGTTAATTAATTAAATAATTTTTATTACTTTAATAATCATATTTTATGATTATTGAAAATTAGCCAACATCCAGTCTACCTACTATTGCACAACACAGGTGACACACTGTTCCTTTGATTGAAACCCTCATGCCTATGTTCTAGTTAGGGCCCGAGCACCGAACAGTCGGAGACAGTGGGAGTTCCTATTGAACACAGGCATGAGGGCCTGTCTTGTGTAGACAACTGTTCCTTTGATATTCAATGCAATCAGTATTTATTGACCTCTGGAGGAGAACTGACCCTTCATATTCAACACTGCTACCAGTCCAAGACAGGGAGAATACAACAGCTCCAAGAAACATCGAGACTATTAGAAGACAACGGATCATTTTTCTCGACAACACTTACCCTGTACCTGTGTTCAGCCAAGATGAAGAAGGGACACAACTTAAAAAACCAGGTAAGATTTTCTAATCAGGAGACACTTTTAGTGTTACAATACTTTCCATGAAATGAGTCTTTGTGGATATTATGCAGCTTCTGTTTAGGATAATTCACTTTCACTTTAGTGTTGAGATACTGTACTTAAGAGAAATGCAGAAACAGCATTTAAATTAACTCGTAACAATTTCATGTGATGATCAATGTTTTAAGAGAGATAATGAACGGATGGATGAGAAATCGTCTGAATGTGATGTAACTGTTAAAGTTACATTCAGCAGTGTGGATCATTAGAGATGAAGATGAAAGACCTCTTGTCTTTTTCTGTGTATCCAAATTTATGATGGGACTGTGTATTTACCTGTTATATGTATGTTTGTGTCTTTCAGTCCGTTGGACATCATGTGGCATCTCCCGCCAAAACAATTGAGTTCCTCCATGGAGAGATAAAGCAAATGGAGTCTGATGGAATGGAGCTAGCTCAGCAAAATGCGGCACTGAAGATCCAGATGTCCAGCAGGGATGCTAGGTGGAAGATGGAAAAACAGGCCATGCAGGATCAGATTGATTCCGCCAAACAGGGGCAGGCCTTTGACACTGGAAGAGCCATTCAGACAGAGTTGGAGGACGAGCTCAAGGAGTTGAAGCTGGTGTTGAAGGACAAAGAGAAGTACATCCACAAATTGAGTTCTCGTCCTAGAAATGATCAGATCGAGAGGGTGAAAAGGGAGCTGAGCGACAAGTGTAGCCAGATCAAGGCGATGGAGCTTTCCTTCGACAAGAAGATGAAGCACATCATCGCTGAAAAAGATGCACTGAATAGTAATCTAGAGAGGCGGCTGACTGCTGAAAACTCCGCTCTGGCTAATGAAAATACAGCTCTGAAGAAGCAGGCTGCAGAAAACACTGCTCTGGCTGCAGAAAACGCTGCTGTGGCTGCAGTGAAAAGGGATCTAGAGGGGCGGCTGACTGCTGAAAACTCAGCTCTGGCTAATGAAAATACAGCTCTGAAGAAGCAGGCTGCAGAAAACACTGCTCTGGCTGCAGAAAACGCTGCTGTGGCTGCAGTGAAAAGGGATCTAGAGGGGCGGCTGACTGCTGAAAACTCAGCTCTGGCTAATGAAAATACAGCTCTGAAGAAGCAGGCTGCAGAAAACACTGCTCTGGCTGCAGAAAACGCTGCTCTGGCTGCAGTGAAAAATGATCTAGAGGGGCAGCTGACTGCTGAAAACTCAGCTCTGGCTAATGAAAATACAGCTCTGAAGAAGCAGGCTGCAGAAAACGCTGCTCTGGCTGCAGAAAACGCTGCTCTGGCTGCAGTGAAAAATGATCTAGAGGGGCGGCTGACTGCTGAAAACTCAGCTCTGGCTAATGAAAATACAGCTCTGAAGAAGCAGGCTGCAGAAAACACTGCTCTGGCTGCAGAAAACGCTGCTCTGGCTGCAGAAAACGCTGCTCTGGCTGCAGTGAAAAGGGATCTAGAGAGGCAGCTGACTGCTGAAAACTCAGCTCTGGCTAAAGAAAATGCAGCTCTGAAGAAGCAGGCTGTAGAAAACACTGCTGTGGCTGCAGAAAACGCTGCTCTGGCTGCACAAAACGCTGCTGTGGCTGCACAAAACGCTGCTCTGGCTGCAGTGAAATTTGCAGGTCTGCAGGAGAACTACGAGGAGAAGCTGAGTGTCCTGGAAGAGGCCAGCTTCGAGCAGAGCGAGGATCCTTTAAACAAGTTATGCTGCACAGAGGAGAAGTTGTCTCCTGAGCAGAAGCAAGTAAAACCCCTGATACTGAAGAACATTGAGCTTCAGGTACGTTAAATCAAATCATTTTAGATTTGAATTATATGGATTGTAACTTTGTTTCATGTTTAGACTTTGAGGAAGAAAGTGTTGACACTTATGTTGTCTCTGTCTTTTCAGGAACTCACCTTTGAGACCGACTCGGACAAGGTGAAGGTCAAAAATGAGAAGGAGAAGAAAGAGAAGAAGAAGCAGGAAAAGAAAGAGCAACTGGAGAGAGAGAAGGAGAAGAAAGAACTGAAGGAGAGGCAGAAGAAGGAGAAGAAAGAGAAGAATAAGCAGGAAAAGAAAGAGCAACTGGAGAGAGAGAAGGAGAAGAAAGAACTGAAGGAGAGGCAGAAGAAGGAGAAGAAAGAGAAGAATAAGCAGGAAAAGAAAGAGCAACTGGAGAGAAAGAAGAAGGAGAAGGAGGAGAAGGGGGAAGGGAGACTGAGTTGGAAGATATTCGCCTGTTTTCACTTTAAACGCCGGAGCTAGTCCTAAGCTTGTCTCTCATCCTTCCTCTCCCTCAACCATCCCTTCATCCTGAACGCCCCATTCATTGCAAAATGAAATGCTGGAAATGAATGATTGTTTTATGTTAACTACTTTTTTTTCATAATCGTTGGAAGCAGTAATTGAAATGCAATGAATTGCCCGTCCCTTTTAACAGCTGGGGCCAAAGCCAAGGACGACTCAACGCATCAACTGAAATAGCCATTCAACTAATAAAGCATTTCTTTAATCAATCCAACTGGCTCCGAACTACTGACCTATGATCACAATCCTGACCTGAACACATCCATATATTAATATTAGTTCAGGGTCATAGCGCCACCTACTGATCAGTGTGAAAATTAAGTTGTTGTAACATTGTCCAATTGACACAAAATTGCTCACGCTACATCAGAGCCCCTACTTGAACAGATATATTAATCTGTAGGTAATAATAAAGATGGCGCCACCTACTGGCAACAGGAAGTAAGTTTTGTTTTACAACTATCATTCGATTTACATAAAATGTTCGCAGTGTGATGTGCGATTGATAGCGTGGACCGTAATGAGCAATTAGCAGGAAAGGATCGACATCGCGTGATGGACGCAGGAAGTGAAGCGTTTGTCCTTGCCGCAGTGCGCAAAACGCGTGCAACGCGGAGACGTGCGCTTGGTCATTGATCGCTCTCCACCGACCGCAACAGGCTTCAACGTGCGTGTGCTCGGGCCCGTTAGTGCTACAACGTAGCCCTAGTTTTTAAATTGAGTCACCAAAACTGATTCTTCCAGTCCTCAGTCCGGAGTTTTTGCTGAAAGAGCTTTTGAACTGATTAATGGTGAGTCATGGAAAAGAAAAAGGAAAGAGAAGCAATTGAGATTTTGCAGAGGAAACACTATTTACCTAGGCTGCCCAGAGCGAGCCTGTGGGAGCGAGAGGGCTGACGTCCTAGAGAATGATGCTCTCACGGTGATCAAATGGAAATTTACCAATCTGGTTTGTTCTCTCAGAAACATTTGGACACTTGCTGTTGAATAAAACATCGCCTGGTGGTGGAAGATCTTCTCTTCGACGTTTTAACCCATAAAAGATTTGTGGTACCGGTCCTACATCTGGTATTTATGTGTCTGATTTTGCTCATGCTTGACTTTAGAAAAAGAGAAAGTGTCCATTGTGCAGCGAGGGAGGAAAACTCCCACTCCAACTTGTTCAGCAGTTTGATGGTCTCTTCATCTGTGAAAGAAACCCTTTTCACTGATATCGTCTCATAGATACAGATTTATTCACCGCTGTCCGTTTCTGTAAATGACTGCATTGGAGTCAACAGGTCAAAATTCAGCAGCGCTCAATCCCCACGTCCTAGATGGTTTCTCATTCCACGGCTTTGTCCATCTCACAGAGCTAATGGCACCGTGCTTCAGAGCAGCAACAATTGTTATTCTCATTGACTATGGATGAGCATCTGGTTAATGTGGATGTGCGTTGTGATAGCTCAGCTCCTTCCTGAGAGCGTCTCGCTGTGTTTCCCTACGCACACGGATAAACACGCAGATCCACAGAGTCACGCTCCGCACCCACAGCTGCCTCCACACCAATGCAACTTTACACACGACAAATTGTATTTAGTACCAAGTAAAAGAACCAATGACACACTAAAAACGTTCTATCACCAATAACCTTCCAAATGCTACTTAAGTTTAAGTATTATCGGCAAAGTAACTCCTCCATCTTTGATCTAAATGTGTATGTTTCAGTTGAAAGCCCTTTTTGGTTTGGTTGGTCATTTGTCGCATCAAGGTTTTACAGGCTCATTCAGTCGTGACACTACAGAAGCTCAGGCTCACAAGCGTTGTCGTGTTTTTCCTCTTTTATTTTAGATCTAATGACCTTCATTTGACCGAGGAAGCGCCATTGAAAATTAGACTAAACCATTTTCAAGGCACCGTTTAATGACAGATGATCGGAAACAAACAAACCTGATTTTCCTTTGCAGTTGAATCCATCATTTTACAGGATAACGTCTGCATGAAAAGTGGCCTGTGATTCATTCTTCTTCCCTTCATTTGTGAGTTAATTGTATCCAAAGCAAGAGCGAGATCATTATGTACTGTCAACTACTAACATAATCTAATTTCTGCTGTTTCTCAGATTCATTCCCAGATGTGTAATATCTAGATATTTTCCATCTCAATCCATCTCCTCAGGACAACTCCAATTATTGGCCTGGAGGAGAAAGTTTGATTTCAAGTGAGCAGAGGAGTGAATAAATACGTTTATAAATTAATATATCTATGTTTTTTTACTCTATACTATTGCCCTCTTAAAATGTGCTTCTCTATTCACACTCACATTAAAGGTTTTAATAATTGATGAATGTTTGTTTAACCCTCCGAGGAGGAGACGCAGGAGTTCCTGATGCAGAACGCTGGCTGCGATACCTCTGGGTGTTAAAATGTTTAACACAGTCAGCAATTACACAATTAACAGAAAACGTGGTGCAGAATGTAAAAAAAAAAAAAAATCAGTACCCTCAGACACATTTGTGTTTTCAGAGCATTTAATATCAGTTGCAATTATGAAGTTTAACTCTACCTTTATATTGGCAATAATAAGACCCCATAACTGTGTCCCCTGATGTCGTCGTCCCTGCGTTCCCAAGTATTTGTTTTACTTTTTAATAACTCAGTTCATGATGAAAGAAAGTCGGTAGTCCAAAGGTTGGAAATAGTTAAAATTGTACAGTAATAAACACACAAGTCAAATGTGCATCCAAATAAACAAATATACAGTACAAGTGATAAATAAAATTAAAAAAGTTTGACCTTTTCCAGGTTGATTGATTGGCACATACTGAACGCAGCTTACAGTGATAACGGCAGCAAGTTCATCACTTCAAATTCTCAGTAATTTTCAGAAACAATGGTTTCTTGACTTCAGACGGAGGTAGACAACAGCGTTTCTAATTTATAGCCGGTAACCATCGATTTCGTACGTTAGCTAATAGTACTGTAATGAGGCTAACTTTAGCTTCATGAGTTCCCTGTAAATAAGGGTATTAAGGGTAAAAAGGGTAAGATATATTTGTTCTAGTGTTGCAGTGTGGAGTTGGTTCATGAAACATCAGGGATCATTCTGTATTTTTGTTCTCTTTTCAGCTCTTTTGGCTGCTTGGCTTACGTGCCAAGTTAGTTTTTTTTCACACAGTATGTTTTCAATTTTAAGATTGCAAGAAAGTATTTAGCAAACTTAACCCCATCTATCTAACCGTCTCCCCTGTTAGCGCTTGTGGTTTTGGTTCTACAAAAGGTTAAAAGAACTCCAGCTGCAGTCCTATGTGCTCTGCTTTGGGAGAAATCCAAAGCTTGACAGGCCTTGTGGTTAAGCTAGTGGACAATCCCTGTGATTTACGACTGCCAGTCTGGTGCTTGATTATTTAAAAAGTTGCTGTTTGAGATAATAAGAAAATCTTCAATGCAAACCCCGGTGAACAGAAATGAAAGAAACAAGCGCACGAGCAGAAGTGTTAAGAGTCAGTAGGGGGCACAGATGGTGATCTATCAAGAATGACTCACAGTACGAGCGGATGGATGGCTTATTGGTGTTGTCCTCCTGTTTGTGGAAATGGACAACTTCGTTAAACCTAAAATACTGGACCAAGTTTGCAGGAGAAAATCAGAATAATCATATCACAATAGTCTTTATATACACAAAGCCCGTCGAGCCTGATTCGATTTCAAAATGTCCTTTAAGTCTTAAAGGAAGTCCACAGATGTTAGCGGTCAACGTTCATTCTGCGCAGTTTGGGGGGCAAGTTGTCCTCCTGCCGACCCCCTATCATGGAGATCTGGACTGGTGTTGAAGCACTGATGGTGCTAATGGCCGCTGGCAGTCTGTGTTTCTCCAGCTCGACCTCCTCTGCGTTTCCGTCCAAGGACAACAGCTGAACCTGCTCCTCCAGCTGTGCTTGCCTTGTGACCGGGATGGAGCTGGACCGGAGCCTCTGAATACTAAGCGGCAGGTCTCCCATGCTGGAGGCCTTCCCCCCTGGCAAGGCTGCCCCTGTCTTCAACCCCCTCCAGAAGGTCTCCTCCTTGGTGGAGCTCATGCGCTGCAGTTTGCTGGGCCGCCTCATGGCTTGGTCCTCTGTGTGGTCTGCATAGTCGGCTGACAGGAGCCTTTCCCTGCGGCCGCCGCGGGCACCGTTGCCCAGCGGAGGAGAGGAGGGGGTGGGCGCGACAGACAGAGAGTTGGGTGAAGTCAGGGACGACTTCTCCTCCTGCTCTTTGACACTATAGGGAGGTGTAGGAACCCCGAAGGTGTTGTGGAACTGGGAGTAGTCGACTCTGAAGAAGCCGTCCTCTAGTGACATGACAGGAAGGAAGCGATGACCCCACAAGACTTCATCCTCAGTGTAAGATGTCCTCGCCTGGCATGTCATACCTATGATGGAGAGAAAAGACATCAGAGCACGTTTGAAATAGAGACAAGAAAATGACCAAAAAGGAGACATGAGCAAAACTGTAGAGAGAGGGCTATTAAATGAAAAAGGACTGACAGCCAGGGAGTAGATATTAAAGTATTAAATGCCTCTCAGGGAAGAGAGAGGCAGAAATGTGAAGGGAAAGTGTCAGACACAGAGAAGAGCTTGTGCTCTTTAATATTTAAACACAATGAAATTAAATATTTCGTATTACTCATTTCATATTACTGAAAAATGATCTATGCCACAGGCTGATATATACGGAGAGATATTATAATTAGTTCTAACCAGTGGTTTCCACGATGCCTTCGAGGATGACGACAATCTCAAACTGCTCGTTCATGAGGGAGCGCTGCGACAGATCGTAGAACGGGCTCTTGGTGTTGATCTCGTGGCAGATGGTTAGCGGCGACACCAGGAAGAGCTGATCCGCCCCCGTCCCGAAACCCACGTCCAGCTCACACTGGTCCAACGGCAGGAACTCGCCCTCCGGGGTCTGCCGGGACTGGAAACACAAACACAAACACAACACATTTACATTTTGACTCAGGATATTACTCAAAATCGTTTCCTCCACACTGGGGTTATAGAGGCAAATAATTTTACTCTTATTAGCAACTAAATACCATTTCATTTATAGCACTAAAATGTTGTTTATAATTCAACATCTTTGAAATTTAAAGTTTCATTTTTTAGGGTTCACAAATTAAGATTGAAACATTTATTTAAAAAAGGTCAAGCTGCTCTAACTTGAGATTCAATTCAGATACTAAACAACATCAGGTATGTCACTGCTACTGCACAGACTCTGGCTCCGAATGTGCAAGATGGCGACATTTATATATATATATATATTTTTAACTTAACTTCTGGATAGTGGGAGGAAGAAACGTGTCGTCCATCTTCATCAACAATCTGTGGCACAGACTGTGAGACAGACATGCTGGGTAAAATAAGGGCGTTCTCCCACCTCCCCCACATTTCTGTCTGACAGCCCGGGCACCGGTAACATGTATAATTTACGGCACTTCTGTGCAATCATTTACTGTGTACACCTTCCTGAACATTAAAGTACTTACAAAACTCTGTAGGAGCCTGCGCCTCGGAAAACAAGTAGCATTAGATTACGGAGGAGAGACTGGCGCTCGCTCTAAAGAGGCCGAGCGGAGAAAAGAACCACCTTAATCAAATAAAGTAGCTGTTAAATTAAAAGATGGAATTAGCGAGTGAGCTCAAGGAAGTGGAAAGTGGAAATTTAGAGCTTATAAAACCTCTTGTCCTGTCAAACCAAAGCCTCTTACTGCAGCTGATATGTCCAGAATGATTTACAAAAGGAACATGTATTTGCTTCACCCAGAAAAAACAATAAAAAAAGTCCAATACAAGTGAATGAAAAGCAAAACAGTCAGCAGAAATAAATTAGAAATCCCTTTTGTCCCAGTAACATTTTGATATCCCTCTATGATTCAAATCAAACAGTTCTCCCTGTCACATCATGTTAACTTGTGTGCAGACGAATCCTGTGAGTGAGGAGCCGCTCGGTCCACACAGATGGCAAACAGACTGTCATTTGGATTCACGGGGACGTTGAGGACAGAAGGGTGTGACATTTCACGGGAAGACGTCTGTGCCCACAGATCCCCGGCGCGCCTAGTTTGAGGGAAAAGTGTCACTCACGACGCCGCTTCACCGACGGGTGAGACCCATTCGAATTGGAAGACGAGAAAGCCTGTGTCGCAGGATCGAGTTTTGTAAAAGCAAAGAAAAAGAAATGTTTTAAAGAACAGAGCACTAATGAAAAGAACATTTGAATGTAGAGGACAAAGGCTGTAAAAATCCATAACTTTTATTTTGTTTTTTATTGTTATTATTCAAAATTTACAGATGAAATATCTGTATTATGATTTTCTGAATGGTGCTCCTTCAAATAGGTGAAATCATGTCCATATCTATGTATTTTTACATTATACCAGTTTAATTTAATGTGATTGCCTTTTATTATTCTATTTTATACTTGAACTTGTTCTTTTGTCTACATTGTTTTGACTACACGCTGCTGTAACAAGTGCATTTCCCCAGCATGGCATCAATAAATCTTATGTTTTTTTGTTTTTTTTTTTATCTTATCTTAAATATTCCTTTCATATTTTCATTTAATTGAACGACCAAAGGTCCAAATCCGCTTGTCATATTTTTGATTTTTCCATATTATTACAGATGACCTCTGCTTCTTGAAACCCCCCCCCCCCTTGCTCCTATAAGTAGGATGAGTAACATCAAATCATTTTTTAAAAACCTGTCATGTCTATATATTAATTTATGTATCTCACCCAATCGTTTTAAAAATTTTAATCATCATTAAGATGCATGTGGGCAGTTTGTCCCTTTTGTCAGCCATGCTCCTACAAGTCAATGAGAATGGAAAGTCACTTTTAAGCCTCTCAGTTTATAAAAAAAGACGTAAAAGCCGCTTGTTTTCCGGATGCACAGCTTCCTTGATAGTGTTGCAACCAAATGATACCCGTGCAAAAAGAAGAAGGAAGCTGCTTGACACTGAACGGCTTTAACAAGTTGAAAGCCTTGTGTGTCTTCTCCTTCTGTCCCTAAACACTCGGTGCCACGAGGGGGGAATGAATGGCTTTTGGAAGAGGACCTGGTGTGGAGAGAGTGCTTCATTTACCAAGCCACCTGAGATTCAGGTTGAGTGAAAGCAGGACCCCCGTCCCTGGTGAGCCACTTCCTCCTCAGTTCACAGTGTGTGTGGGTGCACGTGCGTGTGCAGGTGTGAGTGTGAGAGAGATGCAAAGAAACAAACAGTGACAGCGGACGTTACACAACTGCGTCCTTGTGTGTTTGTCTTTAATGCAACTGTGTGTGTGTGTGTTGTGCATGTGTGTGTCCTGCTGGAGCCTTCGAACTTCAAGCTGGACATTAAACATAATGGCGTCACAGATGTCACATTTCAGCTCCCATTCCCAATCCTGAGGCAGCACCATTACAGCCAATTCATTCTCTCTGTTTGTCCTTCAGAATCAGACGACGGCAGACGTGGCGAGCCACGATGACACGTCTGCTTTCCCGTCTTGCTAAACGCCTGCATCCATGCCTGTCTGTCCGCGACTACCACTCGCCCGTATCACTCATCTCCCGCCGTGGCCCAACCTGCTGCGACGGGCTTCTGTTGACACTGATGAGCAACCGCCCAGCTGTCACTCCGTCTCCCTGTCTTTGTGTTTCAGCTCAGTTTAACCACACTGCTGCTGCTGCTGCTGCTGCTGCTGCTGCTAACTTCCCCTCACGTCTTTAACTCGTCTTTTCTAGTGAGCACGGAAGGTTCCTCCGCGTGCTGCAGCCAGACCAGATGCAAACACGTCTCTCTATTCTAAAATCATATCCTGCCCGCGGTGCAGGGGTCAGTGTGCCACTGCATTCTATTGGTTTATTAATGAAAGGTGCATTAATATTTATGGGAATTCAAGGTTATCTTTTAAGTTAATATGCAATAGTGGTGGAGAAAACACTTCCAGTTTAGTGACCTTTGACACAACTGCAGTCTGACTGCACCAAAGTAAAATCTGAAGAAATAGAACTCACGCTCAAAAGTCCAGGTGCTCCCTGTTCTTTTAACATTTGGTTTAACACTTTGTCCGTCACTTGTCCTCAGAGTTGAGAGGAACAAGCCGTGATCGAAAATATCTATGAAAATGAAAAACCGAAGGTACAAGCTCTGGTGCACAAATGTTTCTGTTTAGAATAAAGCTGCCACTCCCATTGTGCATTTTTTGTGTACAACAAAAAAACTATTAAAATTCTGCTTATGTCTGAGATGTGTGCTGGAGGAACGATAAAGATGACACTTGAGGGAACTGACAACACAACCGCAGCTTTAATCAATTCACTTCTGGGTAAATTCTGGATTAATGCTGCAGGCACGGCAGCGCAGCTTCTTCAGAAATTCAATTCAGTGACTTAAAGTGTATTTCAATGTTGCAGTGTCTCCATATTAAGTAACCGTGAGGATAAGATGAGAGAACTTGCTGAACCAGCACACATTGATGTCAATATACAAACATATATGTAAACATGGGGGTTGGGGGGGGTAACAGTAGTGTAGTCTTATTGGAAGTGTTCAAGTTTTTTGGTTTCATAAAATAGTTATTTTGAAAAATATGAGGATAATACGACTGATATTCATGGGGGACAGGAGGTCGTCCACTAACAAGGGGGTTATTGGTTTGATCCCAGGCTCCTTTACTCTGCCTGCCACAGTGTCCTTGGGCAAGACACTGAACCCCAAATTGCCCCGATGGCTGAGAAATGCTGTGCAACATAAATCACTGAATGTAGCAGCGCTATGTGAATGGTTGATCGTGGCTTGTATAGTCTGAGTGGTTGATAAGACTAGAAAACCTATAAATAGATACATCTACCATTCGCCTAATGATGCGTGTCAATGGAAACATACTGCCAATGGTCTTTTATCACCGTCTCCTACGAGTGAAAATAACATACTAAAAACAATTGCTATAAAAATCATTATTTAAATCGCATAAAACATAACATAGCATCTATTCCTTGTAGTTACAGCGGCATTATTGCATAACAAAAATCATATTATAAATGTCATTATTTTAAATTCTGATCAAGGACCTGAGCAACTCAACAGTATCCAGGCCCCATAAGAATTTACAACCCATGCTCACCCCCGAGTATCCCTGACAGTTGATAGCAGGTACCATGCATGCCACGCTGCGTTTACACAGCTCCAGCACAGGACTTTACTGCAGCACGCCTCATTTCTCCAGTCAGCGTTGTGGGCCTACCCATCTGACAGTGACCTTGAGCTGAGCGCCACCTGAACACAAATCACGGCTTTGTTTCAGAGAGCAGGTACAGTAGTACGGGGTGACGCTGTATAGTCAATTTACGCTGCAATTCCCCACAGTGCAGTGTGACACCTCGGTGGCATAGTTTACGGGCTCTGTAACCTCCCTCTAATATTCATCAAAAGACACTGCACTTCTTCAGCAGTGGCGTCCTGCACACTGTGACTGACAAATATGACAAGTGTCCGCCTCTGTTTCGAGATATTGTTCTGCCACAAGCATCAGGAGCGGCGCTGGATCCGAGTGAAAGAAAGTGAAATGGAAGTTTTGCTTGTTTTCGGTCTGTCCTCTGTGGGATGATTGATGGCATTTGAACGCGATGCTCTTTAGCAGCCAATTAGGAGAGTCCTGGATGTCTGACCTTCCACCAACACGTGGATAGCTCTGGCTTAAAATCTAATTTAACGATCATTTAAAGAATCAGAATTTACTGGCAGAAACCCCAGATCAGGTTCATCACGTAAATCTAATCATCGGATCTCTGGAGGAGAGCCAAGGACCGTCGGACTAAAAAAAATAAGAACAACAGACGGGTGGGAGCAGTTCACACAACAAATACCCTGTTGTAGGTCGAGCAGTAATTGTGTTACACTCGCGATGGTTTTTAATTTAAAGACTGAATAATGCAGTGTAGCCATGAAGGTTCTGCAGCACTTGTTGCAGCACGTTCGGTTTGAATCTTGGCAATCAAAACCAATTAGGGGACAAATTTCAGCTCAAAGTAGCAGTGACGTGTCAACCAGAGCATAAATAAAAATGATCACAGAAAAATCTTCTTAAATAGTAGATCTGAATGGGCCATAGAAAACGGTAATATCCGTGAAATCGGCAAATCTGACAGTCAGACGTGACAGCGAGCCCCAAGTGTGGACGTCCAGCTGCTTTCACGCTTCTTGAATTAATGGGATTACCGCAGCAGAAGTTACAAACAACTGGGAGAGTATTAAACTGCCTGATTGAAACTATTATCCTGTGTGAAGTTGATGATATTGCATCAGTGCCTTGCAATTAGCTCAACACATTTTCCTTTTGGCCTCTCTGGGCTATTAATTGAAAAGCAAATAAAGGTGATGAAATGAAATAAACTAAAAATCGTCCCAGAGCGAGATGAAACACTAACAGTAAAACCTTATTTAGTGGCTTTTAATGCGCTCAAGTGAGGGGCTTTTATTCTTCTCTCTAGGGGGTTCTACCCAAATCAAAAGAAAAACAAGAGTCTGGACAGAAGCTGATTCTTTGAAAGATGCTGTGTGGATAAATTCGGCAAACGGAGCGTTCAGTGTGAGCTGCACTAACGGTGGTACTCACTTACTGGGAGCTTTCTGGTGACTCTCCCTTGAGCTTCAAGGAGGGAACTGTCACTTGAGATCATCACGCCACTTCTCGGAGACGACAAAAGCACGACTAACTCTCCCTGTCACTACAGAGCACCGCTGTCCTTCATGCATTTGCCGGTGTTTGGACTGAAGAGAGCTGGATTCCATGAATAAGAGACGTTTGGTACAGAAATACAAGGCGTGGATTTACGTGCCGAGGCTATAGTCTAATAGAGCTCATGCAGGGCCTCAGATTTTGTGGTATATTTGTCTTTAGGTAAGAGTCTTCACCTCATTGTGGCCCACTGAGTATTGGAATGGGTTCAATACATCTATACGTTTACCTGCTCAATAAGTGCAGAGTCCCTCTGGTTACTGTCCCCCAGGGGCCCATTCATCTCATCTGCAGACAGTCGAGGCTGAACTTAAATATACAGCCCAGTGACAGTTTGAGATGACCCTCGGAGGGGAGGAGGGGAGGAGGGGAGACACTGTTCATTTAAAAATCCAACAATAACAAAGAATAATCTGCTGCAGGGGGGTAAAGTTAAATGGTCACTCGTTAAAACCCATAACCTCGTGTGCAAATCATTTAGGACCCTGAGGGAATGCAATCAATTCTGGAGATGAATGGAAATTCAATGCATGACTTGGAAAGCACTCATAAAACATAATGAGTAATTTCAGGACATATTAAATGGACAGTTAATTAGACGGGGACAGGGACTGTGGCGTTTCAGGAGTTGGAGCAAGAGGCGGATGCTCACTGCGCCAAAGTGTGCCCACTTGTTCCGTGCGTCTTTTGGACACATGGCGCTCCTCCGCGCACTGACCATATGACCTGTGTCCTACCTTGATGAGTTTGCACCGGATCTGCGCGGACACCATGTGGCTGTTCCGCAGGTTCCCCACTCGGAACATGAGGCACAACTTCCCGTCCCGCTGCGAGATCACCGCGTCCTGGCTGAACATCAGCGTCTCTGCGCGCTTCTTCGGCTGCGACATCTTGATGAACATGCAGCCGATGAGGAAGGCGTCCACGATGGAGCCCAGCAGCGACTGGAAGAGGAAGAGGATGATCCCCTCCGGACACTTCTCCGTGATGTAGCGGTAGCCGTAGCCGATGGTCGCCTCCGTCTCGATGAAGAAGAGGAACGCGGACGGAAAGTTGTACACGTTGGCGACGCACGGCGTGTAGGAGTCGTCGTGGCCGCCGTGGGTCAGGTCGCCGCGGATGTAGGCGATCACCCACCACATAAAAGCCATGACGAGCCACGCCACCGTGTAGGTGAGGATGAAGATGAGCATGTTCCAGCGCCACTTGAGGTCCACCAGCGTGGTGAAGAGGTCGGAGATGTACCGGCTGGTCTCCCCGCCAAGGTTACCGTGCTGGACGTTGCAGCGGCCGTTCTTCTCCACGAACCGCTGCCTCTTCTTCTTCACCTGGGCGGAGAAAGTCATCTCCTGGTTGGTGTTCACCACCTGGTAGTCCTCCCCAAATTTCCTCCGTATGGCCGACATGGTTCCAATCCCCTTGTTGGTGACAGGCGCTCGCTACTTGTGCAGGATCGGGCTCTTTACGCAACTTTGGTTCCCTCCTGCACAAACACCATGCGGCAACATTCAGCGCGCGTCCTGCGTCCCGTGAGGTGGAGACGCGCTCCTCTCCCGTACATTCACCGTAAGTGAGCACAGATTCTGCGCAATGGGCATGATTCAGTCACACTCGGCTCCTCGCAGGGGCCAACTTTTGCGCTCAGCCTGGGGGGAAAAAAGAGAAAACCCAGTGGAAAGCACGCGTGAAACAAAAGCTGTATTCACGTTGAAAAGGCTGCGTCCTTGGTGGATCCACTGAGGTGCTGCTGCTGCTCAATGAGCCGCTGGATGGGAACAGTGCGCACTTGTGCCAGAGGGAACATGCTCTGGTGGGAGTGACTGCAAAATAAAGACTGTGGAGGAACTGCAGCACGGGGGGGGCACATCTCTCTTTCACAGGGGCGGATGTGTGGCTACAGTGTTATTGTATGTACCCAATCAGGTAATAGCAACAACCCGAGCAAACAATGTGACGGTGATATCAACAGAAACCCTTCTTTTATTTCATTATTTTTCATATTTCTTTGATATGTGTTTCCTGTGACTCTATCATTTCCATCTTGAGAGAAACAGTGTACCATAGAATTGTTTTTTTTTATTCTAAGTACACTACTTGTAGTCATTGGTGGCTTTTCAGCTCCCCCTGGTGGTACTGCAGTGGACCTAAACTTGACTGGTGACAAGATGTTTAGTTTAATTTATTATTTATTTGAGGATCCCCATTAGAAACGCATGCCTGTAAAGAGTAAATAAATATATAAAGTGCAGACTTCCTAAACTTTTAATTTAATAAGCCAACCTAAACAGGCTGGATGAAGTAGTCAACTTTGTTGGAACAGAAACTTAAACAAAGGAACACACACGCAGACTAAGTCCATGCACAGGAGATAAGAAAAACAAAAGAGGAACAAACCAGGAATAAAGGTAATAACAGTTAGAGCTGTTGTATTGCTTAGTCAGCTTATTAAAAGTTATAAAAGTGATGGACGATGCCATTAGGCAGAGAGTACACTTGACCTGTATATGACAGGGAGTTTGCAGAAGTTGGCTCCTGCAGCTGGTTGCATTATACGACCAGAGGCTGCACCTCTTGTGCTGTACCCATGCTCAGAGGCCCCGTGTATCTGGTGAGCCATACCGGTCGGGTTGTTTGTGCTAATTACACCCGGTAGTAACATTAGTAGGCACAAAGACATGTTTTGTACTATCAGATCAAACTGTTTTTTAATTTAATGAGAAATACTGTGAATCCACAGACACACGCACACACAAACACCCTGTGATGTTATACAGATACAAATGAAATGCACCAAATATATAAGCAAATGCAAACACATCAGCTAATTTGTCACATTGAACTGTTAAATGAGCACTTTATTGCTTTAAGGTCTCCTAAATCAAGATTGTCACCCATGACATTTCAATATCCCGTCTCAGTGATTAAACCGATATACCTGGCAATCAAGCTGGAGCTGGAAGCCATGTTTATTTATCCACTTCATGATTTCAGATGTGTTGTTTTGCACCACGACTGTTTTTATTGTTTGACTCTGTGCCCAGGAAACAATGTTAAACTGAACTGCAGTAAAAAGTAAAAACCCAGACACTGTTTTTTTATTTTCTCCTGATACGTGTTTATATCAAATATGAAATGAAAAATGCATCAGTGGCAGAAGAAAAGCTTTCACAAGTCATTATGAGAACAAAATATACTTAACTACAAATGTGGTGCCTCGACATTATATAAGAAGAGGACACTCGTATTACATCACTCACCGACAGAACCTTTTCTACTCGGTGTAAATAATAACAGCAAGAAGGTCGGTACTTCATGCCTGCTGTATTTACATATTAAGAATTATAGCCTCAACAGCATGGGGCCATTGATATGAGAGTTGATAATGTAGTCATGCAAATTATCTGTTGGAATGTGTAAATTATCAAATTATCTAAAATCAGTTCCCAGTGAAGCTTGTGGAGGCCTCATGGTCTGGAGCTCCAGGGCAGGGATGGTTTCAACTGATACACCACATTAGTATTGGTAACAATACTGGTGTTATTTAGTTCATCAGGCAGCTGCTGCCAAATGTGGCCGAACCGTGTTACACACAGATTTTTCTTTCATCCACGTCATGGCTAAATTTCTACTTTAATAGTATATAGAATTTCTATTTTTAATCATATTTTTATACTTACAAAATTTCCTTTGTGCTGCTGTGAATGTCTTCTACGGAGGATCAACAAAGGTTCATCTTATCTTATCTTATCTTATCTTATCTTATCTTATCTTATCTTATCTTATTTAATCTTTGAACAATGTGCATCCATTAGTAAAGGAAGTACTTCTAATTAAACCTGAGGAAAAGTTCTTACTATCACTACTACTGCTATTGTACTATTTATACAATATTCATACTTAAGTAAGAATATAGGGTCTTCATCTTTTGGGTATTGCACTTTTGTGTTGTGCGATTTCACGACAAATTTACAATTAATTACAAATTTTGATATATAGTGGCCCGACGGAGGATAAGTAAAGATTACTATTTTACTATAAATGCACAAAATTCTTACTCAGCTTAAGGATAAATAAGAATATAGGCCCTGCAAATTTCATTTAATATTTACAATTAAATTAAAAATCCAAAGGATTTTGGGGGCCGTTGCCTTGTTTACAGCCTTGGCGATAATTGGCATTTCCTTTTACTTACAGCCAAACAATCCATGGTCTCATCTGTGACTTTAACGCTTTAATGGGGAAATTGATTATGTGGGAGAGCAATAAACTGAATGATTGCAGTTGGTGGGTAATAAAGTGGAACATGGACAAAATACCCCGTGCATGCAATCTTATAAGGGGAAATGCGACGGTGTGTTGCGTTGTATGACATGAATGTGTGTGTTAAATCATCTTCCTCCTGTGTGTGTCTGTGTGTGTGTGTTTTCACCGTCCAGTGACCCTCTCTCTCTCTCTCTCTCTCTCTCTCAAACCGCTGCAGCCTTCGCCTGTCTCCTCTCACGACCCGTCCGCTGCACCCACAATTCCCCGCGCCGGGACAAGATGGAAGAAAGCAGCGGCCGCCGGAGAACAATGTTTTGGCAATAAAACCCCGAAGCGGCGACCACGGAGACGACGCGGCCACGTTTGAACCCCACTGCGGTCATGTGTAGGTGAGTGCGGACCCGGGGCCACCTTTTACCCGGGACGGGCGCGGGGTCTTTGTCGAGATTCCACGCGACGGAGCCGTCTGGCTCGGGGGAGACGCGGCGAGAGGCAGCATCATTGTTTCTGTTGCATGGGCCGTAATGCGGGTTTTCGGTCGGGGCAGCTAGCAGCTAACGAGCTAACTAGCTAGCTAGCTCGTGGCCGCTTGATTGTTATAAACACCTTCGACGCGCACACTTTAATTCGCAGCTCGGATCCCGGCTACCGGGTCGACATGGGCGCCGATCGCCGGGGAGTGTGTCGCCAGTCCCCGGCCTGCCGGTGAGCATTACCCGGGTGTTATCGCAGCTAAAGTTAGCTATCAATAAATAGAGCGCCAGCGTCGCTCGCAGACAGATTTGATTTCACGAGCGTCATCAAAGCTCGGGAACCGAAGAATGAGCGCCTCACGCCGCCGACCCGACTCCCTGCAACCCGCCCGTTTGCCCTCCGGCTCCCCCGCTTCCATAGTCTCTCCTATCGCTGTTTTTAAGCGACTCCACTCCGCAGCAGCGCCGTTTAAAGACGCCACGAAAACGGCATCAAATCGTGGACGTGCGTTAGCTAGCCCGATAGCAACGCTGGGCTAACCGCTGCGTTACATCGATCCCAACGGATGGAATTAATACTTTTATTACCACAAACGGGACTTATTTCACATCCCGTGACTTAAAGTGTCGCTCTGTCTTCGTGCAAGACGACAGGTTGTGGTTTTCGGGACGATTGAATCGCTTGTTTTGATTGCGGACGCGCGGGTCTGGTTGATTGTGTCTCATTGTGGCTAGGCGGCTAGCTTTAGCCATGCTAACTGTTGTGCATCACAAAAGCTCCAGTCCGCTTTCTGTTGGATTCGGTGTCTCGCAGCTCCAGACTAAACAATAAATCCCCCCCCCGCCTCCTCCTCGCTCGTTCCTCCATGCTCGTCCTGCTCATCGGCCCCACCGCGGCCCGAACTCCCCGGAACCTCTCGCTGGATTTGACCCAAATATCGTTTGTTTTAGGCGACGTGCAGTGAACCGAGTAATTTGTCCAATATCGGAGCTGATGCCCCCAGACTTCGCCTCCACGCTGGGGTTTATTAGCCGAGTATTGTTGTTGTTGTTCGGCTTGAATCAAAAGTGCTAAAACAAAAAGGATCTCGAAAAAGTCAATTAAGGTAAAACACAGATTTTTTTTTTTATGATTATGGCTGTAATCCAAGTCACATGTGGAACAGTGGAACAATGTGATGTGTGGATTAAATATCACAGACGCAGTTAAGAACAGCTCTACTGTTTTTTTTTGTGTGTGGGTGATTTCAGTTCAGAGATCCACATTTGTTTATTGTGTAGTCACTCGGGCAGTGACACGTTCATCTGTAATGTGTGTTTCTTTAGAGGTTTTAAACCCATATTTAGATGTATTGGGACTTTCCTTCTAATCTGATATTCTAGGGATGTTACACATTCATATGTTCACATTGAAGCACTGGTGACTGATCTCAGAATAGAGTAGAATGACATGAATATGTGAGAGAGATCGAAAAAAACCATTTTCATAGTGTAAGGTTTGGCATGTTACTGAAGTAAAATCTGCTAAAAGTCTTTGATGAGATAAGACTTGGAAAGTATAGTGATCACCTTGGTTTTATAAAAATGTGAAAAGTATAAGTGTCCTCTTACTTGAATCAAACCATTTTTACATTTTTTGAATATGCTCTCACACTGCAGCACTTTATTTCAGTTTCACTTTTCTCCTGACATTGTATTATGTATATATTTTGTGTAAAACACTTTCAAAGGATCCCAGTTACCTAACTAGTGCTTGCGTTAGGTAAAGCCTACTGAATCCAATAAAGTAATTAATGGTTGACTAAGGGGAAACTCAGAGAACGTTGTGGTGCACACGGAACACTGAGGGCTATGTAGCAGTTACTTAATAGATGAGATGTTATCATTAACACAGCATTTGAAAGTTACTTTGGATTGTATTCATCTGTGTAATCATCAATACTTAATGTGACTCTTTTTTTATCCCTCTTTCAGGATATTCTCCTCCTGCATTCCTCTTTAGACACATTGCCCCCCTTCTCCCCTGCACAAAGCAAAAGCACGATCATGAGTATTATCCAAGACAAATTAGCCAATGAGTTTTTGCGGAACGGTGGCATGGACCCAAATTTTGCACCAGGTATGCTTATGTTCAGCCACCTGCCACCTGTCACCAGCTTTACACGGCTGGCCTCCCAGTCCGTCATGGGCGAGCTTTCCCAGGAGATGATCCTGAAGAAAGAACGGGACTCGCCACCGGAACACCAGGGCGCCAATGCTGTAAACACCGGGGGCTTCCTCCACAGCATGGGCATTAAGCAGGAGCGGCTAAATGAGCTGGATTACCGCATGCCCCTCTATGGCGGGGGTGGAGGAGTGGGGATGAACTGTGTTGGAGGGGGCGCGGGGAAGAGTGGCAATGACATGCAGGACATGTCTTTCGGCAACCACCACCAAAATCACCAGAACATGCTCCTGCATGACCTCAGTCTCAGCAACGTCCGTAGCCTGGCTGAACCGGTAAGAAGACATCATGTTTCTACATAATGTTTCGAGTCATACTGCATTATTTCTGCATAGTTTCCCTCTTACTGCCATAGCAGGAATTATAATGTACAGACTTGGGTTGTACAGACTGCTGTGTACTTTTAAAGAAGCCCCTATCTGCCATCTACAGACTGTGGTATACATACTCTATTATATGTCCTTAGATTCCTGGAAGACCGGGTAAAGAGCCAAAAGAGTCCTCAGGTAGAAGAGGGCGGAGGAGCAATGGGGACGGGCAGGGAGGCAAAGCCCGAAGGAAACGTAACGATGCTTCGAAGGTTAATCTCCTTTCTATTCTCTTTTTCTCTTCTCCTAAACTACGCCAGAAAAATATTTTGTTTTGCTTAAAATCATCTGTTTGAACTATGCTGAGGGAAAGTCAACAGATTTTACATGTACCTCTTGGACTCATGGTTTCTTTTCTACTTGTAGTCCATGATGTTGGATCCAGATGGAGCCTGCCTATCCCCCAACTCAAAACCACATATCTGTGAGCACTGTAATGCTGCCTTCCGCAGTTCCTACCACTTGCGCAGACATGTGCTCATACATACAGGTGAGAGACATTCGCTGCTTTTGAAAGCTTTACTCTTCTCTTCAGGTTTTCATCAGTTGAAATATAATGCTCTCTTTGCTGTTCAGAGCTTTTTATGGGGGGGGAAGTGTTTATTTATGTAAGATGCACACACAGCATGTTAAATCAACTATGAGACAGTTTCTGCTTCTTTTCTTTATATGATCAAATGTTCTGTCACACTAATGCAGCTGACAAATTTTGACAAAGGAAATACAAAATGAGCTTTACCATTTTAACACAACACTCTCAGAACAAATTCGGTGTCAGGCAGCGATTCACCGGCCTGGGACTGTTAAAAACCAGACAGTCACTGAAGTCAGGTGTGACTCAAGGATTACTCATGTATTTCTGGACGTCTTAGTCATGCTCCTTTCTGGAAGTTACTCACATGGTTCTTTGAATTCGAACTCATAAATTATTTAAAGGGCAAATACCACTTTTTACAGCTTCAGTTTATTTTTATGTTGTTCACTTGTGTGTCCTTATTCCAATTAAGTATAACTTTATTTTGCAGTATATTTGTATATGATCATTTAGACATAGGAACATTGTTATTGTTGAAGGCCCAGTGCTATCCTAAATTCACAATGAAGTACAAAGTATATCCAATATATTGGATTTTTTTTTGTGCTTCTGTTTGTAGACTGTAAGTATGTGAGCATCTTTGTTTTTATTTCGATCTGTTACAAGGTGTTTGACCAGGCATTTGAAATTCTAGTTCCTCGTCATGGTGACTATACCATGACGAGCTGTGCATATACTAATTTGGTGAGCGGATGGTTGTACTCTTGATCGCACAGGTGAGAGGCCTTTCCGGTGCAGCCAGTGTAACATGAGCTTCATTCAGAAGTACCTCCTCCAGCGGCATGAGAAGATCCACAGTGGTGAGTTTCTGTTCGTGGAAATATCGTTTACTAAATGGTGTTGGAAGCCATCAATGCCTTCTTTTGTTTGCAGTTTGTCGGTTCATAGAGGTTTAACTGGAGTGGTGTACTAACACAGTCTTTGCCCTCTTTTGCAGGAGAGAAGCCTTTCAGCTGTGACCAGTGTAACATGCGCTTTATCCAGAAGTACCATATGGAGCGGCACAAAAGGACACACAGTGGCGAGAAGCCATATCGCTGCGAAACCTGCCAACAAGTAGGCAACATCTAGTTTGTTTATCAAGTAGCTTATAACTGTTTACCCTTAAGATATTTCCCTTTGACTTTGTATATGATTTTATTGAAATCCGTAAAGTCCTGTCTCATTGGGATGATTGTGTCAGAAGAGATCAGGGAATATAAAGTTCTCATTAATTGCAGTGGGTCATATAAAGAAGCTACTTAATCTCTGCAGAAATGTTCCTGTTGTTGAAGATAAAAAGAAAAACTGAGAAACTAAGCTTATACTTTTCTGTCTGTTTTCCTTCTGCCCACTTAGTTTTTCTCTAGAACAGACCGGTTACTGAAGCACAAACGGACTTGTGGAGAAGCCATAAAGAAGGGCCTGGACCCAAGCATGCTGGAGCTCAGCGAAGCGGAGCTAGGCCACGGCAGCTATTCACTCACTCAGGGAAACTCTACCACCTCCGGACGCAAGAGGGCCAAGTCCAAAAATGGAGAGGGCGGTGAGCGCAAGAGGAAGAAGAATGCTTCAGCGGCAGCAGCCTCATCCTCTGGGGGGATGGCCCGAGACATGGGCCTTCAGGACTTCGGCATGGAGCACCCCTCAGGTTCTGGCCCCGCCATGCAGGGTCGCACTCCCAAACTGGTCTTTAAAAAAGCTGGCCGCAAAGGCCTTGACAAGGGCCTCCTCTCTCTGGATGACAGTACTGATGGACAAAAACTGTTGGTCCAGAAACATGGCTCCATGGATCATGTGGAGGATTCTGGCCTTGACAACATGGGTCTACTCCAGGGAACCGTGGGCAACAAGCAGGGGCCCACCACCAGCAGCAACTACGATGATGCAATGCAGTTTGTGAAAAAGCGGCGCTACCTCCATGCAGTTAACAATGACTATGGAGCCAGCTCACTTCACATGGCAACCCAAGGCAATAGTGTAATCCAGGGTTCCCTGGGGCCTGAGCCCACGCTGGCCATGCTGGACTCGTCGCCTTTGGACCTCAAGCACGATAAGTCGGGCATTCCAGATGAGGTACTGCAAAGCCTGCTAGACCATTATAGCCATAAGCCAGAGGGGACACACCACCATGACGTGACTTTCGACTTGTCAGACCATCCACACCACGTTGACCTCCAACCAGCAGCCCCTGTTACCCCCGAGATGGACGATGACTCGCCTAATGGTGGTGATAAAACAGCAGTGATGAGCGAGTACTCGAAATTTCTCCTGCAAGCCCTGGAGCGCACCAGCCATAGTGGGCCCTTCCCCAGTCTTGGCCCAACGGGGCCTTTCCCTCTCCTGTCCAGCAGCTCCAGTCCCACGGGGCCCTTGTTCTCTGACAAACACGTCTACACCACATCCCCACTGGATTGTGGCTACCCGCCTGCTGTCTCTTCCCCAGTGCCCATCGTTGCCCCGTCATCCGTCTCTTCCTCAACCTCCTCCAAGTCCCACTATGGCATGCTCGTCGGCTCGCCCTCCCAGGCAGGTTACCACCTCGGCTTGGAACCTACCAGCCACCAGCAGCTGACTCCATCTCAGGAGCTGACCGAGCAGTTGGAGAAGCAGCACTCTCCTGGCACCTTCAACCTACCTCCCCAGGACCTGACTGCCACGTCAGACGGTTCCAAGGGGCAGCAACCCAAGGCTGGAGGAAACGCTGCACCAACCAACGGCTCCAGTTACCCAGACCTGTCCTCTCTGAACCCCCCTAAAGAAACCATGTACCAGATTGAGAACTTTGCCCAGGCCTTTGGTTCCCAGTTCAAGTCAGGGCGGCAGGCCCCTCTGGGCTATGGCAGTGATCCTGGGGCAGAGGTCGATCATCGAATACGGACTCCAGTGTCAGAATTCTCAGGGTATACCAGTTTGTTAGCTGACGTCAGTGAGCCAGTGGGTACAGGATCAAAAACCCCGACAAGCCAAAGTTTCAGATAAGGGTCAAACAAGGTGAATCCAGTTGGGGGCCGTTCTGTTACTGTCCATACGGCCCCTATACCCTTCCTAATTTTGTTCTTGTAGCAAAGTTTTGTTTTTTAAACACTGCCATTAAATGTTAATACAAAATGACCAGGGAGGGTCTTCCATGGCCTCAAATGCAATTTTTTAAAATATGCTCATTTTTATTATGTATTTAGTCGCTTAATTTCTGAGTAGTGTTTTTTGACATGAACGTACCGTAGATTTAAATGTAATTTAAAACATTTAGAGGGTAGCTATGACATTGCTTGATTTGTTCTTTTTCTTTCTTCTTCTTTCCTGAACCCTTGTGTTTTACCAATCATCAAACCATTCATTGTAAAGTAATAATGAATAATGTTGATACGTTCAATAATAATAATTGTGGCAGGGAAAGGCCCAGAATTCAAATGGCAAAAAAGTATATATTGTCTGTTACAAGAAACCTTTTAACTCAGGAAAATAGGCAAAATTGTGTAATAAGACTTTGTATTATGAGATGCAATTAGCACAGTTTTTACAGGTGTACTTTGAGACTACAAAGCTTTGATTTTGTTTTTGCGTTGTTTTTTTAATTTTTTACTCCTCAGAACAACAAATTACAAGACCCGATCATGTTTGGTTTCTACTGCGCGTAGCTTTGTCGAGATTATGGTACTGTTGTGTCAATGTGAAGACATCCACGTTTCTTTCGAGAGCCCACATGTATACACGAGGTAGTACAAATTGATGTTGATGACCATAACTGACCGTTGTTTCCTTGGCACGCGCCGTCGTCAGGTGACGAAGTCTGTCTGACCATGCACTCCTCTAGTCGTGCCCACCAGCGACCACTAGAAAAGACAGCAGAGACACAAAAACAAACCACTCATCGCCGTCATGGCCGCCTCAGAATGCAATGAACGCCGATCCGTGATCTTTTATCATGCTGTTGCTGAAGTGATTTCTTTTTTTTATTTGTCTTTAAAAAAAACAAAAAAACAAGGCACCACTTTTCTGCTCCACTCCTTGCTGTTCCTTTTTTTTTTTGTGTCAATGAAATCAAACAAGCACTTTTAAAAACAAAACAAATCATCATTGGAAACAACAACAACCCATTCAATTTGCATATGTGATACGCGAGTATTATGCTAATGATTTAATATTATTTTAAGAGGAGAAAACTGTGAATGGGGGTTGGGAGGGAGGGCGGGAGACTGGGTGGGAGGAAGGGGGGCTGGATTATTGTCTAATGGGTTTTGATAGGGGTTGACTAGGCATGACGACGGGCATTTAAGTGTATTTTGTTTTTTTCAAGGGTAGAAGAGAGGGAGGGCTCGGGGAGGGATTATTTTTCTTCTTACGGTTTGTCGGGTGATGTTGTAAAAAGATGATTTTTTGCCATAATTTTGTTATACAATATTTTGAGAGTACCTCTTTGTATTTAAGTGTTTTGAGAGACAGGCTGACATGCTGGAACCCTTATATCTTTATCCCAAACCCTTTTATTTATTCTCCACTAGCCACAACAGAACTTAGTAGCAGGTTTTTTTTTTGCATGTAATCACCGGACCTACACCCTAGCCCCCCCCCATCCCCGTTTTATATATTTTTAATTTTTTCACCCCACAGTTTGTAATTGCAAGAAACTGCTTCAATAAAACAGCTCAGAAACTGAAAAGTTAAGTTATACCCACCTCCCCTCCCCGAAATGCAGCCCTGCACTCACAAGAATAAACAATGGCCTTCTTTGTCTTCCGTGGCTCGAGCCGTTCTATCCTGGCAGCCAGGGTTGATATTTAATTTAGTTGATTTCCTGTGAGACCCCCCACCCCCACCCCACCTTTTCCCTTTTCCTATGTCTGTGAGCTCCACAGCCAAGAGACTTTGAAGCTGCTCAGATCACAGGGAACAAAGACTGACCAGCCACGTCACTCCAAACACACTATGCTTTTTAATGGAGAGAGAGAAAAAAAAAAGACAATAAGATTGACCTAAATATACCTCATATCACTAAAGCGTAAGAAAGCAGGGACACGAGTTTCATGTATGTAGTGGAAATATTTGTAGTATAGGTTCGACATATTGTATAATCATTTAACACTGCCTGTGTTTACAATTATTGAGTAAGATGACTCAAAATGCAAATGTATTTTTTTTTCTTTTCTGTAAAAACATCCACGCCAAGCAGTGTTGCATTCTAGATGCCTCATAGAACATTCATTTTTCTCATGTTATATCCCTTATTTTTGTTACTTGCCATAATGTGTTTTGATATGATCTCTAGAAGGATATTGTTTACAAAAATGTACAAAAACACTACAAATGTGTGTTCTCAAACTTTTTTTTTTTTTATTATTATTTTCTTTGAGTTTTTCTCCAGTATGCATGATAAAGACATTTTTGTATGGCTTTTTTTTCTGTCACCTCAATACCAAATTTTGTAGCAGAAGCCTCCCCATTCCTTTGTCTTATTTGTTCTAGACCCCTTGTGATATGATTTCCCAGGCTGTACCTGTTATTGAGATGATGAACGGATTAGAGAAGCCAATAAAACTTTTTGTTACAAAAAAATGTGTGTGGTTCTTTATTTTTTTGGGGGGGGGTTCCTGTAAGTTTGCTTTTTCAGTAATGGCTGAACGATGCCCAGGTAGAAATCTGTGTTCCAGTTCAGGTTACTTGACCTGAAAGGAATGGTTGCAGGTGTGTCAGACCCTGCACGTGTGTGTGTGTGTGTGTGTGTGTGTGTGTATATATATATAATTAATCAGGCCTTTTTATATTGTGATCGTGTAATTTCATAAGGCTGTCGTCATAAAGTTATTCATACCTTATGATAAATGATTGGTTGATGTAAGTAAGCCATCATTTTATTGGTTACAAAATAGATGCATGATCATAAATTATAAATTTGCCTCAAATAAGTTTTCCCTGTAAATTTTACTTATGTATGTGACTTGTACAGGACACAAAATAGAACTGTTTACTTTTGCGTTTCTTTGACGGCTTAATGTCAACTGTTGCCTTGTGTCACTATATGAATTCATGGTCAGCCTGAAATTAAAGCAACACCAGATTCTGCCAGAATCCGGCAGCACCAGATCCAGACGAAGTCGGGGCAGCACAGTAGAAAATACTACAGACAGACTTGAATGCACTCAATGCTGCACTTTGTTCCCACTGTGAGTCAATCCACTTTACAGTCTGTCATGTGATCTGTCCACTGAGGAGATGTTTTTTATCCCAATGAGTTCCATCGACCTGTGATTTAAAAAGTGCCCGCCGCCAGAGGAGGGAGCTGTTTTCCTCCAGGTAGCTCAGGATCTCCTGACAGATACTCACAAGTGGCCCAGTTGATGGCTGCTGGGATGCAGTACTTCAGTGTCAGTGAGAGTCCTTTGTTTTCACAGCCACTTCCTGCTGTGGACGGCTGATGGCTGTAAAAGAACAACCTGTTTCCATGACACTTAAAGAGGGGCTAAAGTGGTGCATGGTTTTCGTGGCAATTGTCTCTTATACGGAGTCAATAACAATGTTTCAGCAGCCTCAAATTAAAAGGAGCTAAGTGCTTTCACTCGCACTTGACCCGAACATCACTGTCAGATAAGGTGTAATCGGCCTATAAACCTGAACCTTTTCCAAGAGCTTCAGTCTCCCGACCTTAGTTTAGTTTATTCGTTTATTTAACACAATAAAAATGTTACATGACTTATTTAAATCTGGGCATGACAGTATAAAAGCCAATGTGGTAAAACTATTTACAGCAAACAACACCTCATATCAAAAACATCATAGAAAATAGTCTCCATGTTAGAAAATCAAAGGTCAATGATTTGTCTCGAGCCCTGTTTTAAGTGTTGTTGTAAACTCTCTGTAATGGAGGTGGGAGATTGTAATCAAGCGATCACCTCTGACTGACACCCTGCAGTCAGTAACAGTGTGTTTCTCTGGCCAGTGACACACACTGTTTAAGTGGTGGTGGCGCAAGATCATAAATTAAACTGTCAATAAACTTGACACTTGAATCTACACCAAACTCCATCAGCCCCCTAAACATTTCAGATTTTTCATTCATGGAGATCTTGAATTATTCAATGAGAAATCAAGGACAAACTTTAAAACCCCCGACTCGGACTGACTTCCAGCATCCCTGGTTTGTATCTAATATGTCTAAAATTCACCAGACTCGCTTTTACGCTACTCGGACCGTCTTAAAATTCAAGTTAGAGTCATTGATTATGCCCAGATAAGTATGAACTATAGTTTATTTATAATAACCAGAAATCTTTCCCTGACCTCAGCCATTATCAGATATTGTAGAGAGGGAGAATGTCAAAACTTTGACATTGGCAGGACAGTTTATCAAAGACAACACTAAATATTGATCAAGTATTTTGGTTTCCTGTCTTATTTGAGTAGCTCTCACGTAACTCCCTCAAGCATAGAGACATTCTGCTGTATGTCAATCAACGACAAAGCGTTAACATACAAATGAACGGAGACAGGGAAGTGAAGCAGGCAGGGAACGAGGGGCCACTATGGAAATCATGCAGTCATAGATCTGGAGTGACATGTGTCAGCGCCCCTCCACCCACTTCTCGAACCTAACGTCCCGAGTCTAATCGCAACTGCCACTATCGGGAACAGCCGGCTGGGTGGGGCTGAGGATGGCAATAAATGTTAAGTGACTTTTGGACTTAAAGAGTTGGCGAAACGACGCAGAGTCAGTTAATGTTTTTTTTCGATCACACCTCTGTTGACACTCCCCATAGCAACGTGTCCATAAAGCCAGTTAGAAATGTAGCGGAGGTATCTCTGTTTGCAGGAAGTGAACATGTATTTACCTTCGTAACAAATGTAATAAAACTATAGTTGCTGAACAAGCGCATGTGAATACGTGTATTTATGGATGTTTTTAGCAACGTTGAAACAGGCGAAGCACAGTTGTTACTGGTCACTTTAAAACAAACAGGTTTAATTTGATGAAAAACAGAGACTATTAAATCTTCATCACAGACAAACCAGGAGGAACACACAGAATTCAAACTCGTCTGTGGTGGACGGTTCATACAAATCTCTGTCCAAAACCTCCTGCACACAAACAATAAGAAGTGACAGTTTATTGTGTAGGACTCATTAATGACAAGGGTTAATTCTGGAGCATTAGCCCAACCAATGCAAACAGCCCATTCCAAACAGGCAGGTTTACAATGGCCAATGCACCAGTTGATAATGATCATAGTATAACAATATCATCTAATCTTCCATAAAGGAAGATTTCTGACTTTTCTACTTGTGTCTTTAAATATTAAAAATTACTAAATTCGGTAAATTCAAATATATTTTTCCTAAGTCCGTCGAATATGGACCACAGAAAAAATGAAATTTATGTGTCTCTAACCTTTTAGGCCTTGTACTGATGTTAACTAAACATTTAACATAAATCATTTGGTCCAATGTTAGAAAGATGGCAGCAGGCTCCAATCCAGGGTTTGTTTGAACACATGTTTCCCTCATTACCAAACCTGTGTTTGCTGTGTTACTTCACCTGCAGTTAAAATATACCTGCTTTTATTGTTTAAGTCATTTTCCCATCCGTACCCACGATGACACTGATACTGTGTCGCAAGAGTTGAGCCCTGTGGAAATGAACAAGTTAGCTACACGTGGGATTTTCATGCTGTGGTGGGGATGATTAGCTTAGTTGTCATTCAGCGTTGAAAATTATTTTTAGAAATGAGTTCACAGTTCTGTTTGTATCAGGTCACATCTTAAGACGTCTTCAAACCAAAGGTCGCCTTTTCCTTCAGCCCACCCTGTTTTATTGGCAGCCTTTCTCACGATAACACTGTTGTCAGTGGGCTGAGCAACTTTCTGAAGCGACGTTTCCAGACTTTTTGTCCACAAGTCTTTAGTGTTGTGTTGACACCGTCCTTTTGGTGACGAATGCTGGAACTGCCATAAATTCATTAAAAGATTGTCAGGGAATGTCGTCTATGCTCCTCGTTCTCAGGACTGCCTCCACCAGTAACCCATAAGGTCTGAGGCTGAGCTGTCCGTGAGACACTGTGCTGTTTATCCCAGAAGGAGCCTGAACAGTGTTGTTAAAGACAAACAGTGACGCAGGATTGTGAGAGTAAACGAATACAAATTGTATGCACATATACAATTAATACAACAACACATATAGATTACGTTTGACACATTTTCAGATTTGTAGAAAGCCAGTGTGGTGTGTTTTATATTGTACAAAGGTAATAACGTCTGTCAGGAAACTCTTTGCAATGCACTGGTATCTCTCCAACTGCCAGGTGGGGGAAGAACACAGTTTGGACTTGAGTTGACCTTTGCTCTTGATGTGGTTTGACCCAGGCACATTACAAGTCCAGGACATTGCCTAACTATTTATATATTCTTATCTTAGCAGGCACCATAGTTCTTCTTCTTCTCCTCTCCTGTGTGTGTGTGTGTGTGTGTGTGTGTGTGTGTGTGTGTGTGTGTGTGTGTGTGTGTGTGTGTGTGTGTGTCGGTTTCAGATCAAGTGTGCTTTCAGGAACAATGGCTTCCTACTCAAATTATACAAAGAGTCTCTCTCTCTCTCTACATCTATATCAAGAAATCACCAATAAACCAATTTCCGAACTGGATCATAGTCCAGAGTAACTGTCAGTTTAGATTGGAGGTTATGATGAAACATAATTTTTGTGCTGAAATGACCCGTCACAAAGAAAAGTATTATTGAACCACATACTTTGTTTGTGTTCATGCCAGTGTCAGATGTAGGATTTTTAAAGGGGCCACAATTCACACAGAGGGGACAATTATATGTCCAACATCCATGCACTATACCTGAGGGGGGGTATTTAAGTCCTTGTTTAATATTAGCGCCATAGCCACTCGTCATTGTTCCGTGTTCAAAAAAACATAGAAAATAAACATTCTTAACAAATTGTCAAATATTTGTTGTCAGAACTGTTAGTAAGTGACTAACTGAAGTGACTGGCCTTGGATCCACCCCTGGTTTATACATTTGTAGAAGTTACAGTTAAAGTAAAACTATATAAATTTACCTGAAGTTCTCAATGTGATGAAACAAATGCATTGTTTAGCTGATTATGTTTTCACCCTTCTTTCACTCTTATTTCCGTGTGTCAAATATTCTGGTCATTGGGAAAAACATGCTAACGTAGACAGATACATGTTATTAACAAGTGATCAATAGATAAATATCATAGAAGGAAACTGGGGCCCGGACTCTTCTGTTCTGGTAAGGAAGTCCCACCCTCAGAGGAGTGGCAAATGATTAAAACTGCCGGTGGAGGACATGTAAGCCCTCATCGTTTCAGGTTGTAGGACACCCGAGCCTCTTCCACGCACAACCCTCACTGGCTTTCTTGTTTTGTGGTGAATTTTACTTTTTCCAATGGCTGGAAAATACAACTTGTTTTTGGTTCTATGGTTCGTCGTGGCCTGTTTTGGTAAGTTACCCAATATTTTAAAACTTTAAATCCTCCTTAAAGTCTTACTATGTTTATATATTTCTGATAGATGGGGTGAGGCTCAGATGATCATGAATATGTGTATCAGTCATAAAGTAGTCCCTATAATTGAGGGAGAATTATAGAACAAATCCAATCTTTTTAAAGATTAAAATCAAATTTAAAGATACCACTGATGAACAACCTCTTGTACAAGCCTTTAATCTGTCTCCCTTATTATTATGATATATTATATTATCATATATTATTATATATATTTGCTGTTGATCAAGACAAAACCCATGCTTTGGTGTCCAATGCTTTTTTGCTTGTTAGAAGTTTTCTAACAAGTTCGGTCTCTTCTTTTTACCGCCCTTCTTTTTTTAATTTCCAAACTTATTCAAAACCGGGACATTCACTCATTCAACAGTCACAATAAACGCGTTTGTCCTCATAGCGATTGTTGGTGCACACACAAACAAATGTAAATATTTGACTGGTGTGTAAATGCAGACGATCTGACTTTACCTGATGACCCTCTTATCCTGCCTCCAGATCTAGATGAGATATTCTATACTCGTTAATGCAAATGAAATTGGCAAGTTCGAAATTAGCTTTGAATAAAGAACTTGGGGGGTACATATGAATTTACCTAATTTGAATTAAAGACCTTATTTTCCCCTTGTTTTGTATCTTCATTAAATTTGAGAAAATAAAATGGACATACATGTAACAATGTATATTCTATTTATGTATGTATAGGTATATGTATATTGTGTTTCCATTAAGTAAAAGGCTCTGATTGTGATTCATGGTTGCCAGATCTGGAGACCAGTTAAACAGACAAGATAGATGTTTTTATAGATTGATTTTCTTTGTTATTTATTTTGATTGTGCCTATTTCATTCGCAGCTGGAGAAAGTGAACTTACTTCAACACCATATTCCAATAGTTCAACGTCAGAACCCACAGTGGAATCACCAACTACAGGCAATGTATCTTCAACGGCTGTAACAACGACAACATCAACTACAGGCAATGTATCTTCAACGGCTGTAACAATGAAATCACCAACTACAGGCGGTGTATCTTCAACGGCTGTAGCAACAAAATCACCAACTACAGGCAATGTATCTTCAACGGCTGTAACAACGAAATCACCAACTACAGGCGGTGTATCTTCAACGGCTGTAACAACGAAATCACCAACTACAGGCGGTGTATCTTCAACGGCTGTAACAATGACAACACCAACTACAGGCGGTGTATCTTCAACGGCTGTAACAACGAAATCACCAACTACAGGCGGTGTATCTTCAACGGCTGTAACAATGACAACACCAACTACAGGCGGTGTATCTTCAACGGCTGTAACAATGACAACACCAACTACAGGCGGTGTATCTTCAACGGCTGTAACAACGAAATCACCAACTACAGGCAATGTATCTTCAACGGCTGTAACAACACCAGGTTCAGGTGGAACAATCACAATGCCAACATCTACCACAACAGCGACGGGACCTCCCCCTCCAACACCAGGTTTGGTTGGTTTATCTCACGATGGTTTAGACTTCAACAGAAACACTAGTTGCATCAGCTAAAGAGCCTACAGATAAATACACCAGTATCCTATCGGACCATTTTCTCTGGACCCCAGCATTCGTTGGTTTTGGGAGCTCTCACAATGCTGTTTGTGTGTGTTTGTGTTTTCCTTTGACTTTTAAGATGCTTGTCACGTGAACCCATGCGGCCGGGGAAGCACCTGTGCAGTCCGTGCCAATCAAACCTTTGTCTGCTTGTGCTCGCTGGGTGATAGCTACAATTATCTGGACAAAGCGTGTGTGAATGGTAAGTAAGTGGTTGCAAACCACAACCACGAAGTTGTCAATCTATGCGAAAGAGACTGAATAAAAACATACATAGCAATTAGTTTAGTTTTATCCTGGGAGTGGAGCTGCTCAGGGCATCTTGGACCGAAGCTGCATTTCTCAACAATGGAACGTGGAACTGTTGTTTTAAATAAACGGTTATGACATGAAAACGTGCACATGTTTCACACATGTTTTTTTCTGTTTCAGTCAAAGTTTTCCCTGGACAACTTTCCCTGCCGAACTTAAGCTATAGTGAAAGCATGCAAAACAAGACATCACCAGAATTTAAAAAAGCTGCACAAGATATTACTCATGAGGTAATCAATCGGTTATCTCCTATTTTGATGTGGCTCTGCTGATATTTTTAAAAGCTCGGGCTGTGAACACAATGTGTGCCTGTCGCTTGTATGTTTTAATACCCTTTATCCACCGGGTTTGAAGGGATGCATTGAGTTGCACCCATTTGATCACCTTGCTCACCATGCATTGTTGAGTTATTTTGTACATACACACATTCGTCATTGACTGAGATACATGTATATACAGCACACGCACAGTATGCATCTACCCTCTGAGGCTTTTTATTTATTTAAGTCCATCTTCAAACCAACAGCTGATTGTGCCTTATTGGGATCATCTGGTGCAGTAGTAATTAGAGCCAGTACAGAATGCCAGCTGTATGGTGAAAAAATACATAAAGAGTACTTTGAATTTATTTAAGTGGCTGTGCATTCCCAGTAAGAGCTAAAAAATGTATTTCCTTTCTTCCACACAGCTGTCAACTGCTTTCTCAAAAGAAGAAAATGGGTTCTCTAATGTTACAGTGCTCTCACTCCAGTAAGTCTCACAATGACAATGCTATTTACCATTGGTTTTGTCCATCTATCTGGACACATACTTCTTACAGTACATTTAACAGTATATTGCGCCTAATAATTGCAAAATACAATCATCAGTAATTGGGATTTGTGTCCATGCAGGAAACTTGCACAGAGCAGAGTTGGGTCAGTGAGACCGGACGGGGTCACTGCATCAATAGAGATCATCTTCAGCACGAGTTCTAACATCACAACAGATGATGTTACAAGTGTGATGAAAAGTGCCGCTGACTGTGGCCCGTGCGTACTGGGAGGAGCAACGTTCAATGGTAAGTTAATTACATGAATCTAGTGTATGTACGTCTGATCATTATCTAGTTTGATGTTGAGATTTACCCAAATTGAATCAAACAAGATATATGTGTTTGCAAGTAGTGCACACCCGGAACCTGCAAAGGTTTCAACAGTTTGGATTCATTCTGTCCTATATGGAAACCGTGTGTTTATTCACAGATTTGACGGTTTCCTTGTGAAATGCAAAACTCTCTGTTGCTTTAATGTTCAACAACTACACTCGATTTATGGGTGTTGGTCCAGTGGCCTGTTGGACAGTGCTGTTCAGTGCTCAGCAGTAACATGAGGACGTGCATTGATATATTTTCCTGTTCTGCAGTTATTCAGCTATTGCTTCGGATAAACTGTGGACAAATAGCTTTCGACACACTGTTTTAGAAATACTAAATGGATTTGTTTCAGGGTATGAAATGCACTTAATGGGATTTCTCAACTGCGATCACGGCATACCGTACATTTCTCTCCTCGCTTCATATCATGGTGTTATTTCTTATTTTTGTGTATTTTTGTACTCACTTGAGTAAGGTGTGCTGAGGGAGAATCTTTTTGTGTTTCCTCTCAATAAAGTGACCGATTTGTGCGCTGGGAAACCCTGTGAGGAGAATAGTACCACTTGCTCTTCAATAAATGGAGATTTTCTCTGTAGCTGTAATGAAAACTACATCAAGACGGAGTTCAGCGACAAAATATGTCTCGGTAAGTACATCTAGAGAGAGAGAGAGAGAGAGAGAGAGAGAGAGAGAGAGAGAGAGAGAGAGAGAGAATCATCTAATCTACTCATCTCTATATTTGCAGCTTGTCCCAATGGGGAGAAAACAGAGGATTCAATCACTTGTGACGCGTAAGTTCTAAAAATGACATTACACATTCTGAAAATGTCACACTTGCTGTCTACCAGCATATTTTTCTCCATCTCTCTATTCCTACCTTCCTACCTTCCTACCTTCCTACCTACCTTCCTACCTACCTACCTACCTTCCTACCTACCTACCTACCTTCCTACCTACCTACCTACCTACCTACCTTCCTACCTACCTACCTACCTACCTACCTTCCTACCTACCTACCCATATCTATGTTTGCATAGATGCATTAAATAAACCATTCTTCTTGTCTTTCAGGTGTCCGTTTGGTTATTCTGGTTGGAACTGCACTGAATGTGAGTATACAGTATGTATTAGACAGTGAAGGCAAACACTACAACAACAACAATTACATAACAATGACAAGGCACAATAATCCCCTTAAATTCAATGAAGTTGAACACACTTACAGAAATCATGCCTGATTTTTATTCCGTCAAGTTCCATGAATTATTCTCTGGGAAGTCTGGAAATAATTGAAAAATAAAACAAAAAATCAGATGTCTCGCAGTATTAAAGAAACAGATTCCTGATGTCACCCCTGATCCAGATTCGCACCAAAACTATCTGGTAGTTTTTCAGTAACAAATATGCAAAACAACGTAACCTGCTTGTCATGCTTGTAACACATCTGAACACAATAGCCCCCTGATGACATCATGATGATGGGGAAGTATCGACGTTTTTCGGTGGACTTCCTTTACCACATGAACGAAAACCTATAGAGCCCACGAGTGGAGAGAAGAACTGTGAAAGCATCATGTGTCTCCTTTAAGCTCACTTCTCTCCAACTCCCCACCACCAGTTTATGTTTCTCTTGACAAGCGTCTGCCTTCAGGTCCAATTTACTCAAGACACTTAATCTGGAGTCACAACCTTTTTCGTGATACCTGCGAACATTTGCACGACCCTTCATGGTTCCTGTCCTCTATTTCCACGACCTGTCATTACTGTCCCTGTTAGACTGGAAGCTGGCACTGGTTATCGTTGCCTCCATGCTCGGGGGCCTGCTGCTCATCATGCTCATCCTTCTGCCCGTACTGGTACTGAGGTGAGGCTCTTATCTGTACACTCACTCTCTCCCCTACATTCATTTATGCCTCCGTCATGCTCTCGTCTCACTCAGTTACACATTAACCTTTATTTAACCAGGTTAATTATGAACCTTTCTTTAACGCTGACATGGTAGCAAGGTATTTTCAATGTGTCACTTTATTTTATACATTAACACATTTTGTTAATAATTTGACTTGAGGAAAACCCAGTTAACAAATGGTAAATATGGACTACAAGACCGTAGTGTGTTAACAATAATAGTAGACAGTGATATATGCCCTTTTTTTTAAATCTTGGTAGATCCCAAAAGAAGGGCACCGAGAAGAGCAAACATGAAGACATCGGGAAACCTTATGTCAGTCACTTTCCTGCCAAAGCACCGCTGGCTAACGGTAACGGCAGCTTCGCTAACAGCCAGGCACCCTCATATCAAGGGTCAGGCTCTGAAGGCGCTGGGGCTCCCAGGATCCCACGAGCAACAGCCAACAGCAACTGGGACAGCAGGACCAACCTGGAGATGACTTCTAGCAACAGCCGGCAAAACCTGGTCCCTATGGGCAGTAACTCGGTGAGCATGGCGATGTGGGAGGGTAGTTAGGGTAAAGTATAAAAAGTTTGAAGCAATTTTCTTGAAGGATGAAGAGAGAGAACCAAACTCACTAGAGTGGCACTCAGTAGAGTAAACCCCCAACAGTCCACGGATGAAACCACATTTAAATTCACTCGATCCAGATTTTTATTTGGATCTGCACCAAATTGCAAAAAAAGAAGACCAAGGATTTACTGTACACGCTTGATTTTACAATTCACTCATAAAAATATTGTTCTTCTCATTAGCGGCTCTACGACGACGAAGATGACATGAACTCATACACCCGACCCCAGAGCAACCTCTATGCATCTGCACGTCCACGGGGCAACCCGTACACCCAGAGTCGACCTCAGAACAACCCGTATGCTCCGAACCAGGGTCACAACAATCCTTACTACCCGCAAAACAATGAAAAATGGTAGAAGTGATGACGAACCCAAAAGGTTCATGACATTTACCCAGATCGAGACCTTCTTCTGACCAAGCTGTCATGAATCATTCCTGTCTTTCCTCGACTAATCTTCTAAGAAAATTTGGGGTGTGAGAAACGCCATCGATCTTTTTAAAGGTTTCTCAATATTATTTACTATGAGTCAATTAAACTATTTCTTATTCAACAACATCTAACTGAAATGGCATTGGACCAGAAATGGATACTTTTAAATTAGGAGCTGTTTATGAGCAGCTAATATCTCCTCTTGCCAATGAGTTTACAAATAATTGTTTTGTATTTTTGTGGGTTTGTAATGAGTCTAGTTTATGTGCAAATGTTATTTTATGAGACAAGTTTTCTTTTGTTCTAATAAAACCTTTGAGTTCTTCCTTTAAATCCGACCTGGACATATTTCAACATAATTTGTGTAAAATGTTTACGACATTGAAATAGATTTATGTTCTATTTTATATATAACTGTGAGTATATTTTGTTTATGTTTAACATATATTCATGACTGAGTGATATAAAGCTATTCAAATAGCAATAATATGAATTAAAAAGCAATATTTAGAAATATAATATAGTAATATATAACCTTTTCCTTTGTAAATCATTATATCATATGATATTTCATTTCATTTAACCATAAAATGATTTTTTAAAGTATTTAAACCGCAAAAGGTGTACATGGATTTAACACTACTTTTAAATAAAGGGATTTCCACTTCTTTTGTTGTCTCACATTCTTTACCTGAAGAAAAACTAACGAGTCCTTTTGCCGGTTTAATTTTACGTGTTAAAGGTTGACAGTAATATTAGAATAAACAAATAATTCCTGATTAGCCAGGATATATTTGATTTACACAAATGGAAGGTAAAGCATGAAGGTAAATTCAATATTCAAAAGTGCTGCTGCTCCCAAGACAGTGTCTTTTTTAGTTCCACCGCTAGAGGGAGCCAAAGTCTAACACTTTTTGCAAATGAATACAAGGCTGACAAATAATACACAATACAATAATACACAACATAAGGGTTTGTGTGTCCACAGGATTTAGGAACCTCACAGTTGACAAATGTGTTGAGTTGTAACTTAAATCTTTTAGTGGCATTTGATTAAAAGGGTGTCACTTCAAAGAAACAACACTTTTTTTTCATTCACGAAAACAATACTTTTAAAAATCACAGATTTTAACTGAAGTATTGTGCTTTCGGTGAGTGATCGTTTGTGGGTCACTGTTCTCTCGGAGTCAATTCAACTAATAATCGTCGATCTGCACTTTAACAAACGTCATTCCCTCATTAACACGCAACAACAGAAACGCGGTGGCTGGTTATTTATTTATTTTAGTTATTTTACTGACACAAACAATATAACATTTGGGTTTAACCAATATATAAAGCATTCTTATACAAGACATTAGAAGAAACAGAAACAAAAACAGTATGTATTAAAAAGTATGATCATTATTTACGTAGAATCTCTATGGATTCTCAAATTTTGCAAAACTGAGGACTCTCTAATATATCAACCAGCAAAATACGTGAGTTCAAGGAACAAATGATCTGTGTTGCAGGAATTTAACATTTGATCTGATGAGCCGTCGATGTGGCCCCCGACAGAGCAGTCCACATATTAACTGTAACAGCGTAATTTTTAGTTTTGTGAGGAGAACAAGACTTTTCAACAGGCCTTCACTCGTCCAGCAAATTGCCAGCAGCAGTTATTGATAACGTTTTTGCTTAATTCTTTCAGTAACAACCGCGACTTTTTCTTGATCTTTGCTGCAAAGTAATATGCTCTCGTTTCTTCTGCTTCACAATAAATCGATTAAGCAACGTTTGCGTTACAAGGTCACACGTTGTAAAAGCACAATAAAGAAGCCAGCAGAGGCTGCAAGTCATTTAATAAGTGTAAATATGACATTGTAATGTGGCACTGATTTGATGATAAGTCTTACTCACACTTCCCATAATGCAAATGTTTTTATTGCATTCAAAAATATTGTCCACTACACCCTTCCCTGTGTACAGCTACAAAGGATATATATTTATCACAGGTTAATATGCTTACAATTCATTAAATATGTGCCACACACACCCTTGTACCATATTTGTTGCCATATTGCACTTCATGTGTATAGATTTGTATATCCCGCTATACTATACGCTATATATAACTATAAAATCATCAGTTATAATTTGTGTTCTTGTGAAGATCCAATGAAGGGCTGGTGAAAAACCCTCATGATCACATTTGATTAGGAATTCAGGTAATGAAGTAAATACATCATGTCATTTGTGTTAAAATGAACCTTTATTTTGTGTGTGGATGCATAAATAAAAGAAAAGGCACTAAAGTCTGTATTATCGCCCGGTTTCAACTACAGACATTGTTAACTACTTGTCTCACTGTCACACAAAAATGAGTGGTTACTTTTTCTTGCTGATGTAGACAACATACCAACAAGAAAAAGTTAATCTTAGATGAAGTTTATGTAAAAGCAGAAAGCCATAAAAAGCCAAATTACTCCCATGTCACATTATTGGTCTGCTGTTAGCTCAGGGTCATACGTCTCAGTCCCAAAGGCACAGTCCTCCTCCTGCTCGTCTGGATTAAGGATGCAGATTTAGATTGAGTGGACACACTTTAAATTAAACTAACTCCTGAACACAAGAGAATTGAGGAGGACGGTTGGTTATTAAATTATGGCCTTTGAAGGTCTTCATCTTCTGTCTTTTCTACTGCTCTCCCAAGGAATCCACCTTTCTCAAGGTACGTGTTGATCTCGAAAACAATACATTGTCTAATGTCCAATCTGTTGGGATGCAAATAAATATATCGCAAGTAGAAGATTATAATTTGAGGGATTTGACATTTGCTAATTTTACCAAAAATTAGTTTAAATGGATTTAACCTTTGATCGTTGCTTTGATTATTTTTGGCTGCACAGAAACGTTTCAGAGATTTACTCTCAAAAGAGTTTTAACAAGTCTGATAAAAAAAAAATCTTAGAATTATTGATTATTTTGATTGCTTTTGGCTTTGTAATCGATTTTTCCTGATCTGTGATGTAAAGGTATTGTGTACAAGGTAACCCTCTGCCTCCTAAACTATCTCGGCATAGTGATGAATATCCTGAAATAATACCACTGGTATTTAACATAACTTTGTAGTCTTCTCAAAGTTTTCATGTGGTGGTAAGAATTACATTTTTTTATTGGGTCCTAACTGTGCACAATTATCTGTCTCATATGATTGCCTGAATTCTCTCAGGTCAAAAGGTGGACTCTCCTATCAAGGTGAAGAATTAACTACCCTTCAAAGGCCAAATCACATGTTTTGAGGTTTAAAAAGCTGCATCTGTCATAAAGATAGTAACTCATTTGTCAAGGAAACAGTAAAATATACTTTCTTTTCACCCAAGGGACATCACACATTTGAAAGTGCAATGCAGCCGGAAGCGTTTTGGACGATGTTGAATGAGGACAAGGGCACATTGCACCCATTAAAACATAAATGGTGACTTTTTGCCGCTGTGTGTGATTTCTGCAGGAAGCTGTGGAAGCGGTGAGTTTCAGTGCAGCAGTGGACAGTGTATAGACACAGCCTGGAGGTGTGATGGAACCAAAGACTGCACAGATGACTCGGACGAGCTCAACTGCCGTGAGTACTACAACCAGTCGCTGAAAACACGCACAGTGGCCACCAAGCAAATCCATTATAAGAAACCAGTGTTTCGGGGATTTGGGATATCCCCCAGATTATGTGACCGATAAAGGGTCAACTTTTCAATTGTTCTGTTGGCAGCGAGTCCATCGTGCACCTCACAGCAATTCAGATGTGTGACAAGTGGTGAATGCATTTCGTCGGGATTCGTCTGCGATGGAGAGGAGGACTGCGTCGATGGCTCGGACGAGCAAAGAAGCTGTGGTACGCTGATTGATTGTTTGCACGCTCGAGGAAATTTGAAATCCGCAGCTGTTTTCTTTAAAATGATGCTGACTGTTAACATACCTGTGATATTTTTTTTAAATCCTGATGATTAGCTCTGTGCATATATGAGCACAAGCTTACAGGCGACCTTAGAGAAGAGTTCAACCACTAGGTGGCCACATCATCTCAGTTTAAAACTGAAGCGATTTGATATTCAGTTCAAATTAAACTATATTTACAGAAGAAAAAATGGGGCCAAACTTAATGAGATACGTCCTTTTCGTGGTTTACTAACAAAAAAGAAACCGTGTGGGTCAAGGTTTTACTGTTTTTATTTCCTGGTTTGTTTTTGTTCATTGCTTTTCAGAAAGACAAACAAATGAACCTATATTAGAGAATCAAGAATCTGGCCTTTACACATTCTGTTAACTGAAAGTATAATTTTCCTGCGACATAGCAATTTTTCTAAACAAACCCCACTCATATGCTCTTGGTCCAGGGGGAAGGACCTGCAGCTCGGACCAGTTCACATGCCAGGAGGGCCAGTGTATCCCAGTTAGCTACAGATGTGACCATGTGAAGGACTGTGTGGACAACTCCGACGAGAACAGCTGCAGTAAGACTTCTACTGGGAACTAAACACACTGTACCTTACATACTGGACATGCTTTTTCATTCCTCTAATATCTTGTTGTTGAAGGTTTCTTGTCGGTGTTAAAATAAGTGTGTTTTTGTGCAGACTACCCTCCCTGCACTGAGAAGACGTGTGCTAACGGGGCCTGTTATAACAACTCTCAGCACTGCAACGGACGGCAGGACTGTCGAGACGGCTCGGATGAATTCAACTGCAGTGAGTTGACCGTGATGGATTTGGAGCTGATCAAAACGGATCTACTCTGCATCGCTTCCCATCCCAAACGAAAAATGTTACAGTTTATGAAATTACGGTTGAGATGCACTGAGACAATGATTGATTATCTAGTTTGAACCAATTTGATTTCCAGTGGGTTTCGGCAATCCACGTTTGTAAATGTCTGGACTCTGTTGGTTTTCAGCGACTCAGCACTGCGCCATCCACCAGTATCAGTGTGCAAATGGCTACTGTATTACAATGTCCTTTGTATGTGACCACTGGGACGACTGTGGGGACGACAGTGATGAACAAGACTGTGGTAAGGATCACAACGACCCAAAGTTTCCTCGTGAAAAGCTCAACCTGTTATCCCAACACCATAGTTAGTATTGATCCTGCTAAACCGGAATTTACTATTCTGTTGATATATATTTAGTTTGCTAAACTGTTTGATTTGAGATTCCCTGATAAACTTTGTGGAAATATAAATTTTCCTCTTCAAAAGTGGCTTTCCAAATGAATAAGTAATCGTTGTTACTTTAAAGGTTCAGTGTGTAGAATGTAGTGACATCTAGTGGTGAAGTCGCATGTTGCATGTCTCCGTAGAGAGGACCCGCTCCTGATGTAAACATAGAGTATTTAAATATAAACATTAATTTGCACAATTTAGATGAAACACACCAGTGAAAACATCACCAGGACTGTTTTACATTTAATTTCTGCCAATTCACCTAAATCTTACACACTGGACCTTTAACGTTAGATTGACGGATTGAAGGAGATGGGCAAGAATTAAACGTGAGTAAATGTGACTTCGTTCATCAGCGTATCCGAGTTGCAGCGGCAACGAGTTCACGTGTTCCAGCGGCCGCTGCATTCCTCAGAAGTGGGTGTGCGACAAGTTCAACGACTGCGGGGACTACAGTGATGAGAAAGGATGTGGTGAGAGAACTTGTCCTTAAGGGTGGACCAATACCTTGAACAGGAAATTTGGTACAACGTGAAGATTTGTTTTCATCATTGCACAAATGAAAAATGTATTGAAATAGAAACAAATACGCAGAAACAAAATACTTGGAGCAGTTTGGAAAACTAACCCTAACCCTTTTTTAGCATCAATTAAAAAGTAGCCTGTGGAAATTTTTCAATAAATCATAATCACAAGTGTTTCTGGGGGTTTTCAGACAGCAACTCTCGGGACTGTTACCCTGGTGAGTGGGGATGCCCGGGCGCTACAGCGTGTATACCAGTGGGCAAAGTGTGTGACGGCAAACCCGACTGTCCCGGAGGAACAGACGAGAACAACTCCACCGCACAGCAGACCTGCAGTAAGTCACACACACGTACCTGACGTTAATACTTCTTCACGTAATACTGCTGCTGCATGTGACTGCTTTCATTTACACTGACAGTAAAAAAAAAAGGCCTGATCAGAGGAAACAAGCAGGACTGAAATTTAAATGAGCTGAGTTAACTGTTGCTGTAAAAAGACTATAAATGCAGGAGCACGGGTTTAGACGTTATGGCCGTATAATACCCATGTTTGTCGGAAGTCAGCTGTTCAGACATAATTATAACCTTTCCCTTCCTTATCGCCGCCCTCACACCTGACTTAACACGATCATTTACTGGTGGCTGTGATGCCGGTCAGGTGGTTCTGATAATGTTCTGCCGTGATAATGATCACAGTAGAAACCTGAAGTGACCTGACCTCAATTTAACTATGATGTTCATTTTCACACACAGGCCTGGACCGCTGCTCCACCTTGAGCTGTGAGTTCTTCTGCCACCCATCACCTGGGGGAGGCGCCTGCTACTGCCCCGAGGGTTTCGTTGTAGCCAATGACAGTCGCTCCTGTGTCGGTACGTTTCTTATTTTTTCATATTTATCTACAGTTGCTGTGTCGTTGGTCGCAGTCGATTCTCAGGTACCTAGAGCTCACGCAGTTTTAGAAAAGCTTCTTTAAACATTGAATGTGTTCCCTCGCTAAAGAAACTAAAATCACCATGTTTATTTTTACTGTTTGATATCCTCACCTTACGCCTGTTTTTATTGCCCAGACTATAACGACTGTCAGATCTGGGGGATCTGCGACCAGCTTTGTGAAGATCGTCCTGGGACACATCACTGTCGCTGCGCTGATGGATACTTCCTGGAGCAGGGTCATATCTGCAAAGCCAATATATCAGGTACAGAGTCGTGGTTTTATACAATATCTTTGTGCTACTGCTATCAATGGAATCCCTGATGTGTTGTACAAGCGCACAAAATGTTTCTCATGTTTAACAATAACACAAGTGGGTTTTCTGTGTGTTATGTACCTTTCTAAATGAGTGTGTGTGTGTTTTCCAGCTGGATACCACAGCTCATTTTCACAAACGGGGGAGAAGTGATGATGGCCGATATCCACGGACGCCTCGTCAGAACTTTGGTGCCGTCTCAGGGCAAAGGCTTTGCTGTGGGCGTGGCTTACCATTCGCACAGTGACATCATTTTCTGGAGTGATACTTATACCAAAAAGGTCAGTCTGATCATTGCTTTACCTTTATCAGAGCTTCTTTGTATGATTTCAAACATTCACCACTGAAATTTAGCAGTTATAAGTTGTGTTCTCATTCCAAACTCTTTCTTTCTTTTAGGTGTATTCTACTAACTATAATGGGGGAAACATCAGGGAGGTTCTGACTGTCTCGGTCCATAATGTCCAGAACCTCGCTGTGGACTGGATCAACTTCAAACTCTATGTCTTAGAGGCCATGGTGGAGCGCATCGACATGTGTGACTACGATGGAGACAATCGGGTCACACTGGTAGCTGAAAACCTGCAGACACCTCATGGACTCGCCCTGGACCCCACAGTGGGGTGCGTTTAAAAGCTGTTAGTCTTGATATCAGCTTAGAATCAGCTTAGCAATTCTACAAGATGTCAAATGAATCCGATTGATGTATTAATTATTATCGGCAGAGGTTTTTACTGGCATCATGTAGCATCTGTCTGTACTTTGTCTGTGTCTGCAGCTACATGTTCTTCACAGACATGGGCACCAGCACCGAGCAGGTGAAGCTGGAACGTGCCTTCATGGATGGCAGTAATCGCTTGGAGCTGGTGAAGATTAGACTCGGCACTCCGACAGGAATTACTCTGGATATCGTCAATCGGAGGGTCTACTGGTCTGACAGCCACTTTGACACTGTGGAGACGTCACCTACAGTGGGCTGGACAGGTAAAGGTGGAAGATTTGGACCTTATCTGGGAAATAACTTGCAGAAACATTGCATCCATGTTGTGTTCCCTTCGATGGACCATTCTTTGGTGTTGCTGTTTCCAGGAAAATTGTCCTTAATGGTGGAACCCAGGCTCCGCACCCTTTTGGAATTGCTGTGTTTGAAGACCACGTGTTCTTCACTGACTGGACCAAGATGGGTGTGGTGAGAGCCAACCGGTTCAATGGCAGCAACCCGTCACTTCTTTATCGTACCGCGCAGAAGCCGGGTCATGTTGTTGTCTCACACCCTGTCCTGCAACCTGTTGGTAAGGAAGTGCACCTCCAACCTTGAAGGTCTTTCCTCTTCAGTGTTCACTGGAATGACCACACGTGTCGTGTCTTGCAGTGATGAACCCATGTGGCAAACACAACGGCGGCTGTCAGCACATTTGTGTCTTGAGTCACCGCTCCGACAATGACGGCCTGGCTTCCGCTGCAAGTGTCGCCACGGTTACGACCTTCAGCCCGACCGTCGGACCTGCTTTAGTAAGGTTTCTTTTGATTTAAACAATAATGTACATTGTTATATAATATCTTTCCTTCTCAAATATTTTTCAACTCAACAACTTCTTTACAACAAACAGTAAAACATGCAGGGGTCGTACTTATGATCACATTTAGAGAGTCTGATTCCCTGCCAGTAACCACTGCCCCTCCTTTAAACAGAGTTGAAGGACTACTTGCTGTTGGCCACCTCTCTTGCGGTGCGGGGAATCCCACTGAACAGTTCCCTCCAGGAGGACGTCACCCTGCCCCTCCACGGGCTTGGGAGTTCCTTCTCTGGCTCTGCTGTCGAGTTTGATGGCAAAGAGGAGGCAATTTTCTACAATGACAGGTCCAGAGGACTTGTCTATAAGTCAAACCTCAATGGCACGGGTGAGTTTTTGCGACATATGTGTAATGAAACACCAATGCTTAAAACCACAGAAGCTACACATTGTTATCATCATCCTTTAGGTCACATCTCACTGTGCTGATTTCCTTTATGCATTGTCAGTCCAACAGATTTTGACAGGCTACAGAGTGGGAATAATTGATGCCATGGCTTATGACTGGACCTCCAATGTTTTGTTTTGGACCACAAGCTCGTACAAGACGGTGGTGGCCTTCAATGTCAAAGACAAATCCAGACGAGACATTGTGACGGGACTGAGGAACCCGAAGGGAATCGCAGTGCATCCTAGTGCTGGGTGAGTGGGTATATACATTCAGTCTTGTAATGGTTGCGCATAAGTACCGTTCACTGACATTGTATAGTTTTTTTTTCTTACTGTACACTATTATTATATTATTACATCAAGATAAACAAATCTGTCCTCCAACGTGTCCCCTCACATGTTGACAGCTACTTGTTCTGGTCTGACTGGTACCGTCCAGCGGTCATCATGAGGGGCTTCACTGACGGCAGCAATGCTGTTCCTCTGGTCAACACGACACTGGGATGGCCGTACGGGCTCTCTGTGGACTACGTGTAAGATTCAGAGAGAAACATTGATCGATTCCTGCAAACGATTTAGAGCAAGAAATATTATAATGAGTTTTGATTGGACTCTCCCTTTAAATGAACTGATGAATTGCTTGTGATTGGTCTTCGACAGGATGGACCGGGTGTACTGGGTGGATTCCCTCTTGGACCAGATTGGTCACATTGGCATCCAAGGCTATGACAGACAGGTGTTTACCAATATCGGCCAGATCACTCAACCCTACTCTCTGACTATTTACTCAGGTGGGTTCCTCACTCTCTCCTCATCTGCTGCTGCTTTTGTCAAAGTAAAACCTCAACTTTATTACAAAAGTCTGAAAATTCCTCATCTCTCTTTGTTGTTAAGATAACAATTTCCGTCGTTCTTCCGTTTTAAAATTAGATTTCATTCTGGTGCACATTCAACACAGCGGGACACTAATGAAATGCATATTCCACTCATTGTGCACTTTTTAAAATACTTTAATACAGCTCATGTTCAATTATTATATTTTGTGAATGCGTATTATTTTCTTAGTACCTTTACCAGTGTCTTTTTCAAATGCTTCTCGACATAGACTACCTGTACGTGTCTGACACACGGACCAGAGCAATATTCGAGATGAGGAAGAGGGATGGAGGAGGGAACACCATGATCAGACAAGGAGTCACTGGGATAATGAATGTTAAGGCCTACACAGCCGACCTTCACAGCAGTAAGTTCACACACTGGAGTCCAACACTCCCCCCCTACAGTAACTGAGGGTAAGTAAAGGCCAGAATTGTGACAGGTTAGATAACTGAGAACACGAACGGGATAAAGATGATGTGACTGCTGATAAGCGGGGAGAGAATTAACAAAAAAGATCGAATATTGCATTTGTCAAACAATGACTGCAGGTCCAGGGCCTTAGGTGAGCAGGTAGATATCATAATCTATAAAAACCCACTGACCCACTTCATCATCCTCCCGACAGCGTTAACCAGCCGGTGCAGTGTGGTGGCCAACGGGCGGTGCAGCCACTTCTGTTTCCCAACCCCCTCCTTCAGTCGAGTGTGCGGCTGTCCATACGGCATGAAACTCCAGGCCAACCAGAGGGACTGCATCAAGGACGATTCCGTCATCCCACCTGACAACATCTGTGGGGACAACGCCTTCGAGTGTGATGAAGGACGTTGCCGGCCCAACTCCTACCGCTGTGATGGGATCGCTGACTGCATAGATAAGACTGATGAGGCCAACTGCACAGATACAGGTGGATGTCTCAAAAAACGTATGAGGATTAGGAGAATTATTGAGTAAAGACAATTGTATTAATCGGAGTACCTGCCTCTTATGTCTTTACCAGGAGCGACCTGCTCTCCACAAGCGTTCACCTGCGACAATAAGCACTGCGTCCTGTCCAGTTGGCGTTGTGACGGCATGGATGACTGCGGCGATGGTTCTGATGAGAACAACTGTCCCACTCATCTTCCTACCACCTGTGCAGCCAACTTCTTTACCTGCGCTAACAGCAGGTGTATTTATAAACAGTGGCTGTGTGACGGTGACAACGACTGTGGCGACGGCTCTGATGAAGACAACTGCAGTACGTTTGCGGCCGTCAGCCCATTATCGTTTCAGTCTTTATGAGATTGCACTTCATGTAATTCCACACGTTTTTAAAGATACTGAAAAAAGGCTGTTATATCTGTGACTGGCAGATTCAACCATCACTACATGCCCCCCGGCTTACTTCCTGTGTCCCGACCACCGCTGTATCCAGAACTCCTACGTCTGCGATGGGGACCAGGACTGCCTTGATGGATCTGATGAGAAAAACTGTGGTATAGGAATCACTATAACTTCACAGTTTATGTCGATCGTTTATGTATAACAGAGATACATTTGCGTTTACTTATCTTTTCCCCCATTATTTTTCCTCTTCTTCACTTTAAGAGTTTTCCTGTGCCTCCTATGAGTTTGCCTGTGCCAGCGGGGACCAGTGTGTCAATACGAGATATCAGTGTGATGGGGTGTTTGACTGCAGGGACCATTCTGATGAGCGAGACTGTCGTAAGCTGACAACACAAACTTTAACTATATATTTAAAAGACGATTATGAAAATTGTGTTTTCAGTGATGTAATTATGATTGATTGCACCACTTGACATTCTGATTTATGCATTTTATTGGTTTGTAATGTGATTAATGTGAATCAATGCAATAGAATACATATTACACCTCTGTCTTGTTTGTCAGATTTCTGTTTCGGTAAATCACTGAAATGTTTCACTGCAGTTTCAGTCATTTTAAATGTCTTTGGACCCGACAGCCACTCGAGGACCAGGCCTCTGCCACAATGATGAATTCCAGTGCCAGGCCGATGGGTTCTGCGTACCGGGCGAGTGGGAGTGTGACGGCCATCCCGACTGTGAGGACGGATCAGACGAACACAACTCCTGCCCACCTACCACTTGCGGATCCAACTACTTCCAGTGCACCAACAAAATGTGCATCCCGACAAGTTGGCTGTGCGATGGTGACAATGACTGTCGGGACATGAGCGATGAACAGAACTGCCCCACCCCTCCTTTCAGTTGTCCATCCGGACAGTGGCAGTGCCCCACTGACCTGGCGTGCATAGACCTGGACAAGGTGTGCAACGGACAGAGGGACTGTCCCGACGGGGGGGACGAGTCACCAATCTGCAGTGAGTTTTCTGTCTTGCATTATAGTGAGATATGTCTTTCAGTCACTTCAACATAATCACAAAGTACATCCTTCAACACAAAAACTAAAAACTTCATGAAGGTAGTATTTATTGCAGGACTGTATTGCTTTAGCTAGGTGTTCCTAATAAACTGGAATCAAAGCAAAAGTCGCCAACAATAAACGCAGCTCGTTCCTCACTAACTCAATGTTATGTCGTTTCATGAAGACCAAGATGACTGTGTGTTGAACAACGGGGGCTGCAGTCATGGCTGTGTCCAAGGACCTTTTGGGGCTCAGTGCACCTGTCCTCCAGGACTTCAACTCAACGACTCCAAGACCTGTGAGGACATCAACGAATGTCTGATCCCCGGTTTCTGCAGCCAGCAGTGCTACAACGAGAGAGGGAGCTTCCGGTGCTACTGCTCGGATGGTTACCTCCTTGAGCCCGATGGACGCATCTGCAAAGCTGCAGGTAAACAACAAGCGTCACAATTCAATAAATGCAGCATAAAACAGGAATGTAAAAGAAGTTATAACATAGTAAGATACTAATACAGTTACATGCTACATGCAAACGCAGCAGTGAGATAAGATTCTGGTGTGAAACATTATATTTTTCTGCCTTTAGACCAGCTAGCAGCTGTACTCCTGGTTACCAAGCGTAGCCAGATAATCGCCAACCGCATCTATATGAGACCACCCCTGATGAGTCCAGTGATCAGCGGTTCGAGCATAGTGACCGTAGACTTTGATCGTGTGACCTCCAAAATGTACTGGGCAGATGCTTCACAGAAGAAGATATGGCGTTCCAACGAGAATGGCACCGACAGACAGGAAGTAAGAGAAATGATCACACAGATGTATTCATTTAAATCTGTCATACTCGTATCATGGCCGGGATTAAATATGTCTGTTTTTCTAGGTATTCTCCACTGGTTTAATGGTGCCAGAGAGTATAGCTGTGGACTGGGTGGGTCGGAACCTTTATTGGACCGACTCTGTCATGGAGAACATTGAGGTGTCCACTCTGGAGGTCGCTTCCGCAAAGTCCTCCTCACTAAGAACGTCACCAGCCCCCGTGGACTAGTTCTGGACCCTCGCAACTAGTAAAACACGACTTTGAACTTTAAGATTCATTAATGAAATGTGTCTTTCAACCCTCTTGAGTATTAAACTCTCATTCCTCCCAGCACCAGCCTGATGTTCTGGTCAGACTGGGGTCAGAATCCCAGGATCGAGCGGGCCGACATGGATGGATCCATGAGACGAGTCATCGTCAGCACGAAGCTCTACTGGCCCAACGGCCTGACCCTGGACTACACCACACGCAGGGTCTACTTTGCAGATGCCTACCTCAAATATATTGACTACTGTGACTATGATGGCAACAACCGCCAACAGGTCTTGGCAAGTGACCTGGTGGGTTTAGTTCAATTACGTTATGTAGGAAAAAACTAAAGTGAAATTTCCTCCATGGTGACAAATCATTAATCAAAATTAAATGATGATCAAAGTTCACTTTGACCTCACAAATAACTTACCTAATACCTTTCATCAGCTTCTTTCAGTTACACACATACAGTGTATGAGTCGAAATGAATATGGCTGTAAACTGCAGCATGACCAGTTGGCAGAGGCATAGAACTGTGAGGCAGAAATGACATTTAAAAAATCCCCCCCCTCTGCATCCCCACCTCACCTCCAGGTTCTCCAGCACCCGCACGGCATGACCATCTTCGAGGACAGCATCTACTGGTCCGAGCGCTACACCAGCAAAGTGATGAGGACCAACAAGTTCCACGGTGGCAACATCACCACCCTGATGAACAATGTCTACCAACCCATGGGCATCGTGATGGACCACCCCCTCAAACAACCCGCTGGTAATTTTCGATCAAACAGCAAAACTAATTTACTTACTTGTAGTTTTCTTATTGTATTAAAATGTTGTGTTAATCACAATTAAACTATGTCTTAATTGTGATCTGTACCTAATCATACAGATAAAATGAAAAAGTCGAAATTGAAGGTGACATTGTGGTTTTGTATTCAGCCATCAACCCATGCAGAGAACACATGTGCAGTCAGCTGTGCCTGCTGTCGGCCCTGAGACCCAGGTACTACACCTGCCACTGTCAGTCGGGCTGGAAGCTGGACACTGATCGACGCACATGTGTCAAAGGTGAGTGTCTGTGCTGTATAATATGCAGACGTCTGAATGGAGACGTCTGAATGACAATAAAGTTAACTTTGACATGTTCTAATTTGGCAGATGCTTTTATTCAAAGCGACTTCCAGCTGTGGGACGACACTTCTCATTTGAATCCAGCCTGCTGCCTTATTATATTATGATTTAATTCAAATAACGTATTGTGAGTTGCGAACAAACATTTAGCCTCAGCTTAAAAACTGTCCGAGAAGGATGATGGGTGGTCTTATCCATTCCTGTAGAAAGTCTGTGTTAGCCTCTAAACAGCTTGAGATCCCTTTGTGTGAGAATTGTCTTCCTCTCATCTCGTGTGCTCCTCTTCTGCTCTAGATGGCGCTCCCTTCTTGATGGTGGTGAGAGATTCAGTGATTTTTGGCGTCCCTCTGGACCCCGCTGACCCCTCAAACAATGCAATGACCCCGGTGTCAGGCATCAGCCAGGGGCGGGACATCGACTTTGACGACCAGGAGCAATTTGTCTACTGGGTGCAGGGCACTGTAAGTGGAGGGCTTAAATTAAAACACTGGATTCTGGAGCTCGATGTTTTATGACATTTACTGAAGTTCCTTTACACAAGGACAGCTTTGATTAACTGTGTCTGATTTTGCTCTGATACCAGGGTTCTATATGGCGAGTGCAAACCAGTGGTACCAACAGGTCGGAGTTTGCTCCAGCTGCTCTCATGGGCTCACCATCTGGTCTGGCTTTTGATTGGATAAGCCGAATAATGTATTACACCAATCCCACTGTTAAAACCATTGAGGTAAGAGAATAGAGCCCTTTGTTGCAGAAACTATCCCATATGTCAAGGTTGGACTAAAAAAAGATTTGTATTTATTTATTATGTTTATTTAAATGTGCTTGTTATATTTTATTCATTTCTCTCTCTTAATTTCCGTTTCTCCTTTTTCATTGTGCAAGTAAATAAACAAAGCTTAACAATCCACTTAGGTAATCCGTGTCGATGGGAACCAACACTATAGAAAGACCCTCATCACCTCCACTGGCAAACCTGAGGGGTGGGAGAACCCATTGGTATAGCTCTGGATCCAGTCCACGGGTAAAGCATCTGTCCACTGAGAAAAGAAACTATAACAACCTATTTGTTGTCTTATTTCAATTAACTAGCATGACGAAAAGACTTCTCTATTTTTCAATCGTGTTACTTGTGGTATAAATAACTAGAACTATAATAATATATAATAGAGTCCGAAATGTCACACGAGTAAATGATGATGTTCGGTTGTTTCTCGTATTTACAACTCTCCAATCTTGTCCCTGCAGGAAATTGTTTTGGACAGACAAGGGGTCGGACAGTGGGGTTCCCCCTAAGGTTGGCAGCTCGGACATGGACGGAGGAAACCTCAGGAACCTCTACACGGGCAACATGGCGAACATAGGATTCATCGCTGCTGACATCTCTGTCAGGAAACTGTACTGGGGTGTAGCAGGCTCTGGGGTGGTGTGTACAGATACTGGACGTTTTAGTGTTAGCTGTGTTTTATTGATGATGTCATGTCACCTTCAGTCGAAATTTCTGTTTTTCATATTTACCATGGTTACATTCAGCAACCTCTTTTCTTTTTGCCCAGATCGAAAGTGGCACCATGGACGGGGTGACCCGGGTGACGGTGGTCAGTGGTCTGTCCCATCCCTGGGGGCTGACGGTCTACCAGAACCACCTCTACTACACAGACCTGGACTACGAGGTCATCGAGAGGGTGGACAAGGACACCGGTGCCAACATGGTGGTGATGAGGAGTGGCATGTCCGGTCTGCGTGCTCTCAAAGTGCACGCCAGAGACGGTACGTGGATTTACAGATATTTTATTCAGTCGTTTGTCATCTGTCCTTGAGATTTTCATCTATCAAGCTGTTTATTATGCAACAGGTAATTACTGCCAGACTGCCTGTGAGGGAGTGAGTGGGAGCTTAGTGTCCTCTTCAAGGACACCACACCACAGGGCAACTTGTGTTTCATCTTTTAAGTGTAGCTTTTGTGTTCATATGGCCTTTACAGATCTTTCTCAAATGGAAGATTACTTTACTTTAATCAAAATTAGAAACAAGCTCCATTCTTGAAGATTGGGAGATTTCCCTGTCTTCTAAATTCATTGATAAGACACTGGTAATTAAAGAAACTCATACCTTTAAATCCCCTTCACACATGCTGATGCAAAATAAATTGACAACACATAAATGCTAAGATAGTAATGATATGAATAATACACTCACAATTTAGGGAGAGAACAAAACTATTGTTGTACAATTTTGCTGAGTTTAGATAATAGAGGATTTTCTCCCCACGTACCATAGAAATGAAAGAACAGGATTAGGATAAAGTCAGATATGATGTGTTTGAGCGCTGTTTGGCCGTGCAACTTATTTGTCTTTTATTATCCACTCAGACTCAGCAGGGACCACCAATGCCTGCAGTTCCAACAACGGGGGCTGTCCTCACCTCTGTCTGCCCAAACCAGACAATCAAAAGACCTGTGCCTGCACCACAGGCTTTACCCCCTCTCAAGATGGCTCCCGCTGCGAACAGTATGAATCCTTCGCCATCGTTTCCACCCCCAAGTTCATCCGTGGCTTCCACATAAACAGCTCAGACCACTCGGAGGCTATGGTTCCTGTCGGTGGATGTATGTTGACCTCATGTTATTATTCTGCTTCCTGCATATTGTACAGTCTGTTAATACAAAATGATCAGTTACTACAACTAGTATTTCCTCTTTTGCAGCTTCCTACTTCATTAAGGACAAACTGGACCTCCATATTGAATCTGGCTTCGTTTTCTGGACTGACAATGCCACCTCTGCCTCGTACAGAGGGATCTACAAAGCAAAAACTGATGGAGGCGGATACAGCAGTGTCATCAACTCAGGCGTTGGAAAAAGAGGCATTCAGGGCCTCGCAATAGATTGGATTGCAGGTATGAAGCCACTCATCCATCCAACCATCCCTTTATTCATCCATTGTCTTTACGATGGGGCATTAGGAGCAAAAAATGAATAACGTGTCTTCGTTTCACTGAGAAATAAACATATTTGACCCAGTCAGTCACTATAGCTGCTTGCCCTGATATAAACATTCTCTTCATTCCCTCTTGGCCTTTCACTTCTTCAGGTAACTTATACTTCACCAACGCCTTTGACAGCGAGACCTTCCTGGAAGTACTTGCCATCAACACCACCTACAGAAAGATTCTTCTCAAGTCCTCCCAGGATCAACCCCGTGACCTGGCCGTCAGCCCCAAGCTCCGCTACCTCTTCTGGTCAGATGGCGGCCAAACACCTAAAATTGAGCGAGCTCTGCTGGATGGCACCAACCGCACGGTGTTGGCATCAGAGAGCCTGGCTTCGCCTCGCGGCCTCACCATTGATTACACGAGCGACTTCCTCTATTGGACGGATGATGTTCTTGATATGATCTCCCGCATGGCCACAGACGGGACACAGAGGCAGATTGTCAGGTACGGGAGTCGTTATCCATCTCCCACAGGCCTGGCTATATTTGGAAACTACATGCTGTGGGTGGATAAGAAGCTGGGGAAGCTCTTCCAGGCCAGTAAGGACCCAGCCAATACCGACCAGCCGGAGGTAAGACTCAAATTAGCCTAAATAAAAGTGCTGTACAGTTGTGTCCATATCTAAAAAGTAATGAAGTAGGATATAACAAGAGCGACACACTGACAGCATTAAGAGTCAATTCAGGACAAATTAACTATATTGTTGTTAATGTTCTATTCCTGTGTTACTGAATAAATAACATTATTATTTACAATGTAACCAGGTCATACGGGACAGTCTTGATGGGCTGATGGACGTCGCCATATTTGATGCTCATGTCCAGCCCACATCTGCCAACCAGGTCGGTTTTAACCCGTGTCAAGAAGATAATGGACGCTGCCAGCAGCTCTGCTTCGCCATCCCAGGCCAGGAGAAACCAAAATGTGGCTGCGCACATGGGTCGCTCCTTACTAACGGAGTAACATGTGGTTATGGCCTGGATGAGTTTCTCATTTTCACCACAGACTACACACTGAGTAGCCTGAGGTTAGACCCTGCGGACCACAGCACTCCCTATCCAGTGGTGAACTCAGGCTACAACACGATGGCGCTGGATTATGACTTCAAGGAGAAGCGGATTTTCTTCACCCAGTATATGGGGATTGGGCGAAGCAGGATTGGCTACATCACTACAACATCCATCACCAGCCCACCTGTCTATATAGCTACAAGTGAGTTCAGCATGCCTGTCACACATTGTTCTCTTCTGTTTCCTCTCTCACACAGTCTGGTTTAGATCCACATTTCTTTTCTTTTGTCTCTAATTATTACTGTACCCTCTCCTCAATGTTATATTGCACAGATTTGGATGATCCAGAGGGACTGGCCTATGACTGGGTCAACAAGCGTCTCTACTTTACTGACTACTATAGACGTAGTGTCCAGTCCATCGGGGTGGACGGGATGAACCGCTCCATCATCGCCCATGCAAATCGTCCCAGAGGCATCGTTGTCGACCCCTGCTATGGGTAAAAGCAACCGATCATTATATCACATGCAAATATCCACAGACTGGTTAGTTAGCATCATTAAAGTATGGGCTCTCTTTCTGCCTAGTTACGTCTACTGGACTGACTGGGGCGTCCCAGCGAAGATCGAGAGGGCCACACTGGGTGGAAACTTCCGTACCGATATCATCAACAGCAGCCTGACTACACCCAATGGCCTGTCTCTGGATTACAAAGAAAGGATGCTCTACTGGGCTGACTCTTCATTGTATGTCCAGTCTTTTATAAATACTTTGCTGCAGCAGAATCCATACAGCTCAGATTTGTCTTGACAACTTCTTTCCTCCCTTTGTCCTTCCCACAGAGACAAGATAGAGCGTTCTACTCTGACTGGCGAGAACCGACAAGTGATCATGCAGGGCGTCCAGTACCCGTACGCCATGACTGTCTTCCAGCAGGACATTTTCTGGACTGACTGGACTGAGAGAGGTGTCTTCAGGGCTGGAAAGGAAGATGGCTCTGGCTTCACAGTGCTGGCCCAGGACCTGCAGTACCGGCCGAACGACATCCATGTTTATGCTGCATCCAAGCAGGAGAGCTGCTCCAGCTCCTGTCAGCAGTTCAACGGAGGCTGCAGTCATGTCTGTGTTCCTGGTAAGAGGCAACCTGGGTGGTAGGAAACCAGGAACATATCGTTCAATTTAAGATACATAAAGCCTTCTGTCCGTACTCTGCATTAAATGTAAATGTAAATATGGTTACATCGTTTGAAATACATACATAAAAGCAGCATGAATACATTTCAGACTTCAGTGACTGTAGAGAACTCTATAGAGACCAATCCTAAACAATAAAAAGACAAGTAAAGGTCTACAAAATAAAAAGCTATCTATGTTCCATGAATTTCTCCTGAATTATTAAATTCCCTCACCTCTCCTGCAGGTCCACTGGGTCCAGAGTGCCAGTGTCCTCATCAGGGAAATTGGTACCTCGCCAACAACGGCAAAGACTGTATCCAAGACACGGGGAAACGCTGTCAGCCAGAGCAGTTCACCTGCCTCAACGGTGACTGCATCTCATCTCGATGGAAGTGCGACGGCTACAACGACTGCCACGATAACTCGGACGAGTTGCAGAGAGTGTGTGGTAAGAAAGGAAGTTTGATCTAACTTTGAACAGCATAAGCAGCGTTGATTGGACGGATAGATGTAGCTTGTCTGTCGTTCCTCCTGTGCAGCTTTCCACACCTGCTCAGCAATGGACTTCACCTGCGACAATGGCCGCTGTCTGCCGCTCAGCTACGCCTGTGACTACACAGATGACTGCGGGGACAACAGTGATGAGAGGGGCTGCCCTTTCCCCACATGTAACCCCACCACCGAGTTCACCTGTGGCAACGGACGCTGCATCAGTGCAGCATTTGTCTGTGACGGCCACAACGACTGCAGGGACAACGCCACCTCTGACGAAATCAACTGCCGTGAGTCATGATTAGGCCGATCAAGGGATTGATTCATTCACTGAGGAATCGGTTATAGTAGAATTTGAGATATTTTCTGTTATAACAGCAAGATTGGAATACATATTTTTAAGTCATTCTGATTTGAAGCCACCTATGCATGAATAACCAGCTACCTTTCCTCAGTAACTTGAGTTGAAGCAAAGCATTTCTCAAAAGCAGATATTTTAATATTATGGCTGCACTTGGCACCTTCCACCTGTGACTCTATGTTACTATATAAGAGGCATGAATACCGTATCTATATATCTGACCCGGACCCTGTTGTCCTCCCCGGCCCTCCTCAGCTGACAGAACGTGTCCTGCTGGTCAGGTGAAGTGTGACTTAACCAACATCTGCATTTACCCTGGAAGTCTGTGTGACGGCTACAACGACTGTGGAGACAACAGCGATGAGAATCCTCTGTTCTGTGGTAAGTTGAACACCCAGGATTTGTTTTGCTGCCATGAGAAGCTCATGCTTTACCAACTGAGTCTAAATCTACGAAACTGCACGCGTGTGTTGCTCTACTACAGCGGGTCGCACATGCCCTCCTGACCAGTTCCGCTGCGATGAAGGGAAGTGTATCCCTCAGTCTTGGGTGTGTGACTTTACCAGAGACTGCGTTGATGGGACAGATGAACCTCCAAGTTGTGGTGAGATCAAAATTCATTCAAAGAACATATTCTTAGTCTTGGTAGTTTGACAGGAATCATTTGCTTTTGTCTCTCTTGTCACTATTAGTTTTATTTTCTTATTTCTGTTGTTTTTTTTGTATGTGTAAGAAGTAGGTTGTACAAAGTATTTAATAGCAGCTATGTATCCATATTTAATCTGATGTTTAGTGCTCAATATTTCAAGAACATACAATAAACATATCAAGCTAAATCAAAATATTTAACTGTGTTTTACAGAATTTTAAATGCAGGAATCAAACCAGTGATCAGCGTTATATTTTCCAGCTTTTTGTTACAATGTGAATGTTCTATGATTAGAGTCGATCACTTATGCTCTTGAAAATTGCGTGTTTGTCTGCTCCTGTGCAGAGGGCCAGATCATGACATGCAGCCCCGGCCAGTTCACTTGTACCGATGGAAACTGCATCCCCCAGTCAATGGTCTGTGATGGCAACAGTGACTGTTGGGACAACAGTGATGAGGCTTTTGAACTACAATGTGGTGAGATCGAATTTAGACCATTATTTGTTTGATTTGTAAGAAGCTAGGTTAGAAATTTAAGTAAATCATTTGAGTTTTTGAAATGTGGGTTAGGGTTTAACTCGTATAAATCCTCTATTCCCCAAAGACCCTTCTCATTCTCTCTCTCTGTCCCCTACAGGACAACGTACCTGCAGTTCCGACCAGTTCACCTGCCCAACCTGGCACCCCGGCCACCCACGCTGTGTGACCTTAAGCTTTCTGTGTGATGGGGAGAAAGATTGCGCCGATGCGGCTGATGAGCTCCAGAACTGCCCCAATCGGACCTGCCACATGAACGAGTTTGCCTGTTCCAATGGACTTTGCATCTTTCTTCCCTTCCAGTAAGTAGGAATTGTGTGTGAATTGATGAAATCATAGATAAAAGATTTCTTTACCGGTCTGGGAACTAAGTTCTCTTGTCACTGAGTGAATTTCTCCTCCTCTCCAGCTGTGACCGTGTGAACGACTGCGGGGACGGTAGCGATGAGTTGGGCTGTACTTACGAAACATGCAAGACCAATCAGTTCACCTGTGGCAACTGGAGCGTGCATCTCGCCTCCTTCACCTGCGATGGCGAGAGCGACTGTACGGATGGCTCCGATGAAGAGGACAGCTTGTGCACCACGCCACAGCCCACCTGTGCTCCCCAACACTACATGTGCAAGTCAGGCGAGTGTATCGACAACAACAAGGTGTGCAACGGACAGAAGGACTGCCAGGACAACAGCGACGAAAAAGGCTGTGGTGAGAGAGTTAGAAAGTTATTAGTGATGTAAATTAATGGGAGTGAAGTGGAAGAACAACATCTCTCAAAAACTAAAGGGTTTCTTCTAAACCAGAATAGGTTTTTGACTTTATAGGTTAGTTTTAATCTGCACGATTCTTGTACACTCTTACATCATTAGTACATTGTATCTGAATCAATCTGCACTTCTTTCTTCGTTCTTTTCAGGAGTCAACGAGTGCAGAAACCCTTCAGTCCACCAGTGTGCCCAGGTCTGCACCGACACCGTCACCGGTTACTTCTGCTCTTGCAACCCTGGCTACCAACTCATGCCAGACGGCAAAGCTTGCGAGGACCTCAACGAGTGCATAAGTACACCGGCCGTCTGCAGCCAGATCTGTGAGAACTCTGTTGGCTCGTACCACTGCAAATGTGCCCCAGGGTACATCCGAGAGGCAGATGGTCGCACCTGTCGCCAGAACAGCGGCGTTGCCCCGTACCTGTTGTACAGTAATCGCTACTACATCCGCAATATGACCACGGATGGGTCACAGCTGAGTATAGTCCTGCAGGGGCTGTCGAATGCGGTGGCATTAGATTTCGATCACTATGAGAAGAGGCTTTATTGGCTGGATGCAGGGGCAGGAAAGATTGAGAGGATGCGCTTTGACGGGACCGACAGGGAGACAGTGATGGAAGACGACGTTAGAGGAGCCGAAGGCCTCGCGTTGGACTGGGTGGGCAGGTGGGTGAATGGGAGAAACTTAATTGTTAAAGATGTTCTTGTTGTTTACAGTGACTGAAACAATGCTACAGGGATGTTGATGGAAACGTTCTCTGTCTGCTGCAGGAAGTTGTACTGGGTGGATGGTTATTACGGCTCAGTTCATGTAATGGAGCTGGATGGGCGTTACCGAAAGAGGCTGCTTGAAGGGGAGTTCACGGATGGAAATTCCACTTACATCATCAGCCGACCTCGTGCTGTAGCCGTCAACCCTAAACATGGGTACGAACACACACATTCACACTCAGACACAAACACACACACACACAAAGCTCTTTTTAGAGTTGATGGTTAATATCGTGTTAACTTCTTGTCCATGCTGATCCAGGGAGGCACAGTAAATATCATGGCCTTTGTTTCTCAGATGGCTGTACTGGACCGATTGGGGTGACGCAGCTTATATCGGCAGAGTCGGCATGGACGGAAGCAACATCAGCGCCATCATCACAACCAAGCTGGTGTGGCCCAATGCGCTGACCATCGACTACACCACCAACAAGATCTTCTTTGCTGATTCACACCTTAACTTCCTGGAGTGAGTCCATGTTGAATGTAGCTCTGAATTCCTGGAGCCTGAATTTCTCCACCGTGCACCAACCACTCACTGTGTCCACCTTCAGCTTTGCAGATATGGACGGCCAGAACCGACACCGGGCCTTTGGCGGTACTCTTCCTCATGTCTTTGCGTTTCCCTGTTTGAGGACTGGGTCTACTGGACTGACCAGAACACACACACGGTGGAGAAGGCCCACAAGTACACCGGCGAGCAGCGCACAGTCATGGGGAACAACACACATCGACCCTATGACATTCATGTCTACCACCCCTACAGGCAGCCTCGAAGTATGACAATTACAACTGTGCATGTTTATATTCCTAAAGTTTTTGTTGGTGGTGACTTTATTTTGTATTATTTCACTTCCAAGGTGAAAACCCCTGCTCCTCCCATCACCTGACCTGCAGTCATCTGTGTCTGATCGCACCCGGTGGGCAACAAGCTTCCTGCCAGTGTCCCGATCACTTCATCGGCCTCTTTGTGGGCTTCAAGATCCTGTGTGTCGCGGACTGCAGCAGCACCCAGTTCCGCTGCGGGACAACGAGAGGTGAACGATGATAAGATGTTAATATAAATGCGCAAACACAAAAGGTTTAATCTTAACATGCAAATATCGGTCGCAGTAGCAGAAGGGAAATTAAAAAGTTGCTCATTGTTGCTTATTATGTATAAACTTACCTGCTTTTGTTGTTTTTAGGTGTGTGCCCATATGGTGGAAGTGTGACGGCCAGTCTGATTGTGGTGATGGCTCAGATGAACCTCAGACCTGCACCCCCCGTCTCTGCCCCATTGGCCAATTCCAGTGTCAAGACGGTAACTGCACCTACCCCGGCTTCCTCTGCGACGGCCACTCGGACTGCCCCGACAGCTCAGACGAGGATGCTGCTCTCTGCAGTAAGATAATGATTCACGCAGACCTTAAAATTCAAAGTATATAATGCGTTGGCCTTGTCAGGAGAAGCCATCAACACGAGTGAAGCTTCGGTCTTTCTCTGTAGGTGACCACCGGTGCCAGGAAAACCAGTTCCAGTGTAAAAACAAGAAGTGCATCCCTGTGTCCTGGCATTGTGATGGAGTCGATGACTGTTTGGACGGCAGCGACGAGGATGCAGAGACTTGTGCCCAGAAAACCTGTGGACCGAGACAGTTCCAGTGTGCCAACGGGCGCTGCCTGCCGTCGAGCTACGTGTGCGACGCCCAGGACGACTGCGGAGACGGATCTGATGAACCGTACGAAACCTGCAGTAAGTGGGATACTAGGGGTCGGCCATTAATGCCAATTTAACCTAATGATTCCACTTGAGCTTGGAGTAAGGAGTGATGTCCGATGGCAGTGAACAGAGCCAAATTCAGGCAGTTTACATTTATCTGTTCTTCAATGATACATCATCTTTGTAAACTCTAGGAAACTTACTTTTAGTCTTTTATAAACTGTAGTGGCAGAGCTATTTATCTTATCCACCTCATCCTTCTTCCCTCGGCTCATTGTCTTCTCTTGCTCTTCCTCATAAATCCCCAGCTCCTGTGTTTTTTTTTTTCTGTCATCTTCTGTGTCTGACTCACCGGTCGCACCTCTGTCCTCACGTCTCTGCGTCTGTTCCTCCACTCAGGGGGTCCAGACTACAAGTGTGACCCAGACACTGAGTTCTCCTGCAAGACAAACTACCGCTGCATTCCTCAGTGGGCCCGCTGCGACGGCACCAACGACTGCATCGACAACAGCGATGAGCAGGGCTGCGGTCAGTGGTGGCAGATTTGTTATGTTGGGACAAACACTGCACTACAGGAGACATATGAGGCTTTTTTTCAGTTTTACTTTCCTCTTGTGTGTTATATAGTTAAAAAGCCCAAAGTCCTCTCCCTCACAGAAAACACTGATCCTGAAGCTCGTGAAACAAATGGACGGAACTTTTTATCAGTCTCTTTCTGACCTTGTCTCTCTAACAGAGGAGGTGACCTGTGATCCTCTGGGAGATTTCCGGTGTGACAACCACCGCTGTGTTCCCATCCGCTGGCAGTGCGATGGCAGCAATGACTGTGGTGACGGCTCAGACGAGAGGAACTGCCGTGAGTGTGACATTTTCATCCTAACACCTCGATGCTAACAAACACAGAAGTCCACCTGAGTTACAAAACTATTTTCATCAGGTTTTCTTTGTAATTTTGAGTTTTAAAAAAAAACAAATATGTCATGTTTGTTAATATCAATCTGACCTTTTAGGAAGTTTTACTTATACTTACTGTATACCGAAAAGTTCCCCCACTGTAGGTCATGTCTTTGTAAGTTCGAGTGTGTGTGTGTGTGTGTGTGTGTGTGTGTGTGTGTGTGTGTGTGTGTGTGTGTGTGTGTGTGTGTGTGTGTGTGTGTGTGTGTGTGTGGTGGGGTTGTAAACAGTAACACCACATCCTGATCTCACACTGAAGACACATGTGTCTCTGTGACTGTCTACAGAGCCAAGGCCCTGCTCGGAAAGCGAGTTCCGATGTGACGACGCACAGTGCATCCCTGGAACTGGGTGTGTGACCATGACAACGACTGCGGGGACAACTCGGACGAACGGGACTGTGGTGAGCGTGATGCAGCACACAAGTAAACAGCATGTTGTCATAAACAACACCCACACCACACACACTATGTTAACGTCCCGGCTCTCTTCCAGACCTGCAGACCTGTCGTCCAGGTTTATTCCAGTGTGACTCGGGTCACTGTGTCCCTGCTGTGCTGCAGTGCGACGGCCGGGCTGACTGTCAGGACCTGTCGGATGAGACCAGCTGTCGTGAGTAAACAACATGGAAACTAATGGCCGCAGCATTATAGTGCTCTTCTAATGAGCTGCTGTGCATGTCCACATGTCCAGAGCCTTGAATTGTTTAAGGGGAAATCTTGTATGATGTCTAATATGTGCTGAAGTAGAGCATCTAGATGTCAACCTGAAACCAAATTCACAGTTTGTTAAACAAGTCACTGAAGAAAAAGTTTGACTGAAGTAATTAACCACGTTTCCCCCACCCCGACAGCTACTCGTTACCCAGGGGGCCGTTGGTGTCCCCTGAGCCAGTTCCAGTGTGCCAACAGTCTGTGTGTGAGCCAGGGCTGGGTGTGTGACGGGCGTCGACGACTGCGGGGACCGCTCCGACGAACAGCTGAGTTTGTGCTGTGAGATTCAGTTTGTTTAACTTTATACGTCAAAGTCCTGTGGAAAGTTTGTATTTGTATTATTTCTTGTATTTCATCATCATTGATCCATTCAACCACGTTACAGTTCCAACCGTATTTCTAGTGAATTCAAACAGATTTTGTCTTTCTTCAGCTTTGTAACTGCTTCCCCCAAGAGATCATCTTTATAATAACTCAACTAAGATGTTGAGAAGGAAAAGGACAATTAATGTTATATTCTATCCCCTCAGAGATTAGTGTCAACTCAGAATTGTGTTTGTCTGACCAGTGAACATCACCTGTGAGATGCCGTCCAGGTTCCGCTGTGCCAACGGCTATTGTATCTACTCTGGCCGGCTGTGCAACCAGAAGGACGACTGCGGAGACGGCAGCGACGAGAGTGAAGAACTCTGTACGACTCCCTCACACACTCATCACAATCTGTAGTCAGGACTGTTCTAATGTTGCTCCTGTGCCTGTAAATCTTCATTCATCAATTTAATTTCTAAATCCGGAGCAGAACTCATGAAAAAGTTTTTCAAAACACTGTTTTTGTTTCAAAGACTTTATCACTGCGTTCAAAGTCGTCATGTCAAAAAGCACATTAGCTGTTTACAAATTAAACAGCTTAACAAATATGTTCACTTTTCATGTCCTGAAACTTATCAGAATCAACTTTACGAGACAAACATATTAGAACATACAAGGAATTTATGTCCAGGTCTCAGCAGCTCTCAGTAAACTTTAAGAGGTGAGTGGATGCTAATGCACGGCTTAACAAAGCAAACAATCCAAAACATAAAGTAGGTCTTGTGTACAGGAAAAGAAGTGGAAGACAAACAACAACACACACAAGCACAATATATGTAGTGTGTAGTACAATGTGCCACTGTTTACATTAGATTAGGTTTTGTGTTTATGTTTTCTTCCTTTTCAAACGGAACATAATCAGATTTGTATAAGTTGAGATACAACACGTGTTCCGGTAATCATCAGTTTCTGGGCTCACCGGGGATTAGTCTGAACAACGCTAAAGCCTCACCGAGGGACAGTGACACGGGAAATTTCCAAAATGGCATCAGTGTCCTGACGCATACGAGGGAGGAGGAAATAGTCTGTTGTGTGGAATTGTTACACAATCAGCTTAAAACATCAATCAGCAAATTATTTTGAGAGGAGATTATATAGGTGAATTCAGAGCAGAGGTGGACGTTCAAATCCATTTGTTTTCTAAGCAGGAGACAGTAAAGACAGAGTGGAGACGCCTTCGGGGGAATCAGTAATTCAGTGGATATTATTCAGCACGTTGTCATTCACACTTTCTCTCTTATTGTTTATTTGAGAGTTGGGGTGGAAGAGTGAAACTCGAAAGTCTTAATTCAGTCTTAGAACAGTGTTTGCACATTATACACCCACTCAACCTGTTGATGACTCCTTAATTGTGTCCCTCTCAGGCCGGGAGCCCACGCGCGCCCCCTGCACGCTGGAAGAGTTTAAATGCACCAATGGAAACTGTGTGGCTCTGCAGTACGTATGTGACCACAACGACAACTGTGGCGACCGCACTGATGAGCTGGGCTGCAGTAAGTCGCGCACAACAAAAACAACATTCAACATTCAATATTGTGTATTAACCTCTAACCCTAAATATTGTTGAAAGAGAATGAATCAGATACAGATTTTCCCTTATCATTCAAAAAGATAGATTACTGCGTTTAACAATAGAAAACTGTGATCGGATCTAATTTCAAGACCACAACAGCAAGTTGCATTCACCAAAACAAAGTAATGTGTTTGTTTAAAGGCAAGAAAAAGATTTCCCATTTGCTTCTTGTATGGAAACGTGTGTTGCACTCAAAAGAAAATAAATTGCATTTTGTATTTTACTCCTCAGTTCCTCTGTGTCTGGATTGTGACCTGATTATGACTCAGTGTCTCATAATTATGAGTCAGGATCTGTTAATTATCATAATTATTCTGAACTTTCATTTTGAAATAATTTGAATGTGATTGTGAGAACCTTTTATCCAAAACTCAGATTTACAAGATCCTGTTTATTTCTGAAGCATTTTGCTTTTAATGCCACTTTGTAGGTAACAGAAATATATTTGTTAGATGTTTTACTTTTGGTTTATGAAGACACACTGAAGCAAATCATTTGGAACAGATTATTAGATTATGCTCAGCGGGTGAATTATTCTGTAAACACAGTAAGCACGTCTTAAATCTGTCTCCAGACCGAAGCAGTTTTTAAATGTGTTGTCCTGGCTTCAGATTTTGGCCACGATCGAAACTGTGAGGAGAAACTGTGCCAGCACGAGTGCACCAACCTGAACGGCACCGGCTTCATCTGCTCCTGCCGACCTGGATACAGAGTGGACCCGGACAGCACCTACAACTGCCTGGGTACACACACACACACACACACACACACACACACACACACACACACACACACACACGGCTGCACCACATTATCAAAACCTCTCTAAACACCAGTTATTCCAGTTAAAGATCCACCTCAGTCAGATCTGCAGAGGAGGACAAACATGAGCAGAAGTTTTCTTTTCCCTTACAGACATCGATGAGTGTGAGGTGTTTGGCACGTGCCCTCAGATCTGTAAGAACACAAAGGTGGCTACGACTGTGAGTGTGCGCCCGGATACAGGAGAGTGGGCAACGGCAACATGTGCGAGGCTGAAGGTGAGAAAAATGCTAACTGAGTCGAAGTAGACGGCTGTGTTTATAGACTATGAGATAATGGCTTTAGTTCTCACTTCATCTATAAGTCAGTTAACATTTTCCGAAGGAGTTTATGTTCCAAATCTCAAGTTTCAAGTCACTACAGCATGTGTGATGTTCATTTAGTAAATGATGGTCCCAGTTAGAGTCAAATAGACAATAAAGCTGATGTACATGGAGACTGGTTACTTCTGATTTCAAAAAACCAAGATGGCGCTGGACAAAATATCAAACTCAAAGCTTTGAAACAGCAGCTCACAAACCAGTGGGTTGTCACTAGGGTCAAGTATATATATGTCTGTTCCATTCAGGAGCGACTCCCCTGCTGCTTCTACCGGAGAACATTCGTGTCCGGAGGTTCAACCTGCAGACGGAGGCCTACCATGACTTCCTCCGAGAAGAAGAGCGCATCATGGCTCTGGACTACGACTGGGCCACAACAACACTGGACTCAGTGAGACACACACACACACACACACACACACACACACACACACACACACACACACACACACACACACACACACACACAGGCCCGTGCTTTGAAACACACCTGTAATGAATCATGATACTTGTTCGGTGACGTCGTCGTGCTTTCTCAGGTGTGGTTTACTTCACGGTGGCCAGTCAGGACTCTGTGCCGGAGCCATCAGGAGAGCGTACATCCCTTCAGTGGATGACGGCAGTAACAACATCGCTGCTGCTGTCGACCTCGGCATCAAATACATCACCAGACCAGATGGCATCGCCGTGGACTGGGTGGGCAGGTTCGTTTTGCACTGACATGACTGAAGCAGATTCACTTCTCTGGTTTCTAGTTTCTCCGTTAAAAACCTATAATCACAGTTACAGCAGTACAGTGCACCGCGTGTTTATACATCTTAAAAATGCAGCTTCTTAAGAGAGACGTGTGTATTTTTTCTCGTTATAGAAACCTGTACTGGGCAGACTCCAGGTTGAAGAGGTTAGAGGTGGCCATGTTGGATGGACGCTACAGGAAGCACCTCGTGAAAACTGAGCTAGGTCACCCATCGGCTGTGGCCGTCAACCCACGACTGGGGTAAGACGGACCGGGCTTCCACTCCTGACTTTAGGGAACAGTTTTACAGATTGCATAATACATATCTAGTTTAATCTCTTGGAAATCCCTTTCTCCTCCCATGTAAATTCTACATTACATCAGACGTAACTGGGCATCTGGCTGCAACGATCCTCTACATCTCGACAATCTAAACCCGACTGTAATCGCTGCTGTGTTTCCGCAGGATGTTGTACTGGGCAGACCGCGGGGAAGAGGCCAAGATTGAGTGTTGTTGGCTGGACGGTCAGGAGAGGAAAGTCCTCGTGGCGGACGGCCTGGGTTGGCCCACCGGCCTGTCAATCGACTTCGCGAACGGCGACAGAATCTACTGGTCCGACTCCAAGGAAAGCCGCATCGAGTCGGTTCTGCCGTCGGGGAGGAACGTAGAACGTCTGTTTACATAGGTGAGGGTTAGGAAGAACATCAAAGAAGCCTGAGATGAGATGATGAAAGTGAGACTGGAAGTGATGCATATTCTGTTAAGAGGAGAAATATGTGAAATGGTAACGTAGCTTCTTTTTCCGTGCGGGATTCTGTTCACCGAGCTTTCTGTTGACCCCTGTGTAGATGTGAGGAACCCGTTCAGTGTGAGTGTATTCGAGGACCATGTTTACTGGAGCACGCAGGAGAAAGGCGAGGTGTTCCGACAGGACAAGTTTGGCCGCGGAGCAAAGACCAAGCTGCTCACTGCCGGACCCTGGCTGACCCAGGTCTCTGTGTACCAGCAGCAGAGATACAACTCCATAGGCAGTAAGCCGCACACTCGCCCACAGCGCAGTATTTACACAAACTGCACTGAATTAGAATAATGTGCATATGGTGCTTTTCGTTCATATGTCACCTGATTAAATCCTCTTTTATCTGGATTATTAATTTGTGTCCATCTGTGTTTTCTTTTCTCTACAGTGAAGAATCCGTGTAAGGGAACCTGCAGCCACCTGTGTTGCTGCGACCGGGAGGTTACACGTGTGCCTGCCCCGAGGGAACCAGCCTCATCACCGGCAGTAACACCGAATGTGACGCTGGTAAACAAACAAACAAACAAATAAACAAGTCATTCTTTTCGAAATTGGTCAAGGTTCAGTGTGGAGGATTTAGTGGCTTCTAGTGGTGAGGTGGTGTATTGCAGCCATCTGAATCATCACCCCCTTCCTTTCCAACCATATAAAACAACCTGCAGGTGAAAAGTAGAAACTCAAAAGTCCCTCTCAGGGGTTGGTTTGTCCATTCTGGGCTACTGTAGAAAGATGGCACCCTGTACCTGATGATACTTTTCTGCCACAGTAGAAATATTAAAATGATTGTTATTATTAAAACTTTCAGGATTTGATCCCCCTCCCACCATGCCGCCGCCGTGTCAGTGTCAAAATGGAGGCACCTGCTACTTTGATGACAACAAGGCTCTCTGCAAGTAAGAGTGATGTTTTTTTTCCGATCTGTTCTACCAGAGATATAAAATTAAGACTTCACAGTTACTGTAAGTGTGTTTGTTTTTGATTGACAGATGTCCTCCAGACTGGAGGGAGAATACTGTCAGACAAACATATACGACGTGGTCACATCCACACGTAGGTTTGATTTTATAGCCACAAATACAACAACTATCACATTAAGTCACTTAGTAACTTGGTAAACTTGATCCTTGTTCCTCCGTCTCAGTTGGAATAGCCCTCGGTGTGACAGTCGCGATTGTGCTTCTGCTCGTTGCTCTGGTCTACGCTGCCAGGAAGAAATCCAACCTGCTGGAGAGCCTGCGAAGCAACTTGCCCTCCATGCCCAGTATGCCCAGTTTGCCCTCCATGCCCAGTATTCCCGGTATGCCCTCCATGCCCAGTATGCCATCTATTCCCACTCTGGCGAAGTTCAGGTGAGATGGAGCCAGAAGAGAAAAGACACAATGGATGTTTATTCCAGCCAGGAACTAAATATCTGATCATTTTTTATTTCCTAAGTGACTCGTCCACAGTTTTTCACAAGAACAAAATGAGACTAAAAGCTGAACTTTACCTGAACTTAATTGCTGAGGTTCAGTGTAACTAGCTCCTCTTTTGCACTCTGTATATATTACACATGGAAACATATATGATATGTTACAATACAGCTCAGTGACGTACTGTTTGTGTGTTGATGATTTTCAGGAACGGTGCGACTCGAAATGCAGCCAAACGGAGGACAGTGAAACAATGATGGATTCAACAGCCGTTCAGGTCAAACCATTTCATCAACTGACAGTGACACACTCTTATTTTTAATGACTTATTTTAAGTATTTACTTGTTGTTCTGTGACGACAGGTTCCTTCTATGTCCATGTTGGACACGGAGAGGAATACCTTTGAGAACCCGGTGTACGAAGCTGGAGAGGAAGTCGCCTCCGGCAGCGCAGCGACGGCCTCCTCCGCTCCTGGTGCGACAAACAAGGTCAATGAATAGAAGTTATCAGACAAAATCCCTGAAAGTTTTTATTTGTTGATGATCCTCGTTTAGTCTGATATTAGTTTAAACTCTTATGAATCGTTCTTCTTTGTGTCCATTTCAGGAGACGTTGGAGAACCCAGCATACGGCTCAGAGAGAGAGGATATTGACGTCACGTCTGCACAACCTGCAGCTTCAAGTGTACAGGTAACCATGGATACATTACAAAAGGTTATGACGTACCCTGAATGTTGAAAATATGCAAGTAAAGGTCTGAAATTAAAGATTTCATTTCTTCTCTTCTCCGCAGTTTGAATCCACTGGAGACGACGGTTCTGTGTCTTTCAGAAATCCCATGTTCACGGTGAGTGCAGAACTACGATAAGCAAAGAGTGAGGAGAAAGTCTTAGAGGCGATTCACGGCTTTCAGGGATTGTTTTGTACATTATGGAACATGACAGGACAAAGATACAGTATCTACCCACCTATGTCCTGAATATGCATTGCACTGGCAGTTATGTAATATACTGTAATACACTGGAGGTGAGAGTTAATAGAGGTGCTCTTTAGTTTCTCCAGTGTTTTACGCAGGACGTGTGTGAGGCCTTGTTCACGATTGTCTGTAGTTCTCCGTCCTCTGCCTCGTCCTCCAGCCACAGACCAGGTCCATACTGGTCATCGCCGCTGTTTCTGTTAATCACTGTGATCTCCCAACAGGAACAATCATCAGGGTTCGCTCCTGACTACGACGTTTGACGTCACCTCTACACCAGAGATTAGACTGGACCACGTTTCAAGACTGAAACCTCATTGTTGAAATAACTCGGTTCGACAATCCACACATTTCAAATTCTGACAGACCCGGAAAACAACTCAAGATTGTTTGTGAAAGAAAATCTTATTTTGTATCAAATTCAAACTTAACTTTGATTTCAGTGGAGTTATTTGTGTAATAATTACCAATCGTAGCCGTGATCTTAATGTGACTAATATGACACTCCTTTATTCCTCCGCCAAGTCCCAACAGACCCCTCATGAAATAAATTCTATTTGGATCCGCCCTAATTATGCCAGATTTTTTTTTTCATCAAGATCTTTGAATTATTCTTAGAGAAAGAAAACAAAACTAATTTTTAAACCCTTATCTCGCAGTGTAGTGGATACGCACCAACAATTAACGTCTTCTTCTTTGAGTCATGTTCCACATCGAAAACTTAATTTCACGGAAATCAGTTGTGTGTGTTTTTTGTGTAATCCTGCTGACAAACAAACAAACGCAGATGAAAACACGACCTCCTTGGCGAAGGGGATAAAGTGAGCAAAAACTTGTAAATGCTGTTTCTATGATTAAGTTTGTTTTTGTATCTTTTTCTAAATTTTGATTGTCGTTAATTTGAATATTAAAGCTGCCACTATCATCACTGTGTGTGTGTGTGTTTCTGTTGAGTGACAGTATAATGACCGGACTGTAAATGTAATGAGATTTGACTCTAAAGTTCCAGATTTGGTGCCCTTTGGATCAGATTAACCTCCTGAGGCTTGAACACTTCATTTGATTAAACAAGCATCCGCACTTTCTGTCCTGATGGGATGTCGGGCAGGTGCACACGTATCCCGGGGAGTTGATCTGTCATCACGCGATCCCACCGGTGTAATCCACTGAGAGGACCCTGATCCGCAGCTACTGCATCTGAGCCACTTAGCAAAGGCTTCGTCGTCATCCATCTGATCACACAGAGACGCACTTGAAACATCAGCCGTCCCCTTGAGGAGGGGACAACTAGGCCGGCCAGGAGACAACGGACAAGAGACGAGGAAAGCAAACAAGTGGCGGAGACATGGAAACAACAGATAGAGAGCTGTGACCAGTGTGCTTCTGTGTTCACAGTTTTTATTGCACTCAACAAGGCCTTTCATGACCATCAGCCAGAACACACACACACACACACACACACACACACACGCACGCACGCACACGCACACACACACACACACACACACACACACACACACACACACACACACACACACACACACACACACACCATGCAGAGGGAGGAGGTGAAGAGGGATGGATGGATTTGAGAGGGGCGGGTCCAGGGGGCGTGCAGCCTGCAGCATGTGTGCTCACCGTGCAGCGTTCAGGGACTGTCAGAAATCACAGGAGTCATCCAACAATGGATTTTACACGATTCTTCAATGAGCAGAAAACAACTTGTTCATTGGGAATCCTTCTGTCAAGACAGAAAATTAATCCTGGACTTTTAATTTGTGGTGAGATGAGTTAATTTTATTGGTGAGTGAGGGGGAAATATTAGAAATGACATGTTTATATATTTAATAACGTTGCGATATAAGTTTTTCTTCATTCGACAACTGGCGAAGACCATATTCCAACCTGACTGTTTGATTCCACACACGCGTGAACAGTAATAAAGCAAATTCAGTGTAATTTATGAAAAACAGACGATAAAATCTTCACTGCAGATAAACCAGGTAGGATGAACACACACACATTAAAACAACAAAAACACAGAGACTAAATTGAAAGATAACAAAACAAATGGGTTGAAGCCGAAAAATAATACAAACAAAATAGATAGAACTGTGTAAAATAAAAAAATATATTAAAATATAATAAAATACAACAATGGTGTGACTTTGTCAAATCGCTTTGTTAAAGGTACTTGTGTAAATAATAAAAGTCCAGTTTTATGAGAAGCACTTGAAGGCAGCACGGAGGGAGAGAAAGAGAGAAAGAGGGAGAGAGCTGACTGACAGAGGGGGAAGGGGAGGTTCACTGAGCGATAGATAGATAAATAAATAGATAGATAAATAGATAAAGAGACTGGACTGAGCGGAGGAATAAAAGCTGGAGAAAGAGAAAAGAAAAGAGGGAGAGAGAGAGAGAGAGAGAGAGAGAGGAGGAGGGTTGAGTGTCTGGTCTGGAGACAACAGAGGGAAACACAAGAGGAGCCTCCACAAGGTGAGGGTGAGGATGGTCCTGTGTGTGTGTGTGTGTGTGTGTGTGTGTGTGTGTGTGTGTGTGTGTGTGTGTGTGTGTGTGTGTGTGTGTGTGTGTGTGTGTGTGTGTGTGTGTGTGTGTGTGTGTGTGTGTGTGTGTGTGTGTGTGTGTGTATTTACTCTCCATCAGCCTTGTGCAGGAATCCACGTGTTTCTCAGGCTTTCTGTTTCCACGTGTGTTGAACCCGTGTGGATCACTGACATGTAGATGAAGGTTTGCATGTGACCAACAACAACACAACATCACACTGGGACAGAGGGTGCGTGTGGTCGTGCAGCATCTTACACACTGTGTGGGTTTAAAGCATCATTAGATGTTGTAAAGAAAAGGGGGATGTGTGAGTGTGAAGTGAAGCCACATTCGGTTTTATTAAAATAATAATCCAGACAAACTTCTAATGTTTGGTGGACAGAATTCTGGTTGTTGAGATTAAACAGAAAATCCTCAATTTGGGATTAGAACAGCAACGATCGGTGGATCAACAGGAACATAATGGGCAACTATTTTCTCAATCGATTCATTCCTGCAAGCTAAACTAGAATAAATGTGTTTTGTCTTTGTTTGTTCATCTGTCTGTTGTTCGCTGGATTACATATAAACTGTAGGATGAGTCGAGCAAGAACCAGACTTGTTCTACTTTGTGCAGAAGTGCACGTGTTTCTCAGGCTTCTCGTTTCCATGTGACTGTGCTGCGTGTTAATGACAGATAGAGGAGGAGGATGCATGTGGCCGTGCACCGTCTTCTAGAGTGTATGGGCTCATTATATGCTGAATAAATGTTGTAAATAAAAGGGGGAGGCTGATCAGTATGAATACAGCTCAGTGTCTGGTGACCTCAGTGAGCGGTGGGTTGACAGGACAGGCCTGCAGCTCGGTCACGCTTCGCTGCAGGACAGCACCGGCTCTGTTTTATGGCTCCGTGGCTCCGAGGAGGAGCAGCAGAGCCAGTGAAGGTCAGGGTTACGCACCGTAGTTTTAGTAAACACAGACTCGAGGGATAACGTGTGTTTAAACCCAGCCAGAAAACAGAGGGACACTAGAGATTGTTTTAGGAACATGTTGCTTTAACGATTGACTTCTGTGAGTGAAACAGATGCACTGATTAGGAAGAGGGTCTTGTTTGTGGGCAGGTGGTTTGTCGTTGGTTCTTGATGCTGTTGGTTTGATGCAAGATGCAAAAAGTCAGCAGAGAGATGCAAAATTACATCAGAGAGATGCAAAAATGTCTCTAAGAGACACAAACCAACTGCAGAGAGATGCAAAGAGACCACAGAGAGATGCAAAGGGACCAAAGAGATGCAAAGGGACCACAAAGAGATGCAAAGAGACTGGAGGGATGCAAAGATACCACAGAGAGATGCAAAGAGACCAAAGGGATGCAAAGAGACCGGAGGGATGCAAAGAGACCACAGAGAGATGCAAAGAGACCACAGAGAGATGCAAAGAGACCACAAAGAGATGCAAAGAGACCACAGAGAGATGCAAAGAGACCAAAGGGATGCAAAGAGACTGGAGGGATGCAAAGATACCACAGAGAGATGCAAAGAGACCAAAGGGATGCAAAGAGATGCAAAGAGACTGGAGGGATGCAAAGATACCACAGAGAGATGCAAAGAGACCACAGAGAGATGCAAAGAGACCCCAAAGAGATGCAAAGAGACCAAAGGGATGCAAAGAGACCGGAGGGATGCAAAGATACCGGAGGGATGCAAAGATACCACAGAGAGATGCAAAGAGACCAAAGGGATGCAAAGAGATGCAAAGAGACTGGAGGGATGCAAAGATACCACAGAGAGATGCAAAGAGACCAAAGGGATGCAAAGAGACCGGAGGGATGCAAAGAGACCAAAGGGATGCAAAGAGACCACAGAGAGATGCAAAGGGACCCCAAAGAGATGCAAAGAGACCACAGAGAGATGCAAAGAGACTGGAGGGATGCAAAGAGACCGGAGGGATGCAAAGAGACCAAAGGGATGCAAAGAGACCACAGAGAGATGCAAAGAGACTGGAGGGATGCAAAGAGACCACAGAGAGATGCAAAAAGGACTCGAAGAGATGCAAAAATACCAGAGAGATGCAAAAGAGGCCACAGAGAGGCAACACACTACCTTGACAGAGATGCCATATGACCCACAAGACATTAAACGTCTATAAAGAGATGAAACACAAAGTCAAAGAGACGTTAAATGACCGTGAAGAAACACAAAACTACATGAATGTGGAACAAAATGTAAAGAAACGACATGAAGACTTGTCTCTCTCAGTCCGGGCGTCTTGCTCTTATCAAGTGGGCGTGTGTTTTGTCCCCTCAGCGTCCCGTTGTCTCGTAATCCATCCACCAGCCATGTCCCCTCTTCCTCCCTGTGGCTCGGTGCATTTACTCCGACCACTGTGGGCTCAGTGGGAGTTCCCATCAGTAAGAGTTTGGCTGTGGACCAGACACGATGGCTCTTTATCAGCCGACATGTCAACGTCCTCCTCTGACCCTCAAACCTGTTTGGCTGCTGAAAATCTTGTGGAGAGACGTCGGGTTTTGGCTGCGTTTGTCTGATAGTTTGATCAAAGAGAAACTACTGGATTACAGATTAGCATTAATGCAAATCTGGATCAGGGGGTCGATCCAAGTTTCATTAACATCGCAAGACAAAACGTTTTTCAACATTTTCTAAGAGAATAATTCATGGATCTTGTTTTAAAAAAAACATTTTAAGGGAAGTCTGGTATTTATGAGTGTGCGTAGTTTGCTGCAGATCCAAGTAAAAATCTGGATGTAGTGAATTTAAATGTGGTTTCATAAGGGGACTGTCGGAGGTATGAGCCATTCTAGTTTTAATCTGACATTTTGTTGAGCAAAACAAGGCTTTGAAAGACTAAATCATCCTATATGAAATGCAGACGTGCTGTAGTTTGTAATTCTCACAGGGAAGAGAAAGCATTTGGATTTTTGGATTGAGGGACATAAATCTTTTCCCATGCGGATATTGGAATGAAATGTCAGATCAGCCATGTGGGTGGCATCATTGGTGGTGGGTGGACACACACACACACACATATAACCCGCAGAGTGGTGGGCAGATGGCGTCAGCAGCGTGATGGCGACCTCACCCCTCTCAGTCTCCCCCTCGGGACCCGTCCAACAGCAAATGAGTCTGGTAAACAGGTGCAGTGTGTGTGTGTGTGTGTGTGTGTGTGTGTGTGTGTGTGTCTGTGTGTGTGTAGCGTGTGTAGCGTGGACAGCGACATAAGGTTTGTGTATAAGGTCCCGTGCTTGTCTGTAGCTTGTGTCAGTGCCTGGTTTAGGATGAATAGTTTGGAGGATAAACGAGAAGAGGCAGAGAGAAATCTGCCAATCATCACGTTAGAGAAGCTGGAACCTTCACATATTTAAATTTCTTTATGAATTACTTAACACGATAAATCAGTTATTCAAATTGTTCCTAATTGATTTTCTACAAACCATCTAATCATTTAATTGCTTCGGGCTTCATGGAGTTCTTCTTGCTTAAAAATATCCGTCTGTTCGTTTTCTAGAGGCGACGCTGAAAAGACCTGAGCCACTTCTTCAGCTCCGCTCCGTCCTCGCCGCTCTTCAGCCTCTCTTCTAATCCACCAGTTCTTTCTTATCGGCACCATTGTGTTCACTGAAATCCGCTGTGATGCACACAGCCGCGAGAAAGGCCGTCTTAAATCAAGGGAGCCGCATAATACCACCATATGGCCGGTGGGAACCTCAAGTATTTAGACCAAAGAGTCGCTGAGTGAGAGGGAGGGGGGGGAGAAAACCAGAAGGATGTTTAATCTGCGCTCAGCCTCTTGTGATTAGAGAGAGTGAGTCGGATGGAGGGCAGAGGAGATGGAGTGAAAGGTCAGGAACTTGGGCCGAGTGTGCAGAGAAGACCGCGGTTGAATGACAGCAGGGAAACACAGATTGTACTTTGAACACCAGGAAAATAAAGTTTATCCCCTCCCCAACATATATAGAGACTATATATTAATTCAGTTTTATAGTAGAGATGTTCCGATACCCAGATTTTGCATATTGGCCATTATGGACGTATTCTAACAGCTGTATGCTACTGGCTCAGATTTGAAACGCAAATACACACCGAGATAAAAACATAGAACTTCTTTTATCATCTAGTTTGACAGTCATAACAAGAAAAGAACAGAAATGATTAAACGCCCCTCGAAACTGAAGACTTGCATATAACGCTGCTTTACTTCTGCGGCTTTCCTGCATGAAATATTTCCGAAGTGTAACGCTACAAAATCGGAAATGACTTCTTCTTTGCTGCTGTAAAAATGGGGACGATACAGTGCAGCTGCTGTTTTGGAGCGAGCTGCCGAGTAGAAGTGATTTCCGGGAAAATAAATGTGCAGTTTTATCTGGATCAAACTAATCTACTTTAAAGACATGATATGGGATTGGTACGTAGATTTGCGTTCTCGCTGATGCCCGACCCGGCATTTGTTTTGACCATTTAAACTTTCTTTTTTAAAGTAATTAAAAGTAACTCTCCTTTGCTGTTAATCTGTTTGTCCACTAAGGTTCATGGTTGTTCCACTGACAGAGAAACAAACATGTGTAGATATTAGCCGCTCGGTTAGAGTGTGTGTGTCTGATAATGTGCAGAATGGATTTCTTTTTTTACATCCTGATGGAGCAGCATTAGACGGAATCAATCTGGGGGAATTATGATCAATGCCCGATGGAGGGTCGCTCACAGGGAGAGGTCAAAGGTCATGTCACGCTCCAGCAGTGATCGCACAAGAGACAAGACGTGTGATTACAAACCACTGGTGTCGCTGGTGTTGTCTGTCAACGTGTGTGTGTTTACTGAGGTGCAGCAGAAGAACACACAAAACCTCCATTTTTGGAACTAGCTGTTTCTCGTGCTAAGCTAAGCTAACTGGTTGCTGGGTCCAGGTTAGGGTTAGGGGTTTGTTGGCTGCATTTGAGCGAGGGCTTCTAAATGGGACCTAATCACACCTCTGTCTTCAAATGGGGGGGATCTAGCCCCTGATTTTAGACCCAGCTATAGATTGTGTGTAAAGATGGACGACATGATAATTGACTTCATGGATGTTTTGTCAATTTAACAGGCAGCCTGAGCTTTTTTTGACTAATTCCATGGAGACGATGGGCCTGGACTGTATTTGGAAATTGGTTTATATTGATATAATTTTATTGTTGGGTTAGAGTTAGGGAGAGTTGATTGAGGAGCTTTCCTCTGTGAAGCTTTGCAGTGAAGGTCTAGATACAGACCAACGCATCACTGAAGTAACCCCCCCCCCCCGACTGTTCTGTTTAACTAATGCTGGAGTGTTCTGGACCTTTGACTGGATTTAATCGTGGATTTCAAACAACCTTAATCCGGCTCTGCTCCGTGTACCTCGATAGAGTTAATGCTGATTTGCTGGTTGAAATTGGATGCGATGAATAACTGCTCTCATGAATGCCCCTCAGCCTGCACATGAGTGTGCACGATCAAGCCCACACATGCACACACACACACACATATACGCGCTGCTGTAAGTTCAACTGGCATCTTATCGCTGCGACCCTCCCACAGACGTGTGTTGGTGCTGGGGTCTCGGCCCCCCCGAGCCACCTACACAGCCACTCGTTCCAGTCGCTGGTTCAAGGTTAGAGCAGGTATTCAGCAAGCGGGCATGTGCAGCGGTTAATTAAGAATGTGGATGATGATCTAACCAGTGCACACAGCCACTTTCTACTGGCAGACGTGCAGGAAAACCCACAGTAGTTGGACAGTTATAATACCAGATTCTGCGTTTTGCTTTTAAATTCTTGTTCAGAGACTCACAATGATGTAATGCTGTGAGTTAATGTAAATGATGTGAAGCCACATGCTTCAATGTGACACAACAACAGTGCGATAATGAAATGCATCATCAGCGAGACTCTTGAGTTGTACACAAAGGGAAGGCATTACTACCGCTGTGACGTTGCCATGGTGACAGCCGATCTGAAGGACGCTATAGGAGAAAAGTGGTCGGCCTCCGTCTCCTCCGTCTGACTGCCGCTCGGTATGAAGTGAAATTAACGCCGCGAGACTCAGTAATGAGAGCAGCTATTAATTATTCTATCAGCGCAGTAATGGGTTGATTCATCACTGTCAGGTTGTGGCTGGTCGGATGCTCTTTTTGAAAATGTATTTACATTTTATATTAATTTGGAAGGAGGAACGATTAAAGGAGATGAATGAGGTTTGTCATAAAGGTTTTTTCTTTTTACTAGCATCAACTAGACATCGGAATTTTTGCTTCTATCGTCTTTCCACTTTGTATCATTTTTTAAATATCTGCAGAAATATGTGTCTCAGATTTAATCCCACAGTAGATTGCAAATAAAAAAGAACATACGCTCTTGTTCTTTGCAAAACAAAACATATTCCCTGAGGGTAAAATCTAAATTCCAAGCCTCTTCCCTATGTGGATGTTTTTTTTTTCTATCCCCAGTTGTGCTGGTGATTTTCCTCGGAGGCCAACGAGAAGAGAAGAGAGTTAAAGAGGCCTCGCCTGCTTTGTTTCTCCTCCCCCCCCCCCCCCCCTGTTCTCCCCCCTCTGCACCCCCCTCTGAATGATTGAAGCCATGCCCATCGTGTCTACAAGCACAGGTACAGCCCACATACGCTCAAACTACTTCTTCATTCTCTCTGATGCTTTATACTCACTTATAAATCATGCACATCCTATAATATCAAACAAACATCACTGGAGTTTAGATAATATTTCAAGAATGTTCCTATTCCTGTTCCTAAATGGTGTCACAGCCAAAACCTGAGCTAAAATATGTTAAAGAAGCTTTCTGTGAGTTTACAGGACAAAAATATAATCTCAGACTTTACCTGGTGTTACCTTATTATTTATTTTCTTCTCTTGCATAGGCAGTATATCAATATATATAGAACGTTTGTTAGATTACTATTGATTATATTGCGTTAACTGCTATCGTTTTATCACCCTGCTTTAATCCGCTGTGACTCGATGCATCTTTTTTATTACTGCATTTGTAATAATCAAAAAGCTTCTTGTCAGTATCAAGTGCAGCCCCTTTTTGAGTCCTGAACACAACACACGCTCCTGGTTTTATGATTGACTGCAGGGCTGCATGAGACCCTGGCCCTGCTCACCTCTCAGCTCCACCCGGGTGCCAAACACAAAGAGGACCTCGTCTTCCTCAAAGACGTCTTCAGTGAGAAAAGCCTCGGTTACCTCATGACGGTAAAGCCGACACACTCTATCGGAGAAATGGGACTTTTGACATTTTGTGGTGTTTGTGATTTCTTGTACAACAAATCAGAACGTTCTACCCGAACTTAAAGTAGGTTTTTATAGAGTAAATTAACAATAATAAACATAAATGTAACTTAATGTGCACTAAATAAGGAAAATACTGGACGTTGCTGATGTTTGTTGCTCCGTCACAGATCCATGAAAAACTGAAGCTGTACGAGAAACAGAACCCCACTCCAGTCCTGCACAGCGCCTCCTGTCTGGCAGAGGACGTAGGTGCAATCTGAACCAAATCTGAATATGAAATACTATTGTGATTTAATACTAATACACATTTCTAAAGTAAATTGAACTCATTAGGAGTTGTGGGACTTTGTTTTAAAATGTCAGTGATTTTCCTCATCGTCAGCTGGCTGAGGAGCTGCAGAACGGCCCCCTGGAGGAAGACGAGAGGGAGCTGCTTCTCCTGCTGAGCACGCCTCACCTCAAGGTACCGACACTTTCTATTTCAGCCCAGACTCTCTTTCCCCCTGGGGCTCGATATCTTGAATGCCAATCCCCTCTCAAACCCGTCAGCCCTGAGTTGCCCCTGACTTTGCTCTAAGCTGATCGTCTATTACATAACAGCAGCATCGGATCTGTCTGAGCCTCCTGCCCCAACACGTCCTAACTGCACTTGTCATGTGATTATGTTCAAGTTGTCGGGTTTCTGGGCTCTGAAATCTGAACACTCATTCGTAGAAGTAGCCAGTGAAGATGTTATTCCTCCTTTTATGAATTGTTTGTGAGTTTTGCTTAAGTTTATCGTGTTTTCTCTCTTTCTTTATAAGCATCGTCATTCAGGCTTTTTTTAAAAAATCTTTGCATGTGACTGGATTGTTCATGCAGGCCGTGCTGTCAGCTCACGACACGGTGGCCCAGAAGAACTTTGACCCGGTGCTGCCGCCGCTGCCGGAGGATCTGGATGACGACCTGGACGAGGAGTCGGTGAAGATCGTCCGGCTGGTGAAGAACAAGGAGCCTCTGGTGAGAGTCTCCTCAGATCTGAAGACATGACAACATAACACCTTTCATAGATTTGTGGTGTCCGAGACTTAACAGCAACAAACACACATAATGAGGGATTTAACCACAGAATGATCAGCACAAATATAGACGAGTATCAAAAACTCCACTCCCACAAGAGCTTCTGTATTTACTCTTAACAGGATATTGACTTTTCCAGCCACCTTCCTCTGGCCTGTCCGAGGATTGTGTCGGCGCAGTGGACTGGAGATTAGATCTGTGTTTGGAAATCTGATTTGTCCTCTTTTCTACCAGGGAGCGACGATTCGGAGAGACGATGCGACGGGCGCCGTGATCGTGGCCAGGATCATGAGGGGGGGAGCAGCCGACCGCAGCGGTGAGACGACCAACGGCGTCAAATATCACAACTCAAGTGTCAGATGTGTTCTTCCTTTTGTCTCTGAATAAAATGTGAATAAGGGCCTGACTGCAGCAGCAAAGGGCCGGAAAAATAATCTGACTCCTGCTGTACGTGTGAAACTCTTTATCACCACTGACACCCTGACAGAGAAGTGGGGGATAAGAGATCAAATCCCTGAGATTAGAACCACCAGATTGCATATTTTGAGATTACAAACAGGAGTTGCTCCTGCTTGTTGCCATGGAGATGCTATTCATTTCATACCAATTACCAATATTTGTCCTTTTTTTGTTCATATCTAAGCCTCAACTTTAAAAATAACTCTAATAAACACACTGGGATTCTCCTTTTGTTTGGTGGTTGTGTGCCGTGTGTGTGTTTCCAGGTCTGGTGCACGTCGGGGATGAGCTTCGCGAGGTCAACGGGAACCTGATAACCCACAAGAGGCCGGATGAAATAAGTCAGATTCTGGTAAAAGATCAAAATACACTTTTCCACGTAGCGTCGTACTAGTTCAGACTCTGATGATTCCTGTGGATGACGGAGCTGCTGTGATGTTTTTCACCAGTCGCAGTCACAAGGATCCATCACGCTCAAAATCATCCCAGCTGTTGCAGAGGAAGACATACTGAGGGAAAGCAGGGTGAGGACTTTCTGACTCGATTTACTCAAGCTGGTTTGTTCAGTAACTTTAACTCCTCCACCAAAAACTGGGAAAAGGTCAAATTTCTGTGACCACTCAATCGTTGTGAACACGATATCTCAAGAACGAGTCGAGGGAATTAATTCAAATTCAGTACAAATGTTCACTTAGACTCACGCATTTACTGATTTAGATTTCAGAGGTCAAAGGTCACAGTGACCTTGTATGATTCTGGAAAAACCTTTAGGCTGAAACTGAACTGGTTGGTGGAGGCATACGACCGCATGGTGGTGTTTCTAGCCATCAATGACTACCTGCATGTTCTAAATCAGAAGATGTGCACCTCTCGTTTGCGTTTAATAGAAGAATGCAGCCAGCAGTCAGTTAGCTTAGCATCAACAGCTAGCCTGGCACTGTCAAACAAAGCATCATCTGTGAAACTCACTAACACATAATATCTGTCTATGGGAACTCAATAGCTTTTATTTAACGATAGATGATGATGCTTTACCTCCTCTTGTTATACAAAAATGCAGCAAAATATCCTATAAAAGAAGTAATTTGGCTGGGTTGATGACATATACTACAGCCAGCCACCAGGGGGCCATTCAGATGATTTGGCTTCACTTTTGAGGAGCTGTCATGGCGTTAAAAAGTTTTTAAAATGTCCCAATACTCCTGCAGGTCTACCTTCGGGCTTTGTTTGACTACACCCCCTTCGAGGACAGGGCCACACCGTGTCAAGAGGCAGGACTTCCTTTTCAGAGGGGAGACATTCTTCAGGTGGTGAGCCACGAGGACGCCACCTGGTGGCAGGCCAAGAGAGTGGGCGACTGTAACCTGCGTGCCGCCCTCATCCCCTCCACACAGTTCCAGGAGAGGTATCCTTCGTCAAATTATCCGTCAAATAACTAACTTCTCACCTTTTATCAGATCAACAATGAATCTTTTTATTTTCTTCTTCTCAGGCGTCTCAGATACAGAATGAAAATGGGTTCCTTTCCGTCTCCTGTGTCCCTGAAACCTTCGACATGTGAGCCTTGCTTCACTCCTTTAATCACGATGAACTCCTCTAACCTTATATGTACGAGAAGCTTAGATCCGCAGATACAGCTCGTAATGCAGTCACATCTAATCTAAGTAAGGAGACACAGAAAGAGAGATTATGTAGGAGAACAGGGGATCTGAGGTTAATCTAAAAATAAAAAAAATACTAATCCATCGTTTCAATCCTTAATCCAATTAAATAAAAATTAAATAAACAAAGTGGTCTGAAAAACAACGGACGGTGGTTACGTCCAAGTTCTTTCCTTTCTATAATTAAATCTAAGTAACATTCGATAACTTTGTAAGGGATTTCAAAGTACAGATGAAAATCAGATGTGACATTTGGAACATTTTATAATGAAATTTGAGACTGTGTACTTCATAACCATGAGAACTAAGAACTCAGAACAGTGGCTGTAATGTTCTGTAACACAGTGACTCACAGTGTGTGTTGTCCCTTGCATTGCTGCCCTCAGATGATCGCACTGAGAGAGGTACGTGAACGAGACGTCACTGGTCCGACCACATCGCTGTTCTCAGACATGAAAGGACATGTTTCTTCTGTTTTCTCACACGGGCTCGCTTGGACATTTGTCAAGGTGCATGTGTGAAAGCAGCTGAAGACAGAGACACAGCTTCCCCCCCGACAGTAAAAAAAATCTGCACAATCGTCACATTAGAGAAACTGGAACCGTCCCACATTTAACTTCTTAGGAATTCTGGAAAATGTCCCTTGTTCAGTTCATGTCTGAAAGTAGCTCGTGTTTTTGTGGATGAATTTTCCCAAACTCATCGATTCTTGTGAACTTTATTTTGTCCCTGTACTTTGCCTGTTTTGTTGCCTTCAACCCCCCCCATCTTGTCAATCTGAGTCCTAACCTGCTGTGTCCTGACATGAACGTTCCCTCCACGTGGAGCTGTCCCTCCCCGCTCTTACCCTGTCTTCTCTTCCTGCTTGCCGTCCCACAGAAGACTGTGGCAATGAGGGTTCTCTGAATGGAAAGGACATAGGTGAGGAGGCACAATCAGTGAGTTTCTACTGATCACTGCCGCATCGCATCTCTGCCAAATGTGTGTGTGCTAACCCATCCCTTCTTTTAGAAGCTAAAAACCATTCCTGAGGTGTTGTTGTTGTTGTCCTTCGCTTTGTGTTTGGTTTTGATTTTTGAGAGTCAGGGGTCAAAAGAAACTTCCAACGTGACAAGAAAGTTTGTTCACCACAGCTGATCCACTGTCGTCCTCACAGCCCAGTTCCAATCGCAGCAGTTTGTTAATCATCAGGCTTAAAGTGACTGGAAACCACTGCCACAGCCAGTTTGACCTTCACCTCATCTTTGCATCATTTCTCAACCGTGCAGATTTAAATCTGATGCACAGCTTCACTTCAGATCCGTTTTCAGAATATTGTTCAGTTCAGTTTGTGTATGTTTCAAATGGCTGCGTTCAGTGGCAGGTCCAGGATCAGGGGCCATAAAGGGGCTACAGAGGGGACAGTTATATGTCCAACATCCATACACAGCTACTTATTCAGTTAGGTGCACATTTAACTCATTCCTTGTTCAATGTTAGTGCTACAGCTTTGAGCAAAGCCGTGGTTTTATACCTCCACCAAACAGTGAATCATTTATCAGCTGTATTTAACTTCAGAAATTTTAAAACACACCTGCAAATACAGAAACGTGCTGCAAATTGTGAAAACAAGAAATGTTTCCAGGGGACCTAAAACAGTGATGCACCTGGCTGTAGTTCAATGCTTTGTGAAGTTCCTTCAGACTGCAATAACTTTACGAAGTTGTTTTTTAATTTGCAGTGCGTTGAGCTCTCTGGGCCACCGTACTATTTTCACTAAGAAGCTCAGCAGACACTTGTGGCAGCGACTTTTCGTGCACGACGCTAAAACCACCGAGCTGCTCACAGTGTCATCTCATTGATCTCATTGTGCTCCACACGCTCTTCCTCACGCTCCGTGCTCAAGGTGCTTGGCTTGTGTTTGGTGAAGAGTCAGACGCAGCATGCATGGCTTCACGTCGTCTGTACAGAGGCTGGTTGAATAAATGGTCTAATGATGAAAGCTGTAGTTTCTCCCAAGAGTAAGGCAGCCCCTCCCTTCTGTGGCCATGCTTTCTCATGGGATTTTTACTCAGGTACTCTTACTGATTTCTTCTGGTGGTGTTCAGTTGCTGTGTTGTGTTATACTATGGTCAGGATTTCATTTTTTTAATCAGGGAGAGGGACACGTTTCTTGAATTATGTTTCTCAATATAAAGTTGTCTTAGTGTCAGTGTGACCTTTCAGACGAGCGTGTGTCCAGATGTTTGTCCATCTCACCTCTGTGCGTGTTCCACCACAGCCAGCCTGCGCAGGAGCCTCCGCCTCCGGAAGGAGCGTCACGGATCAGCCAGTGAAGCTCACACTCCAGATGCCAATCACACCGACTTCCGGATTTATGAAGAAGTGACACAATACCTGCCCCGGCCCGGTGACAGGCCGCGCCTTATAGTACTGATAGGTGGGTCTGCTGATGTGGGACTCGGTTACATTGTTATGAAAGGAGAAAAGTTGAAAAGCCCAAAGTAAACACAGATGTGTTTTCTGAACATTAAACTTTTCAAGTAATAAAACAAATGAAGATTTGAAGCATAATGTTTCTCCTTTAAAGTGAGACCAGACATGACTGTTAAGTGATATATTGTTAATGTGCTTGTATGTATATTCCTGGCCCGTGACCAGACGATTCAAGTCTCTCCTGTTACTTGTCTGCTCACAGGTTCCCTGGGAGCTCGGATCTCCGAACTCAAGCAGAAGGTGATAGCTGAGAACCCGCGACGCTACGGTTTGGCCGTGCCTCGTGAGTATAAATGCATGGATCTGAAATCCTTGCGATTCACACGTTACTTAATCATGTGCACTCAAACACACACATGTTGAGTAATCCTCTCCCCCCCCCCCACACGCTGTCCTCCTGCCGGCTGCGTTCCAACACGAGACACCACTCGAGCCAGGAAGGGTCACGAGAGAGAAGGAGTGGAGTACCACTTCATTTCTAAAGCAGCGTTCGAGGCCGACATCCAGAACGGCAAGTAAGTATCAGACACTGAATTTTTTTTTTAAATCTTGTAAATAAAGCAAATAAACCAAATGGTTGGTTTTTATATTTAACAATTAAGCCACTCAAGCAGAAACTGATTAACTGAAGCCCTCCAGGATTTATAATTACTTGCCGTTACCGGATTGCTCTTTATTTTCTTTCTTTCTATTTCATGTTTCTGCAGGTTTATTGAATACGGGGAGTACAAAGATAATTTGTACGGCACCAGTTTGGAATCCATGCATCGAGTTTTGGATCAAAACAAAGTCTGTCTGGTGGACGTGCAACCAGAGGTCAGTCCCAACGTTCTACACTCAAACAGCTGCAGTTTTTAAGACTTGTTTCGGTGACTTGTACTGGAGAGAGAATATATACATAGAATGTGGAGTATAGTGTCTCATCCCCTCATTTGTCAGGATCATAGCTTGTCTCATACACTGAGTTTACAGCAGCTCATTGTATCTGTCTCTATTAAAAAAGTCAGTAAATGTCTTTTCTTCCGCACCTCTGGTTTGAATCCGACTGAAAATAAAGATGGACGGACATGACAGCTCCTCAAAAGTGAAGCTAAAGCATAAACCCGGCTTCCTGCATGTTAGCAGATGGGAAATGGAGCAAACTAAAAAGTCAAAAGTAAATGCCAGTGCTATAAAATGGGGTGAAACACCATGATTGACAGCTGAGACTGACTTGCGATTGGTTGAGCAAGTTAATCAGCGGGACCTTGATACCAGAGATGCTTCCTATGATGGCTACAGCGCAGACTCCGCCTCCAAATGAATGTACAGCCAATGTTGAAAGATTTTGTTAACTGTGGTTTTACAAGCTGAGAGTAAATGGAAAAAACAAAACTTTTAAACTGTACAGTAGATGTTGTTAAGCCTCTTTTCCTCCCTCACATTCAGGCACTGAAGACTCTCCGTGCTGCTGACTTCAAACCGTACGTCATCTTTGTGCGTCCTCGCGTCCAAGAGAGTCAAAGGAAACCGCTCGGCTCCTGTTCCTCCCTCAGCTTAGGCGTCACGGTGAGTCACATAAAAACACTGCTCACAGGAAACTTGTGTATCTTGACTGCAGCCTTACATGAAAGAATATGCTCTGAAGAGTGCGGTATAGTTTTAAAAGCTGCTCTGAATCTACGCCTCTCTCCTCTTGCTGAGTAGGAGGACGATATACAGGAAATAAAGCAGTCGGCGGAGGAGATGGAAGAGAGCTACGGCCATTGGATGGACTATGTTTTGGTGAAAGAGGACCCAGTCAGTGCCTTAGCAGAGCTCCAGGCCGCACTGGAGAGGGTGCAGATGGAGCCTCAGTGGGTGCCTGTGTCCTGGGTCAGGAGCTAGTCTGCTCAGCTACGGCCGACTGCTTCGTATTCAAACCACGGAACACTGCGAGGACAGAAAACTGCCTGAGGCTCCGAGAGCTGGAGAGATCCAGCGTTTGCTGCCATTACCATTCCACAGATACAGGTTAATGAGCTGAGTCATAACCGAACATCAGCGATCACCGAAAGCTGTTTTCTTTCATCAGTATGAACATCTTGTGGTTCTGATTAGATTGATCACTGCAGGTAGTGACACAGGTACAGTGCAGGTGAACATACTGTATATCTATGTTGTACAGTGGCAGTAGAGCAGCTCCGACAGGCAGGAAGTACACGCATGCAGGACAAAGTTCCTAAAGCAAGAATCTGCTGTTGTGTGTTCAAGACCAAACACGTCTATTGTAGCAGCTATAATGTGAAGTGCCATATTGAACACGTTGAACTGTGCTGTTACCTGATGTGACTGAATTAAACAAGAGAAGTGTGTTGAACATGTTTCCTGTTGGCATCTCTACTCGGAGGAAATTGGGGGAAAAAACTCACGATCCATCCAGGATTATTTGGGGAAACCATTTACTTTAGAATGACTCAACAATTACAAACCATAAACGAAAAAGAAGAAAAATATACATGTGTTGTTGTTGCGCCGTGTGCAAGAACTACAGAAGGTCCTTTACTTCCACAGCTTCTTGATCGACATGTTCTTCTCACTGTCTTTCTGCATCACCTGGGGACGAGTGGGGAGAGCAGGGTCAATAGGCAGGTAGAGGTAGAAATGTTTATTGTGTGAGAAAAAGGATAAAATAACAAAAAGTAGGTGCAGGATTAGAGTCACTCTATTCAGGAAAGGAGAGGTTATTCTACTAACCTTTGCCACAGCCATCTCAAAGTCCTCCTGGGTGACGTGAACTCTCCTCTCTCTCAGAGCGTACATACCCGCCTCTGTGCAAACACCCTGACGAACAAACAAGAAGGAAATTAAATTGTGTACGACCTCATTTCACACCAGACTGCCACCATTCACTGTAACAACTCACCTTAACCTCAGCACCAGAGGCTCCAGGCATCAGTTCTGCGATCTTCCTCAGGTTAATGCCACGGGTCAGGTTCATCTTCCTCGAGTGGATCTTCAGGATGTCCAGACGGGCCTAAATGGTGCAACATTTAAAATTACTCAAACAAAACCTCCCACTGCACGTATAACTGTGTGAAAATTCCTGTTCAAGTGTCTACCTCTTCATTTGGAGGGGGGAACTCGATCTTCCTGTCGATTCTGCCGGGTCTGAGCAGAGCCGAGTCCAGGATGTCAATACGGTTGGTGGCCATAATGACCTGCAGGAACAGGGGGGTGCATTTTAGTCAAATTAAGAAAAAAACAAACCGATAAAGTTATTGGAGCACTTGAATAGTCAAGAATTATAAATAAAAGGTGTATTGAGAACAAATCAGTTTCTCCCTTCTAGCATTTATAAGCAGTACAATAGATATATACAGATATATCTATATATGATATATATATATAATGTTTTATAACAAACAGAAATAAGTGTGTACTAACTAAAAGTGTAAACAAAAGAAATTTAGTAACCATATAATGAAAATACATACAAGTGTACTGTGACAATAATCAGATATGTGAATGCTCCAGAAACAGTGTTTTGATACCTTAATGTTCTTAGTTGCCTCAAAGCCGTCCAGCTGATTAAGAAGCTCTAACATTGTCCTCTGCACTTCGCTGTCACCACCTGATCCGCCCTCCAGACGAGACGAGCCGATGGAGTCGATCTCGTCCATGAAGATGATGGAGGGAGCGTGCTCTCTGGCCATGACGAACAGCTCGCGCACCATACGGGCACCTGGGGAAAGAGAGGGAGGAATTAAAGAAAGACGGCCAGAGGGTTTTGATAAGATCTAATCAAAATAATGGATGTGAAATTGATTAGTGTAAGACAGAGGGGCGCACCTTCTCCAATGAACTTCTGGACCAGCTCAGAGCCGGAGACCCTGATGAAGGTACAGTCGGTGTGGTGGGCCACGGCTCTGGCCAGCAGGGTCTTCCCTGTTCCTGGGGGGCCGTACAACAGCACACCCTGCAAACACAAACACACAGACAGAAATCAGAACCTTCTTTACTGTGACAGATGCAGACAACATTAGACTACAGCTACTGTTCATCCCTATTTTCTTTAAGAATCAGTACAATGAAAATAAAAGTGTGCTTGTGTGCGATCAGCTCTCTGGTCAGTCACCCACCTTGGGCTGAGCAATGCCTAAAGCCTCAAACAGCTCCGGGTGCTTGACAGGCAGCTCAATAACTTCCTTGATCTCCTTGATCTGCTTATCCAGGCCACCAATCATTTCGTAGGTGGAGTCCGGCACCTTCTCCACCATCATGAGGGACACCAGAGGGTCCACCTTGTTGGGCAGGATCTTGTGCAGGGTGTAGCTGTCGTTACGCAGAGCCACGCGGCAATTGGGAGTCACCTGGTGGGGAAGTGAAAAAGGGATACGATGAAGTACTTGAACTCCTAAATACCAAACATGAAATTAATCTTGCAACCATTATCACAGTTACAACAACTATAATACTTACATCATTAATGTCAATGTTCTTGTCCACATCCACAACGAATTTTCCTTCTGGATGCACCTGAAAATCGTGAAGATACATTTTAATGTAAACTGTCAACTGTCATTCAATATAGATTGTGCTTTGAAAACAAATACAACATACCTTGACGAGCACTTTCTTTTTGTCCATGACCCGAACAACTTCACCTACGTAGGATCCCTGCTCCTGCAGCAACTGCAGCTCCTCACGAAGCAGACGTACTATGAAGAAAGGAGAAAAACTTGAGTACTTTCTAACCATAATAACACATTTCAGTAGAGCTTCAGTAGAGATGTTACAGTAATGGACCACAGGGTACCTTTGGCATTGAGCTCATTCCTCTGTGCCTGCAGACGTCTGAGATTCTGGCTTTTATCATTGACCGTCAACTGGTGAGAAAACAAAGGTTCAGGATTTGCAGGAAACCAGAAGTGGAACAATCTGAGCGGTTACAAATGTGCACATATAGTTCATCTCACCTGTAACTCTTCTATCTTTGACAAGTAGTATTGCCGGAGACCTGAGCCGCCTTTACCGTCGCCCATCTCCATCTGTTCAAGAGAAGAATCATCAAACTTAAAACACAGGCATCAAGACTTCTTCATGACAGATTTCTTCTATTGACGATTATTACACTGATTTAGGGATAATTACCGCAGTGTAATATTCACCAATAGCATAAAAAAAAGTCCAATACATATCAATATAATCCTGTTACATTGTGTAACCCGGTAAGGAGAAATAACACGAATTGATCAAAGTCAGAATTGGAAAAAAGTTTTGCTGTTTAAAAAGAGTTTAAAACCACAACATCCACTCAGGATCAACAATCTTTAAAGAAACAGTAAAGTGACAATTATCAATATAATTGTCAATATCGACCGTAATGAAACTTCTCTAATCAGATGTAATTACATTATTGAAACACTGTCAGACTTCATTAACAACACAAACATACCGATCTGCAGTGGACAGAACTCACGTGTTGACACGATTAAGATTTTAACAGGCAGCAAAGTCCTGTTAGTTTGAACAATAGCATAACACTCATATCACCCAGCTAGGTTATTTGCTAACTAACGCTAGTTGACGTTAGCTCGCCTAAGCTAACTAGCACTGTCATTAACGAAGTAACGCTATTAACGAGTCGATAACAAGTTGTACGTGCTTGTTGTGTATCCGTTGTGTATTATAAACTTAACCAAACAGTGGCGGTTGCGGCGGACACACAACTGCCAGTCATTCAGAGGAGCTAGCACGAGCTAACTAGCCGGGTTAGCTACAATGAGACAGCAAACCGGCTGAACGCAGCTCGTTCAACTGTGGTCGCGTCAACTGAGGGTTTAAAGTTCACAGCGTCGTCACTAACATCCGATTCTAACTCAATCCTCGACTCGGCGCTTCGCCGCAACGAGTCCCGGACGTTAAACCAGTGAAATGAGCCAAACGGCAAAGAAAAGACACCTACATGGTCGATCCCGTCCACCTCCATCTTGAATTTTCTGCATCCGCTTGACAACAGGCGCATCCGGCTGAGTGTCACTATGAAGAGGAACTGCATTCACACACCGCCCCCTGTTGTCCTGGCTTATCATTACACCTTTCGTCCCAGCTGCAGTTTTGGCTGCAAAACCCCACGTTTCACTCGGTTTAATGAGAGTTAGTTGAGTTTCAAGGCTGAGATCAAACATTCATTGTGCAAGTTGTCAGTAAATTCCTTCCAGAGTTACTGCACCAGCTGAGACTGCAGAGAGTTGGAGGCTGGTTGTGGTCTGAGGTGTGGCAGGCGTGTCTCAGCTCCTCTGCAGGTGAGAAGCAGCCGCACCGGTTGAAGCTGCTGCTCTGAGACGCATGAGCTCCTGAACCTGCACCAACATGCTCACAGCTCTGTGGCTGTGCAGCCTGAGGAGAGGCCTGAGTCTTTAATTATAGTAAAGATGAGAGGAGTGTGATGTATTGATCCCATGCTGGGGAACTCCACTTGTTACAGGAGCAGAAAGTCAGAATGAGGTAGACAAGAGAACACGTGAAAGTATAAAAATAGAATAAAATTAAAAATTAAATAAAGAGAATTTGTAAATAATATACACCTTTCAATACACACGGGAATATTATCTGTAGTGAAATGTTCTTGAGTAAAGTGCAGTGGACCAGGATGATTCCACAAGGATATATACTATTTGTACATTATGTAGAAGGAGATATTGAAATAAATGCATACATATATATGCATTTATAAACTGTTTTAGTTATATATTTATATACGATATGGATATTAAATGGTTTGTAAATATATTTATAAAGGTGAATTTTACGATAAGCATTTATATGGAAAAATATAATTATTACATGTTATACATATACAAATTCTAAGTGATATAGTCAAAAATATCAACTATAACATTAGATGAACCTGAAAACAGTAACAGTAACATGGGTATAATTTCAAAGAAACACGTGTCTTAAACTATAAGAGTATAGACTCTTAAAGAAGGACAATATAACAATCATTTGCAAGTATATTTATTGTATAAAATACTCCAAATGTATAAAAGATAAAGGCATTTGATTGGTACACAACATGCGAACATTAAACAGAGAGGTTGTACAAAAAAACACATTGTACACAAATTTCTCAAAAGTGCCTTAGTCACAAAACAGGCACAGTGGTATCTGCTAACATGGAATGTTTCAAGAGAAGCGCTGGAAATATTTTCATATAAAACCTTAAGAAAATAGCATTTCAATGAAAAGTTAAGACATGAAACAATGAACTGTACACAATAATGTGTTGCATTGTTTAGTTGACAAGCTACACACACCAGTTAAGCTCGTTGGGAGGTGGATGTTAAAGGAGGAGCCCTTCAAACCCAAACACCCATCCACCATTCCTCTTCCTGGCATTAAAACAATGCAAACCCCCCCCAAAAAACAAAATGAAAACAGCATGTAAACATTCAAAAAGTACAAACAACTGCTGATTTACAGCTCAACAGAGTACGATTTGTGTCTTTGTACAAATTAGAAGCTCAATCTTTTCCCAGAGTCGAGCTTTCCAGGAAACCCCTGTTTCTTACAAAGCATTTCAATTGACACATCCACTGATATAAAACAGCACCAACACCTGCGAAACTACTATTAGCTTTAAAAGCTTCTTATCTAAGGCTCAAGACATCCTGTGAACTGCTGGATTTTTTTAAAGGATAAAAATCAAAAACATGCAAATATACTTTTGAATACATGGATATATTATAATGAAAAATGAGTAATTCAAACATGTCTGCAAATTCTTCTTGACTGAGATGTTACCAGACATCAGTTTTTTTTTTTCCTATCTAAAGGTTATGGCTTTAAAATATGAAAGTAAACAGAACCCCGTTCAGAATAGCGACAAAGTGACGGTGAAAACCACGTCAACAGCAGCAATGCTTACAATGTGCTAAGCATAATGTACCATAAAGAAAATACGCTGCAAAACAAGGCAAAGAGTATTTGAAAGGCTCAATATCACAGACAATGCAAGGCGTTGTTATTAAGGACATGGAAATAACCTCTTTAGTCCCTTAAACTCTCTGTTTAAATGAGTATCTATGGCAACAACAAAAGGAACTTGTATAAATTCCCACTTCTCATTTCACGTCGGTGAGGATGGCGTAGTGAACACTTAAGCTGCAACACTAGCTTGTGTCTTTCCGAAGCTAATTCCAATGTAAATGGAAGAAAAACATTAACATTTGAAGTGTAAACTCAAGTTGGCTGTGGCTCCTCTGGAATGTGGAATATTTAGGTGAGTCGGATCCCCAGCACCTGCTCCAACTCTTGTCGCCTCTGTTGCACCTGAAAACAAAGAAGTGATACCAGTTCAGACCAGTGCACAGTTACAACCAATAACAATCTGCTGAACCCTCATAATAAATTATTCATCAAGCATGCAGCAGTGCATTAGGCTCTGTAATTCCTTACTTTGGAGTAAACGTATCTGCCCACTGCCTCTGGCACCCAGGGCGCCTGGTAGAACTCCGTCTTCCTCTCCTCCTCTGGGTTTCCTGTCACATCCGTCATCAACTGGTGGAAAAAGAAATGTATTATCTAACATATGACTACAAATATTTATAACTCAAACATGCCATCCTAATAAGCATTTCATGCACTTTAACAGTACTGACAAAGAGTTGACGATTTACAGATTAATTTAGCAAAACCAGAAATTACAAGAACCTAACATTAAACTAATTTAATGTAATTATACTGCTTCGTTGGTTAAATATTGTTTTGGCTTCCAACTGATAACTGAACCTCTGTTGTTCTGTTTGTGTGACCAGAAGCGGAGGTGAGCATGTTTACCTTCAGATCTCTGCTCTGAGACTTGAGCCAGTCCTGGATGAAGTCCTGTGGATTATTGCTGAAGCTCAGCATAAAGTCTCTCTCTGTCTTCAGCTGGTTAATGTACTCAATGGTCTCATGGATCTGTAGTGAACACAGCGCATAGTACAGTAATTGGTAAATGCACCTTTAACAAACTCCCCCCCCCCCCCCCTTTTATAAGAATTATTCAACAATGCAGGTATCAGAGATTGACTGGCGGCCCTTACCTTCATCTCCAGAGCAGCAATTTCCTGTTGGTTGGTTGTTGAGGACAAGAAACTGTTCATTTGACCTTTCAGTGGATCGTCCACCTCCACATCTATGTCATAGCAAGCTGTCTTCTTCTGATCTGTGGGGTCCACACTGCTCGCAGATGACACACAGACAGCAAGACAGACATTAAGCAGGACTGTAGTAACACGTGAGTGAGGTTGACTGCAACTTATAACAGCAAACTTGGGTTCTGATAAACAAATCGTATTTTTGGAATCTAAACGAGTACGATCTTGTGTAAACAGCATTGTATCTGAAAATGAAAGCTCGTAAAATCAGAATCTTTGGAAATACTTTGGAGGAATCGCCAATGTGATTCACACATGAACAAACCCAGGAAGAGAGATACTGATCCACACTCCCTTACCTAATGACATGATTGATGATGATGGGGTCAGGATGCTGCAGCAGGCCCGCCAGTTTCATGGGAATCTCAGCGAACCTCATGCGAGGACAAGTGAAGATCTGAAAAACATTTGGTTAGAGAACAGATAATGTTTGACATGTTAAAGGTAAAGTTTTGCTGTATTGTTTTATCTCCACAAACATTGAAACATCGGCTGGCCCACGACACTCCCCTCCTCTCTAACCCTGTTTCCTGTCTCTCCATCACTGTGCCATCTAATAAAGACATAAGAAAATATTGCAGTACTTGTCTGAAATAGCGGTTGCAGTTGATGTACTCCTTCTCATGACCATCCTGCAGCTTGTTGTTCTTGATATAGAGCCAGAGAGCTTGCATGATGCTGGCCCGTGTCTGCGTGTGCACACCCAGCAGACGAGCCAGCCGCGGATCCAGTTTGTACTGGGGGGGCTGAGAAAAAAGAAGGGAGACAAAGTTAGTGGAAAATAGTTTGACCAGCTCGTACAAGCCAGGGATACAACTGGTAACTGATAACTGGTTTGTGTGTTCGTGTTACTGTGTGGGTGCATGTGCACATACCTGGTGGTCGAGCATGAGCAGAAGGGTGCATTTAACATTCACATCACCGGGTCTTTTAACCTGGAAACCATCCGTCTCCTGAGTGGTGGGCATTCTATGCCACTGTTAGATATAAAAAAATAAAAAATAAGTATAATATCGACTAACTTCTTTTTTGTTAAAATAAAAAACAGCCCACTATTTATACCATTATCTTAACAATGTCAAAACAACTTTCAGGCAAAAATAGAATCAAAGTGTTTTTTCAAAGGGTTCTGGTTTAATAGTATCTGTGGAATTAATTAAAATAGAAGGCATTCAAGAATTCTTGCTCTCTCTCTCCCAGACTGGCTCAAAAAGGAAGAGCTCCAAAGTTTGATTGATTCCATCTGAGCTCCACTTGTGTGCCTACGCGCCATCAAATACTTGTGTCATTTTGTAATACCTCTACTAAGTGGTTGTCAGGTCCGTAGAGCTCCTTTTCAAGCTCAATCACCAGGCTCTTGAAGAAAGAGGAGAACTTCCTCTTTTGCTTGCCGGTCTAGAATTACAAAGTGCATAAAAAAGAGTGTGAAAAGAGAGCAACACGATTGGTATCTGTGTGTGCTTATTGTACTCTGTCAACTGGAGACAACTAGAAAAAGCTGTTGCACCCCCACCCTCTCCCCTGCCCAGCGAAACTGTTTGCACAACCCGAACCCTTTTACTCCTTCCCTCGCATTGGCTCTCTTTTCCAGTTTCTCCATGCAAAAACCCCTCCTACGCATGCCTAGCCCAAAGAGCCAGAGGAGAAACATTAACAGGGGAAAAAAAAAAACAAGGATCCCTCATGTGGTCCCAGACGACACAATGAGTTGAGCTGGAACTGATGGAGGGAGGGGAGGCATGTCAGCGCCTGGTATGTAGAGGCCAATGGTTTCAATCCCTTGTCTCAAAAAGAACATGATTCTGTGTGTATGAGCGCATGTGTGTGTGTATGTCAGGAGTTGTGAGGTGGAGCGAGCAGAGCTGCAAACACACATCTGGTTGCGTGGTTGAGCCAAGGACTCGGGCCAACCAGAGCTGAGTGACTGGGAAGTTTTCAGAAACACAGAACCAGAGACCAAAATACTTGGGAGTCAGACCACGGGGAGACAATTGTGAAACAGGGCAGGAAATATTCATATGTAACGGCCGTGTTGTTCACATACTTCCTCCAGAAGCTTTCCCTCCACTCGCAGCTCCCAGGACGACACCTTCTCGGCCTCCTCGCCCTCAGGCTTGCTGGGTGTGTATGTGTTGGAAATGTAGATCCTGAGTTTGCGTTTTTGCTGCGAGATGAACAAACAGATGCATCATGAGTTCCAGTAAAAAAAAACTGTGGTTCTCAAGAAATTTGAATCAGATTCATTTAGGAAGTAGGCATTTTGTTTAACTGCACCCAGAAATGGGTCTTAGACAACTCTATATGCTGAATTTCTACCCATAAAGGATTCACTGAAAATGATGCTTGCATATGATCCAGCATCACTGTTATAATCACAAACCTGCCTCACTCGTTCACTTTCATGAAGCGATATCAAGTTACTGCTAATGCAAAGTTCCTACTGCTGCTGCTTCACATTACAAAGATCCAGCTGCTGAAAAACAGAGAGGCTTTTATTGTGGGCCGACCACATTACTGTTGACTGACGTCTTTATTAAAATACTTGTTTGGCTGCACTGTAAACGGATACATCAGTTGCTCTTCTGTTGTATTTCGGACAAAGGAGTTGCTTTAGAAAGTGTTTGCTGCGGAATGAATCCACACCCACTGCTCCTCTACTGTAACCACGTGTCACCAGATTAACTGAAACATGTTATTAAATGTCCTCATTGATAATGCACTGTCATGAGGAGATACCATTATAGGCTTCTTGATGGCTTCCTGAATCTCCATGCGCTTCCGGGCAATGGTCTGATCCAGTTTCCTCTCAAAGGCCAAGAGGTCCATGTAGGCCTGGGATTCAGGGACCAGGTCTCTAATCTACAGAAAACGTGATAGGATGTTAAGTTATAATTAATTACAGACAACTATAGGTAAACTGGTTCCATCTAACACATGAATCAGAAGATGAAAAGCTTCTTACCCTTTGCGGGAGAACCTTATCTGCCATTTTGCGTCGTTTCGCTCTGAATCACACAGAAAACATGAAACGTGAGGATTTCCAAAGTAAAAACAAGCTTTTTCTAAGAATCCAAGGATAGTTGGATTTAATTAGACAAGGACGTTCTGTACTGTGTTGTCAATGTTGTCTCGTCATTTAGCATTAGCCCTCTTTAAACATGACCTTCATTGACCAATCACTGAGTCACTGGCAGATACCGGACCAACACAGGGCTAACCGAAAGACCCAATTCACTTCATTCGATTATAATTTGTGAAAACTTCAAAGTGCGATAACAAAATCTTGGCGGCTGCCACCTCTTCATTAACTCCCCCGAACAAGCACCTCAGGCTCCCAGTTATCATCGCTACCGACTTCATAAGAGCGCTTTTGTTTCTGAAATTAAATTACACAGTTCCCCCTCATTATGACCAAATTGAATTTCGCCCCTCTCTAATGAGAATTTACGATGTTGCTTCAAGCCTTGTGGCTCGTGAATCCTTCTATACTGAGATTTGTTGTTAAGAAATAAGCCTTTAAAACAAGAGGATCATTGTGAATAAAAACTGTAAATGCTGCCTCGCATCATGACTCGCCACATCTGTGAGCGTGGCGTCACTGAAGTCAGAAATATCTGCTGGTGTCTGCTGCTTTGAAGGCAAATGTCAGTCATGAGATGCACTGATACAGCAACAGTACAGAAACAACTATAAAGAGCAGCGTTGTTTTAATGTCAATGAACTACAGCGGGAAAATATAGCAGTTCTTCTATTTATGACTGGGACATGTTGCTACTGTGATATGATGTATGAAAATATGCATTCACAAGAAAAGATGGTTGACTTTTTGTTTTACTATGAGCTTAATTTGAATTAATTGACCCTAGACTTGATCATATTTGTTTAATATATCTTCAAAGCACACAAACTACAACAAAAGGTAAAATTGAGATGTAGATCGTGTCCTGTAAGTCAGTTATTATCCGTTAGGTCAGAATAATCCTGTTTAATACAAATTGTGTTGCAAACATAGTCATTTGAAACACCCAGTTTCATAATGGCACTTCCCTCTTTACACAGCAGCCTGTATAACTGTCCACGATCCTCTGGAACCATTACTAGCTAAATAACAATATTATAAAGAAATCTAACTATTTCACTTGGCTGTGGATTTAGACCTAATTATGAAAGTTATGTCTAAGCTATGAAAAAGGACACAAATGTGGTTGAAAATGTTACAAGCAGATTTAAAGGGCTCGTTCTAAGAAACTTGAAAATATAATCAGGTTTGTTACATTTCATTTCTGCTGCTAAAATATGCCCATTTGTTGCACCTTCTTTAAATGAAAGAACTATAAATAAGATAGGAAAACATCCACGTATCTATTTATTGGTTTGGCGCCAAGCTGTCTTGGGCCATGTTCCTCTCCCTTACTTCTCCTTCCCTCACACAAACACTCTCACTTCTCCACAGTTTACCCTCGTCTGTGGCCTCCTCCCAGCGCCTCTTGCTGGTGTTGTTGATGCTGATGAAGGAACCGCTTCCTCGAGGCGTCCATGCCCGGAGGCCCCATGCCCGGCCGCATGGGCATGTTCCCATAAGAGGGACCAGGCAGCTGGCTCCCCATTGACCCCATGGGGCCCCCGATCCTGCCGGGTGGCATCCCTGGGCGCTAGAGACAAAAGGATGGAGGTTGATGATATAATTTCACAATCACAAGAATTGCTATAACATCGCTGTGTACATATCAAATTTCTCTCTCCAGATCCCTGTACTAAAAATAAGTTATTAAAATACAGAATGCAAACGATAAGAGTCAGATTAAATGTCGGAAGGAACATGAAAAGATTATTAAATGGAGGGCAACAATAATTAGATTGCTGGGTCATGCAAACTCATAATATATAAAGAATATCAGGGTAATAGTAATGCAAAACATTTACACGCTTTGTACAGACCTAATGTTGTTATTATACATATTTTATCTATGTTTGAATGTGATGTTTAAGATCATTTAAAACATTTTAACTCAATTCCTCTGCTGCACTGTCTTTGCCCTGTTTGCCCTGTTCCCCCCGTCCCCCCCCCCCCCCATTCAAAAGCATATGTCTGACCCCATATGGCTCCAACTGAAAACCACAACAATAATAATGCATGTGATCTCTGGAGCCCACGAAGCCGCAGACGGAGGAGGTGAAGCCGGGGGAACACCTGCAGGCGGAGGCACTGACAGATGGTCGGTGATAATAAAACTTACTTTTGTTTTCGACATTAACTGACAGGAGGCCACGTGATTCTCACTTTATAGAACACACACACACACACACACAAATGATGTGTGATAGTAATTTGAATAAAATTCAAATGTTTCAGACACATAGTGATGAACCGATATTAATTTATATATTACTACTACTACTACTACTACTACTACTACATAATAATAATAATAATAATAATAACAAGTAATAAACGTGTTAATATTAGAAGCAGTGACTGATTACAGGAAGAATCAAATGCGGAAGTAGTGTCACTTTGATATTTAATGATTGATGAGGCTGATGTTTGTTTTAATTGTTTGACTTATTTTAACTGGATATATTCGTTTTTTTTACTCTTAAAACATTAAAGTGTGTTTTAACAAGTTATCACAGTCGTGAGAAAGTCCCATGAACCTGTTTAACACCGACCTGGAGGTAGTGGGCAGAGCTGCTCATGCTCCGGGGGAATCCCGCCGGAGCTTGCTGCATTCCTGTCATCCTCATGCCCGCTGGGTGCCCGGCGCTCATGGGGCTCGCGCTCGGATTCATCGGGGGACCAGGGAAGCCTCCCCTCGATGCCATCGTCCGGCTCCACGAGTGGGGGAAAGGTGACGGCGACGTCGGCGTGAAACTAGTTGAAACTCCAGCGGGGGGGGGGCGAGACGTCGCAGAGAGACAAGCGGGAAACAGACTCTATCAGCGGGGCGAGTTTCTGGTTTGACAGCAGGAAGCCTGTCAACGAACCGCTAGCTAGCGTTAGCTCCTGCCGCTGCGAGTTCCGGGGTCTGCTGCTGCTGCTGCTGCCTGGCTCGTGGGCACCTGGAAGGCGGCTGGTTCTCGTCACCTCCGCCCGATGTCGCTGAAGCAGAACATGGCTGGAGATCAACGGCTAGTTCCCGGGGAATAACGGACAGAACATGATAACCACAAACCAGCACAGCGACTAAAAACCCCCCAGTTAAAGCTTCAAACTGCCCCCCCCCCCACACACACACACACACACAACACTGGGTGCTGCATTCACATGTGTCGGAAGTTTTGGTTTTGCTCGGTTGTTTCTCCTCTGGGCGTGAACAGACTAAAACAAAGAGGTTAGCCCGACTTACTCTTTATTTGACTTGTGTGTTATCTAAACAAAATGAGCTCAGTCAACCTATTCCCATGTGTTTCCATGAGGTGACAGGGATGTGTTTCGTGTTGCCCGCTCAAACTCTACACGGAACTTGGAGCCGCATTAACAAAACTGCCATAACAGACTGGATCGACCTGTTCCGTTGGTCCTCAGGCGAAATGAAAAATACTGCTGGGTTCATGTTTACACCACAACTCTGCTCTAGGGTTGCACACAAACCCTGTAACCTCCACGTTCCCGCTATTGGAACTGTGTCCGCACCAGAACATGTATGGAAACGTCTTTGTGGCCAGATACACACTAGTTACTCCTGTGCAGGAATAATGATGTCACACTGCAGGATTGCTTCCAGCTTTATGCAGGACTATCCACTGTGTGGGTAAGAAAATGCATGGATCAACAACAATACAGGACCTGCTTAGTTCATATTGTACTTTTAGGTTGTAATTTGCAGATTTTCCAGGGCCCTGGAGCTTTTTTGGTAGCCTACAGCAGGGGTGTATAAGGGGACTAGGGATGACCTTTGGCTCATAAGGCGTTTTAGACATGACCTCCAGGTGAAACCCGGAGAATTGGCTACAGAGTCTTGTCCTTCACACAAGCGGGAGGTTTTCTGCACAGACGCGTTCACAACAGCAACAAATCCTCTGCATTTTTCAGGCGACAGGTGTTGCTCCTGTAAATAATGTTTTCCTGCCATGGTGTCGTGTTTTTTGGGGGTTGCAGCTATAACTGAATTTAGGTTTAAGGAAGGTTGAGCTCAAATCATCACCAGCTATGATACAAGATAGTGAAAGACAGGACCCAGGTGTTTTGACAAAAGGATCATTCATAAATGTATAAGCATGTCTCTCGTTCTTTTTGATATGAGCAGAATCACATGATTCATATCAGATGAATCAATTTGTAATTTGTCCCATTTGCCGAGCATGTGGTTCAACACTATTGCGATACATCCTGCAAACAACAAGGCCATGACGGTTTAGTTTTCAAGCACTTTGGCCCAACGCCTCCGTTCACACACACACACACACACGCCTTTAACAGAACCCAAAAATAAAACTGTAGGATCACACCCCCTGGCTGTTTACAGTTATGAACTAAAAACTCAGATGACAAAGCTCAAACTGTTTTAACTGTGTGTTGGGTTTTCCATCTGTTCAGTGTTTACTGTCTCATGCAAAACCCACAACTCGAGTTAACTCACACCCAATCACTTGATCTACAGCACCTCCTGTTGGTTATTTGGTCGAAGTACATGGGCAGGGTCGCTGAGGTTATTGTGTTACGTCTGTCAAACTCCAGTCAGAGCAGAGCAGGAGTTCAATTCAGCACAAGACCATGGGAGAGGTAACAAATCATTTATTATGCTAGACAGATGAGACAAACTGAGCCATGATAGCAGCAATTCAACTATTGGAATATTTACACTAACACGTCACACAAAAAGGATATATGTCACCCTTTACAATGTAAACACATGATACGAACACATCATTTCAATGCTAGAAAACAAGCCGGTCTATCCACCAAAAAAAAAAAAAATCAAAAAAGAAACCTGCTGCTTTCTGAAGTAAATACCTGCTTGTACAATTAGGGGTTCATTTACTGAACATTTTCAACAAGTTTCCACAGGTGAATGACAAGCCATTATTTCTCTCTCTCACACACCACACACACACACACACACACACCACACACACACACACACACACACACACCACACACAACACACTCCCACACATACTGGGTTACAATTCAACTGGAGAGCTCTGAGCCTGACAATGAATGTGAAAACAATTAACAAAGATTGTCTTTGACGTAATTTTTTTCAAAGAATGAGATCTTTTTTTAAACAGGTGAGGAAACGTTAACTACACCTAATGCCTAATCATTTGTGTGTTTTAAGAAACAACATATTGTGGGCGCACACAGCCGCCCTGTGTTCGGGCCATTGGATGCATTTACAACACAATCTACTTCTGTGCAGTCAAATCGTGCGCGCTGATATTTATTATTTGGGACTGCAGCAAAAAACAAAAAAACTAACTCAACAAAAATAAAATGAGTGTTGGTACAATGACTTTGTGGAAGAAAAATAAAATCTGTCAAGTATACAGTAGGAGGTCTGGACTGCTTCTGGCAGAGCAGCGAACACCATAAATGTTGCCTTTAACGTCCATTGATATCACATGATTAAGAACCAAAGGTGAAGTGTTGTTGGTCTCCCCGTGCTTGTGAGTGTGTGGGTACGTGCACACACACACACACACATGATGGCTAGAGAACGTGTATTTGTGGCTGAGTGTGTTATTGAGGGAATGCCTCATCTTTCATTAGCATGCGCGGACTCTCCTGGTTGTCCATCCGACGTCTAGGACCCATCATGCCTGTGGGAGAGAAAGAGCAGGAAGAGATCAGCAGTTTGAAGAGATCAATGTCGAGAGTATTATATCACAGCCTGTTAGTAGTAACTGTGTTTAGTCTTTTCAAGCCTTGATTTCCTGGTTTAACTATTTCCACAGTTGCTGTCATATGGTTTAACAGGTACAGTGTGATTAAAACTAAACAGAGTGTGATTAAAACTAAACAGAGACAAGCACTGAAGTACACAAACTGTAAACCTGTTTACAAGAACAAGTTTAGCAGTGTCCACTTACTGCTCTTATGCTTGAATGATTTGGATCTTCTGGGTGAGTTTGGATTCTGAGTTGAAAAAAAGGATCAATGATTAATATTCTCGATGTTTTAATAACATTTGTTGTGTCAATTGTTATGGTTTTTATAGTAAAAAAAATACAACGTACCTTATCAGATTTCCTTTTCTTAGCTGTAAAAGATATAGATTCATTTTTAGACATTTCAACGAAATTTCATATTTGTCCAACATTCAGCAGTTAACATCCATTGCGTTTGTGCATCACCTTTCTTCTCTGCCCCATAAGACCAGTCATTATCATTGACGTCGTCATTATCCTCTTGGTCACTCTCTGATTTGTTGTTTGTGTTATTACCAGTGACTATTCTATAGAAGAGGAAAGAACAGGACACGACACACACACAACAACTGGCTTACTCACAGTTTTATTATTAATACAAGCTACCGTTTATCTCAGCTACATTTGTATTAATCTCTAAGATTGTTTTCTATTTTGTAACGTGTGAGCACAAATTCACACACGGCAGAGAGTGATTACACCTCCTCCACATGAATACCTTCTATGTGCATTATTTAATAGCTGGCACATCTTCATTTTCATGCTCACAGCAGGAGGTGGATTTTTATTGATCTTACGGGACAAAAGAAGCAGTGTCAAACAGCCAGAATCCAGTTTAGAGAAGCAAACTCGCTATGAGCCGGGTTTTTTTGGTTTTGTTTCTTTACTGGAATAAACAGCAATATCTCAGGGGCAAGCTGTTGGGATAGATGTACTTTCACATTACCTGCGGTTGGCTATACGGCTGCTGTTGCGTCCCATCCCCAGACATTTCTCCAGGTGCGGGGCGAAGCGGGACGCGGCGATGCTTCGGCTGCAGTTGGGACACACACACTCTTTGTTTTTCCACTGGTTGTACACCTGGCCAAACACGTCCAGTCCCGGCTGGTCCACGATTTCTGAAAATTGAAGGCAAAAGCTGAAATAACGTTCCGTGTAGGTGGCTGAGAAATACAAAATAAAAAGGATTTACTCCTCCGGTAAAGGGAGAGAGAATGACTTCATGCTCACCAAAGTCCCTCATGCTTTCTTGGTCCGTGTCATCCAGAAAAAAATAACCCTGCTTGACGGCCCGGTGGACGTCGAAGCAAAGACCCAGGCATGCATCCTCCACCAGGTCAGACAGGATGTCCTGAGCTAGGCCCTGCCAGGGGAGGAATCAGGAAGCGGTCACGGGTAAAGTAAAGCCAGGACACATACAGGGAACATGTGTGTTTGTGTTTATGCCGTCTGCCCAGAGGAGAAGGACAACTGTCTTTTCTTTGTCTGGTGAGAAATAAATCAGCCTCTTGTTTGAAGATGACTGAATTCAGATCTGTTTCTCCCAAACCCAGTCCTTAGTAATAAGTAGCAAAAGGCAAGATAAATCCAAGTGCGTGCCAACGAAGTTTATTTTTGGATCTTAATTCTATCACAAGAATTTGAGACATATAATGATTTGTGGAGTTAAATATCTGAGACACTGTTTATCCTTTAAGGGTCGTAGGCAGGCTGCAGCAAATTAATCCATTATTTTGGGTACAGCTGATACAAATCACAATTTGTCTCATGGGGCTTAAGAAAATGTGACCTCCTTGTGTCCTTAGCCCTCAACAAGAGTGAGGAAAAACTACCAAAACCCCCTAGGATCTTAAATAAGGATGAGACAAGAGGATGGTTAATTCTCAGGAGCTAAATGTAAGAAGTATGAGAACAGAGTCTTAATTTCATCCATTGTCTAAACCGCTTATCTTGTTTAATCGGACTGGAGCCAATCCAAGCTGACACTGGCCGAGCGGTGGTGTGCACCCTGGACAGGTCGCAGGATTTTGAGTCTTCAATTAACCTAACCTCAATCTGCACGTCTTTGGACGTATCTGGAGAAAACCCCACGCAGACAAGATCTTACATAATGATCGGGCTGAGACAAGTGGAAGGAAAACAGTCTAAATCTCACACTGATCTCAAATTGAGCTCAGTTGTGACTCCAGGAGAAGAAAGCATCTTGTTTGGAGTGTCCCTCTCCCCTGGGTGTGCATCCTGCAGCATCCTGCTGTGTCTCTGCAGATGCGAGCAGGCTGCCGCCTTGTTGACTCCACTGTACCTCCAGCTTGCTGTTGTCCAGGCTGGACATTGAAACCTCCTCCATTTTCATTTGCCAGAAGTATGAGATGAGCCGCCGCTGCTGTGGTCATGCTGTAGCGCAGCAAGCATTGGGCAGGACAGGGGCTGCAGCAGGGGGGGGGCAAACAACACGGTGCAGGAGTTAGAATCCCTGGCTCGTCTGGGTGTGTGGTGCAACATGTAATGTGATGCAGCTACTCACAAATGCACGTTGAACACTGCAGAGGAGCCGCTTCCCTCGTTATAACCTGCGAATAACACAAAAGAACACACAAAACTGAGCGGTGGTTGTTTAACACCTTCACACACAGTTACACACACTGGTGCTCGCTGCTCCTTGTGGGGTTAATGGAGGCAGCTGTAGCCTGGAGCTTGAAAACAAAGAGCGGGGCTGTGAATAGCCCCGAGGAACCGAGAACGAGCAGGGGTTAGCGGGGAGGAGCGGCGGGTTCTCCTGCTCCCGAACCACCGGGTCCTCCGCGGCTACAGCTACAAGCTAACCCCCGGTGTGCCGCACCGCCCCGGGGCTGAGGACCGGCAGAACAAAGCGGTGCGTCGGGTCGGAGCTGGAAGTTCTTGTTGCTTGGAGGAAATCATTAAAGGGTTTGTTCCACGAACCGGGCGCTGCTGCTGCTGCTGCTGCACTGCGGCTGTCCGCCTCTCAGCTCCCCGGGACGAACCGTCAGCGAAGCGGCGGAGACGAGGCGCACAAACGACGCTCGAGTCCCGATATAAAAGGCCTCGGCGCCGGGGAAACCTTCAGTCACAGCCCGCTAAACCACTAATTGTGTTTATTTACCTGTTTCGGCAGGCGTCCATCTTGACGTCAGAGAGAGCAGGCAGTAGTAATCGATCGCCACACGACGACTTTTCCTCCAGCGAGGGGTTCCTCCTCCTCCTCCTCCTCCTCCTCCTCCTCCTCCTCCTCCTCCTCCTCCTCCTCCTCCTCCTCCTCCTCCTCTCCTCCCTCAGTGCAGCGATGCCACTGGTTTGTGACCAGTTATTTGAACAACATGTAAAGTAAACAATTTGAAATCTGTTAAATCAAATTTTCAAGTCAAAGAAAAGACAAAAAAAAAAGTAGAATAGAAGAGGTGAAAAAAATGAAGATTAAGTAGATAAATCTGTATCAATATCTCAAAATAACTTCAAATGTGTAAAGTAATACGATAAAAATTAAATGTAATGGTATGACCTTATAAAACAGCTTAGTCAAAGGCGCTTGTGAAAAAAAAAAGTTGGACTAACATGTCTGTTATGTATTTGGGAGCGGCTCCATTCAGAGTTTAAAAGTGAGCATCTCTATCTGGTTGGTATAATATAAATAATAAGTGATACTCAGAGATGTAATGGTGTTTTTACTGAGAGCAGCCACACTTCGCAGTAATGATGATAATAGTCAGAGTCCCACTTTAACAGCAAAGGTCACAGTAAAAAATATACACCCAGTAAAATAAATAATTAAATCTTCATGCAACATGTTTATTGGAAATGTCTTTTTTTGCATTTTTTGACAGGCAGCACAATGAGCAAGGCTTTTACACATAAATAATGTTTGATGATTAAAATGTTCATTTTCATATTTATACATACATAATATATTTCAATGTCATAATCCCATTATTCACAGAAAATATAAAACCAGACATTTTAGTAAATGGACTAAAATGGACTCTAAAATGGACTAAAATGGACTATAGGCTCCTCTAGAGTCCAAATTTGTTCCACTCTTAAACAGCATTTCTATGGCATCCATCCATTATCTACACTGTGTGTCCTTGAAAGGTCGCAGGGCTGCTGGAGCCGATCCCAACTGACATTGGACGAGGGGGGGGGGGGGGGGGTGTACAGCCTGGAGAGGCTGCACATCCATCAAAGGGGCCTATTAACCATTCACACTCACATGACCTGAAGGAAACCCCACACATTGACATGATTGTTATGGCAGATTATTAAAAAGACTGAGATTTGCTCTCTCATAATATGTACAAATTAATTTGGGAATGCACACCATGTAAACCACAGTTACATCAGTTAGTTATTCAGGTCAAAGTCCGTCACCGAGGCACTTGTCCATCTTCTCAAATCCAGAATCCCGCTCTGAACTTAACGTGCGTGCGTGTTGGCGAGACTCTGCTGTCCATCTCATCACCATCTAATACATATCAAACGTGATGTCACCCTCCTCTTCTTCCCCCATATCCTGTGGATCAAGAGTTGATATGTTATACCATCTGGATGCACAGCTGCAAACCTGAATACTAAACATACAACTATGATTTAGTTTTCAAACCTCCTCGCAGTCTAGATAGACCTCTTCTTCATCACTGCTGCTGTCCTCATGTCTTCATCTTCTGAATCCTGTGAGACAACACATGTGCACTGAGAAGAGAGCTTTTCAACCCTGAGTGCAGCATATAGAATATATCTTTATTCTAAGAATTATATATTATATAGCTCACATGGTAATTTATGACTTTACTCCTATGTAAACCACGTGAATAATTTCAAGTAAAATACATTTACTTCAGTTTAGAAGAGCAACTTCACGCAAGTTGTATTAACAATGCAACTTACTGACGATCTTTTGACATTGACGTATCGACGTTCCTGCAAAGACAGGTACATGAATATTGTAAATTTTAAAGAAATGGTCACAGAAAAATGTCAGAAAAATAAATAGTTACTAAAATACATACATTTGGGTTATATGCTAGATAGTCCTCTTGCTCTGCTGCCGTCAACGTCTGCAGAATGTAAAAGGTGACAATTTAAAAGAAAAACAAACAACAAACGTGCTGAGATGAAAAAATATTTTATGTGGATATATTTAATGGAATATAGATTCTGTATACCTTAAACCAATTCTGCAGGTCCTTTGCATATTCTATGTCTTCTAGTTCTTTCTCTTTTTGGCGTTTCTTCTTGTTACGACAGCTGAGAACAGACAACTGAAGAATTAATTTTGTTGCCAGTTGTAATGAATCCAGTGACGTAATTGTTGTCTGACGTTGCTCACCGAGATGTCATCTTGGGCTCGCCACTTTTCATATCAACCTTAGAAGAGAAGATTAATCCAATGTAGTTTCCACAAGTGAAGAGCACACAAACTATCAACACTGAGTCTAAACTGATGTTAATATCAGGCAAAGTGAAAAAGGCTTAATCTTCATTACAACAAAATAACCTCTCACCTCTTTAGATATGTACTTGGCATTAGCGTGTAGGATCGTCTTCTGTTCCTCCTCATCCAAAGTCTGAGAAACGTAAACAGCAACGTTACAAAAAGTCCATCAGTCAGTTCGAAGCTGCATCTGAAATTTTATAAATTACTCACCTTTATATATTTTTGCAGCTTGATTGTATACGTTTTCTTCATCTGAAAGAAATCAACCAAGTGTTGCATTAAGATTTAACAGATTACTGTAATCAACCATGATGTGATATCAGAAAATTGTGGCGCAGCGGTTTGTTTTCCACCTATATGAAACTCTGCGTGTGTGTGTGTGTGTGTGTGTGGTGTGTGTGTTCATACCTGGGAGCAGTGTTCAGAATAGTCTTTCTTCTGATTCATAGTCAAGTCCCGCCAACGCTGGGCCCACACTTTCATATAGTCTTTATACGAGACCCCAGCCATGGACGCCATTTGCTCTTTGCAGAATATCTTATAGCCATTTCTAAAGATACACATACACAGGAAAATAGAAAAGTAACAAAAAGGTGATGAAGAAGTATAATAGAGTCAAAAGGAAGCAAGACTAAATTAAATCCATCGTGTTTGTCCTCGACCAGGCATAAAATGTGATGCATCCTCTCTCTCTCTCTGTCAGGTGGCGTATGAAGAGGGTGCGCTTCAAACACGACCGGCCTATTAGAACTGAGTGGGAGTGGCCTGTGTTCCATTCAATTGAGGCATATGGGTACAACACATGTATCGACAGTGCTGTGATGATACAGACAACTTAACACATTTCACACATGGCTTGTCATTGCTGATTTACCAGAGAATAATTTGTGAATTTTAATGAAGAAAAATCAGGCATGTTTAGGGGACTGATAATTAGGAGTGTGTGCGATTTGGTGCGTTGTGTGTGTGTGTGTGTGTGTGTGTCTTACATTGGAGGCCTGGGCGGCAGACCTTCTGCATCTTCACCCTGTTAACAAGTCACAGTTTGAATACAAGTGATATTTAGAACCTTGTAAGAAGTTGAAGCAAAAACAATACAAACAGCTCACTGCAGTTGACAAAGAGAACTGCCTCATGTGACTTGGATCACTTACATCTACAGTCACCTGCTGACTCGTGTCCACAATATCTGAACGCTTGAGATTTGTTTCCCTGAAAGACAAAGAATTAGCAAAACAGTGAATTTACAGTGGGAGCCTTCCAGTTCAAATCACTAGTGTATGTAACACTGTATTGTAAGTGTGTTAATTTCCGACCTGAACTCCTTTGTCTTTTCCCTGTATTTATGGAAAGCAAGCTGGTATTTCTTCACATATAGAGCCTGTGATTTGCATAAAAGTCAGTACTTCATGTTAAACGGTTAAAGCAACACTGAATGTGAATGTTTCCGCAGTAGCCTCTCACTCAAAGTACCTTTTTCCTATCTGGGAGCTCTTTGTACGCCTTGCCCGTGGCCGCCACTACCTCAGTGTGACTCAGCTCTGGATGCTGTTCTTTAATCTTGACCCAGTTCTCCTCATAAAACATGCCACTTGAAGTGGGGGGTCTCTTCGGGAAGTCTGGATGGATCTGCAGCAAAAACATTCACTGTTTTTTTTTCTTTTCTTGCTGGCAGCCTTTCTGACTGTAATAACAACATGTTACTACTTCACATCTATCAATGTCATAAATGAAGATATAACCTTGCACAGAGCCATTTTATATCCTTTTAAAGAGCTTGATCGTGCTGTTCTCACCTTGCTGTTCAGGACAGGGTCTGACAGGACGTCTTCAGCTTCAACAATGAGCTCTGTGAGGGACCGTTGTTTGCGCATCTGAGAGACAACAACAGCAAGAATATTAGACTCTTTTGAAGTTATAACATTTGTTACCTCTCTATCACTGACCAATACTGTTTTAGTGTTTCTGGTATTTAGAGCTAGCTCAAATGTCAGCAATTTGGCAATATTTCATGCTGGAAAGTCCCACAACTAAAACATCAACATGATTGGTGCTTGGGTTCGGCAAAGGCCAGGTATCAGAATCAGGAAGTGAAAAACGGAATAGAACATCTCTAATTGTAATGCTCCATGTCACATATCAAAAGTCGTCTTAAACTGGTTTAATGAACAGGAAATTGAGCCCAGTTAATCCAGTTGGGATCTGGTAAAGTAGAAGATTTGGAGCATGAACATGCAGATGATAAATCTGCAGAAACAATGTGATGTAATAATTTGAACGTGCAGGAGAATCCCAAAGGTACGTTTCCTTCTTCTTGTGGAATCAATGAGCCCTGGGAGACTCTAGTATAAAGTTCACGATAATGTTCATGTTGAGTGAAAACAAATGAATCCAATCCTAAAAGAAAAGCTAGTGTACACTAAGAATGAGTTTATTATGCAACATGATGGAAAGCTCCAGAACAGCTGCTGATTGGCTCCTGGCTGAAGTGTTGATTTAAACCCCGAGTCACCTTCTTCATCAGCAGTTTCCACTTTTGTTCGCAGTCTCCCGCAGAGAAAGGAGCGAACGCCACCTTGTTCCAGTCTACGTGCTTCAGTCCTTTCGCGTAAGAGCACGTAGCGTAAGTCCGGGGGATCCTGCGCTTCATTTCCACAAACAGCCTCTGGACGTTGTCCATGGTCCAGCCTGAAGTCAGCAGAGACAAAAGAATGGAGACCAACATGAATGAATCCAAGCCAGAGCTACTGTTGAGTCAGTCGCGTGGTTTGTGGGATGTTGTGACGATGTTTACAGGTTTATTTAATTATACCAACCAGATTTTTCTGCGTTCATTTTCCCAAAAAGTCGTGTTTCTGGTGCAGAGGTTCAGAGTTAGCCAGGCTAGCTAGCTAGCTATGTTCAGTCACCGACGAGTAAACTACGACCTGAAGGGAATCAATACGTTCACTAGACTCCTTTGTTACCGTTACGCTAATTCGCAGGAAAAAAACACGCGGAATCATTCACGTATTTTGTATAAAACAACCGTGAATGTGTTCCGAGCGGGTCCCTGCTGTGAGAGCTACCAATCAGAGACGAGCAAAAAGGGAGGCGTCACCAGGAGCAGGCGGCTAACAGCCAATGAGCTCACGCTTCTTCTTCTTCGTTGTGGTTATTGTTGGGAAATGGAACATTTCGTTGAGAGGCGCCACCTACTGAGCCGGAGTGTGTAGAATAATGGCAGTGAATCATCTTGATACTGAAAAATTACAAATATAGAAAAACATAAATGATTTATTGTGTTTTGTGAACTAATGAAAATTAATAAATGAATCTATAATCCACAAAGACGGGTCTTTTTGGAGGTAGTTTTTATTTTAATTTTTTCATTTATAGAGAGATGGCAAGAAAATGGCAACATATACATTTTCACCGACACACAAACATTCAACATTTTCTCTCTCCTTGTGTTTCCATACAGTGGTGTTGTCGTTTAGTGTTAATGAAATATAAATACTTCCTTATTTAGCTTGTAATGCATTCAGAGTTTGGATTTAATCCACATCAAACAAGTGAATGCAACAAAAACATTACATTCAATTTGCGATTGCCTGGGAAAACACACGATTTGGGCTTTAACATTGCAAGATTTTACACCAATCTCTGTGCTGACATGACTTACATTTATTTTATTTCATGCATGAGTGCCTTGCCCCAAACCTTCATGTGAAATGGATCCATTTTTTGTAAAATATATACAAATATTTCCAGCTTCAGTGATGTATAAGGCACTTCAAAACCAAACCACATGCAATGCAAATATTTCACCAGAGAGATTGTTGAAAACTCCTCAGGAACATTTGACAGTTTCTCAGAAATATACCATTGTCTTCCACACTGACACTACCTGGGTAACTATAGCTGCATTTTTCAATTAAAAAAACATGTCTTTGCTCATAGATTGTGGACACTATATCATCTGAACTATAAATAAAATAAATATATTTTTGTTAAAATAAAAGATTTCTGGCAGCAGACACGGAAGACGTCTATAATGGCATTTGAGATTCACAGTATACGTCCTGTCCCGGCTCCTCCTCGAACGTCACTTTGGCATCATCGGCGTCCAACTGAAACACAACAGGTACAGAAGAATCAGGGCGTTGGGATACAGGGAAAAGAAACATTACTACACACACATATTCCACATAAACATTCAGGCTCATCCAGAGCTCCGCACAGGTCATCAGTTAAGTTTTTAAAATGCCAAGACACAACTTACACATTTCATTTCCACCTCGGTGAAGAGACGCCCAGTCATGAACATGCGTAGAGGGATGGTGAGGATGAGTATGAAGGGAAGTGCCAGGGATACTGGACTGGACTTCACGATCCAGAGCAGTGCAAGGCACACTAACTGGATGGCTGTGAACAGGTGCATTCGCCCCGTGCTCACCTGTGTCCAAGATAAACAAACATTAGCTACACGAACAAAGCAGCAGACATGTTCCCCAGAGGATGGATTCTAATGGCTTGGGTGAGTTCACTTGTTTCCTCTGGTGTCACCATGTGTTTCGTGTGGTTCACAGTGAAATATCTTAACGACTGTCAGACACATGGACACAGTTAGTGCAAACATTTGTGTTCCCCTGAGGATGCATTCTAATAACTCCTCAACCTTTTCTACTCTCTTTTTATTTTTCAAGTGCTTTGCTCTACGTTCAAAATCCGACAAAACTAATGAGGGGTCTCAATCTGTTTTCAATTGTACACTCTAAAAGTTGTGCTAGTGTGAATGTCCAGTTGAATTATGTCTTGAGAGTCGACAGAATGATTACAAAATTATTTTATGACATCATGTTACATATACAATACATATCTATTTGATGTCCCATGGCCATTGTGAGCATCAAACCCTGTATTCCTGTTCAGTGTTAGCACCATAATCCTCATGTTATTACAGGACTCTTACTCTGGTGGCGTAGGGCTCATCCGGGTGGTATTTCTTCGGGATGAGCAGAAGCAGGATCCGATCCCACAGCTGGATGCCATTCAGCGACGTGACTCCCATGTAGAGGAAGATCCCAAACAAGGCCGACATGGGGATCATCTTCAGGATCGGCTCCATCAGAATAGACAAACCTTAATACAAAGAGACGTGTAGATAAAGGATAATCTACTAACTTTTAATGAGGGATGACATTCTGATATTCTCCGACTCAAATCTAAACAAGCAGCTGTAGGACAAACATTCATTTGGAAGGATTAAAATGCACCTACCGACCAGCAAAGCCACCACAATGCCACTGATCCTCTGCTCCATCGCTTTCTCTATCACAGGCTTTGGTCCTTTGCTCATGACGGTAAGGGCATTGGCGTGCGTGACAGACCGCACCGTGGCGGCGCTGAGCCACGGCACGCCGAATATCGCACCGAGCCCTCCCATGCCAACTAAAACCAGCAAGTCAAAGTGGAACCCGGAGCCCTTGACCATCTTCCTCTCAGGTTTACTCACAATCAAACTGTTGACAGATGCCACATTTGAGTCAAGCTTGTGGTGAGAGGCAGGAAATGTCACGTTTTCTGAGCATGTATTCGGTGCGATTGAGATTTAAATCACTCACGTTGTGATCTGAGACTCCAGAAAGATGAGGATGAAGACGAGCAAGGCCGGGACGCAGCACGCAAACATCAGCCACACAGGGAAGGACTTGTGCTCTCCGAAGGGGTTGATGAGCCAGCCTCTTTTGGCCGGGTTAGACACCATCAGACCTTTGGGAACCACTAGTTTCTGTGCAGAAAAAGCCACTGGTTAATATTGTGCATGAATTCAGCCCATGAAGTGGAAAAGCGTGGCCCAACCTGAGTGTAGGTATCGTCGATGTTGTAGTCCACGACAATCATGAGGAAAATGGCGATAGGGACTCCAAAGTCGCCAATCAAACGTCTCACCTGGAGACCACAGATGAGGAACATTATAATAAAGAATAACATCTTGTCATAAGTGGCAGAAACAACATTAGATTAGATTAAAATGAAATTAAATTCACAATCATAGCCAACTCACCTTTCCAGGAAGAAATGTCCCGTTTTTAAACTGCCGCAGGAAAAAAGCAATAAAGAAACATCCTAACATGAGGCACATGGAGAGCAGAGCTGTGTTGGGGTAAGGCGGCTTAATGGTTTGGATGAGGACAGTTGTATTGCCGGTAGCATTGTCAAAGATGATGGTCTCTTCCACCTTGGGTGCCAGGGGTTTTCCACAGTCGAATTCAGATGATCGTAATTCAGAACGAGCGGATGTGCCTTATAGATCTGGAGAGAAGTCGGGAGAGAAAAGATGAAGAAGGATTAGAAGCTGATATCTGCGATTTCGTTAGGACAGATGTGAAATGGATGTGGATGGTTTACCCTCGCCAGCTTGGCAAAAGTTTCATAGATGAAGATGAGGGAGATGAGGATGGAGAAGATTTCCTGGGTGAAGCGTGAGATGTATCGCACCAGGAAGCTGCCCTCAAAGGCCACAATGATCACCACGATGATGACCAGCCACACTCCGACCCACACTCGCCCTACGATGTACTCAATGTCCTGGGACTTGCAGAACTGAATGAAGCAAAGTGGGGATGAGTTGATGATTGATCACAATAAAATTTGCCTCAGTTTGCAAATTGGTGAATGGTGAATATGACCCAAATAGCACAAATCAGTGCAGTTTGAAAGGTGTGAGCCAAATCTGGATCACAAAAATGTAGCTATATGGTAAATTATTGCCCATTTTAATGAGTTTGTCTTCCTGGTTGTATTAATGTATTTAACATGTATTCAATGCGTTTGATAAGCGATTATTAAACCTTATTAAATGCATGATGGCACCTAATAAACACACTTATTCTCTCACATGTTTATAAGATACACCAATTATACAAATCAAACAGAGAATTAAAGGACACAACGAGCCTTAAAAAAGTTAACAAAGCTGTTAAGAAATAAAACACCGTGAGTGGGATGAAATAGATCAGCGGGGGGAAAAAATCACGAGTCAGTGTAATAACTTACAGCGTAGAAGGCCTCCTCAAACACTAACAGAGGACCAGAGAACCCGATGACCAGGACGGGCTGAGCAGCAACAAAGCAGAAGATGATCCCCTGGATGCTGGTGGAGATGAGGAGCTCTGGAACGCCCATCATATTGTCCACCTTATCAGCTGAAGTGGGAGAGATAATGGCAAAGAGTAATTATATGGGTCCCAAACAACAATACATGTTGAATAAAAAGTATAAACACACACACACCCAGTAGCCCTCCAAAGGTGATGGCTGGAGACAGGGCGGCAAAATAGATGAAAATGATGGCAGCAAGGACCTGGGAGTTGAGAGCATCTGTGATGTCACTCTTGTAGTACTGGTAGCGTCTCTTTATGTCCCGAATCATCCCCCCGAATGGGCGACCCGTACGGGACAGGGGGTCTTCTGAGCGAGACCCGCTAGCGATGGAAACTGTGGGGAAAACAATTATCTAATGTGAATAATGGACATTTATATTAAAACATTCCATCAAATAATTGTTTTTATGTGTCGTCCAGGTTGGATATGGTAGTTTTGTGTTCTGGTGGGAAGCACCCCTGCGAGGTTTGGAGTCCAGAGGGAGATTGGGCTTGGAGGCCTGGAGCCGGCCCTGAAGTAGCTTCTTCTGAAAGCTGATGATGGAGCTGAGCATCGCTTCGTTCTGGATCTCGGTGGGTGGGATGACGATGCTGCAGTCCATGAAGTCGGCCACGGTGTCCGTCAGCTCCCGGGCGCTCTTTGCCTTCAACGCCGCTTGGTTGAACACCTGAGATGGAGAGAAGAGTGAACAGATTTCAAACCCCTTAAAAAGTCAACATTTCTTTTAGCAGTAACTGTAACAAAAATATCCGCTCACTCACTTTGTCAGCCATCAGTGCGGCCATAGCACGGCCAGTCTCGTGGTAGTCCATGTCCGTCTTGTTTGGGCCGACCAGAACAAAGATGAAGCGTACCGGCCCCCGGGCCTCCAGGGCCGAGTCGAGCTCCAGCGCCTCCTTCAGACGCACAAACGCGACTGTGGGCTTCTCCAGAAAGTCCAAGGCTCCTGGTTCGAAGAGAGTTAGAACATTGGACCAACAAATACACACATTCAAATCGGCTTACAAACACACACATATAAACACACACACGCTATATATCTTTAATGAAAAATGGAAACAGTGGCTCACCTATTAGCACCAAAGAGACCTCATCACGGTCAGATTCATCCTTCTACAGAAACACAGTGTGAACAGATCTCATGAGCAAACACCAGACTTTCCAATTCCTACATGTTTAAAGTGGAGCTCCTTGTTGAAAATGACCCTCCCCCCTAAAATGCTTGATCACATCAGTGAGTGACTCACCCTCTCCTTGACTGAGAACCTCTGCAGGTCCAACCTATCAGTCAGCGCTTGGCTTTCTGGGTCGTCTGATTGGCTGAAGGAAGAAATCCATATGAGTCATTGGCTGAGCTTGTATCAGGCTGAAGACTGAAAGGCTGACAACACTGATAGTGAAGATATGACAGATCAGCAGCTGGTGAATCTTTAGCTGACTGACATGAGACTTGATCTTCAAACCTGTTTCACTGATTTGACAAAATAACCTGCAGTCTAAGAGGGAAGTGAATGAAAAGTCATCTAGTATAGGGTCACCTTTGTAAAAAAGAAAATGTTGACATTTTCCGAGTTTGCCTTTCACATATAAAGAACGCAGCAGGACTGAAAACTGACTTGGATTTTGGGATCTCACATATTGCTCCTCTGGACAATTTCAAGAAAATGTCCTGACTTCAGTGCATGTCTGAAATCAGCTTGAGAGAACGGAGACAGAAAAACTCTTTGTTCAGAAAAGCAGGGCCATGACTACATGCTTAGGACACAGAGATCATATACTCCCGATTATTTAATAATAACACAAAGAGGAAATACTCTTACAGGCCTGATTATAAATCTGTACTTCGGTGTTGTCAACATATTACAATGACAAGCTGGTGTTAAGTGCAAGCTCAGTGCAGCACTGACAGTCAGGCTGGTTTGGTGGTTACAGACCATAATTACAAGTTTGACCTCCACAATAAGCTACATGCTCCGTTCAACTTTCTCCGAGCGAGTTACTGACACGTCCCCCTCTCAGCGTTTGGATAACAGCATCAGCTAAAAGCCTAAATGTAGGTCATTTGTGTTTGAGTCACTGTCGGGCGATGTCTCCTGGAGGATACCTGCGGTTTTGAAGCAGAGCCTTCAGCACGCCCTCCCGGTCGCCAGGCCTGATCTCCTTCTTGTTAACCATTTCGTTCAGCATCTTCTCGGCGATGGTGGCCAGGGTCCGCTCTGCGCAGTCGAAGATCGTCACGCCTTGTCGAAGGAAAGTGTTGGAGAAGGGTGAGAGGCTCAGGATGACATTTTAAGGGTTCGATTCCCATGGTGTCACACAGTCAGAGAAAGAGGACGCAGGCAAGAGAGCACTGACATGAAATCTGATGCTATTTTTTTTAAAACAAATTCATAAACACTGTACACTGAAAATTAAAGAAATGTAAGTCTTTTAATCTTTCTCTAAGTCGTCAATATGTAACCTTCACATTTAGTGTTAGAATCAGCATAAGACATTAAAACACAATAACCAAGTAACATAAAAATTAAAAAAACTTTACCTACCCTAGACTTTACCCTAAACTATACCTAAAGTACCAAAAGTATACCCACTGTACTTAATTATTGATGCACCAGTGATTCAACTGGTAATGATACAAATTCATTAATTATGAAAAAAGAACCACGAGTGTTCACTGATTTCCTTCACTGACCCGTGTTCATGGTGCGTCGCAGCTGGATGAGGCTCTTGAAGGTGAGGTAGGAGATGTGCGGGGAGGCCCACGCCCCGGACTGGGGGTCGAAGGTCTCCTCGTAGCCCGCCCATCGGCCCGTTTCCTGCCAGTAGGTCTCCTGCTTCTGGTCCGTCATTGGCTCCTTTGGCTTCACGGGGGCACAGAGAGACAGAGAGGTCGAAGAGGATGAATGAAAGTTTCACCTCACACCAGAGCAGCTTAAAGGTCACAGAATTCACCCATTTCCAAATCTCAAATCTTATTCTGGGATGGTTGAGCATCTAATTGAAACAAAAGAAGCTTACTTTCAAACATCCAGAACCGTGCAGCACCGCCTCACTCTCTTACTGGTGTGGAGGCTCAAAAAGAAAACTGTAAAACTAACTAACTAGAAAAGTGAAAGAATTTACTTTTTCACTAGTTCTCCGATCCATCTGTACATGCTTGGGGCTTGAATTGGATCGGAAACATGAGAGTGGACATCACAAACGTGTGCAGCAACAAAGATTAGCATGTCTCTGTTTAGTAAACAGTTATGTAATATGGACATTGAACGTTGTAACATTAAATACAGCACTGAAAATAAGGGAACGCATTTAATGAACTCTCTAAACTTGCGGTGGTTTGTCACCGTGAGTGAAATGTGGGAACAGGTATTTGAATATTTTTATCATTTTTTACTTTTAGTCTGAGGAAACGTGGAAATCCTAAATACCAATAGTTTTTATATTAATTTGGTAAATTGAACCGAAATTTAAATAAAGTCTTGTTTTCCAACAGCATTGAAAAACTGCAAACATAACTTTAAAGTCATTCATAATAAATGTGACACCTTTCCCACTACTATCAATATTCAGATGTATTGATAGTTGTAATGCTGAGCTGATCATCTACTGGTATAATCTATTAATTGTATTATTGATACTACTACAACCATTAATAATAATAATAATGAGCCTGTTTAAATAGAAAAAAGGTTTTTGGTAAATGTGAGTTTTAAGAAGCGACTTGACTTTAAACAAACTTCACTGAACCATGTCGGGAACTTTCAGCTGAGGGTCACACTTCCTCAAAGAGACTCGTTCTACAGAGACGATCGGATAAAAAAAAAAACACGTTCACGCTTCATTACGATACAAAAACACTGATGATATTTTGGGTGTTCTTTTCCACTACAGGAGCCACTATCACTTCTGTCATCTCTTGGCAACATCAAAGTGGATGTGGCTCAGGCGACCGTGTAGAGGTGATGTCCAGGTGACACTGAATGTCTATGAGGTAAACATGGTGGTTGTCCTGGCTCAACAACCAGCGGGCTCCAGGATCTGGGCCACTGCGATATCCGGCGAGGACACGGATGATGGTTTGTCCTGGGCATGTTTGGACTGTCAACACATGTCGTGTGACCGGAGTAGGGATACCGCGTGTGTGTGTGTGTGTGTGTGTGTGTGTGTGTGTGTGTGTGTGTGTGTGTGTGTGTGTGTGTGTGTGTGTGTGTGTGCGTGCGTGCGTGTGTGGTGTGTGTGCGTGCGTGCGTGTGTGTGCGTGTCTTCCCCTCACCTGACACTCTGCACCGGGGTTGGTGTCAATGTTCCACGCAGCTGGAGAACAAACACAATGGACCCAGTTAGAAACTACTCAGTTTTACCAGTAACAGTGATGATATCTTTCCTGTGTGTTGCAGAGAGACAGAATGAATGAGTGAATGTTTTTACATGGGTTCGGGTTGTGGTTGGTGTATGGGTGCAGTCTTATGTAAGTTATCCTCAGAGTGTCCATTTTATCTCAGATTGGTCACAACAGGGAGATTTATTTCCAAAACACAGCTGAGCGAAAGGGTGGAAGATTCAGATCAGACTGATAGACACTGTCTACACTCCATACATTTGTGTTTGTGTGTGTGTGCATATATGGATCCTATACAAATGTGCATGTTTTTAAAGGTATATTATTATTATGTATGAGTAAGTGCATGTGCAAATGCATGTGCAAATCTATCTTTCTGTAAAGTGGATGTCTGGTGTTTTGTAAGTATTTATGCATCTAACACAAACATACACGCTGAATAAAACTAAATATTAATAGATGTTTCACGTGTGTATGTAACTGAGAGTATTGTCTTGTGGTTAATATGCATGAGGGAACATAATTATTTATTTTTGCAAACATAAAATTCCTTCTAAATTCTGCTTCTTACATGTTGCAAAATGTGTGTGTGTTTTTCTGTCTTCTGTGATCACTCACACACAAGTCAGACCTGCTTTTAACTCATGTGAAGTTGCATCATTACATTGAAATAAAATCTAATAATACATTATATTCATTATTAAATAAAACACAACTACACGTTGGACCGCTGAGAAGACTTGTTTTGTGCCTCAGGCTAAATCGCTTCTCGTGACTTGTGCGTTACCTCCGGATGTAGATGGCTGAGAGCCTCCATAGACGTATTACTATACACTGAAATAAAGTTACAATTTCTCCTAAGTTGTCCCACATTATTGATTATTATTAAACTGCAATATTTAGTACCTTCTGGGTCTTACTTTGAAATATATTGTTTGTCTTCGCCATCCTACTGCAGCACTGTCCATAAGACAATATTAATAATAGTGCAGATTCCTAGTTTTATTATTTTCAGATTTTTATGCTATTTTACATTTTTTACATAAGAAGAATAAGAATGACACTTACCTCCTACAGGTAATTGCCAAAGCCGACACCGACGACAAGTGACCCCAGAATGACAGAAAAGTGTGACTTTATAACACCACCTCTTTACAGCTGCACGTGTATGCCTGATGATGGGTGGGACTATTGCATGTATTGCACACACCACACACACACACACACACACACATGCACACTCAAATTCTCTCTGGAACACACACATACTTCGACAGTATTCAAGTCTCACCCATAATATTGATAGTAAATACAGCGACTTGGTATGTGCAGAGAACCAGTCGCACTGTGTCATTATCCAACCAGCATCTTATCACATTTAATGTCTGTGTTTGGACGACAACAAAAGCTTGGATTACCGCGCTGGGCCCGTCTGCTCACCTTCAACACCATCAGGGCACGGAGTTAAAATTTGGCTGAAGTCGTCTTTTATCTCCTAATCCACCTGTATTATTGACAAAGGTTGACATCTCGTGTGGTTCCAATACAAATGAGGCCTGTGATGGGGCAAGGGGGCGAAGGAGGCAGGTTTGAAAACGTGACATCAAGGCACTGACGAAGAGAAAGCAGTTAAGGTGACCCAACCTCTGAACGGTAAACGGAGCTCACCTCTTCAATTTAGTTAAAAACTAAACTGATTTCTAATCTTGGTTCTATTTCATATTCTATCAGGCACTTGTAGGACTCACAAAAAGACAGGAGCTAAAAATGGAAGCAGCCGAGGGCTTCCTGACTTTAGGTCCCTCGTGTGGATGAAACTCCAAAGATGCTGGACGCTACTTTACCCATAATTCTTTGCTTTTAAAGTAGCGTTAAGTGTCCACTGCTCGCCAAGGCCCTATATACACAACTGTTTTCACAGGCTGTAAAGTGTACAGCCCATGGAACTGTGTAAATCACAGTAAATCTACTGTGTAAATCAGTGGAACAGCCATTCACATTCAAAACTACCTCAGGTAATCAGTGTCTCGGATAAATCCTTAATCCACTGTGTGTGTGTGTGTGTGTGTGTGTGTGTGTGTGTGTGTGTGTGTGTGTGTGTGTGTGTGTTGACTTACAGTCCGAGGCACCAGGTGAGAGTCCATTGAAAGTCAGCGGAAGAGCAGCGTGCAGTCATCCATCCTTCAAAACAGTCAACAACACGCTGAAGTCATCCAGGACCATGCTGCAAAGTGTCTTTTCTCAGCGCCCTAATCACAATGACTCAAACTGGGACTGCTTTAACACACTGTCTCCCAGGTGTTATTACAGTAACCTTCACACTGCATGTTGCCTCACACACACAACACACACACACACACACACACACACACAGAGGCATTCTTACAGGTACCTGACAGAAAATACAATAAGACACTAAGGCACGTCTCACATTATTTCCATGTACCTGTAGATATCACATAATACCCATTTGTATGATCTACAGTCCTTTTTTGTGTCATCGAGATGTCGCTGGTCTTTCTGCAGTGATTGTGCGTGAACTCAAATTACACAAGGACCTTGAATAATCTTGTGACTTTGAGGCAACATCCACAAAACTATGCTTTCTTTTTTAAACATTAAAACATATCTACTGTGTATAGTTAAAACTTCAAGTACAGAATTAGAATCTACATATTCTGAATATAGGAAGTTAAAACTAATCTATGGAACTAAAGAGGTCTAAAGCGTGGTACATATTTGAAATGCTTATTTCCAAGGAAGAGATTATGTTTGTAGGGAGTAGTTCGTTCATCGAGATGGAAAAGATCAGACGTATTTGATATTTCTCTTTGGAGTCACTCTGTCTAGAAGCGTAACACCTGCCTATGTTACTCTTTAAATGATGTATCCACCCAAAACAATCGATTGTTGATGTAGAATTATTGATGAAGCAGCTTTAATTAGACCAAACTTTTTAAATTCTGTTTGATTTGATTTGATTTGAACTTTTTCCCCCTTGAACCACATGGACGGTGAGTAAAACACAATATGACGACACAACAAAGACCTTTACGGGGTTTATTTTCATTACGCACAGCTTTATTTTCGTTAAAGGGATCCAAGGCCTTCACAAAAGGGTTGACTCTTGGTAGCTATACAGTGCTAACACGACACGCGACAACAACAGAAACAACACGGAAGGACTTATGTGAACGAGTGAGAACACAAATAAATAAGAGTTGAAAGACGTTTCATACGAGATCAAACCGAGATGCATCAACGAAACCGATAGTCAGAGGAAAGTGAGCAGAAAAACCCTGCAAACGACAGCAACAGCTTTTTGTACAATGCTTGATTCCTTTCTGCGAGTAGCTGATTGTCTACAGCGGCTTCTTTTGGTCATGCACAGTTGATAGAGTCATCGCTATTTAATGGACAGTGAGGCAATGATTTCACAGTTTGTCGTTATTACTTTTTACATTTTGATCTCCTCTGCCTCCAGCTTGGATTGTCAGTCTCTCAGGTCTGTTTGTCACGGTGCTTGATTGTCACTGGCTCATGGATATGTTTCATTAGTGCTAATACTGGGGACGCTTCGTGATAAGTACTACGCCCCAAAAACTGTCTCTAATTTAAAAAAAAAAATAACATCCTCATATTTATGACAGAAGAAAAAACATAAGAGTCGTTTTTGGTAATAATCTGTAAAACCTGTACATGATCTGTAGTATTTCTATGTTTCAGACAGCATCTGAATCCAACAGTGATATGGTGCGTCCCTATTATTTTATCACAACAAATGAAACTTGTGCTTGGAGGATGACTCGAGTCCACAACATGCTACATTCTTCCCTCTGATAACATCTGACGACAGTCCAGTTAATCTTCTTCATACACAGACGTCTGTACAAAAATATGCAGTTTGAGTCTCAGTGTAACTTTGCTGGCAGGATAGGCAGGATGTTTTTTGTTTTTAATATACGTTTTAGTAAAAGTGATTGCCTTATGCAAGTCTAAAATCTTCACAGTAGCTTCACACTAGCTTATGCTCGGGGGAACAAGCAAGTTATCACAATATCATCGAGCTGCTCAAGTAACAAGAAACTGTGGTTACACCTCACAATACATACATCTGCTGGCATTTACTTAGTACCACTCAGTCCTTTCTTTACGATAGGTCCGTACTCATTGGTCACATGTTGATCAGTTCAATGTTCAAGGCTACAGTTCTACTCACAGCTTGTTTTTAAATTTACTTTCAGGAAATTAACTGTGGAGAAATTTCTCTTGCTGGGGACTTCTGGTATTTTTCAACCTGGATCGTCTCCACTAGCAGCCCCTGACACGGTGGCAGTAGCTACCATGTAATCCTATGGGTCAACTGCCACAGTCCAGCAAATTCTAACTAAAGGTCCTTTTTTCCCCCTGTCAGGTCTCCTGAGATGTGGGTTGTTGCAGGAGGACGGAGGTGGAGGTGAGAGTTGGAGAGAAACTATTACGGCTGAATCTTTTACTGATGATGTTGATGAAGCAGTGTGACCGAAGATCCCCCCCCCCCTTTGATAAACAGGGTGAGACATGTGTAATGTTGCCCGACTCTAAGCAAAGACGCTGTTAGAGATGATCTACTGTGCTCATTTCAAAAGTTTATATAAGTACCATTAATTTACACACCCACATTTAAAAACATAGGACCCAGGTTGAAAAATACCAGAATTCGAACCTTGAAGCAGTCTCCTGCCACCTCCATGGTAAGACAACTGACTTTTCTTAGTGGTTATCCATTCCTCATGGTTCAGGCAGGGATCCACCCTTCTGTTTTTGTCGCTATAGTTCGTAAAAGCCAAATTATTTTGACTTCTGAAGGGTCCAAATCTATTTCTCAAATAGAGCTAATCCTAAAAATATACACTTCCACCATGATTAACACACTAATCCCCCCAAAAAGTGCAACCTGATAATACTAAGCAAATACCAGAGTCCTGTCAAGTGCAACCAAAGCTGCTCTCGGCTGAATTTGTAAACATTTAATGCATTTGGGGGTCTGCGACTCATCCAGACCTGTGCTCCCTCGTGTGTCCCCCATAATTTTGTATTCCCATTTTTTTTTTTTTTGTACGTGCCCTTTTTCTCCTTCTTCTCCTTCTCTTATGCCTGTTGGAAGTGAGTGTCTGTTGCTCATTGTAATCTGGCCCAGTACTGACCCAGGTTCTGACTCATGCTCTGCTGCTCACTCCCTGGGACCTGGACCGGCACTGAGACACCAGGCGATATGAGCCCTGAGAGACAGAGGGGGGGGGAGAAGAAACACAGTTAGTCAGACAAGTTTCATATTTACCATGTAAGCACTGATAGATAGAGACATGAATGAAGTGTGTCTGCCCCATCAGACAAACCCACATCGGCCTCAGAAACACTCACCGGTGTTGGAGTTGGCTGAGGACGGAGTCTGCAGATGAGGGGAGGAGTACGCCGATGAGTCAAAGCTGCGCGGGGTAGAGGGGGAGGGAGGCAACATGCAGGAGTAGGACGAGGCCGACTGCGGAGAAATAGACTGAAAGTGAACACAGGAGTGGAGGAAAGTTTTGTATTAGATTTACATTCACAAGAAATTATTAAATCAAGTGGGAATCTTTAAATGTTGTTAATTATTGTATATTACACCATGTGCTGTAAAAGCCAGTGACAATATGGTTTCACTTACACCACACGGGGGTGCTAGAGAACTGTTAGTGATCGGTAACGCACCACAGCAGCATCCACATTCATTGTCTCACATGTGGAAAAGTATTTCAATGATCTTTACGTGAACCTTATTCTGGCTTTTCTCCCTTCGTTGATACAATGTAATTTAAAATTGCAGTATTTAATCAATAATCAAATCATATTTAATCTGTATAGCGCATATTCACAAATCACTATTTGCTGCCTGGGCCTTAACAAGGTGCAACACCCTAGAGTTTAGAAAAACCCTTTTACAAAATGTCTATGGATTAAATGATAGTTTCTTGTATAAGTTAGATAAGTTCTAGCATCTGTGTGATCAAGACAGTAAAATCAAACAAGAAATATTCATGCTGCTGATAATTTGGTTTTATTAAAGCAAGCTGCAAGATGAACTCTGCTTGTTCCACACTGAGGAACCTTTAGAACATTGTTTGGCAGCGTTCGAACCTCTGCCTCTGTCAAAGTGTCTTTTTAGCTTGAAAAATGAATTATGTTATTATCAAAATAGATGCAGATAAAACATCTTTCGGTCGATAATATGATTAATCAAGTAGTTTAAGTCACCTTGTTTGATCGTTATAGTCATTGTTATTTTAATTATTATTAGTTCTTGTGACTATAGATACCATAGATAGATAGAAGAACAATAAATTATATATTTTGTCATGATTGCTATTATCAATTAGATTAAGTTTCAAGTAGTAGCATTAATGTCTGCAGTATATCTATTATTCATTTTTATTATTGTACATGTTAGACCCGTGACGTAAAGCAGCTTCTGACTCGCTTCTGCAGAGTGATGACATCGTGTGTTGTTAAAAGTTTGGAAGGTGCTGATGAAGGATGAAAGTCTAACCTGGACTCCAGATGAGAAAACTGACAGGGAGCTGTAGCTGGGCAGGGACGACTCAGCCTGACTCAACATGGACCCTGGGGAGGAACACACACACACACACACACACAGAGCGAGATGGTGAGCGCGCACACACACACACACACACACACACACACACACACACACACACACACTCATACACTTACACGCACACATATTTGTGCCTTTACACAGATGTGGTGGGAACATCTCGCTGTGGAGATGCTGTAATATAGATGTTCTCTAATGAAGACCCTCTGAGAGTTTGCCTGGCTGCAAATATCAAGCAGGAGAGATCTGAGGTTCTTACTAATAAACTATAAAATAAATATACACACGTCCGTCACCAGATATATAAATCATAAGACACCACATGCAGTGGAAGTGTAATTAAGATTAAGGGTTAAAGGTGCAGGGAGCAGCTGTTTACCTGAACTACCGCCATGCTGCTGATGATAGACAGATGTGTTGAAGGAAGTGGTCAGTGGAGCTTGACTCTGCGAACAGGAAGTCACGCCCCCTGACCTCCTTTGGTTGCGCAGCTTCTCCTCCCTCCTCCACTTGGCTCTTCGATTGGAGAACCACACCTGTCAATCAAAGACTCCCGTCAGGCCTGTTTTTTCATGCAGGAATAGATCTTTTTGAAAGCAGATGATTGATCGCGTGTGGTCACAGGTTGAATGAGATGCTCCCCACCTGTATCCTGGCCTCTGGCAAATCGATCTTGTTTGCCAATCTCTCCCTCGCAAAGACATCTGGGTAATGTGTCCTTTCAAACTCTGTGGAAGATACGAACTAATGTCAAACACACAGTGTGAGTCTTAATCGGGGCTGACAGGACGACTGGAGAGCAGCTCGCCACATCACACATCCTGCCTGGTGTTATTATGTTTTGGATTCATCCGAGCCTTTTTCTGTTAATATGAAATATTGAAATGTTAATTCTAATGGCTTGTTTATTATCTTTAATCTCATTATCTGTGCAGATGTTTCCCGACCTATTGGGGAATTACTGCTTAATATCAGCATGACTAATTATCTTTCAGTGGAGTATACAAACCCAGGAAGCTGAGATGTATCCTTACAACCATATTTGAAATATTTATCTGTTGCACTTTGTATCAATTATTTACCATTATGGAACATGCGGAAAGTTCAAATGAAAGGATTCAAGTTGAGGAGCTGCCTAGGCACTTCATTTCAAAGGAGAGGGACTAAAGCTAAACTGAAGAAAATTCCTGAGAGGTTTTTAATCTTGTCGTCATTTGTCATTTTGAATTAAAAAGTATCTAGAATTGTATATTTGTGTGTGGTACAAATCTGTAGTCGACTAATTGCAGAGTATATAACAGTATATAACAGACAGAGTCTTACTGAGAGTCAACTCCTCGTGTTATAGCTGCTTTAACGTTCATATCTATGAGACTTTCTGTAGCAGAGTATCATTTCTCATTGTGGCAGCTAATTTATACTTGACAAACTGCTGACATTTTTGTTGTTGACAAGTCGAAACACGGGCTGGCCTCTCCTTCTAACTGACAGTCTGAGTCACTCGGATGAACTCGTCCAGTAACAGAGACGTCTTTTACAGATTGAACTGTCGGCACTCATGATGCTTAGCATTTGCTTAGCATTTGTTTAGCATGTCAATGACATGTCGACAGAGAAACTATAAATCACTTAATGGTTTGTTTTAAACAGATGTGGTTGCATGAAAAATGGCAGCTGGAAATGTTAATTATGTTTTTATATTGCTGAGAATACAACACGAACACAGAACCTCTGCTGTGAATGACACTGGTAACACGAGGTTAATAAATCCATATTGCACAAAGACAACAACCCGATGAATTAAGTCTGTCTCACAAATTGTTCTAATTGGCTTGGTTATAATTGGCGTCTGTGTCAACACATGATTGTTATTGTGCCTTGGCCATGCACTGAGGTCAGGGTACCTCATTAATGTCATTTGCACGGAGTGACCACACTGATACGCTTCCACTCGGCTGCACAGCGGACATTGCGTCCTTATTTAGCTCAGGGGCCCGCTGCAGCCATATCCAGTCAAGGGTGGCTTCCTGATCCCTCTCAGTGGATGTCAGCGTGCGAGGGTTCAGATCTCGCTGCATAATGTAACCACGTAGATGCATTATCACAACTCTCTGCTGCACTTGCTGCCAGAGGCCACAAGAGTTTAGATTCTGAAAAATTGCATCTGGAAGTGAGCCCAGATCCCTCGCAGGGTTTGATTAAACAAAAGTGCCTGAAATTTGCGAGCGGTTACAAAACGTGATTAAGAGCTGGATTCTTTGTGATTTCTCATATTTATGCCTCCTGTCATTCACCAAAAGCTCTAAACAAGGTGTAAAGGCTACAGTCCAATGACAAGAGTGTTGGCAGGACAAGCTGCGTCACGCCACTCTCTGGAGGGTCATTGGCTGGAGAGCAGAAGAGAGTGCTGTGCGTGCGTGCATTGGCCTGACCTTTCTCCAGAGCCTCGATCTGCTCCTGTGTGAAGCTGGTCCTGTTCCTCTGCAGCTTCCTCTTGAGCTGCAGCCTCAGCTGAGACTCCTCGCCCTCGTCCCGCTCCACGGGTACTCCTCCCCCCCGGCCCGCTCCTCCACCCCCTGCCTCTCCCCCCATGCTCCCCTCGGTGTCCAGCAGACAGCCCTCAGACACTGGCAGAGAGGAAGGTGACAAAAGAGACGTGTGATTGCCAGGAAAAATCCCTCCGATGGCGCGTCACAGATTGGCAGATTAACACTGTGAGCTGACAACAAGTTGGTGAGACAATGCAGAGGCTACTTCTGATTTCTCTGTGGTCTAAGTGAGGATGTGTGAGCACTCATATGTGAAAATGTCCCCTCACCTGTGCTGTGTTGTGTCTGAACTCCAGTGGGGTCATGGTACCAGTTGTTGGGCCCGCTCCAGTTTGAGCCGCTCTGCAGGTTCAGCATGGTTAACTTCTCATACATGCTACGAGTGTCCAAAACACCATGAAAAGAAGCCGAGACGTCCTGCGCTGCCCTGTGCGTATCCGCCCCTGTTTACTGTCACCTTTGGCTCCTCGCTCCCTCCTTCAGTCCTCACGCTCCTTCTCTGTGAAAAGAGGGTGGGGGGGGGGGGGGGGGGGGGGGGGGGGGGTGAGTGACGGAGGGAAAAGAAGATGGAGAAGGAGGGGTTCATATCGCATGAGTTCACACATGGTCGGCATTGTGGTGAATTAGCCTCATGATGACAGACAGAAATGGAGTTAGTTATGTGTGCGCTGTCGTACCGTGTGTGTGTTATACATTGTTACGCTGGTATACCGTGGGGAGCCGAGGTACATTAGAACCCACTCTGATCATGCTACTTGCTTTTAGCTCTTTTTTGCAGGGAAGCCGGAGTCTGCACTCGCACACACACGTATGCATGAAAAGACAGTGAATTTATATGAAGTCACAAACTGGCATCACGCACACACACTTGCACGCATCCAAACGCACACAGTCGTGGGTTTGTTTGCACAAAATTCCCATAAAAGCTTTCAACCAAACCCATGTTTAACTTCCTGTCTAAGAGCAGCAGTACCTCCATAGACATTATTAACGTGTGTCTATAATTCCGACGTAAAAAACGGCTTATCTAACACTCACATTTTTATTGAAATTAGCTTAATGCAGAATCAGAAATGAAAACGACGATGTGTCGGTACCGAGTCGAATCTCAGCTACTGCAGGCACAAAATGTCAAAGGTCAAACTTCATTCGTTTGGACGATGCAGCCCCTGAACAACAATTTACGCATTGCTTTTCATTAAATTACAGAAAATACATGATGAATACTGTTGGTGGCGTAGTGGATCCCGAAGCCTCCGGCGAAGTCAGGATTAAAGAAGTTACATCTCAGAGCGAAGACACACAAAACCCCTCTAAACACACAATTTCTGCAAACTTACCAAGTGTCCAGGTGAAATGATGCAGGGGTCCTGTGTGTTACTCTCCTCTTCTGTGGACCTTTATTCCCCTGCTCCCTTGTTCTCCAGCTTTGTTGACAATACTGTGTGTGTGTAAAGCAGAGAGATGGAGAGAGTTAGACAGGGTGAGAGAGAGTGAAAGAGGGAGAGAGGAGGAGGAGGGGGGGGTGCTCTGGAGAGAAATGCGTCTGCGGGCACTCTTGTCCTCCAACGATGGAGGATGGAGAGAGAGACAGAGGGAGAGAGAGGGAGAGAGAGAGAGAGAGAGAGAGAGAGAGAGAGAGAGAGAGAGAGAGAGAGAGAGAGAGAGAGAGAGAGAGAGGGAGAGCCACCGAGGGGTGACAAAGTGAGTCAACATCAGTGTCAAGTTTGAACTTAATGCCAGCGAGAGGAGGAGGGGAGGCCGAGAGAGTCGAGCAAAAAGCCCAGATAATGGAGAGATAGTGGATGATAAATAGATGATGGAATTCAATTTTAGCCATAAATGCTCATCGGTATTGAGGACAATTGTCAGTCAAGTGTGTTTGTCTTTTTTTTTTTTTTTACACTAAAACATGTGCATCCAGACAACTGAGATTATCAGATTAAATGTCACGTTCACACTAAGGACTCGTGTCCATTGATCCTCATGTACATGCTCAGGAGAGATCAATTCAAACTTTGAGAAAGCTTTTATAAGATCACATGCATCTGCTGTCGAACTGCATTCGTTGTGCTGCGATAGTAAAATACTGACAATTCTGCAGCTGCATGTAGACATTAACATCAGGCCTGTCACACTGTTGTATGGATTTTTCTTATTGTTTCAATAAATATGTGTATAAATCATGATAAAGCTAACTTATCTCATTAAGAGTTTCTTCTCAGTAAAAATAATTGGTAGTATTAAAACATTACTTGGTTATTTGCTTGAATGAGATCTGAGACATCAAAAATGAGATGACAAAAAGAGACATTTCAAGGTATTACGCAGTAATATTAGGCTTAAAATTACAGTTTATTTATTTAAGACGACATGAGATGTCATGTTGCAAAAGATTCACAGTCTGTATCATTAGTTATTGAAACACATTGAATTTCTTTGTAACCAGACATTGCTACGTAAAGAGGTATTTTTTAGTTTATTACAAGTTATTTTGTAATAACAATATATAATTTTTTATTTAGCAAAGGCATTGCAGTGACAAATTTAAGTTTAATGACTAAAACAAATTTTTTGAATAACAATACATATTATTTGATGATTTATATTATATAGAATTTTAAAAATCATGGTATGGATAGTATCTTAAGGCTGGGCGATAAAACAGTATCAATAATTGTAGCAATATAATTTTAGCAATATAATTTTCATAAATAGCAATATTACAATATAATATATTGCTTTTGCATTGTGAAAGCACAGCGAAGATCTAACACATAATTGATCTACCTCAGATTTATATAACGTTTTGTTGTTTATTAAGTGTTTGTCATATTTTGCTCCTAATTAAGATAAATAAGAGTTTAAAACCACGACCTTCACTAACCTACACACCTCAAAATGAAAAGAAATAAATTACGTGACATTTATCGTGATAATTATCACTACAGACCATATTAACATTTGTATCTTGATGTTTTAGCAGAAACTAAAATATTGAAAAATAGCAATAACAGTTTTTGTCATTTTGCCATTATTGGTGAAACAAATATTCAGTTTACATCAAGAAAACACAGCAACTCAGCTTCTGTTCATAAACAGATATTTGCTAAGAGGCATGTAACAAAACCCCAGCACCAGTACATGTGGCCTGTTGTGCTGTTTCACAGAGTCGCAGCTTTTCTCAGAACACCTGAGCATTGTTCTCTGACTACAGAGGTATTGTTCTCCTGCCATAAACACTGAGCTTCAAGCTAGGGGGACAATAAACAATGGCACTGTATGGCCCCCGAGTGAAGGAGCACCACACCGAAACCCACGGCAATAAAGACACAAGGTTTGATGTGAGGTAATGACGCAGGTATGACGGTATGTATGGTGGAGTCAACGAGCGAGAGCAGAGTAGAACCGGGGTTTAAATATATCTCTGCAGCGGAAGGGAGAGAAGAAGAGAGAGATAGAAGATGGAAGCAGGGAGGCAGAGGAGAGAGACGGAGAGAGTGAAGAGGAAGTATGTGACTTTGGGGTGGGTGTAGGGGCTTGGGGATGGGGAGGGTGCCAGCTTGTTTTATTTCCGGTTGACAAGACTTTGCGCTCCCTTTCTCTCTGTCGCTCCCTCTCTCTTTCATACTCTGCTATTCTTTCTCCGCTGCCCCCGTTGCTCTGTCTCTCTAACCCCCCCTCTTCCTCTGTTACTTTCCTCCGAGACGTGCCTTGGAGAAAGGAAAGGACTTGACAAGTTCAAAGGTAAAAAAAAGGAGTAAAAGCAGGGGAAGAAGTAAAAGTACAGTAAAAGCACAGGAATCACACTAGTGAAATACTCAAATACAAGTATGAGGCCAGTAATCAACATTTTAGAATGTAAAAGTATATACGTATCAGCAAATCTACTTCAAGTATGAAAATGAGTCCTTATTATGCAGGTATCATTAAATATATTGTATTAATGTATTATTATTTCTGATGCATAAACATATATGGTTCATTGTAATATCTGTACTTGTTAAGTGGAGATTAATAAAGCTACTAAATGTATTGTTAAGTATTTTCATCATCTCTATGTGTGTTTTTTTTGTCTAATGTATCTATATTCTATTTTATTCTATTCTATTCTAATTCTATTCTTTTTATCTGTATTTATTCTGTACTTGCTGCTGTAATACCAGAATTTCCTCCATGGGGATCAACAAAGGATTATCTTCTCTTCTCTTTATTTTAAAATGACACATTTTATAAATTCATGATATATTTAATTCAAAATAAAAATCTACAAAGTCATAAGTACAAGTAAATGTCAAATAAATGAGGTAGAGTAAAACTTGCAGTGTTTCTCTCGTGAAAATGAAGCATAAAGAAGCTGGAAACTGGAAGTAAGTATCTCATATTTGTACCACTTGAATACGTTTATCAGTAAGAGAACAGAAACGGGAGAAAAGAAATGAAGTACACGAGGGAAAGTTGAGTAACACAACTGCTTGGTTAATTGAAATCTGAGCTCAACAACATGCACTTCTATTCCCACTCCCTGTTTTCTAGCCGGTTACTCTTTTGTTTTTTCCTTTACCCAGAAATCATGATTACATCTTATTGTGTTCCAGTTGTTGGAATGTGGCCTAACCTATGTGATCCCGATGTGCTGAGTGCAATACTGTGTGTGTGTGTGTGTGTGTGTGTGTGTGTGTGTGTGTGTGTGTGTGTGTGTGTGTGTTGAGCTGTGTGTGTGTGACGGCGCGTGCTTCACTGCAAAGATTCATGTAGCTCCAGGACATGCATTTTTTTTTAGTGCATCTTGTTAGTTCATTCCTGTCACCTCTCTCTCTCTCCCTCTCTTTCCCTCCCTCGCCATCCCTCGCTTTTTCAGCGCTGGAGGGGGGGATGGGGAAGGGGCGGTGGACAGGGCTGGGAGGGGAGGTTGGGGGAGGCGGCGGTGGAGGCAGTCGCCATGGTTACAATGCCATGACAAATATTCATCAAGTCGTTAAAATAAAAACAAACGGGAGTGCATTATAATTGCTCTTACTGACTGGATCCTATAATGCGTTCATATATTATGAGTGAGAGGAGCCGAGTGGAAGGGCCTCACGCACGAAATATGCCGCCAGTGGTAAAAAGTGAATATCAGCTGACCTGGAGGCAAATGCATGTGGCACACACACGCAGACACACACGCACACTTGTTTACTTGCACACACTTCAACTGCTTTTGTGCAACTTTATTTCTACATTACCTGTTTATGGAATTCCCTGTGAGTACTTTCGTGAGTCTCTCCTTTCCTCTCTCTTTGTCCCTCCATCTCTTGCTCTTCCGTTTGCTGTTGTGTAGCCCCAGGCGATACTGTGATGTGTCCTCCCTCTGTCCCGCCCTCCCTCTCCCTCTCTCTCTGTCCCTGTCACCTTCAATTGCTCTGTGAAACTAGACACACTGCCTGGGGCGGGGAGGCAGGGTGGGAGGAAGAGATGGAGGGAGGGAGGGAGGGAGGGAAAAGAGGAAGAGAGAGGAAAACAGGAGACAGACAAACCGCTTTAAAGACAGACATGAGGAATACATTGTTGGTGTCATTAAAAACAGGAGAACCACAGCCCAGATGTGTGGCACACTCTGAAAAAAAACAACAAGTTATGTTAACGTCACATCACAATCCAGCCAAAAATATACAACACTTAAATAATGTATCACTGGAAACATTAAACACATAATGACTGTGTACATACACACATCTACCCAATTTATAGGAGTGTTTTGACCTGGATGTCCTATTAACAGGATGTTATTTACCATCTGTGTGCTATGATCCAGTCATCTCTCCTCCAGTTCAGACCTGTTAAACCGGTCTGATTTACAAAAGGAGCAAGGAAGATGTTAGTGTTCCTTTCTCCCTATAGGCCCCGAGTTGAAGTTACAATGATGCCTCAACAATCATGTCCCAAAGAGGGGAATCTAATTCATGCAAGGCCTATTATAGTTATTGAGATATTACAAGTGATACAAAATCAGCAGAGTAATCATTCCCAAGAAGAACGTAAAACAAGCTCACTGCATCTTATGATGATTTAACCCAGGTCACACTTGTGGTAGTAAATTGCTATAAATTGCCTCTAAATGTTGAGTGTATGTCTGATGTGTAAAGTATAGAAATATAAATTATATTATATTATATTATAAGGCTACTGTTTTAATCCGAAAGACCTAAAACATGATGGTCTTTACCTTTTTTTTCATTTGATAAAGCTTTGAAATGTACACATGTATCTGCAAATTTGTTTAAAAATAAATAAATAAACAAATAAATGAGTATATGCAATTATAAAAGCATTGCATCCAACAACTTCACCATAGAAGGAGATAAAGAGGTAAAGATGAATCTTATTGGGCTTAAAACATTATCACATTTCTATTTCCATATAGGCGTGTTCTCTGAGCCACTGATATGACACGTGTCAAATGTAAATAAACTGTTAATAACTATATACTCACATGAAGTATAACTCAAATAAAATAACCTGTGTATAGTCATGTGTATAATACAGTAAAACCACCATAACCATACTATTCAAAAGGACATTATAATGTGTAAAGTATAATCAGTAAATGTAGGCAACTTTAAGTATCACAATCAGTGCCCATTATGCAGATGTAATACAATATATTATATTACTATTAATGATGCATATCATATCATGAACAAACAAGCAGCATTTAAATATTTATATCTTGTTAAAATTCAGTTGAATGAAAATACTCTTTCACTTACTGTTGATTAGATTTAATCTAAATTGTTGCTTCATTTACAAATAAACAATTTGTTTTGTTTAAAATCTGTTTGAAAGTGAAAATGATAAATAAACCCACCAGGAGGTTTGAGGACTGGGGAGAATCTGATTGGTCCTGCGCTGCAGTTCTTCGACGTCATTGGTTCAGGTGCGTTGGGGAGGCGGGGCCAGGGCTCTGATTGGGCGCCGGCGAGCACACAGGTACTCGGCTGTAGTGGTTTCGCCTGAAACCGTTCACGGTGAAACCTGGACCCGTTACAGGAGCGAGTCCGCGGCCATGGATCTAATGAGTCCTTCCGAAGAACCGTGTTAGAACTACACGAAACTCACCGTGAGGCTGGTTTGAGTTCCTGTCGCTGGACACGGGGAGAAGAAGACGATTGAAGAAGAAGAAGAAGAAGAAGAAGAAGAAGAAGAAACTTCCTTCAGACTTGTTTCTTCTTCTTCGATACTAAAAAACAACCCGAGGCGCGTTTTGTGCCGCGAAACTTCCCAAAATGTCGCCGAATTCGCGGTTTTCGGCCATTTTCTGGTTCACAACAGGTGAGTGTCGCCTCCTCCCCCCCCCCCTCCACCCACCTGCTCCTCCTTTGTGTGCAGAGTCTTTGTGCCCCTGTGAACCACCAGCTTAGCTCTCCGCTAACTCCGGAGCATGATGCGTAATGTCCTCCTCCATGCCTCCGTGTGAGCGATTCAGAAATGTCCTCTACGTTTGTCTACGCAGGGGTTTTGGCCTCTTACGCCCAAGAATGTGGCCGACCCCCGTTAACGGAGAACCGGATCGTGGGGGGCATGGACGCCCAGGATGGGGCTTGGCCCTGGCAGGTGGACGTGCAGGTGTGTCTTCAGTTTCCTGTCGTGGTCCGTGGGATGTTTCATTTCCCTGAACGTGTTGGTGCCATGTCTCACCTTCCTTGTTTCAGATCCACTGTCATTAATATCAACAACAGTCTGGAGTCAAACAGCTCGTCATCCATAATTATCACTCCTTATTGTTTTCATTATGACAACTAGTCTGTCAGAGCTGAAACGTGAAGGTACACAACTGTTCCTGGTTCCTGGTCTCTCTCTCTCTTATCTCTCTCTCTCTCTCTCTCCTCTCTCTCCTCTCTCTCTCTCTCTCTCTCTTCTCTCTTCGCCCATTTCCCTTCTTTGTAAAGTGACTTGACATAATGCATTTTATGGTTTGGCGCTATACAAATTTAGTTGAATTCTCACTATCCTATTTTAATCTAATTTAAAAGACCAAAATAAGTGCGTGGCAACCTATTAGACGATTGACAGAACACTAGATCGATAGATGGATACTTTATTGATCACGAGGGAATTTATGCCGCCAGTATCACACGGAACGGTCAAAACACAAGAACATAAGAACAATAAAGGGTCAAAATGAGTTCACTGCACTGAGATGAAAGTCCGGCCACCAGAACTAATACAAAGCTGTCACTGTAAAGAAGTATGTGCTCATGGAGATGTTGACCATACAAATATTTTTAATTATAAGGTGATTTGAAAGACACAAGTAACCGAGGCAGAGTATTGAAGCCAAATATAAATACAGACTCAAAGATAAATAACTGAAACTATACAATGTTTTTCATTAGACTAATGTAGCCGGTAAAAATGATGGTACTAGTCAATCATCAGTTGTTTTTAAAGCTAAAACGATTGGTAGCTCCAGCTTCTCATAAAGTAAAAATTGATTTCACTATAAATGTCCAATTATTATTTCTTTCAAGTGTAAAAACAGCACCACAGATCAAATAGGGTTTGGTCTTCTAGGCTTCTGTCATGTGTACCATCGCAAATATCTGATTAAGAAGCTGAGCTGAATCCATTAATTGAAATATCACTGAGATGATTGACAGAAAACTAATCAACCATCAGTCATTTTTCAAGCTAAAATGTTTGGTAGCTCCAGCTTCTCATATCTGATCATTTGCTGCTTCTTCTTGATGTAAATTTAATATTTTGACTAAAGATTAAAGACTTGTTTTTGCTCCAGTTAAACAGCAAAAACATTCTATATAAATCAAATCCAGGGGTTTGTGTTTGGTATGTGTTGATGTGTTCCATTTCGTCATTATGATTATTGATATTGTCTTATTGCCCAGCTCTAGTATCACTTCTGCCTGTGGCTACCTCTCTGAGTGGGTTAGTCGGGGTTTTGTTGATAAATACGAACTTGCTGAGAGAGGCTTTTGCCTGTGATGCTGAGGTGACTCACTCCCTCTCTCCCCTCGGCTTCCAGACAGTCAGTGACGGTCATATCTGCGGAGGCTCCATCATCACGGAGAGCTGGGTCCTATCAGCCGCTCATTGTTTCCCCAAGTAAGAGAAGTTACACACAGGCTGTCTGCTTCTTTATCCAGCCGTCTGAATCACTTTGTCTGAATCCTGGCAGAGGCCACTGCAGAAAGCCCCCCAAGGAAAGTCTACTTATTCAAGGAGAATGTTTGAAATGTGCATAATCTGGAAACTGACTTCATCCCGTTAAACTCCTAATTGATCCCGTTTTCATAATTAGTTTCTCCACATATAATATTTAGCAGTAAGAGTATGCACACACAAACTGAGCGTGAGGAATCAAAGCTTTCTGTTAATCATTTACAGGTGATTCGTTTCATTTGTACCCGATGAGTATCTGAGGAGCTAAACTAAAATGTCACTCAGTAGAGCGCAAGCCTCCGCCAATCTCAACAATTACATTCAATCAGTCCCACCAAATTGCACACACTCATAGATATTGGTCTCCTAAATATGCCTGTTCCTGATCCATGGATTATTTCTTGAGAAATTCACAAAAATGATTTCTTGATTATTTTTTTTAGAAATCAATTCCACGTCAAGAAAAATCGGTTCAATTGTTTTATTGCATAATAAACGGCTAATAAACAGCAATTGGCAGCAGTAAAAAGTGAATATTGGTGTACAGGAATATGACAAACATCAACATTCAAAGTCCCCTTTATATCCAATCTAGCAGGTTCTGTTCAGTGTTCCTCTTCTTCTCCTTTCAGTCCATCGGATGTGAGCTCTTACATCATCTACGCTGGCCGGTACCAGCTGAATGGCTATAACCAGCACGAGTCATCGCATCGCGTGAGACAGGTGGTGATCCCATCCGGCTACAACAATCCTCACAACGGGAAGGACGTGGCGCTGGTGCAGCTGAGCAGCCCGTTGACCTGGTCGGATCACATTCGTCCCGTCTGTTTGCCGGCATCTAACACGCTGTTCCCGAGTGGCATGTTGTGCTCCGTCACCGGCTGGGGGAACACCAGGGACGACGGTAGGACATACTGGATTCTTTACATTATTTTATCAAGCAGTTCAACGTTTCAACAGTGCACAAATAGCTGTTTTGTTTACCTGGAAAACTGGTGTCAGGGGCGTAAATTTGGTTTGAACATTCATTATTCTTTTCCTGATCTCCTTTTTCATAATATAATTCGTTGCCCTGCTTGCACCAGCTCTGCATACACTTCTGGGTCCGTAGTACTGATCATCATATGCTCATTCAATTTAACATTATGTGTAAAATCCTTTAAAAGTCTCTGACCCACCCCCACCAGCAGACTCGTTGTCTCTCTGCCTTCAGTGTGGTCTTCACCAGGTGGAATGCTGCTCAGTAGGACTGAGGTCAGGTGACTCGGCCAGTCGATGACATTCCAGCTCCTAACCCTGAAACTCTCTTTGCTTTGTTCGACAGTTGTCCTGCAGAATGACTAAAGTTTAGATTTGATGCATTTGATCACAGTAAAATGTATGTAAGTGTGTCCGTTGCATTGACACCCTGGTTATTTCTACACAAAGACCCATTCTAACCCTTTATCATTAAAGATTTAAACCTTCAACATGCCCATTGAACCTTGATAGTAGTAGAACAAAGCGTACCTGCCACCTGTTCCTGCTGCAGACATTTAAGAGGCTTGTACTCCCTTTGTTGTTCATTCTCCATCTGGCCCCGTGTCCCCCTCAGTCCCTCTGTCAGGAGTCGGGACTCTGCAGGACGTGCAGGTGCCAATCATCTCTCAGCGTTCATGTCAGAACATGTACCAGACGAAGCCATCGGACCAGGTGGACATCCTGTATGACATGATCTGCGCTGGATACCAGGAGGGCGGCAAGGACTCCTGCCAGGTACTGTTGGATCAACTGTTCTTGCTGCCGTGTTAACGTTCACAAAGGCCTGTTTAGATGAGCAAAAACAAGAACGTGCTTTGACAATAACCTGGATCGTTGCCTTTCTGCAGCCATTCACCGTCTAATGTGTAAGGACATTCCTTTTGAGAACTTTGATACCTCCCAGTGGCGAAAGTTGAATGTGTATGTTGTTTGTTTCCAGGGTGACTCAGGAGGGCCTCTTGTGTGCCGGATGATAAATGGGACATGGGTGCAGGCCGGGGTGGTGAGCTTTGGACTGGGCTGTGCTCACCAAAATAAGCCGGGTGTGTACACCAGAATGACCAGCTACACGAGCTTCATCAGGAACACAATACCAGAGATCAGGCTGTACGGCCGAGCGGATCAGAACTGGTGTGGGAGGGCTGCCATCGTGGTCAGCTGCCTGTCCTCTCTACTGATCCTGCTTCAGAAATAAACCCACCCTGAAACCTGGATTTCTGGGAGGAAGAATGTAATCCAGGTCAATCGTAAATATGTGACTTATGTCCAAAGTGATCCTGAATAGTTCACCTAAAAATCTATGTGATGTGCACATGGAGCCATATTTAACATTGAGTGTCCTAAAAAAACTGTTGTAATGAAACTGATGTATCTTTGAGTCAAAGTAGCTTTGATAGGTTTGTATTTTAAATCAGAAAAAAATAGCTAAATAAATTATGTCTTCTATATTTGAAATAAATTGTTAATTTGATTATTGAAATCATCTCGGTGCTCTTTTAACCTCTAAGTTACTGTATGTATCATCTTCTGCTCTCACCTGTAAATGTTTCCCTTCGATTATGTATTATGAAAAGAATAATACAATTTTCTGTGCACAGCCCTTTTGAATGTTTTCTTGATTGAAATGAAGGTAGTTTTTAAATGGTCTGATGTTCATTAAATATTCAGAAACAAAGAGAGAATGACAGTTTTCTTTATTATAAAGAGCGGACAGCATGTCAAAATGGTAAAAAAAACAGCTTGGTAGTGCCGATAAAAAACAAAGACTAGCGTTTAAATTAATTTGATTAGTCTTCATTTAAGGTTTTCATGCTAAAAAAGAAAATAACTTCAACACAAATCCCAGTTTCGTCTTTCCAGATTTAAGGAAAGTCAGGCGTCAGGGGGAATGGTATCAGAGAGGATCATGGGAGAGCCGAGCTGCAACTCCTGCTGCAGTGATTCCAGATCAGCCGGAGTCATGCGGTGCACCTCGCTCCAATCAGATAAGAGGGAGGCCGACAGGGGAGCCGAGTCGTAGCTGATGGAGGAGAACGTAGAAAGCATTAAGAGTGGCCTTTCTTTTGATCATTCAAAAGTTTAAAAAAAATATATATTATTATTCACAGTGCAGCTTGACACTGGTGTTGTTCACATTAGAAAACAAGTAAGACCTCACCTGTCCCTGTCACAGTGTTGCAGGTCTGTGAGAGACTGGTTGAGAAGGTCGTCCAGGTCGAAGCCCACGCCGTACCCAGCGCCGCTACCTTTAGGGGTGACTGAGAACACTGGGGGTAGAATGTCCTCCACCTGACAGGAACACAGGGGAAATATTAGGTCAGAAGAACTTTGTATCCCTCAGATCAAAAGACGATTGTGACATTTAGGACCATATAAATAAATGCATGTAGAAGAAAATGTTTTTATACCGTTCTGTTAATACATACTACACTGATCGTCTCAGGTAAAATGCTACCTCAAGAAATATGAATATATCACAAACCTGGGACTTTGACAGTTGCAGTGTTACTGTGTGGATGTCAGGGGCAATGGAAGGCCCATGTTGTCCTGTATCAGTGAATCCTAAGCTGGGATGAGGCTGTGACGGGACCCCTAAAGCCCCACAGAGAGGGTTTGTCGGCTGTGGCCCCGATTTCTCTCCCGCGGTGGGACACAGCTTCTCCATCGGCCCAGCCCTTGTAGTCGGGTGGGAGTTGAGGTTATTTTGGCCTCCGATGTCCACGTTCCCATTTGTCTCTCTGCTGGTTAGAGTTGGAGCCTTAGTCAAAAAACTCTCCAGTGGGAGCAGCTGCGACTGAGGTTGAGGGTCGGGTTGGGTTTGGCTCTGTGGTTGGAGCTGCGGCTGAAGAAAGCCTGACGGTAGCGTCTGCTGTTTCCTGTTTTGTTGTGGTTGTTGAGGTGGCCTTGTCTCTAATTGCTGCCCGCTCCAATTCCCCAAACAGTTGAAACCACTTTGTCCGTTGCCCTCGTTGTGGGGTTTGAGCGTGTTGTTCTTAACGAAGCTGCTAGTGACACCCAATATATCTATCCCTCCACTAACTAAATCTGCGGGAGGTTTCCTCTGGCTCATGGGTAAAGGTAATGATGCTTGCTGGCTGCTGGGTGGTTGGAACAAACTCAGCTGGTTAGGTTTAACTCGAGAGATTAACTGTTTGTGAAGATGAATCCTCCTCAGCTCCTTGTCTGTTATATTGCTCAGAGCTCCTTGAGTGCTATCACCGATCCCCACGCCCCGGTGTGAGTTACAGTCATTTTCAACAACCCTCTCGTTGCGACTGTCCATCATCATCGTCCACCGCTGCAAAAGGCTTTTGTCGTTGTCACTCAGCAGAACCCCGCCCAGAGAGTCCCCCTGTTTTCCCTCTCTTCTCTCCTTTTCCTTAATTTTCCTCTCCCTCTCTCTGGCTCGTTCCTGCCTCTTCCTTCTCTTCTCCTCTCTTTCTCGTTGACGCTCTTGGGCTGTGACAGGCCGCCGCGACTCCGGAACAGATGACAGGGAGGACAATATACCTCCTCCACTAGCATCCATGCCCAGCGCAGACATACCTCCATCTGCGACGAAGATAACAAATTAAGTGTAAGCATGACATTTTAACGGTGTGCATTTAAAAACAAAATACACTTGAGGACGATACACTTACCACCCCTGCATTTATTTCTGAGAGCGGATTTCAATAAAGCTGCTTTAAGTGCAGCTTTAGTATCCTCCGAAATGGCTCCTTCTTTTCTGGTTCCCTCTCCTGCACCAGGAGGAGGCCTGGTGTTCTTGGACAGTGACTGTGAAAGGGACTGAGACAGTGACTGGGCTTGTGCCACAGACAGGGAAAGGGAAGGCACAGTGGTGGGTAGGGGTGTCATGGTCTGTGCTGGTGTTGCAGGAACACTGGTTGGAACCTGGGTCATGGACTGGCTCTGGGTGGATTGAGTCAGGGGGGCTTGACCGCTGGTGAGCTGCTCCTGTGCCTCACTGTCTCTCATTGTTTCTGAGGGGGCCTCCTGACTAGACACTGGTGTTGTTAAATCTATAGTCTCTAGCTGACTGCAGTCTGAGTTGGCACTGGGCATGTCCACATCAACTGGGCCACTTTCATTTTTAGAGAACAGGGGCAAATTATGGGTCACACGAGGTGGAGTAACTTCTAGGAGTGATGTGGGTTTATTAAAGGTCTGCATGTCATTTGTAAATACATAGTTCCCTTTTGCTGGTGTGTGGTCTTGTTGCTGAAGAGATTCCACTTCCCTCATTTGCTGCTGTTGTATCTGTGCTGCTTGCGAGTGTTGTGCCATGGGAACCAATGCTGATTTGGTGACAGTCGAGGCCTGAGCGTTAGACTGGTTGCTGCTCTGTGCTGCAGCTCCGCCATTCACCAGAGGCCTGAACTGCAGTCTCTGACGAGTGATTTGTTTGTTTCTATGAAAGTCCTGGATCTCCACCAGAATCGCCTCTTTGATCTGCTCCTTGTTCATTTGGAGGTTGTCGAATTCAAAGTCAAAAGCTGGCACACAGATTGGCTCGTCATCTGGGTCGTGGTACTTGGCCAGGTAAGGATGCTCCAGCGCGTGTGTCACACCTATTCGTTCACGAGGGTCAAAGCGCAACATGGCCGCCAGCAGGTCCAACGCCTCCGGTTCAGCCTGTGGATAGAGTTTGGCCAAAGGCACGGCTAACCTCGTTGGAAGACTCTGAACGTAGGAGCGTACTCTGTCGGCTCTGATGGCACCGATTAAACCCTCCGGAGGAGTGCCTAACACAGACAGAATGAGCTGCAGCTGATGGACGTAGTGCTTCCCAGGAAAAAGCTGCTTACGCCCCAACATTTCTGCAAAGATGCAGCCCACCGACCACAAGTCAATGGCCAAAGTATAGTGATTCAGAGACAGCAGGAGTTCAGGAGCACGATACCATCGCGTCGCCACGTATTCAGTCATGAAGGAATGAGACTCCTCGGGGTGCGAACTGAGACCCCTCGCCATGCCGAAGTCTCCGATTTTCAGCTCACAGTTCTCGTTCACTAACAGGTTGGAGGGTTTGAGGTCACGGTGGATGACGTTGGCAGAGTGCACATACTTAAGGCCACGCAGTAGCTGGTACAGAAAGTAGCGTGTGTGCTCCGGGGTGAGCGTCTGGGCAGAGTGTATGATCTGGTGCAAGTCGCTCTCCATGAGGTCCAGCACCACGTACCTGCGGACATGGGAAATGGGAAATGGAACAGAGATGAGCTTTAGAAAGGTGGTCACTCAACAATCAGGAAGTGAGGTCATTTTGATGTACTGAGGTGAACTTTCGAAATATTATGTCTCCCAGTTACATAACATTCTTAGTACAATTCCCACCAATACAATGTGAAATATAATCTATATTTTAGGGATGGGTTTTGTTCTTTGATGTGCAATTGAAATTTTTTCACATCCACATTTTTTAAATATATCTGTAGATTTTGGTTATAAATCCGTATTACTGAATCCTCAGCTCGATTGGTAAATAAACTATTTTTTTATATAAAGATTGATATAAATGACCTTAATAACCTTACAGACTTTTCTGGTCTGAGGCTTGTGTGTGTGTGTGTGTGTGTGTGTGTGTGTGTGTGTGTGTGTGTGTGTGTGTGTGTGTGTGTGTGTGTGTGTGTGTGTGTGTGTGTGCACATACACAGACTTGAAGGCAGAGTGAGGGAGGTTCGGCTGCAAGATGTCTTTGATGGCGATAATGTTGTCATGTTTGAAGTGCTTCAGAATCTTGAGCTCTCGCAAAGTGCGCTTGGCATTCGTCACCACTTCAAAAGCATTGGAGATCTTCTTTATCGCCACCTGCTGGCCTGTGAGATGCAAACATGATTCAAGAAATAAACACAAGGACTTCCTCATTCATCACTGAGCATTGTGGTCAAATCAGTAAATCTGCCCTACCAGTGTCCCGTCTCCTGGCAGATGAAACCACTCCATAGGCCCCTGTGCCGATGGTTTCTATGACGTCATACTCCTCTCCGACGTCGAACTTCACATCCAGGGAGTGAGCTTTGAGCAGAGCCAGGTTTTTTGCTTGTGTGCTGGTTTCTGTGGTTTCTCCCGTCGCCTCGACTCTGCGCTCGTTCTGGTTTTCTCTGCTTTTGTCGGTGGACATTCTTTCTGGCGACATGGCCACAGGTTGACAGTTTTTACCTTCTCCGTCCTCCTTGGTTGACATTTTTCTGAAAAGAGAAATGAGAGTTTTGCATTGGTGTCAGTTTACAAGACGTCACAGTGAGGCTCTCAGGTGCCACTTCAGGATTACTGATACCTGAGTCAAACTCCACAGTGAGGCCCTCAGGAGCCACTGATACCTGAGTTTACCTCCACAGCGAGGCCCTCAGGAGCCACTGATACCTGAGTTTAACTCCACAGTGAGGCCCCCAGGAGCCACTGATACCTGAGTTTAACTCCACAGTGAGGCCCCCAGGAGCCACTGATACCTGAGTTACACAGGTGTACAGTAGATTTTAAAACCCTCAGAGAAAACCAAACTTCACAGCAGGTGAATGTGCAGTTATTTCACGTTTTTACTGTTTATTAGCAGAAGGTGGTGGGACCGGGACGAGCCGGGACCTGACCCGTTAGGCCTGGATGACAAGTGACGGGAACCTGTGGCTCCCGGACCTGACACCAGTCTACGACCCGGCGGCGGTGAACGGAGAACAGACCCGGGACGAGCTGTCTTTGAGGCGCTGCTACCTTCCATTAAACAGGGAAACCCACCGACTCCATGATACCTCAGCCGCTCTTTGACGCAGGGGCGTAGGCTGCTTACCTGCAGCTCAGTCCAGGAGCGTTGAACCGGGTCCTTCTCGGTCATGAACCGGAACGAGACATCCCGGAGACGAGCCTGTGAGTAACCGAGCACCGGTCCACCATGTGAAGTAACCACAACACGTGTAGATGTGATCGCGATCCCGTGGTAGAGCTGGTTTCTCTTGTTATTGTCCGCCGCCTCCTCCGCGCTGCACTTCCGCGTCGCGTGTGAGTGACGGGCGTTGGACCAACGAGGTGAGAGCACCTACAAGAGACCGTCCAATGGGAGCAGAGGACGTGGTGGAGGGCGGGGCGTCGCTCTGTATAGTAGGCTCTCTGTTTTTGGTTGTTTTTTTTATGGGACGTGATGACGCGATTTTCCAGAAGTTTATTAGTTGAGGAGGAGCCACAGTTTATAAAAAAAAACTTCAACACATACAGATCTTTGTTTAACGGATCTACACTAATATAATGACAGTGTATAACATGAACCACTTCTACTGTCAATAATACACAAATAACTACTAATATTTGTATATAGAGAAGAAGAATGGGAAGAAAAATACAAAGAAAAACTGTTTCATTGAGATACTTAACTTATTTTATTTTGCCAATACTTACATTACTAGGACAATAACCACCAATACTACTACTTCAAGATATATGGATAGATGTACATACTCAAATAAGTACAATCCAGATACTTTGCTTACTTGATTTTTATTTAAGTAGTGTAGGACTATAACTACCACTACTACTACTACTACTACTAATAGACAAAAAATACTCTAATTTCTATATCAATGAGACTGAGTTATAGATAGATAGATAGATAGATAGATAGATAGATATAGATAGATAGATAGATAGATAGATAGATAGATAGATAGATAGATAGTCGATAGATAGATAGATAGATAGATAGATAGATAGATGGATGGATGGACATCAGAATGGGTGTTAAAGTGCAAATATTCATAGTATCTAGGAATATACTCGAGTAATTAAGTACAATTGTCAGATAACTTACAGTTGACAGTTAATACAACCAGATGAAATGTATCAAAACCTTTGAGTAGCTGGGTGGTATACTGTAATCTCCAACATAGGTCAGTAGTATAAAGTAGTGAAACTTCTTCTACTAAAATAATACTGCAGTATCATGTCCAACGAGTACTTTGAGTTGTTTGACTTTATTAGCTGATCATTCTTCTGTTCGTCTGTAAAGATTATTACTTGAATACCTCATACGTCTTCTGCAAAGTCTGTAATATATTGCACATATTTCATATTCATTCATATTGTAGTTTTTTCTACAAAGTTTATATCTGATTTATCTTTATCTTTCTCCTTGAACGACATACCCCTGTTTTTCTCCTTGTGTGACATGTATCAAACACCAAAGCAAGTTCCTTATATGCTGAAAACTTACTGATTAATGTGAGGTACTTGCTCCACCACTGGTCATATACATGGCACAATTGGGTCCTATGGTTTAATTTAATATAATTGACAGTATTTGTAATTATAGACTGCAGATGCTTAAACCTGTAGTATTATGTCCCATGTCCCTGGAGGCCACAGAGACTGAAGTCCACAGTAAACACACAGTGCACACACCCCCCCTCATCCTGGCTGTCCAACATCTGCACCCAGCTGTCCAATGAGAAGCAGCTGCAAAACAAAAACCCACCAATCAGAAGAGATAATCCGGCCTCCAACACGTCCCCTGCAGAAGAGCAGGAACGAAAACTCTGCAGCAGCCAAAACCCAGAGATCGATCCAACTCTTCCTCGGTCTTCTGCGGACTCGGCTTGTTTTAAACATGGCCGGTGAGATGCCGCGGTGGGAGAGGAAAGTGCGCGTCTTCCTGTGCGTCTTCGGTTTGGCTCTGTCGGTTTACGCGCTCCACGTCGAGGTGTCCAAAGAGTCGAACCCGGACTACAGAGCGATGTGTGACCTGGGGGAGTCGGTGAGCTGCTCCAAAGTCTTCACCTCCAGGTAAGTGGTTTTACTCATGTGCTGGTTCTCTGTAGTTGTACTGGTTCGTACCTGTGGTGCAGGAGCAGCAAACCTCCACCTCGTCTCTCTCCTGCATTGGTTCATTCATGCTTCTAACGTTTGCCTGTAAACTGTGAAATGTGCATTTTGTTCCAGTCCCTTTCATTCCAGTGCCACGTGCTACATTCCTCAGCTACTGTTGCACCCTGTGAGGCAACTGAGTGAATATCCCTGGACTTTTCCTGACAATAATTATAATCTCTGAATTATATAGTAGAATGCAGCAGAGCTATCTTTTCACTTTCTTGTCAGTAATGTGTGTCCTTTTTTTTTTTTTGGCAGATGGGGACGTGGTTTTGGTTTGGTCCAGTTCTTCGTGGCCCAGGACAGTCCTCTGAACCAGCCCAACAGTTTGCTCGGCATCATATTCTACACTCTGCAGATGGGCCTCGGTTAGTCTGTCATCATCTTCTGCTGATTATAGCCCAGTGCTTTTAGGGAAGAGACTGTTTACATTCCAGCCTTTCTATGAACCATGACTGGCCCTGCTCTTCAGGTTTTTCAGAAAAGTAAAGAAAGTAAAGTAAAGTTAAAGCAATGTAAGTCAAGTTAGAAAGTCAAGTAAGTTAGTGAGTAAAGTATAAAATAAAGTAAGGTAAGTTGGTAAATAAAGCAAGTAAATTAAAAGTAAATTTAGAAAGTAAAGTACGTAAGTTACTATGTTAGTTAGTTAGTTAAATAAAGCACTTCTCTACGACCAACCTCACACATAGTGCTTTTCAGAAAGACAATAAAAACACAAGGATTCAATACAAAGTACGCGGTGAGACATAAAATTCAGTTTGAATAATTGGGTTTTCAGATACTGCCGAACATACATCTATGGGAAGAGCATTCCATAATATCGCCTGTAGTTTTTAAACCGATATGTGGTCCAAGCAGTAACCCCTGATCAGAGGAGCCCAGCTGTACGGATGGAGCTGGTCGGTTAAGTTCAGGGCCCGGACCATGCAGTGCTCTTTAAGTGAAAATCAGTTATGAATTTGATGGGCAGCCAGTGTAAGACGGGTCTGGACGACTTCAAGATGCTCCAGAGATGATTCATTGAGGATGAAAATAAAGGTGTGGATGATAAAATGATTTTTTTAAAAGCGAGATATAAGCACAACATAGTATTTGATTGCTTATCAGTTAAGCTTATCAGTTATAGATTGTGCTGCGTTTCCTTAAATGGCTACTGTGTCTTTTTATTGATGGTCTAAAGTCCTGGTGTCTGTGTTCACTACAGGTCTGTCACTGTCCAGGAAAGCTGCAATGTTGCTGGTCTTCTTCTCCTGGGTGTCGGTGGCCGGCTCTCTCTATCTGGCGTCCATTCTCGCCTTCGTCCTGGGGGACTTCTGCCTGGTCTGCGTGTCCACATACATCGTCAACTTCGCGCTGCTCTTCACCAACGTCAGGCGGAGGAGGCGATCGGGGGAGTGAAGCAAAAGGCCGGATAGAGTGTGTTACTCGTGAAATTCAAGGCCTCTGCTTTCTGCTGAGGTGAAGCCACACTGGAACTGGAAATTCCCCGCCACAGTATTTTTGTTTCTCAAAGAAACAGGACTGGATGTGTGTCTCGTCTCAGCTTGAACTGGATCAAGCAGAAGTCACTTTTCTGCTTCATTGGATTTTTGTAATGCTGATGCACACACACACACACACACACACACACACACACACACACACACACACACACACACATATGTATATTTGAATAGTGCTGTTTGTCAAATGTGATTTAGTCCACAGAAGCTTTAAAAAATGAAAATACATTAATGTAAATAAATAAAATGTTGGTGAAGCAATACAGAGTCGTACCAGTAGATGGGGCTACATGTCAATTTCTGTTCATTTAAAATAACAGGGTCTTTCAGATTCTCCACAAAGGGCAGTTGTTAGTACAGTTTGATACATGTGCCTTTTCCTGTGGTGGCGCTGTTGAACGCAGCTTCACACACTCTTTCTAGCAGTGGTGGAGGAAGTACTCAAACATTTTACTTAAGTAGGTACTTAAATATACTGTAAGTATTGAAAGTGAGAGTAACTTGCAGTGATGCTGCTCGGCCTAATGTGACCTGTCTGCTCTTATTGGATCAGTGGACCAACTCCCTCTCATTATTGATTATGTTAAAAATATATATATATTTTAAATACGATCATGTAACAGTACATCGTAAACATGTACAGATATTTGCTGATATAAGTGGGAAAAAGTACCTGAAAACAAATCTACTTCAGTAACAATACATGAATAAATGTACTTTGTTACATCCCACCACTGCTTTCTAGATTCACAGTCCTGCAGCACAGCGACGCCCTGAGTAGAATAAAGTCTGTTCTCTACCTAGTATACAACAATTTGCTCAAGCTAAGAAAACTCACACTTTGCAGCTTTAAAGAGAAAATGTAAAGCCACGGAAACGCACATTACTGTGGATTTAGCGACAGACAAACAACAGATAAAATAACTGCAGCAATTAGAAGGGTTTGGATTTTCTAACGCCTGTTGCTTGAAACTGTTCTTTTTCTCGTCGATGTAAAAGTCAATATGAATCAGACAACCGAAAATTTCACGACGTTCCCTTGGACCCTGATGAAATGAATGCTTCCCGATTCCCCAGTGTTTTAAAGAATAAACAAATAATTGCTCACCTGAGGAACTCGACAGATTGATCATAATAATCATAATAACCATTAGTTCTGCCCTTCACCTGAAATGCAAGTGCATGTTTCACATCAGCTACAACAGAACGGATTTAGGCGTTCCCCATTCCACTTGGCTTCAAGTGTCGACAAACGGTACTCAAGGAAAAACCAACAAATTCCTCATCTTAACAAAACCACAATGACATTTGTGTCTAAGTTTAACTTCCTTCTCTGATCGTACGTCATGATCTCAAACCCTCGCATGATTATTTACTCTTGCACCAACCCACCTCATTGAGATTGTCTCCTCACGGAAGTTTTCCTCAAACTGCAGCAGGTAACTCATTCTTACTCAGTCGACCAGATTTAAATCTGCACGTCATCACTGATTCTCGTCTCACGCAGATATGAAATTCCTAGGTGTGTATGCAAGTAAAACCTCTTTACTTAACTTGCCAACTCTAAGAGGCTTCAGATTTGTTTATGGTATATGTGACAAATGATAAGGAGTCAGCCCAAGAGTTAAGTAAATAAGTAAATGTTACATTTAGTAATCTTCCATAAAGTCACTTCTAACATCACAATCTTATCTGGACCCCCTTTTATTCCATGTTCATGAAGCTGACATCTACTTACTCTATTACCTCTCAGGGCAGCAGAAGTATAGTTATGTTATGTGTTTTTCCACATTTTCATCAATTTCTCAGAAAATAGTTCATGGATCTTGGAGAAATCTTGTGAAAATGTGATGCAGATCCAAATAAAAGTGCAGATCTAGTGGATGTAAATGTGGTTTCAGGAGGGGACTGTTGGCCTTGATGGGTGAGCTGCACTTTTCTGTTGTTCAAGAATCTTCTCGAAGAGTTTTAGTGATATTTCGACACATAATGTAGAATAAAAGTTGCGAGAAAGTTAACTTCAAGCCTCACTGCAAACAAAGAAGAGGAGAAATATTAACTAAGAAAACAACAGCGTGTGGTGTGAAACGTTACACAACCACATTTGTAAAGGTCTTTCTCTGCACTTTTCAAAATACATATTTGCACTCAAAGAATAGAGAAAATGATGGATGAGGAGTAAGGGTTGCAGCCAAATCTATGAATGTCGTAAACGATAAGTGTAGTATTGTCTCTCACTGCAACGTCACCAACGTGTCAGCAGGGAATTCTTACGTCTGTGGTATTGTTTTTCACACACGGCACTGAAAGACGAGTATTGTCGATATCGGTGATGAGTTGTGTAGTGTAAAGGTGTTTGTGTGAGTGACTTGTTTGACTGGTTATGTACCTGTGCTGAAGGGACAAAACCCTACACTTGATCCACAGCTTCCTGCCCAATAAACCTCACAGCCACTGTAACCCTAACCCTAACCTCATAGCTACGATTTTTAATTAAAATGAATGCAGTTATCCGTGGGCCTCAGCAGGTTTTTGGTTTAAATCCTGGTTCTGTGTGGAGTTTGCACGTCCTTCCCATGTCTGTGTGAGTTTTCTCCAGGTACTCTGGCCTCCTGCACAGTCCAAAGACATGTAGATTGGGTTTAGGTTCATCTGAGACTCTACATTGGCCGTATATGTGTGTGAACGGGAGTGTAAATAGTTGTTTGTCTCTGTATGTTGTCCCTGTGATAGACAGGCGATCTGTCCGGGGTGTACTGAGCCTCTCGCCCAATGTCAGCTGGGATTAGCTCCAGCTCCCCACTCGACCCTGACAAGACAACCCGAACAGATAATGGACGGATAGATGGATTTTGGAAAGTATCATTAATTCATTCAACTCATACTGTGGATTAAATAATTGATTATTTTGGAAAGTCACGGTGGTGTGGTGGTCAGCACTGTCCCTGCAAGGAGGTTCCTGGCCTTTCCCAGTGGAGTTTGCCGGTTTTCCTTGTGTTTGCATGTTGTTGTTTCCAGGTACTCCTTCTTCCTCCCACAGTCCAAAGTGATGCAGACTGGGGTTAAAGGGATAGTTCACCCAAAAATGAAAATTCACTCATGTACTCACCACTTTGCCAATGGAGGGGTGCGTGAAGTGTTTGAGTTCAAAAAACACTTTTGGAGTTTCAGGGGTAAACAACTTGGCAGCCAAAAATCCAATGCAACTAAAGTAACTGGTGACCGGTTCTTCAAATGTAAAAAAAACAACAGAAAATAAACTGAAAATCCCTTCATCCTGCTCCTGTGGTGTCATCCAGGTTTCCGTACGCCCTGACATTATAATTCGACTTGAAACAGCGTGATTTACACCGTGTTTTCAGCCTAAATGTCTGATCAGTGATTAGAAATGTATGTATTGCTAAATGAACTATAGGTTACACAATAGGATTGCAACAGGAAATGTGCGTGCTACCAGTGACATAACCAGGAAACATCACTTTATCTCCACAAGGTGCTGAAATGCACCATTGACCGACACAAACAGTGACAGCAGACACTTTTGTGTCATCTTGTGGAATGTTCCACTTCAGTTCTTTTTGCCGTCTGGTTAAGCATTTGACATGTCGGGGGTTTTATCCACACTCTCACACTGGGTTTGCATGTGATACTGTATGTGGTGGTTTGTCCTCACCATCAGTTTCAATATTCATGCAGTAAATCAGAGCTGTGTATAGACTGAGATGTAGCAATTAATCCACTAGTCATATGTTTGATCACAAAAAAAAAAATCATAATATTATTTATATGTTTACTACATTAAATTGTATCTAGTTGTGTCCATGTTGCACATCTCCTTTAATTCTTCTTTCTAATAGGGGCAGTGGCCTCTAAACTGTGTACGTGTGAACTTACATAACTGGATTGATCTAGATGTTTTTCTACAACAATGAATGAGAAGGAAGGAGGAAACTGTTAATATTGACAGTGAAGTAGGGTGTCATGTGGGAGGGGCTCACTTCTCCGTAGCTGACTGGGAAAACCAAGCTTAAATAGAGAAACGAACAAGAGCCGTGTACTCACACAATGGCTTTGGTGAGATGGATCTGCACGCTGACTCTGACCAGCCTTTTCTCCACAGGTGAGTCGCGCTGAATTGAAAAAAAACGTATTTGTTAATCGGCAGATGCTGGGAAATTGTAGTCAACTATAGTAGGCATATGTAGAAATGAACAATACCACACATTTATCTATACGTAAAGGGACCTGATGTCACTTTAAAGTGACCTGAAGCTGTTCTGATTTAGTTTTTGACAATTGTCTCATATGGGGAATGTGTATTTTCAGCACGGTGATGTTAGACGAGGACCAAGTACAACTTTAAATTAATTATTAAACTTAAGTTAAGTTAACAATTAAGAAATGATTTGCACTTGTAATTACAAATTAACCAGATAATGTCAGATGTCAGCATGTAACCACAATGTAATACTTGTTCCAAATATTTTTTTTAATCTGAAAATTATTGCTGAAATAACTAATCTGACACTGTACTTGAATTAACACATTATCAAGTCGAGTCAAAGGCTTAAAATATGAAAATAAAACAATTTGAAAATACATGTGAAAAATACAAAAGCAATAAAATGTTAAACATCGCAAATATTTGATAGATAAACTATTGCACAATAGCAGAGTCTCGAAATGGGATCTTGAGCAAGTAAAAGTCCTCATTACTTTAAAATGTAATTTTATGTGTAAGTTTGCGTTAACTTTATTTAATTAAATCAAATTCACTGAAGGAATTTGATTTACTCAAACTAGCATGATAGAAAACCCTGGGGTGGGGGCTGTATAATACTTAGATCCTAAATTATGAAAGTATAAAACATAATGTATAATTTTAGTTTATTACAAGTATCTTCAGTTAAGTGCAAATGTAAGGGTTCAATATTCTTTATTAATGTTTTATTTAAATCCATAAATGGAGATGACTGAATACATTCAAATTAAAGTAGCTTTTGCTGTATTGGCCTATAGAGAATGAGAACCTTTTGATTTTTTTAATTTGTTGACTTAACTTCAGCGAGTTCCTCTTATTTGAATAAGTGATTGATGAAACATTATTACCACTAATAAAGCCATTAAATTAAGTAATTAATGTATTTGATGTGTCAACCAAAAAAGTGTATAATGGTTAAAATAATATATAAGTTCCAAAGGAGCACTGTCTTTTTAACAAAAGGGAATTGTATCTATTGTTGAGCTTGTTTTTTTTCGAAACATCACACACTCCTCACATATCTGTGATTAACCAATTTGTTTTGTCTCCTCCAGAGTTACATGCTCAGCTGGATGGTAAGAGCATTATTTTCTACTTAAATCGTAACATGTTTCCAAGTCAAACTGGCAAATAATAAGGAATATGGGAATAATTTTGGAATTTTCTTCTTTCCAGTATGTGGCATCACTCCCCTGAACACCAGGATAGTTGGAGGAGAAGATGCTCCACCTGGAAGTTGGCCTTGGCAGATTAGTCTGCAGACGTTTGGCGGCCATTTTTGTGGTGGTTCCCTCATTAACAGAGAGTGGGTGATGACTGCTGCTCACTGCTTCTCCAGGTGGGTAACTAGTCTATAATAGAGGATGCATTTGTGTGTGTTCCAGTCTGTGGTTCAGCTGTGATTTTCTTCTTAATACTGACGCATATCTTTATTATTTTAGCACAAGTACGTCTGGCTTGCAAGTTTCTCTCGGCCGTCAGAACCTGCAGGGCACAAACCCAAACGAAGAGTCCAGAAGTGTTGCCAGAATCATTTTGCATCCAAAATATGACAGCGACAGCAGCAACAACGACATTGCTCTACTCCGACTCTCGTCACCAGTCAAACTCACTGACTACATCAGACCTGTGTGTCTGGCAGCCAGTGACAGTGTGTTCAACAATGGTACAGATAGCTGGGTCACTGGCTGGGGCGCAGTCAAGGAGGGAGGTGAGTCTGCTTGTTGCTGACAAAGAGTGTTGTCTAAGTGTAATATAAACTGTAGGTGGATGTATGAATTGTGTCTCTTCTTGTTGGCCTCTCAGTGTCATTATCGTTCCCTAAGACTCTACAAGAAGTGGAAGTTCCAGTTTTGGGCAACAGACAGTGTAACTGTCTCAATGGAGTCGGAACAGTCACAGACAACATGATCTGTGCTGGTGTTCTGGCAGGAGGCAAAGACTCATGTCAGGTGAGCTTCTTTTTTTGATTTGGAACTTGTTGGTCAGTGTGTTGAGGACTTTGTGAAATCCTCAGTCGTGTCCTCTTTTTGTCCTCAGGGTGACTCAGGAGGTCCAATGGTGAACAAACAGGGCTCCTTCTGGGTCCAGTCTGGAGTAGTAAGTTTTGGTTTTGGTTGTGCTCGGCCCAATCTGCCAGGAGTCTACTCCAGAGTGTCCCGTTACCAGTCCTGGATCAACTCCATCATCAGCTCTGATAGGCCAGGATTCGTCCATTTCACCTCCAGTGGGCTTGATGCTGACAGCAGCTACACCTGTCCTGGTCTCCCAACTCCTCTTATTGCTACCACTACCGCTACTGGTCCTAGTACTGAAGGACCAGAAGCTACAACCACCAAAGCAGTGTCTCAAACCACAAGTCCAGACTTGCCCATGTCGTCTAATGTAAGTTGCATACCCCTTTCCTAAATTGCAGTATTAGTTATTCTGCTCAGCAACGTTGGTAAACTGTGGTTGTGGAGGCATACATCTCATGAGTTAATTAGGTATATCCTAACAGTACGTGATTATCTGTTCACTTCGCTAGTTGCAGTTTCATTAACTCTGTGAATTATTCATGGGTCAGATCACGTGAATTTTGAGCTCCACTTTCTTGCTCTTTTTGCAGTGTGTGCATCACTCCAGACTGCCCAGGATTAGTGGGAGAAGATCTCACTGGAGTTGTGGCGTTGCTGTGTCAGTAGTTTGGCGCATTTTGTGGTGGTTCCCTCATTAGCAAGAGTTGGGTTGATGACTTGCTGCTCACTGCTTCTCAGTGGGGTAACTAGTCTATAATAGGAGCATTGTTGTCGATCCAGTTTGGTCATCATGATGATTTCTTCTTAATAACTGACGCATACCTTTTATTTAGCACAGTACGTCTGGCTGAAGTTCTCTACGGCGTCAGAACCTGCAGGGCACAAACCAACGAAAGTCAGAATGTTCCAGAATCTTTTGCATCCAAAATATGACAGGACAGGCAGCAACAACGACATTGCTCTACTCAGATTCGTCACCAGTCAAATCACTGATAATCAGAACCTGTGTTGTCTGTGCCCAGTGCAGTTTTCAACAATGACGTACAAGGGTACTGGCTGGGGCGCAGTCAAGGAGGGAGGTGAGTTGCTTGTTGCCAAAGGAGTGATGTCTAAGGTATTAAACTGTAGGTGGATGAGAAATTGTGTCTCTTCTTGTTGGCTCTCATGTTTTATTCCCAAGACTTACAAGAAGTGGAGGTTCCGTTCTTGGGCAACAGACATTTAACTGCTCAATGGAGTGGAAAGTCACAGACACATGATCGTGCTGGTGTCTGGCAGGAGGCAAGACAGTAGGTGAGCTTCTTTTTGATTGGAACTTGTTGGTCAGTGTGTAGGACTTGTGAAATCCCAGTGTGTCCTCTTTTTGTCCTCGGGACTCAGGAGGTCCAATGGTGAACAAACAGGGCTCCTTCTGGGTCCAGTCTGGAGTAGTAAGTTTTGGTTTTGGTTGTGCTCGGCCCAATCTGCCAGGAGTCTACTCCAGAGTGTCCCGTTACCAGTCCTGGATCAACTCCATCATCAGCTCTGATAGGCCAGGATTCGTCCATTTCACCTCCAGTGGGCTTGATGCTGACAGCAGCTACACCTGTCCTGGTCTCCCACCTCCTCTATGCTACCACTACGCTAAGCAGTCTAGTACTGAAGGACCGAAGCTGACAAACAACCAAGCAGTGTCTAACACCACAATTCATGACTTCCCATGTCCAAGGCCCAAATGTAAGTATTCTGACTACCACCTTTTCCTAAGTTGGTCATTTATTAGTCTCGCTCCGCAAACGTGGGTTTAACTGATGGTCTGTGGAAGGATACTCTCGTGCAGTAGTAATTAGTTATCTATTAAAAATCCTCTGATTTATCTTGTTGGTACTTCGGTCAGTTGCATGTACTTTCATTAAACTCTGTGAATTTATTCTATGGGTCAGTCACGTGAATTTGAGCTCCACTTTCTTTGCTCTGTTGTTTGCAGTGTGTGGCATCACTCCCCTGAACACCAGGATAGTTGGAGGAGAAGATGCTCACACTGGAAGTGCCTGCAGATTATCTGCAGAAGTTGGCTTTTTTTTTTTTTTTTTTTTTTTTTTTTTTTTTTTTTTTTTTTTTTTTTTTTTTTTTTTTTTTTTTTTTTTTTTTTTTTTTTTTTTTTTTTTTTTTTTTTTTTTTTTTTTTTTTTTTTTTTTTTTTTTTTTTTTTTTTTTTTTTTTTTTTTTTTTTTTTTTTTTTTTTTTTTTTTTTTTTTTTTTTTTTTTTTTTTTTTTTTTTTTTTAGGGTGACTCAGGAGGTCCAATGGTGAACAAACAGGGCTCCTTCTGGGTCCAGTCTGGAGTAGTAAGTTTTGGTTTTGGTTGTGCTCGGCCCAATCTGCCAGGAGTCTACTCCAGAGTGTCCCGTTACCAGTCCTGGATCAACTCCATCATCCGCTCTGATAGGCCAGGATTCGTCCATTTCACCTCCAGTGGGCTTGATGCTGACAGCAGCTACACCTGTCCTGGTCTCCCACCTTCCCCAACAACTGCATCTACAACAAAGCCAAGTATCTTAGTGACTCCTGCAAGTGAGTGTCCTGCTTAATGTCTTTTGAATCATAACTTTAGACTCCTTGTTTAACCTATCTTCAATTTAATTCTGCTTCTCTTAATTCATCAATTTCTACCATGAAGGACCAGTGTGTGGCAAAGCTACCTTAAACAGTCGTGCTGTAGGCGACAGCAGTGTTGTTCTTGGAGGAATGTGGTCTTGGATGGTGAGCCTCCACAAAAACGGGGTCTTCACATGTGGAGGAACCCTCATCGCTGATAAGTTTGTCCTCACTTCCGGCCACTGCTTCTCCACGTAAGAATAAGCGTAATTTACTTAATTATTTACAAATATTTTCCATCGGACATGACTTTCTAAAGATGTGTTTTTATACTCCTTACAGCTCCAGTCCAAATGTTCTCGAGTGGAGAGTGTTTCTTGGCCAGCGACTTGTGGGCAGTTCTGAAGAGTCTGTGGGTGTTGTGAAGATTATCCTGAGCAAATTTACAGGCTTTAACATTGCTGTACTACAGCTGGAGAAACCCGTCTTAGATTATATCCAGCCTGTGTGTCTGGATAACAACAATGACAGATCCTTCCCCGTTGGTAGTCGATGCTGGGTGCCAGGCTGGGGGAAGGGCAGTAAGAATGGAGGTGAGAATCCTTCAAGCTATGTTACCCTGCTCAGACTTGGTATTAACATCCATCCTGAGTGATCCAATCACAAGTGGTCAGCACGCACCCAAATGCGTCCTGAGATCTGATCAGGCAGACCACATTGGGAGGTGGTCTTGGATGCATGGGGCCTCATTATTTTTGCTGTGTGATGACAAATGTGCGGTTTGTCGAGACGCTTCACACAAGTGCATTGACAGAAAGCATGAATGCAAAAGCACGAGTACAAAAGTCACAGCACGAATGCTAAAGCACTTGTGATCAGTCCTCTCAGAACGGATGTTAACACCAGGTCTGAATAGGGCCTGGTTTTAATTGGATTTTAAGTTTTAACTGACATGAGTCAGGCTTCATGATGTGTAAGACATATACTGAAAATTCACAAAAACGGTATTCTTGTGTTTTTAAGGTGCTGACAAAGCTGGCTCAAGTCTGCGAGACCTTGAAACTCAAGTGGTAAACTGTGGGAGCATTTCTGATTCAGACAACATTTGCACTTCTGCCATAGACCTTCAAGAGGTAAAAACTAAAAGTTTCCCATCCACCTGAGTTTCTGAAATCGAATTGCTCTTCTCATCAGGGAAGAAGGTTTCAGATCAGGACCTGACTGATGTTGAATTCTCTTTTTCTCTTTGCAGGGGGATCAGGGCGGCCCTCTGCTCTGCAAATCAGACTCCTCTTGGTTCCAGGCGGGCGTTGTCACAATGAGTGGGAATAAATCCGTGCAGGCAGATATTCAGTCATTTGCCAAAACCTCAAGATTCGGGTCATTCTTAAAGGAGACAGTTGGTGATATGCCATCTCCTGCAACGTCTACAACAGCAAATGCAGCAGAAAAAGCATTTTCCTTGTTCTTTAGTTTTGCTGTCGTTATTACCTCCATGTTCCTGTTGTAATGATGTGGTATTTGTTGAAGCTGCGTGAAATAGTCCAATACTGTAAATGCACTGACAATACTCAGGTCAAACAAAAGAGAATACACCATGAGGCACTTCCAATCAAATGTTTATATATCTAACAGAAGGTATTTTACTGTAAGAAATCTGTAGACAAATTGTACTGCAAAATGCAATTTTGTTCAAAATGTGTTAATCCAGCTGAACGAGGTAGAGTATTTATTCTCTGTTCCATCAAACCATGCCTATTTTCTTTGAGTCACATTATAAAAGTCATATTGAGTCATGAAATAAATATTAATGAAGCATAAAACAAATGTTTTTTTACCTTCATTCAGAAAACAAAGCAATTCAGTTTAGCAAGAGAAGCTGCTCCTAAGCAGATTTTAATGTAGCGGTTTTGATGATAAGCAGAAGCCAGCAGATCCAAGTGCATTGTGTTTTTTTAAACTTCCACCTAAAAAACACAAAGGAGCACAAATAGTTTGCAGGAATAATAAACAAATTGGTGCGGCTTGATTGGATGTAAGAGGACTGTTGGGGCTTGGCAGTGGTATATGTCCTCTACCATTCTAGTGCCAATGATGTTTATTGTTCTGGTGTGGCTGCAGCTTCATTAGCCCCTGGTTCTGCTGCTTCTCCTGCCTCATTCATCATTTCTTTGTATTTACTGTTGAAAAATCCAGCCTGAGAGAAGAAAAGAAAGAAAGTGACATTAAAACACTTTGATCCTGCATTAAAGCTGCTTCATACATGAAGGGAAAGAAGAGAATAACTGCTGAATAGTTAAAAAATGAAAAATGAAAGGATAGTGTTCATTTACTTTTATTGGGGATGGAACACCGTTTATTGACTCCATAAGGCTGTATAATAAACTAAAATATTGTATATATTTCGAGAGTCTCACCTTATACAGGCCAGCAGTGAGTAGAGCCATCAGAGCTAACCCTCCCAGCAATCCCCCCACCCTTTCTTTGGTGAAATCTGGTTGTGGATACACTTCTATCTCGGCTTCAATCTGAGACATGAAATGACATGAAGGTGGATCAAAATCAAGCTTATTTGAAAGACGAGTAAAATAAATAGAATGTGGAATCACCTTGTGAATCGGAGGCTTGTTATTAGACCCCGTAGAAAAGAAGATGTACTGGTTTGTGTCGTACTCCAGAGTAGCCGTGCTGGTCAAGAGGAATTTTTCCAAGTCGAGTCCAATCTGTTTAAAAATTGAAAGACTTCGAGATGAGACCGACGTTACCTTCGGTGACGTTCAATTTCTTTAGTAAATTACTGTAATTTTACCACTTTACAATGAGCACCAGTTGTAAAAGACTTCAAAATGCATGTTACAATGTGACACATGCACATCGGTTACCTGCTCTATCCATCCTGAACTGATGTTGGTAGAGATTTTGTAATTTTTACTCTCCAGTCTTCCCATGAACCTACTGCACCTGAACACTCCGCACCTGGCTACAGAGCAGTCCTGTGGGTGAGGAAGAGACAACAGAAGTTGTAATACTGTGTAAGTACTTCAATCCCCAATTGTAGATAGTATACTCACCACTACATTATCCTCCTTTATCATAGCAACAAAGTCTGTGACAGTACTTTCTTCGTCTGCCTCTCTTCGGCAGTCTGGAATCTGGAATAGAACAGGTTTGCGTCAGTTTAACAGACGACCAGATGTGGTTCTCATGTGACCACGTCCCTCCCGTTCTTGAGGCTGCAACAGCGACATGAGAGACTTTTCTGGGATCAGTAACGTCACCTGCAAGCTGCTCGAATCCACCCAGATGTCTTTATCGCCGAGCTTGACAGGCACCTTGATCACCACCGTGAAGTTCAGCGCCCTGATGTTGTTTGTGACCTGTCAGAAGAGGAGAAAAGGAAAGGATTGATCTGAAGAGGCTGAGAAAGCATCAGGATCAAGATGATGAACAAGTTATTAAACTCAGTCAAGATGATTATGTTTTCATCAGGGTTTGTTTGATATTTAGAAGGATTACGCAAGAAAAGAGAAAGAAACTTGGTGAAAGGATCCATTAAATTTTGATGTGTATACTTTTTTACTCTTTAAAATTGCAATATTTTCTACATTTTCCTTATTTTCATGGATACTTTACCACAATTGACTGCTTGTGAGGTTTCAGCACATCGTTCGTTCCAGATCTGACGTTGTTGTAGCTGAGGGAGCTGAAACAGATGTTTTAATTTCAGGTAATAGAGTGTACACTTTGAAATTATTAATATTTTAATGTGATTTCTTTGACTAACACAGGAAAAAAAACACCAAACCTTTCAATCGTGACCAAAATGCTGTACTTGACGTCCAACCATTTCATTTGGTAAAGTTCACTTGAAGTGGAATGTTCCTGATTCTCACTAAAAGAGAGAAGTGAAATTAACTCTGGGAATTATGTATTAGTGATGTAATATGAATATTAAACATTATAGACAGGCACAGTACCTGGAAGCATTTGCAGAGATAAAAATCTTCCTGTCAAATCGTCTGTTGCTTTCGATCCCATAGGAGATGGTGAACAAAGCCTGTAATGAAAGAGGGGTGAGATTGTCTCTGCGTTTTGCTGCAGCAATGGGAAGAGATGCCTGTTTACGAATAACACAAACCTCAGTTTTGCTCTTGAAAATGGGGTTGTTAATAGTGCAGGTTGTCGTTCCTCGCGATAAGCCATCTTCACTGTCCAAGGAGTTGCACTCGATTCTTCCCTTCATTAAAAGGCAATCAATGAAACAACAGCACATTTAAAGCTGAATTGCTGTGTGAGCGGTAGACTGTATCTGTAAATCAGCAATGTGTCTCCACTTCACTCCACTATAGCAGACCAGATGCTAATGGTTTACGGCTAATTTTTGCTCAATGATATACAGTGGGGCAAAAAAGTATTTAGTCAGCCACCAATTGTGCAAGTTCTCCCACTTAAAAAGATGAGAGATGCCTGTAATTTTCATCATAGGTACACTTCAACTATGAGAGACAGGATGGGGGGAAGGATCCAGGAAATCACATTGTAGGATTTTTAATGAATTAATTGGTAAATTCCTCGGTAAAATCAGTATTTGGTCACCTACAAACAAGCCAGATGTGTGTCTCTCACAGACCTGTAACTTCTTCAAGAGGCTCCTCTGTCCTCCACCCGTTACCTGTATTAGTGGCACCTGTTTGAACTCGTTATCAGTATAAAAGACACCTGTCCACAACCTCAAACAGTCACAATCCAAACTCCACTATGGCCGAGACCAAAGAGCTGTCAGAGGACACCAGAAACTAAACTGTAGACCTGCACCAGGCTGGGAAGACTGAATCTGCAATAGGTAAGCAGCTTGGTGTGAAGAAATCAACTGTGGGAGCAATTATTAGAAAATGGAAGACATACAAGACCACTGATAATCTCCCTCGATCTGGGGCTCCACGCAAGATCTCACCCCGTGGGGTCAAAATGATCACAAGAACGGTGAACAAAAATCCCAGAACCACACGGGGGGACCTAGTGAATGATCTGCAGAGAGCTGGGACCAAAGTAACAAAGGCTACCATCAGTAACACACTACGCCGCCAGGGACTCAAATCCTGCAGTGCCAGACGTGTCCCCCTGCTTAAGCCAGTACATGTCCAGGCCCGTCTGAAGTTTGCTAGAGAGCATTTGGATGATCCAGAAGAGGATTGGGAGAATGTCATATGGTCAGATGAAACCAAAATATAACTTTTTGGTAAAAACTCAACTCGTCGTGTTTGGAGGAGAAAGAATGCCGAGTTGCATCCAAAGAACACCATACCTACTGTGAAGCATGGGGGTGGAAACATCATGCTTTGGGGCTGTTTTTCTGCAAGGGGACCAGGACGACTGATCCGTGTAAAGGAAAGAATGAATGGGGCCATGTATCGTGAGATTTTGAGTGAAAACCTCCTTCCATCAGCAAGGGCATTGAAGTTGAAACGTGGCTGGGTCTTTCAGCATGACAATGATCCCAAACACACCGCCCGGGCAACGAAGGAGTGGCTTCGTAAGAAGCATTTCAAGATCCTGGAGTGGCCTAGCCAGTCTCCAGATCTCAACCCCATAGAAAATCTGTGGAGGGAGTTGAAAGTCCGTGTTGCCCAGCGACAGCCCCAAAACATCACTGCTCTAGAGGAGATCTGCATGGAGGAATGGGCCAAAATACCAGCAACAGTGTGTGAAAAGCTTGTGAAGACTTACAGAAAATGTTTGACCTCTGTCATTGCCAACAAAGGGTATATAACAAAGTATTGAGATGAACTTTTGTTATTGACCAAATACTTATTTTCCACCATAATTTGCAAATAAATTCTTTAAAAATCCTACAATGTGATTTCCTGGATTTTTTTTTCTCATTTTGTCTCTCATAATTGAGGTGTACCTATGATGACAATTACAGGCCTCTCTCATCTTTTTAAGTGGGAGAACTTGCACAATTGGTGGCTGACTAAATACTTTTTTGCCCCACTGTATATGTATATGTAAAATGGAGCCTTGTCCGTATTCTGCATTCATTTACTATTTATTTATTTTTTGTGCACATCTCCTGAAGGTTTATGGATATTGATAAAACAGACAAAATGGAGCAGTACCACCGGTAATCATAGGGGGCAATATAGCCAATCGTTTAAGCGAGACAGGACATGAGGAAGACATTTCAGCAATGGCGGAACTTTGTGAGGAGAGATTTGAAACTCTTGACTCGGTGCTGCCCTCTAGTGGATGTACAGCTTAACAACCATACCAATGTAAACAACGCATTGGAAGTATGTCGGCAGTGACCGTTAAACGAATGAGCCCTTACCTGCAAACCTGTGAACTTCCTGTAGGAGAGCCCAGCAGGGTACGTAAGTTTCACGTAGCTGTTGTAGGAGTCTTCGTCTCGGTTCTCCACTGATACTGTGACGTCCAACAGTTCATCAATGCCCACCTTCAACTCTGAGGAGCTGACAGAGAAAAGGGAAGGTGAAGGCAAGAAAAACAATAATCTAATAGTCTCCTTTTGTGCTAGCAGCTCGGTGAGCTGCACTTTATAGCGATCCCCTCAGCTAGATGCTCACAGTCTACTATGCCAGACATGTTCTTGTAGAGAAGAGAAATGTAACCTTGTCCACACCCATAGGTTGGGCTTCACTTTTGGTTCTCACCTGTTGAAGTTGAAATCCACTTTCAGGTTATCTACACACTTGTTGTCAGTGCCACAGTTGATCTCAAATTTCAACTGTGGAAGAGAGCATGAAGAAAAACATGACAATGACAAGAATTCATAAAAGTTCAAATTAAAGCTGTTCACTTACTCACTCTGTTCAGTTAAATCGACATTTATTGCAAGTTTGTTTAAAGGTCACTTACAGAATGATAAGTGGTAGTTTGAGCCTGCTGGGCAAGACTTGGTTTAAGGTTTGTAGTAGAGGGAATACCGTCAAAGGTGAATCTGAGCTCATTTCTAAGTACATTGAGAGCATCCTGAGGACAAGCCTGCGAGAGGAGGGCACAGTTGGGAAATACCGTTAGTTTGAACTCAGTGAGTTTGTTTTGTTTTGTTTTTCAGACAGAAACCTCTTTGGGTTGTGATATAATCTGATGTTAACAATAAAGAATATCACTGGGAAGCATTTTGGCCTTTGTAAGTGAACTTCAATTGACCCGGTCTTCTCTCGTTGTTTGTCCTTGATGTAAGCTCTGTTGTTTGGGACCTTGCGGGTGGCATCCAGTGTTAAAGTATAATTGATCTTTGCTCCAGCTGGAATGAATGACGGTTGAATCTACATATTACTCATGTACACGGACATGTATTTCAACAGATAGACAGTGGCTCTGTGGTTCAAGAAAAGTGAGAGGAATGAGTAACCTGTGGAAACTGTAGAAAGTTTGGTCATGGTAAAGCAGATTTCAGCTGTGTTCTCCAGTGGGTTCTGGCAGTTTGGGTTTTTTGTAGGGACCTGGTTTGGGTTGAACGACATCGTAGCCTCTACCATTACCACAGGCTTTGACCTGGAAATGGATAGAGCAGGAAAAAATGAGGACCACCACGTTTTCATAGCATCAAATCAACAAAATATGAAAAACAAACACTTAACACGTAGATAAGATCTACCGAATAATGTGAGAAAACATTATTTGACGTGCACTCTGACTGTTTAATTTGGGCCATGTCCTATCAACGAACATGGAGGAGGAGGGGAACTACTTTCAATGCAAAAATAAATCGGATTGACAAGAGCTGTGACACTGTTGAGACAAAAAAAGTTTGTAAACTTTTCGAGTAAAGGTTTATGACATATACTGCATCCAGCCACCAGGTGGTAATCAAGAAGCTTTGGCTTCACTTTTGGGAGCTAACAAATCTTCCATCTATACAGTCTATGCTATAAATTATATTTTTATATAATTGAGAGCTTATAAATTATAAGTTTACAAATGAACAAAAGCAGTAGGTTAACAAAGGCACTGTAATAATGACAGACAGTAGAATCTTGTACAAACCTGAGTAAGACAACTGTGCCCTTTGACCCCACTGCTAAGTCAGGCAGACTGTCGCCACTGCGGTCAAAAGACGAGTCACTGATTGACATACCGAAGAATCTAAGTTGTCGCCGGACTTCAGAGGCAGCAATTTTCTGTGGAATTTAAGTATTTTTGATGAAACATGTTAATCTATCGAAAAGAATGAGGCCTCACAGACTGAATTTGTTACAGTCCCACTTAATTCCCCTTAAACTCTTCTTTGTTCTTCATAATAACATATTCAAAAGATTTGACATGAAAAAATTCCCCTCACGGCCTTGAAACAACTTAACTCTACACCGTATGGCCCAGGCCCTGCCCCCAATATCCCAACCCTCACAGCGCCACCTGCAGGTGAAGAGCCTTTTTCAGCTGCTTGGCCCCACCCACAAGTTGACAGTATTGGTTTCTTAGGTTTGTGACATCACAAACCCCGGCTGTATCCATATTTTTCCAACTGGCATTTGTTAACTGCAGCTTTATGGTGGAAAAACTCTTGTCTTTGATCATATCATACCCTGACATATGAATATGTTTTTATGATTTTCACCTGAGGGGGACATTGATTTTTTTTTGAGCCTACTCACCTGTGAGTAAGTCGAACTGACTGTGCTTCCTCCTTCGCCGTGGAATATGTAGATGCTGCCTTGACCACCATTCTCCAGAGGTGCACCAACTGCCACCTCCCTGAGGTCATCTGCGTTGAGATCCGGCAGCACAGCGAGAGAAGAGCCAAACCTCGCCTGGTCGGACTCATCCCCTCTCAGCACTAACGGAGATTCGAAGTGACACTCGACCCTCTGTTCAAAATATATGGAGGAGAGTCAACGTTTGCCTGGATGTTAAGATTTTTTAAAAAATGTAATGGCACTAGAAGAAATGGTCACTTACCAAACGAGCTAAACCGCAAACGTAAACCCTTCCCTCTCTATCAGCGTCCTTGTACATAGGGGCAGATATGAGGATTAGGTCAGTGTAACTGTCATCGTTCACATCCATGGCACGAACCTCTGCCCCAAAATATTCACCAGTCTGAAACTGTTTAAGAAACAAGAAGAAAACAAGACTGTTTATTCCAGATCTATGTACACGTTTATTGTCTATATATCCGATCAGAAACCACGCACCTGCCATAGAAAGGGATCAATCATCTGAGACTTCTGTTCATGAACTGCCATCACAAGTCCTCTGTGTTGATATCTCGGAGCGCCAACAATTTTCAATTGGCCCTGTCTGGTTCTAGCGGTAGTCATGGAGTAACCTGAAATTTAAGAGTCAAAGCAAATAAATCAAAACATCCAAAGTTTTAGCTACACTTGACAAAAGAGTCATTTATAAAAACTAACTAACTTTAGTAGTGGGTGTAGTGTTTTTCTTTTCTTTGAAGGGTTTCTAATTTACCTTTAAATGTAACTTTGGTGATTTTTGGAGCTTCATGTATGACATGTGAACATGTTTTACTCCCATGACCCTTGCATGTACAGTACTTTCTGACTCCTTCTTTTTCATTTGCCTTTTTACCTTTTTTTGCTCAATTCGTGTCGTAAGCGTAGGAGGGAGGGTTACAGTAGAAAAGTACTAATCAGGTGTGTATTAGTTTGTTATTACTGTAAAATTCGTACCCAGATAACTGTCTTGTAACATGGACAAAGGCTCAAATGAACTCAGCTCCTGGCCTGATAATGTATATTCCATGTAGCCTCCTTTCCACTGGTTGGCGCCAACAGTGCCCATTTGAATTCCCTGTAATTCAGAACCACGATCAGCCCACAAAAGCGAGAGTTAAATGCATTATAGTCAAAATATGTCGCCTGTGTGTAGCCTTTCTATCACAAAGGCAGGTGTCGGTGTCTTTGATTATTATTACCCCCGGCACATAAGCCACACTGAATCCCGCCTGAGCCATTTCCATTTTCAGCGTCTCTCCAGTGGACTGAGATCCTGAAACAGCAAAAGAAATGAGCACTGAGCTGAATCCCACAGTCACATACCCGCTGTTGTTGAATGGATTTACAGTGGCAAGCTCGTATAAACAAGGTCAACTTATTTTAATATAATTATTATTTCAGTGTTTGAAAACATAACATAAGAACTGGATGTGCATCATGAAAGGAGCCCAATAAACAACAGCAACGTTAATATTTGTCAACTAAGAATTTAAATGGGATTTTAAGTAGGGATGCACCGATATGGAAATTCTTGGCCGATACCGATACCGATATTTAAAACAACAATCTAGCCGATAGCCGATACCGATATTTGTTTATTACTTGAATAATATGAAAAACAGAAAAAGTGACAAGTGTAACTTTAGATGCCATGGATGGACATAGACACCTATTCAGCCAAACATTTAACAGTATCACCAGGCCTACTCAAGACATCATCTCAACTGTAAACAGATGCTTGCAATGCAGCCTTACAACACACTAGCATAAACCCTGAGGGAATGCCATATACATTCAAGTCAAGATGCAGTGCTACTACTAGCCTGCTGTGCAACACAACACAATAGGAGGCTCTGATTACAACAAATAAAATACAAATATTTTTCGATGAAAACTGCCTGCCATACAACTACCTACTCAATGACAAAAATGTTACTTTCTGTACTTACAGTAACATAGAGTAGACCAATACAAATATTATATTTGTTAAATTAAATAACAGCCCAATAAAAATATTTCTCCGCGCCGGTCAGCCCGCGATTCTCCGCTTGTTGTTTATATCATATAAAATATGTCATTTATGTAAGCTATTTTATTTAGTGACTTTATTGTTGAGGGTTGATGTGTAGTTCCTGTTGTAAGCGGGTTGTTTGCATAGACTGTATATTGGGACTCTTATTTTGAAAGGGGGTTTTAGCGGAAAGGGGTGCTGTGAAGAGGAAGTTGTGAAATGTGACGGGGAATAAACGGGTGATGTCCCGAGTCCCGACCCTCTCTCGTGTCCTTTCTTTGGCTGAGGCCGGAGATGACAACAAAACGCTCGGCTACATTTATATCGTTTAAAATCATTTTTCAGTCTGTTTCCTGGCGCGATACGCTCGCTCGCACGCCGAAACCATCGGTGAAGGGCGCTGGCGCGGCGCGGCGCATCGCAGCCCATGTGAACCGCACAAACGTTTAACAGGGGGTGGATGGGAGGCGCCTGGCTTTCCTTGGCGCTGCGCGGCGCTTCAGCGCCCGGTGTGAACCCAGCGTCAGTGGACCATGATCTGGATGCCAGATTGGCAGGCTGCAGAAAACATACCAATGAATATCGGAAAATGTTATCGGTGAAAGTCAAGTTTATTACCGATATGCCGATAACAGTAAACGAGGCGAATATCGGCCGCTACCGATATACGGCCGATACATCGGTGCACCACTAATTTTAAGCTGTAAGTTTACATCCGTACCCTCAATAGAGAAGATTTTGTCCTGCAAATTCTTCGTTATTGCATCAAGTGCGTCAAAGCTCTCGACTTGAAACACGTGATTTGTTGAGAGCGAAGATGCAATAGAGTCCAGTTCCTTTTTCAGCTCTGGGGAATCGAACGCTTGCCCCACCTAGAGGCATGTTGAGAAAATAGTTTTAATGCTGTTCAAGTTGAGTTAAAAAGTAAGGTATTTATGTAAACAAATTCAGAGAAGGTAAATAAGAGAGTAATTAATTGAATACAAAAATAACAAAGAATGAAAAGATATAGGTGAAGGATTGTAAACTTCTTATTTATGAACTTTCACTTCACTTAGTATCATGTAACTGTATGTCTGGATGTATGGTAAAAACACAAACAATGCCTTTTTTGGAAAACACATTTTGCTCATTGGAATGAACTGAACTTACCCCAATAGCAAATCGAACAATCTTTGCATTCTCAGCTAAACGTATTGCATATGGCAAGTTAGGGCTGTCAGTAGATTTCCATCAGTAATGACGATCAGGATCTTCTTCACGTTTGGTCTAGAACCTCTTGCTGATGTGAAAACATGTTGGCTGCCAAAACAAAAACAATATAATTTCAATACACGTTTGTCCAGTTCTTTGGTCAATAATATAACATAACAATTTCATCTCTGGAAATCTGCATTTTATTTATGTTTGAAAATATATTCATTATGCAACTGACTTCATTTCCCGCTGAAACACTCTTTGCCCTTTCGCTGGCCGCTCACTACCATGTTACTCCAGCCCCATTTCCATCAATAGCAATATAACAAATGTTCAGTCACTATATTGCTTATACATTGTGCACAGTGAGGAGGTATAACACATACGTTGAAAAATGTTTTGTTGTTTATCAAGTTTGTTTAAAACCACAACCCTCTCTTAGGAGCAAAAAACATTTTTTACTCTTAAAAGAAATTTAAATGTGACATTTATTGTGATAATTATCGATATTGATGTGGAAAGTTTGGTATAACTTTTTGTCATATTGTCAAGCCCTATTTTTATGTCTAGCTCAGTTTGGGGTTTGTCTCGTCCACTGCACGGTAGACAAACTACACACACAACACCACAAACTACACCCTCAAAAGTGTGTTAACTGCTACTGTGTCAAAAATTAAACCACCATTTCATAAACATTATCACATCAGCATTACATCAGCACCTACACCACATATGCGATGGCATTAGCTGTGTTAGTTCCTCCGCCATGTTGTCTTATTCCATCGATTTTCGACTCCCATCGTCCAGATGACAAAAAGTCACGAAAGTTCAATTCAACAGTGACATCATCAGAGAACTTGACAACAGCAAACTGCAAAGAGAGAAGAAGAAGAAGAAGAAGAAGAAGAAGAATACAAATTATATCTAACAGTCATGGAGGCAGTGACAAATTGTAGAATTTGATCTTTCAGTGAATTCTCTGAGTGTGTGCAGTAGTTTAAGCTGCAGTGGGAACATCCTTCTGGGAACATACCTGTGTATCTTTTCCCACAAATGGGCGTACCAGCGTTTTCACAAAATTCTTCATTGTTTTAAAATCTCTAGGGTGTACGCTGCCTGAACCATCCAAGAGAAAAGCAATATCTGCTTCGGCTCTGCACTCTGTCAAAGACACGGGCCAAAATCTGAATCATTTGTTAAAATCCACATAGCACATCTTTGACAAAAATCTATTTGATGTGTACTTTGTCCTGTCTGTTAACATGGAGGAGGCAGGGTTTATGAGCTACACTGCAGCCATCTAGTCCGCCCCTCTGAACGTCATTTCCAACAGCTAAGCAAACTGAGACTATTTGACTTAAACTACTCTCACTTCAAATAACATAAAAAAGAATCTAATAAAAAGCAAGAAAACATTTGTGAGGATGAATAAATGTTCAGGAGGAAAAGTTTCCTCGTCTCGGCCAAATGAGCCGTGCCTCCTCTCCGCGGTTGAGTCTCCCTCTCTTTCTGTTTTGTCTTGATACGTCTTTTTTTTACGCCGTGTTACGTACGTCATGCGTGATATTGCACTGATAGATATACAACAAGGAGTCATCTTTTCTGTGTTATTGTCTATTGAGGTTGAAATCTGAGTACTTGTACTTTGTCTTGAGTAGTGGCAATATCAGCAGGTGATTCCCACCGTTACCTGTATCATGGGACATTTTCACAAACTCACCTGGAGAGGACGGCGGCACCACGGATCCAAACCGATCAAACCGGTCGATCTGGAAGCATGCGCCGCTGTACATGGTGATGCTTTTGCAATCCTTTGGGATGGTTGGGCCACATGCCTGAAAAGAGACGAGATCATATCATCCTGATTGAATTACCTTAAAACAACCGTTTTTCAAGCTGCAAGGTGATAAGAAAGTGATAAGAAGTGAATAAATCAAGTGTTTAATTGGACTTTTGACTGAACTCTATGTTGATTTTAACTATGTTCTGGAAATCTGTGAAGTTTAACAACTCACCATAGTGTTTCGTGAGATGGGGTCATTCGTCATTGTCAAACCAAGGGACATGTTGACTGCAAATTCTGGCGCTGCATAGAAAACATTGAACACTTGTGTTACGATGCTCATATGATACGAATGCTTGGTGTCAAAATACCTGTTTCTGGTCTTTCTCTGGAGACGTTAACAGCCGCCTACCTTCAAATGGCAGACTTTGGCAGGTTGCATCGCACTTGTATATTTTCCCCCTTCCCAATTGTGAATACTGTTCAAGGGGAGCGCTGATGAGCACGCTGAGGAAATAAAACCCAGAGAAATATGTAACAGAATCAGTCTCGTCAGCGCCGTGCAGCTGTTTTTCTTCTATCAAGAAATGCCATATGTTATTGCAGCTGTGAGGCGTGCGACTGACTTACTCTGACTGTCTTTGCACCACCTGGTAGCCAAACCCTGCGGCACTGTTGTCCCAGGACTTCCAAGCCACGGGGTCGATATTGAAACATAGAGCCGTATTCAACACTGAGAAACGAGAAATGATAAGATCAGAATCATATTTGATGAAGTGTTATAACAACTTTAAAACTCATCAGGATTTTTGTCTCTAGGAAAATCTACAGACTCCATGTGTGGCATTCAGTTTGTGTTTGGTTTACAATGGTGTGAACTGAGGGTTACGTTTGAACTCTAAATGGTCAAAACGATGGATCTACCAGTATGAGCAGTTGAAATGGGATCAATATGGAGACTGGGGTCTGTCTGGGGTGTGGTCTATATTTTCTAAATGTTGTTATGATTGTTCATTCATCCTTTAGCTCTGGTGGTTTTTAAAACAAGGCAAATAATAGCATTTCTGCAGGAACACTTTAAATGTTTATAAACAAAATAGATTACATTTTTACTGCCTCACAAATATGTAGAAAACATTTTTCTATATATTTATATCTGTAAGGATGGTGTATTGTTTTATTTAAAAAAAAAAAAGACAATGTAAGAGAAAAACCTGCAAGTTTTCTTACCTGACATGAATACTGCAGCAGCAAATATCCAGGCCATTGTGTTATCCTGTCGGGAAAATGCATGAAGTGCGATGGTTTGCTCACATGAATGTATGTGGAAGAGAGGTGACTATTTCTACTACTGCGTGTGCAGAATTGTGAAAGGACTGCTTAAATGTTGAGGTTAGAGGAACTCGAAGAAGGTGGGGTCACAATACTAACCCTTTCTGTTTAATGTGGGCTATGGCCACATATTTCATCACTTGCAGGAAGCACAAGCAGCTTTTAATTATGATTCAATACATTAAGAACATGTTTTAAAAAGACACCAGTAGAATAAAACCTTAACTTCAGCTCTTGTTGGCAGTTGTGGTTCTTTTTGCTGGAAAAGGGGAAGTGGATGCAGACACAGATGTGAAGGAGTTTTATTGATACCAACAAATCTATAAAGTCACTTTAAATTCAAGGTTACATCCACAGCAGGAAGAAAACATTAGGATTTATTTCTATAGTGTGGTGCAAAACATTCCACTGACCAGGTGTCTCACTGCTGTGATACTGTCTACCTGACAGGATGGAACCCTTATTTGGCGGTGTCTCACTGCTATGACCTTGATAAACAGGGTGTATGCCCTTATTTGGTGATGTTTTCTTCCAACTGCTACAGCAGATAGACACAGATGATGATTTCATGTCTTTTTTTCATATTATGTTTTATGAAACGCCTCTTTGTATAAGTTCTGGCTTTTGTGAACTTCCACTTTGAGCACCCGTGCTTGTTGTGTAACCTCTGCAGAGCTTACTATTAAAAAGACTCAAAGGCAACTCCAGTCTGAGAATTTCATTATTTCAAATTTCAAGATGAATTTCCATCACAATAGATTAAAATAAAAAAACAAATATGCTTGTTTTGAGATGTATAGGATGTTGTCTTTTGCTAATGCAAACTTGGGCAGTAAGGAAGTCAAATATCACGCAGCTCCATTTCTTCTTTTGCTGGACTTCCTCTGTCTCATCGCACCCCATTTGAGAGAAAGAGGTTGCCACTATGAGTGGGGAGAATCAATATCTGTTGACTTTATTGCCTCAGAGAGAGAGGTTATGTTTTCGTTTATTTGTTTATTGTCTGTTAGGATTATGCAAAAATACGTACATTTTCACCACTGTCTAATTTTCCTCAAACTTTGGTAAGCTTTTGAGCATGTTAAAGCCCTCAAAACCCCAATTCATTTGGGTTAGAATAAGAAGAAGAAGAAGAATGAGAATAATCCTTACAATTTCAATAGGACGTAATTTACTTTTATTATTTACAAATATTTGTCATCGGACATGACTTTCTAAAGATGTGTTTTTATACTCCTTACAGCTCCAGTCCAAATGTTGTCGAGTGGAGAGTGTTTCTTGGCCAATGACTTGTGGGCAGTTCTGAAAGATGTCTGTGGGTGTTGTGAAGATTATACTGAGCAAACTTACAGGCTCTAACATTGCTGTACTACAGCTGGAGGAACCCGTCAGCTACATAGATTATATCCAGCCTGTGTGTCTGGATGACCACAATGACAGATCCTAACCCCCAAGCTATGTTACTGTTGTGCAATAATGCATTAAACGTGATACCATAAAATGGTGTGCCTTTCGGCATTCAATATATTTGGTTATCAAAATAAAATATTGAATATTAATATTAAAAATATTAATATTAAAGAATAACTTTAATTGATTAAAGTTACCTCGGGGCACCACACTTCAAAGGAAGGGAAAAGATAGCCAATTTATTGATTAAGTCTCATAAAAGTACTAACTACAAATTTGGAACTCTGATTAACAATTAAATTAATAACTATAACCAATATTACCATATAGATAGTTAGCTAAGTTGAAGGATATAGAGTTCTTGACAGTGTAGAGGTTGGCAAAATTCACTTATGCAACATTAATGAAAAAACATTTGTGAAAGAAAAACATTTATTATGAATATAATAAAGTATAAAAACACAAATTACGGTGTACTTCCTAAATAAAGATATGTATGTGAGTATGCGTGTGTGTGTCTGTGTGAGTCAGCGTGCTTCTAAAATGGCGGCTGGCCACTCTAAAGATAACGCCCCCCCCCTTCGGAATGTTTACGACATGTGGCGGGAGTCAGAGAGATTGGTGCTGAGATATGCGTGTGTCTGTGTTGGTGCCAAATTAGAGAAAGTTACATGCATGCAAGGAAAGACTGAAGAGCATAACTAACATTAACTTTCAAATAACTTGTAACCAAAATATCACAGCAACACAAATCAAACTTATAAACATCACAAGGAATCGAATAAACAGTCTTTGCTTGACTTACTTGACTTATGCCCTTTGCTCCTCTTGGGTGCATAGGCCATTGACGAATGTCCTCCATTTCGCTCGGTTGTTGGCAGTTCTTTCAACGTCTCCCCAGTTGAGTCCTTTCCCAGCCATTTCTGCCTGGACACTTCTCCTCCAGCTGTTCCTGGGTCGACCTGGTTTTCTTCTTCCCTGTGGGTTCCATTTCAGGGCTTGCCGAGTGATGTTTGTGGCCGGTTTTCTGAGGGTGTGTCCAATCCAACTCCACTTTCTCCTGAGAATTTGCATGTCGATTGGGTCCTGGCTTGTTCTTTTCCACAGGTCCACATTGCTTATTCTGTCCTTCCACCAGATGTTCATTATCCTTCTGAGGCAGGTGTTGATGAATGTTTGCAGCCTGTGTGTTGATTGCTTGGTGGTTCTCCATGTCTCGGATCCATACAGCAACACCTGCTTCACGTTGGAGTTAAAGATGCGTAACTTGGTGTTAATTGATATGTTCTTTGAGCTCCAGATCTTCCTGAGCATATTAAACACCACTCTTGCCTTGTTGATCCGGCTTTTTATGTCAGCCTCTGTACCTCCGGTGGTGTCCACAACGCTGCCCAGGTATGTGAATGCCTCCACTTCCTTGAGGGCATTGCTGTTCATGAGGATGGGGTTGCTGGATTTGGAGTGGATCTTGATAACCTGCGTCTTTGCTGTATTGGGTGTTAGACCAAGTTTTGACGCAGTTTGTGAGAGTCTGTCTGTCTTTTCTTGTATCTGTGCTTGTGTATGTGAGAGGAGAGCCAAGTCATCCGCAAAATCGAGGTCGTCCAGCTGCTCCCACAGTGTCCACTGGATCCCGTTCTTTCTCTCCTCAGTTGTTTCCCTCATAATCCAATCTATTGCCAGGAGGAACAGGAATGGAGATAAAGGCATCCCTGTTTGACGCCCGTCCTAACGTCAAAGCTCCTGGAGAGTTGGCCTGCATGGATGACTTTGCATGATGTTCCTTCGTATGAGTTCCTGATTAGGTTTGTGATCTTGGTGGGAATTCCATAGTAGTCCATAAGGTGCCATAGTCCTGTTCTGTCCAAGCTGTCGAACGCTTTCTCAAAGTCGATGAAATTGATGTAGAGGGAGGTGTTCCATTCAATAGACTGTTCAATTATGATGCGTAGTGTTGCTATGTGGTCTGTACATGAGCGATCTTTCCTGAATCCTGCTTGCTGGTCCCGAAGCCTCTTGTCCACGGCATCCTGGAGACGATTGAGAATGACCCTGTTGAATATTTTGCTGGGTACGGAAAGTAAGGTGATCCCGCGGTAGTTGTTACAGTTACTGCGGTCCCCTTTCTTTGGCAGTTTCACAATGTAACCCTCTGTCCACTCGGTTGGTGTCCTTTCCTCTTCCCAAATTCTTCCAAAGAAACTGTAGAGCAGGTCCGTTGTTAGGTTGGGCTCTGCTTTAAGGGCTTCAGGTGGAATGTTGTCGGGTCCAGCAGCCTTGCCAGATTTTAGTTGTTTGATGGCCGTCTTGATTTCAGTTTTTGTTGGTCTGCCACACTTGATTTTAAGTGGTTTTGCTGCCTTGGGGATATCTGGTCGCTCTGCCGGTGCTGGCCTGTTCAGCACCTCCTCAAAATGTTCCACCCATCTCTCGAGCTGTGCCTCCGGAGTAGAAATCAGTTGGCCGGTCTTGTCTCGTATTGGTTTATTGTTATGTGTATTTGTCCCAGACAGTTTCCTTGTTATGTTATACAGCTCTTTCATGTTCCTTTGAGTCGCTGCAAGCTCTGCTTCTTTTGCTAGCCTCTCCACCTGAGATCTGTTGTCTCTCCTGATGTTATTTCGCACATCTTTGTGGCATCTGTTGTACTCCTTTTGGGCAGATGTCTTTCCAGATCTTGTTCTTGAGCTGTTCACTTTCGCTTTGAGCTCTCTCCTCTGATGGATTAGTTCGAGGGTTTCTGGTGTCATCCACTCTTTGTGCTTTTGGGTCCTCCTTCCTAAGGCCTCGTCACAGGTTGAGGTCCAAGCAGCTTTTAGATGTTCCCACTCTTCGTTTAGGGTCCATCCCTCCGTTTTCCTCTGCTGTAGCTGTGCATTTCGCCTTGAGAGGACCTCCTTGAAGTTCTTAGCTACTTGGGCGTTGTTGAGGTGCTCTATGTTGTATTTTGCCCGATGGTTTTTTTGCTTGCTGGTGTCTCTTCAGCCTTAGTCTGAATATCCCTACCAGGAGGTGATGGTCTGAGGCTGCGTCTGCTCCTCTCCTTACTCTCACATCTTCCATGGACCTTCTAAACTTTTTACTGATACAGATGTGATCGATTTGATTTTCTATGACATGGTCTGGTGACACCCACGTTGTTTTATGGATTGTTTTGTGGGGGAATACACTTCCTCCAATCACTAGGTTTTTGCTGGCACAGGTCTCTGCTAGCAGCTCGCCATTTTCGTTTATTGTTCCCACTCCATGTTTTCCCATCACTGCTTCATATCCCTCATTCTGGCCTCCAATTTTGGCGTTGAAGTCCCCAATCAGCATGATGAGGTCTTTGGCTCTGATACTACCAAGTAGGTGGTTCAAGCTGTCATAGAACCTGGCCTTGACCTCATCGTCTGCATCGTTGGTGGGTGCATAACCCTGGATTATGTGGGCCTTCACTCGCCTGTTGTTGGTATTGAAGGTGGCTGTAATGAGGCGAGAGCTGATGGGTTTCCATGCAGTTAGAGCCTTCCTGGTGTCCTTCGTCATCATGATGGCCACTCCCTCTGTATGGATTGCTCCCTCCTCTTCATGTCCAGAGTACCCGTCCATGGAAAGGGAAAAAACGTTGCTGTGCTGTTCTAAGTTCTGTGAAGTCATCTTGCTGGTTTTGTGGCTCCTGCCTTTGTAGTTCTGTTGTGCGGTACAGCGGTTTTGCTGTTCGTTGTCAGACAGGACCTTGTGTCGCTGCCTGAAGGTTGGTAGAGCTTGGATTGCGAGGAGGTTTCCTTGTTGAGATGAGCTGGAAGCTGCACCCTTCCTCCATGAAGTTGATTTGAGTTGAAAGAGTGAGCTGGACCACCACCCTTCTCCTCTGAGAGGATTCGTGGAAGGAGCGGTGTGCTCCTCTCGAAGACGGGTATGGAAAGAGCTGGACACCCTTCTCCTGTCGAGGGTGGCGTAGAAAGAGAATGAAGAACAAGTGGTCAAGTGGTTGACCCTTGTGTCTCCGGTTGGTTTTCACACCTCTGTGTGACGTTGAGGCACCCTGGGAGACGGAGTTCTGGAGGCTCTGGTTTTCTCCAGAACAAAGGACATGCGGCCTTAGGCTTTTGACTACACATGTAGGCCGAACGTAGTTTCACAAATACCAGGTCCCAACATTACCCTGCTCAGACTTGGTATTAACATCCATCCTGAGTGATCCAATCACAAGTGGTCATCGCCACAGTGGTAAACTGTGGGAGCGTTTCTGATTTGGACAACATTTGCACTTATGCCATAGACCAGGGGTATTCAACTAAAATTTAAAGAGGTCCAGTTAGAGAAAATTTCTTGAAGCAAAAGTCCGGAAGATCATAATGTCTAACTATTTAGTGTGATATATATTTAAGTAGCCTAGTAGTTGTATCAACATCTGCATGTACTAAATACCTGACTGTCAAATCAAATGAATTCAGTACGATTCAAAACTTTTTGAGAATATTTATTGTCACGTAAAATAGAACTGAACATATATGTATGATTGCAGATATGTTTAATGTTCTCTCATTAACTAAATAAAAGTAGGGCTGCATTTCAAAATATGTGAAAATTGTGCATGTTCAAATAAAGGGCTTAACTTCAGAAAAATTAAATAAAGGGAGCAAAAGCTTGAATTTCCCTTTTTCTGTTTCACATCTTGACTCAAAAGTCTCAACCAATTTTACAGATAATAAATCTCAACACATCTTAACAATTGAACAGTTTTAGAATCACTTTCTTCCCCTGTTATATCCCACTCCCCCACTTTGTTCGTCTGTTTCTCTCACTTCTCTGTTTCTCTCCCTTTCTCCGTCTCACTCCTCTGTTTCTCAACTTTCTCCGTCTCACTCCTCTGTTTCTCTCCCTTTCTCCGTCTCACTCCTCTGTTTCTCAACTTTCTCCGTCTCACTCCTCTGTTTCTCAACTTTCTCTGTCTCACTCCTCTGTTTCTCTCCCTTTCTCCGTCTCACTCCTCTGTTTCTCTCCCTTTCTCCGAATTGCTCTTCTCATCAGGGAAGAAGGTTTCAGATCAGGACCTGACTGATGTTGAATTCTCGTTTTCTCTTTGCAGGGGGATCATGGCGGCCCTCTGCTCTGCAAATCAGACTCCTCTTGTTTCCCGGTGGCCGTTGTCACAATGAGTGGGAATAAATCCGTGCGGGCAGATATAATGAGTCACATTATAAAAGTCATATTGAGTCATGAAATAAATATTAATGAAGCATGAAACAAATGTTTTTTTACCTTCATTCAGAAAACAAAGCAATTCAGTTTAGCAAGAGAAGCTGCTCCTAAGCATATTTTATTGTAGCGGTTTTGATGATAAGCAGAAGCCAGCAGATCCAAGTGCATTGTGTTTTTTTTAACTTCCACCTAAAAAACACAAAGGAGCACAAATAGTTTGCAGGAATAATAAACAAATTGGTGCGGCTTGATTGGATGTAAGAGGACTGTTGGGGCTTGGCAGTGGTATATGTCCTCTACCATTCTAGTGCCAATGATGTTTATTGTTCTGGTGTGGCTAATTGTTCATTAGCCCCTGGTTCTGCTGCTTCTCCTGCCTCATTCATCATTTCTTTGTATTTACTGTTGAAAAATCCAGCCTGAGAGAAGAAAAGAAAGAAAGTGACATTAAAACACTTTGATCCTGCATTAAAGCTGCTTCATACATGAAGGGAAAGAAGAGAATAACTGCTGAATAGTTAAAAAATGAAAGGATAGTGTTCATTTACTTTTATTGGTGGTGGAACACCGTTCATTCACTCCATAAGGCTGTATAATAAACTAAAATAATGTATATATTTCGAGAGTCTCACCTTATACAGGCCAGCAGTGAGTAGAGCCAGCAGAGCTAACCCTCCCAGCAATCCCCCGACGATTTCTTTGGTGAAATTTGGTTGTGGATACACTTCTATCTCGGCTTCAATCTGAGACATGAAATGACATGAAGGTGGATCAAAATCAAGCTTATTTGAAAGACGAGTAAAATAAATAGAATGTGGAATCACCTTGTGAATCGGAGGCTTGTTATTAGACCCCGTAGAAAAGAAGATGTACTGGTTTGTGTCGTACTCCAGAGTAGCCGTGCTGGTCAAGAGGAATTTTGCAGAGTCGAGTCCAATCTGTTTAAAAAATGAAAGACTTCGTGATGAGAACGACGTTACCTTCGGTGACGTTCAATTTCTTTGTAAATTACTGTAATTTTACCACTTTACAATGAGCACCAGTTGTAAAAGACTTCAAAATGCATGTTACAATGTGACACATGCACATCGGTTACCTGCTCTATCCATCCTGAACTGATGTTGGTAGAGATTTTGTACTTTTTACTCTCCAGTCTTCCCATGAACCTACTGCACCTGAACACTCCGCACCTGGCTACAGAGCAGTCCTGTGGGTGAGGAAGAGACGACAGAAGTTGTAATACTGTGTAAGTACTTCAATCCCCAATTGTAGATAGTATACTCACCACTACATTATCTCCTTTATCATAGCAACAAAGTCTGTGACAGTACGTTCTTCGTCTGCCTCTCTTCGGCAGTCTGGAATCTGGAATAGAACAGGTTTGCGTCAGTTTAACAGACGACCAGATGTGGTTCTCATGTGACCACGTCCCTCCCGTTCTTGAGGCTGCAACAGCGACATGAGAGACTTTTCTGGGATCAGTAACGTCACCTGCAAGCTGCTCGAATCCACCCAGATGTCTTTATCGCCGAGCTTGACAGGCACCTTGATCACCACCGTGAAGTTCAGCGCCCTGATGTTGTTTGTGACCTGTCAGAAGAGGAGAAAAGGAAAGGATTGATCTGAAGAGGCTGAGAAAGCATCAGGATCAAGATGATGAACAAGTTATTAAACTCAGCCAAGATGATTATGTTTTCATCAGGGTTTGTTTGATATTTAGAAGGATTACGCAAGAAAAGAGAAAGAAACTTGGTGAAAGGATCCATTAAATTTTGATCTGTATACTTTTTACTCTTTAACCCTTGTGTTGTTCCTGGGTCTAATTGACCCAGAGTGTGTCAGAGAGCCGGTCAGGGTGACCCAAGGATTGTCATTATCCAATTCTCCTGGGGTAATTGAGACCAATGGATTGTCATGGGAGGGGTCATTTAGACCCCCAGAGGGGGCGCTGTGGTGCTCTGCGGGGTTCATTTAGACCCACACCTGATTCCAATTGATAATCAAGGGGGGGTACATTAGACCCATATATAAGTCTCAGTGTGCCACTCTCTCACGGACCATGGCAAGATGTCGCGTCAGGAGCGTTTCACCAGAGAACAGGTTCTCCAACAGCTATTCTCCCAGCAACCATCCTCTGAACCCGAAGAGGACGCGAAAGAGCCAGACCGAGAAGCGGACTGACAACGAGATGGAGAAGCAGACCGAGAGGACGGAGACGGAGATGGAGACAACGGCGATAGCGAAGAAGACGAAGACGACGACGGTGAATACGAAGACGACGACGGTGACGAAGACTACGACCCAGTGGGTGATGCTTCTGCAGATTCGTCATCCTTGGAAGAAGAAGAAGAAGAAGGAGGACAAGACAGCGCGACACCACCACCACCACCGGACTGTGGAAAGAGAGACCTTCCCCTCAAGAACGGGGAATACTGGTCCTCGAGGCGTACGCCGAGAATGGGCCACTGCTCCTCCTCCTCCTCCTCTGCTGCGGCTCAAAGCGGGGTCCTCCGGGGCCCCACGATCCACGCGACGTGTGACCTTGCCTCGACGTTCCACCTGTTCATCACACCGACGGTAGAGAACATCATCCTGGAGATGACGAATCGAGAGGGTCGTAGAAAATACGGTGACGAATGGAAAGGGATGGACGAGACCGACCTGCGCGCCTCGTAGGCGCTGATCTTGCGGCGTGTACGGCCCGGGCGAGCCCGCCAGCTGGACCAGAGAGCGGCCGGGCGATATTTCGTGCCACGATGCCCCTAAAACTCTTCCACACGTACTCCAGACTGCTGTGCTTCGACGACCGCGAGACAAGACGCACAAGACGAGCCACGGACAAATTGGCGGCCGTGCGAGAGGTCTGGGACACGTGGCTGTTGCGGCTACCGCACCTCTACAACCCGGGGCCCGAAGTGACTGTGGACGAGCAACTGGTTCCGTTCAGAGGTTAGTCTTTTTTAAAATTTATGTTATTATGTTATGTTATGTTATGTTATGTAGATAGCGGCTGCTAGTCCTCGTCCTCATCTCATCTCCTCTCATCTCTTCTCCTCCTGTTTTTCACTCTAGGCCGGTGTCCATTCCCTCAGTACATGCCCAGCAAGCCGGCGAAATACGGGATCAAGTCGTGGGTGGCCTGCGATGCGAAATCAAGCTACGCTTGGAAGATGCAAGTGTACACCGGAAAGCTGAGCGGCGGACGCCCGGAACGGAACCAGGGGTTGCGGGTAGTGCTCGATGTAACGGAGGGACTGCACGGTCGTAACGTCACGTGCAACAATTACTTCACCTCCTACCAACTCGCGCGGCAGCTCCTGGAGAGGAAGCTCACCGTGGTCGGCACTGTTCGGAATAACAAGCCGGAGCTCCCGACCAGGCTGCTCACGGTCAGGGAAAGAGAGGTGTTCTCATCCAAGTTCGCATTCACGCCCACTGCCACTCTTGTGTCCTACATCCCAAAGAAAAACAGGAATGTGGTGCTCCTGAGCACACGCCACCCTGAGGCCGACATCAGCGACCGCGAGGACGGGAAACCGGTCATCGTCCTGGACTACAACCGCAACAAAGGTGGCGTGGACAACCTAGACAAGGTGATCGGAACGTACAGCTGCAGGAGGGTGACCGCACGCTGGCCCCTGGTCATATTTCACAACATTCTAGATGTCTCTTCCTACAACGCCTTCGTGATATGGAGAGAGATCAACCCAGACTGGATGCTGGGCAAGCGGAACAAGCGGAGGGTGTTCCTGGAGCAGCTGGGAAAGGCTCTGGTGACTCCGTTCATCGCACGAAGGGAGCGCTTCCCCCGCACGGACGCGTCTGCCGCGGTTGTGAAGGCTGTAAAAGCCGCCGCCGCCGCACAGAGAGCTGTTGACTACGACGCTCGACCCGAGTGTCCGGCCTCCTCCATAGCCCTAGCAGCAGCCCCGCTCGGGGCGAGTAAGAGGAAGAGGTGTTAGATATGCCCCAGGAAGAAGGACTGTAAAACTCACACCATGTGCCGCGGGTGTAACAAATACATCTGCAAGGGCTGCTCACATGTCTATTGCGCTACGTGTGCGCCCTAATATGGGGGGGGGGGGCTATGTGAGGGAGCCAACAGCCGGGGGAAGCAGGACAACACAAGGGTTAAAATTGCAATATTTTCTACATTTTCCTTATTTTCATGGATACTTTACCACAATTGACTGCTTGTGAGGTTTCAGCACATCGTTCTTTCCAGATCTGAAGTTGTTGTAGCTGAGGGAGCTGAAACAGATGTTTTAATTTCAGGTAATAGAGTGTACACTTTGAAATTATTAATATTTTAATGTGATTTCTTTGACTAACACAGGAAAAAAAACACCAAACCTTTCAATCGTGACCAAAATGCTGTACTTGACGTCCAACCATTTCATTTGGTAAAGTTCACTTGAAGTGGAATGTTCCTGATTCTCACTAAAAGAGAGAAGTGAAATTAACTCTGCGAATTATGTATTAGTGATGTAATATGAATATTAAACATTATAGACAGGCACAGTACCTGGAAGCATTTGCAGAGATAAAAATCTTCCTGTCAAATCGTCTGTTGCTTTCGATCCCATAGGAGATGGTGAACAAAGCCTGTAATGAAAGAGGGGTGAGATTGTCTCTGCGTTTTGCTGCAGCAATGGGAAGAGATGCCTGTTTACAAATAACACAAACCTCAGTGTCGCTCTTGAAAATGGGGTTGTTAATAGTGCAGGTTGTCGTTCCTCGCGATAAGCCATCTTCACTGTCCAAGGAGTTGCACTCGATTCTTCCCTTCATTAAAAGGCAATCAATGAAACAACAGCATATTTAAAGCTGAATTGCTGTGTGAGCGGTAGACTGTATCTGTAAATCAGCAATGTGTCTCCACTTCCTCCCGTGAATGAGCCTTAAATATCCTGAACCTAAAAGTAAGGGTGCTGCCATCTTGATATTTTGGCATAATTTTGAGAATAGCCAGTCTGCGCAGTAAAGATGTTTTGTTGTTAATCAAGACCGATACACATGGTCAAGAAATCCATTATAACAGACCAGATGCTAATGGTTTACGGCTAATTTTTGCTCATATGTATATGTAAAATGGAGCCTTGTCCGTATTCTGCATTCATTTAATCTTTATTTCGTTTTTGTGCACTTCTTCTGAAGGTTTATGGATATTGATAAAACAGACAAAATGGAGCAGTACCACCAGTAATCATAGGGGGCAATGTAGCCAATCGTTTAAGCAAGACAGGACATGAGGAAGACATTTCAGCAATGGCGGAACTTTGTGAGGAGAGACTTGAAACTCTTGACTCGGTGCTGACCTCTAGCGGATGTACAGCTTAACAACCATACCAATGTAAACGACGCATTGGAAGTATGTCGGCAGTGACCGTTAAACGAATGAGCCCTTACCTGCAAACCTGTGAACTTCCTGTAGGAGAGCCCAGCTGGGTACGTAAGTTTCACGTAGCTGTTGTAGGAGTCTTCGTCTCGGTTCTCCACTGATACTGTGACGTCCAACAGTTCATCAATGCCCACCTTCAACTCTGAGGAGCTGACAGAGAAAATGGGAGGTGAAGGCATAGAAAAACAATAATCTAATAGTCTCCTTTTGTGCTAGCAGCTCGGTGAGGCTGCACTCTATAGCGATCCCCTCAGCTAGATGCTCACAGTCTACTATGCCAGACATGTTCTTGAAGAGAAGAGAAATGTAACCTTGCCCACACCCATAGGTTGGGCTTCCCTTTTGGTTCTCACCTGTGGAAGTTGAAATCCACTTTCAGGTTATCTACACACTTGTTGTCAGTGCCACAGTTGATCTCAAATTTCAACTGTGGAAGAGAGCATGAAGAAAAACATGACAATGACAAGAATTCATAAAAGTTCAAATTAAAGCTGTTCACTTACTCACTCTGTTCAGTTAAATCGACATTTATTGCAAGTTTGTTTAAAGGTTACTTACGGAATGATAAGAGGTAGTTTGAGCCTGCTGGGCAAGACTTGGTTTAAGGTTTGTAGTAGAGGGAATACCGTCAAAGGTGAATCTGAGCTCATTTCTAAGTACATTGAGAGCATCCTGAGGACAAGCCTGCGAGAGGAGGGCACAGTTGGGAAATACCGTTAGTTTGAACTCAGTGAGTTTGTTTTGTTTTGTTTTTCAGACGGAAACCTCTTTGGGTTGTGATATAATCTGATGTTAACAACTCACCTCAATAAAGAATATCACTGGGAAGCATTTTGGCCTTTGTAAGTGAACTTCAATTGACCCGGTCTGCTCTCGTTGTTTGTCCTTGATGTAAGCTCTGTTGTTTGGGACCTTGCGGGTGGCATCCAGTGTTAAAGTATAATTGATCTTTGCTCCAGCTGGAATGAATGACGGTTGAATCTACATATTACTCATGTACACGGACATGTATTTCAACAGATAGACAGTGGCTCTGTGGTTCAAGAAAAGTGAGAGGAATGAGTAACCTGTGGAAACTGTAGAAAGTTTGGTCATGGTAAAGCAGATTTCAGCTTCATTCTCCAGTGGGTTCTGGCAGTTTGGGTTTTTTGTAGGGACCTGGTTTGGGTTGAACGACATCGTAGCCTCTACCATTACCACAGGCTTTGACCTGGAAATGGATAGAGCAGGAAAAAATGAGGACCACCACGTTTTCATAGCA